>JBAMCM010000429.1:3215000-4415000 GCA_037075145.1 Scaptodrosophila latifasciaeformis
CACAGGCGTATATCTAGGTGTGTGTGTGTGTGTGAATGTCGCCATAGCTGGAACAGCATCGTGAAATTATTCCATTTCACTTTACAACTGAATGCAAATTACATGCTGTAATTTCCTGCAAGAAAGCGAGAAATGAAGCAAAATGAATGTGTGGCACACACACACACACATACACACGTGCCAGTATGTATATGTGTGTTTGTGTGAATCGCGCAACAAATGTATTTGCGCCAAGCGGAAATAAAAATAAATTCGAAAAGTTAATATTAAATGTGCTACATTGGAAACATATTGTCTGCCCTCCATCCTGCCCGTCAGCCGATTCAGCCCAGTCGACGACACAGTCTCGCTTATGTTCAATTCGGTCGACTGCTCTCTGCTCTGCTCTGCTCTGCTCAACTCAGCTCAGCTCAGCTCGGCTCA
Source organism: Scaptodrosophila latifasciaeformis (assembly GCA_037075145.1). Classification (NCBI taxonomy): domain Eukaryota; kingdom Metazoa; phylum Arthropoda; class Insecta; order Diptera; family Drosophilidae; genus Scaptodrosophila; species Scaptodrosophila latifasciaeformis. The sequence continues at coordinate 3,215,424 of JBAMCM010000429.1, forward strand.
GTTCTGTTCTGTTCTGTTCTGCTTTGTCGTTCACTTTGGTTTTCGATTTTTTGCCTGTGTCGGCGTTGGCGTCGCCGTTGCTGGGGCTACCTTGCTGGCCATTGACTCAGTCCCGTTATTGCTCTGCTCTGTCGCCAACGCTGACGTTGACGTTGACGTTGACGCTATCGCTGGCTTTATTGTTGTTGCCGTATGCCGTTTGCTTCGCTTCGTTGAATCGACGCAGCTCTGCCTGGCCTGGCCTGGCCTGGCGTAGCGTGGCGTGGCGTAGCGTTGCGCTGATTTTCCACATGCCTAACAGACTGAGCAGACACGCCGACAGCCACACACACAATCGAAAACATTCAGACAAAGTCATCCACACACACTCACACACACATACACACACATATGGCCAGGCTTGCATATCAAGACAGAGAGGAATGACACCTACACTCATTCCCTCTCTCTTTCGCTCGCTTTGGTGATCTCATTCCAACAGTCACCACTTCAGCTGTAAACAATTGCGCATTTTCAGAGTCGGTTGCTTACATTTTTTGTTCTCCTCTTTTCGTTGTTGTCTTCTTCTACGGCTTTTCCAATTTTTGTTGTGTTAAATTTTTTGCGTTGGTATTTTGTACGCTATTTTACTTTTATGGCATACTCGCCCTGTGCGTCTGTGTGTGTGTGTGTGTGTGTGTATTTATTTTTATTATTATTTTCGTATTTATATATGTGTGTGTGTGTGTGTGTGTACCTTTAGGTACAGTATAACCTTTGTGCAAATGTATATGTGGATATATAATTTTTTTTTTTGTTTTTTGCATTATTTACATTTTGGATTTATTTATTTATTTTATTTTTATTTTTTAAGTCAACGCGTCAAATATGCTTTAATATTTTAAATTTAATCATCTGCTTCACTGGTCTCACCAAATACGTCAATGCATATGCAAACAACCGCCCCGCCCACTCCCCCCTCAGACTCTGACTTCATCAACTCCTCCAAAATGGCAGGGAGGAAAAAAAAAAAAGAATTGGGATTCCCACTCAGTGGGCAGAAATCCCGCACATTACTGGCAATTAAAGTACCGTTAATTTTATTTACCAAAAAATATTGTCCGATTTTTTTTTTTTTTTTGAATAATTGTGTAATGCTCCCCTTTTCGTTTGCGAAAAATTAATGAGAAATTCAAGAGAGATTTTTCGGTTTATGAAATCGGATAATTTAGTTTGCTGTCGATTTCGTTTTAAATAATTAAGGCCAAATCTATTTCGAAACTAATTTGGCCAGACCGAAATCTATGGGCAAACTAATAAGTAAACCATTTGCCAAGGCACAAAATTCCATTTTTCATTAATCAATTTTCATTGTCATTAATCAGTAAAACAATTGAGTTAATGCAGATTCTAGGCAAAGCACTCTACCCACGCTGCCTCGCCCCGTTTCGGCTTCATGGTGCAAATGCATTAACCACTCAAAAGACATTACCATATTTCTTAAATGTATGAGGAACTGACTAAACCCGGCAACGAGGCACAACGAAAATGACATACCATTTAACTGGGTCAGTCAGTGTTGGCAGGGGGCGCAGGGGGGGTAGATGGGGGGAGGGGGGTGCTTGAACGAAGCCTGAGGTCGGCCTGGGTCAGTGGAGCTGGGCTGAGCTCAGATTACTTGGGTTTTGGAATAGATTTTCTTGAATTGTGTGAATACTATCCAGGCGAAAAGGGGGTGGGGGATGAGGTAAGAGTCAAGCTGTCCATCTAACCCAGTTAGCACTCTGGCCGAGGTTGAGTGGTTCGTTGGTGTGGGTAGAGTTACTAATTCTCAATGAATTATTTAATTTTTCAGATGTATTTAAAGAAAGAGAGAGAGACAGGGAGAGTGTGACTAGAGCTAGAAAGAGAAAGAAATAATTAGAGTAAATGTTTTTCCATCTTACCCGACCAACTTAGCTGACTTGGTAAGCCATTTTATAAATGTTTTTCATATGGTGAAATGCTCTCATCTATTTGTATTTGAATTAGTTCGTATTGTTGTTGTTGTTGTTGTTGTTTTGTTGGCTGTGTATGAATGCATTTGCAATTAATGTAAATTAAAAGCAAAACCAAATTTCATTTCCGTTTCCGTTTTAACAAGACACTTAATTACATAAGTAAGCCAGTGAGAGTGTGTCCGCCGGGAGTGGGGGAAAGAGATGGCAGCAACAAGCTGCCTTAGCTGCCTTAGCTGCCTTCAAATTTTACTTAATAATTTGCCATAGAGCCAGAGGCTCTCAAGAGACCCAAAACAGACCCAAACAGAACAGGCCAGACCAGAAAATACTTCATCTGTCCACAAAATCCTTTCAGCATCCGTTCAAGCTTCCTTCTGAGCACTCTCATAATCAGACAGCCATTCTCTCTCTCTCTCTCTCACTCTCTCTGTCTGTCTGTCTGTTTCTTTCTGGCTGGATATATCAGATTTGCCTAATACATTTCAAGTTGCTCTAAATTCAAATTTACAATATAAACGGCGGCTCTCAGCGGTTTGTCTCTAGATTTTCACTAATATTATTGTAGTTGTTGTTGTTGTTGTTGTTTTTATTGTCATCATTGTTGTTATTATTATTGCAATCACTTTGGCTTTGTCAGGTATTTGGAATTTGCATTTTGGCAACTAACCAAACCGACCCCACAACAAACCAGGAGTTCGTAATTAAGTTTCCAGCGCAATTCGAGTCTATCGACTCACACACACACACACACACACACACACATACACTGACAAGTATAGAAGTAGCTAAACACCCTGTAAATAGTTTTATACTCAACAAAAGGAAGTCCAAACCCCTTTGGAACCTCTTAGAATATTTGAAGCGAAATTATTGTTAAGTTTTTCGAAAACAAATTGTTTGCTGGGTTATTTCAATTGTCTATGCATTTAACCATTTATTTTTATCAGTAATCCAAGTCGAAGATATTCAACACTTTGCAAAATTGCAACGTTTTCGCAAAACATTTAAATGAAATTTCTTCTTTATTTCCTTTCTTGGCTTCTTTGCTTTAAGGTCAATTTGAAAATGATACAAGTTATTACATAATAAAGGAAATTGATAGATTTATTAAATGCACAACAGACATAAATATTGCCTTTTTTTTATTACCATATCAATATATATTTTTTTTTATTGTATATTGCCTAGGGCAATATGTGTTTTGATTGTATTTTGTAAATACCAAAAAAAAAAAGTTAAAAAATAAAATAAAAAAAAAGAATGTTAAATAATAATATTTGTTATTTAAAATCTGTTGAGCTGAGACAAATATTAAATTGTATTGTGATTTATTGTGGGCAACATTATTATTTATATGGTGATTTATTAGCTGACAACATTGTGAGCATTGTGGGCCCAAGTGGGCCAAGAGGGTAGGGGTAGTTGTGTGCGTGTGTGTGTGTGTGTGTGTGTCCAATTTAAAGTGCATTGACCAAGCAAGGAAGACATATTAAGAGCTTGTTAGAATCAGTGGAGGTGGGTGGGGGTGGAGGCAAAGTAGAACTTGCAATTGCATTGCCAACGAAAAATTTTATAGCATACTTTTTTGGGCCACCAATTCACTCACACTCATTCCCCTTGGTCCGGCAGTGGACTTTGTTATAGCTCAGTCACAAACCCTCTCACATGGAAATTTATAGCAAATTGTTTGAAATTTATGGCTAACTAAAAATTCAACTTGACACCGAGAGCGAGACAGCCAAAGAGCGTGCGAGCGAGAGAGAGAGAGAGAGCGAGAGCTTGTAAAAGAGAAAGATAGTTGCTTAAATTAAGAGTAAATCATGATAATCTCACTAAAAAATCAAAAGTCATTTACAATTTGTGGCTTGTGAACAAAAGGAACACAAGAATCCAAAAAATAAAAATTTTACTCTCTTTTATGAATTCCATTGAAATAAATTATAACTTTTTAGTCTAATTAAATGAAATGTGCAATTCTTTTTTGCATTTTTTAATTTAAACAAATAGGAGAAAATATTTCAATAATTTAAGAAAGAAAAGTTTTCAACTCTATTCAAATTGAAATATATGCTTCTTTGTCAACCAAATAGATAAAATAATTTTAATCGAAAGCTTAAAAAAAAAAAAAATTAAAACTAATTTTCATAAACACTCGAAAAAAGGAAGAAGAAGAAGAAGCAGAATAATATACTAAATAAAAATAATACTCAATATGCAAATCCAAAGAAAAAAAGAATTTGTTTTCTGCTTAAACGATTTTGATTACTTAAAGCGCTCCAAGAAGAAGAAGAAGAAGAAGAAGAAAAAAAATTATGTAAATAAAATAAAAAAATTTTGTTGTTGTTGTTGTTGCTTTTTTTTGTCATTTTTCTCTATCTTTTTTTCGTAGTTGTTGTTGTTGTTGTATTTTGTATATTTATTTATGCCGGTTTTCCTTCCGCTGATGATTACTATTTTGACGCTGGGCTGAGGCCGTTGTTATTATTGTTCTTGTTGTTGTTGTTGCTGTCCTTGTCTTTGTCTCTCTGGCACCAAGTTGGCGACAGTGATGAACGAACTGGACAGACCAAAACAAGACTGAGCAGGCAAATGCAATGGCAGCGGCAATGGCAGCGGCAATGGCAGCGGCAATGGCGGCGGCGGTGGCAATGGCGGCGGCTCCTCCTCGTCGCTGAAGCTGCTGCTGCATTTGCAATTGAAATGATTTTCGCCGCATGCGAAATGCATTTTAAATTTGAGTTTCTTCCCTGGCCTGCCGCTGCGCCCCGCCAACCCCCTCTTTGGCTACAAAAACTTTTCACAATTTTACAGACCAGCCACCTTCCACTGTCCACCTACCTCTCAACCCGCCGCAAACGACTCTTGTCGTTGACAATTTGCAACAGCAACAGCAGTGGCAGTGGCAGCGGCCGCGACTGCGGCTGAGGCAGCAACTGCACTCCACAACAACAACAGCAACAATAGCAACAAAAGAAAATAAATAAATAGGCAAGCGAACGGCAACGTAAGCATGCAAATATTTAGATTAATGCAATACTTTTGCAACAAAATACGCGACGCGCATATTGCAACAAATTTCCTCTCTTCCTCTTTTGATTTATATATTTTTGTGTAGCTCTCTGTATGTGTGTGTGTGTGTGTGTGTGGGACGCTTGTCAGGTGGCACAACGACATTGACAAAATTAGTTTTTTGTTTTAGCTTTAATCTTTTGGTGGAAAACATTTTCATAGTTTTAGAAAAAAACAGAAGCAAATTGGTTTTGTCCTTGCAGGAGGCATTATAGTCTTCAGGGTTAGACTCCAGGCTAATGGGAAAAGGAGAAAGATCTTGATCCAAAAAGCTTAACCCTGAAAGTTGTCAGCTCAATTTGTGGTGAATTTTCGGTAGCTTCTTCGCCTTCAATCATAAGGATAAAGTGATAGGAGTCTTTGGGAAGGTTTTACAAAAAGGGTGAACATTTTTAGTACCCAAATAATTCAGATATAATTTTGAGGATCAGATTTCCAGACCTTGAACTTTCAGGATCAAGTCCTAAAATGACAAGGGTAAGGACAAAATAGAGAGCCTTGTTTAAAGGTCTTCGTAAAAGAGGGTGAAACCAAGAAATCCAGATAGTCTACCAGGCCTAGAAATATCATAAAGAAATTCTGATAAGAACTTGAAAGATCTTGAACCAAGAAGCTGAGCCTCACAGCTCGAGTAGTCTGCAAGGAGCCAGGAAATATTTATTGAAACAAAGTCCAAGTGAATAGGCTCTTGAAAAGGTTGAAAATTTTAAGTACACAAGAAATCCAAATACAATTTTGCTGACCAGATTCCCAGACTCTGAAATTTTAGCAAGAAATTCTGAAATGATCTTGAAAGATCTTGAAACAAGAAACTGAGCCTCACAACTCGAGTAGTGTGCAAGAAGCCAGGAAATATTTGTTGAAACATAGTCAAAATGTAGAGGCTCTTCAAAAGGTTGAAAATTTTAAGTACACAAGAAATCCACACACAATTTTTTATCCAGATTTCTAGGTTTTAAGATTTGAGCAAGAAATTTAGAGATGATCTTGAAAAATCTTGAAACAAGAAGCTAAGCCTCACAACTCGAGTAGTCTGCAAGGAGCCAGAAAATATTTGTTGGAACTTAGTCAAAATGTAGAGGCTCTTTAAAAGGTTGAAAATTTTAAGTACACAAGAAATCCACACACAATTTTTTTAACCAGATTTCTAGGTTTTAAGATTTGAGCAAGAAATTCTGCGATGATCTTGAACTGAACTGATTCTCTCAGACACAACTCGAGCAGTCTGTGAAAAGTCACATCTATTTGTTGGAGATATGCAGTCGCCTTGTCAATTTCCAAGTAATTAAGGTACAGTTTTGGTGACTAGTTTTTCACACTTTCAAATTTTAGCAGGAATTACTGAGGTGTTCCTGTGCTGGTCCCAGTTGCAGGATAGCTTTTTTTTGCTCGGAAAAAGTACTTACTCTATCAGAGTTGCATTTGGTGTAGGGGAAATTTTTGAGTTTTTTGTGTTGGCTTCGTTGCTCTTTGAATTGGACATAAACGGCATTGGTGTATTTTATTTTTTGAATATTCAGTATATTCAGTATATTCAGTATTTTGAGTATTTCAGTATTCTGTATTCGGTTCGATATGTTAAATTAATTGATGACCAATTTGTGTTTTCAATTAAAAGCAACGCGAACTTTTTGCCAATACGGTTTCATTCATTTCAGGCTCGTTCGGTTCGTTCAGTTTTGTTTCAATGCTCTTGATTTCCCGTTCTCTATTTTCGATTCTCTGACTGCTGTGTCTGCTGCTGTTTCGGTTGCTTGGCTGGCTTGTTTTTCTCTCCTCCCTCTCCGCTTTACTTTACTTTTCCTTTTTTTGTTTCTCTTCTGTTCTTTTTTTTTTGCCAACATTTTCAACACGGAAATTGCCCCTTTTGCAACATGACGAGGCAGGCAAATTGTGTACCCCAAGCCGGGCGAAAAAGTAAAGCCCTCATACTCAAAGTCAGAAATCTCTCTCTCTCTCTCTCGTTCTCCTCTGGGTCTGGGCTTATCTTCCACTATTTTTGTTTACAGTTTTTATTCCTTTTAATGTCCTGTTTTTTTTTTTTGTTTTTTTGGTGGAGATTGGGGGGGAAAGGCACTTTCTCGCAATACAGTGGCATTTATAGTTGGCACATAGTTGGCCTCCGTCTCTGTCATTAAGTTCAAAAACGAGTCAAATTCATTCGCTGGCAAAGTATGGCAGCGTTTCTTTAATTAAGTTGCCGGACAATTTGTAGCCAGGTTGTCAGTATAAAAACTGTCATCTCTTTTGGATTATTTTTTTTCCCCCTTGTTGTTCTCGTTCTTTTTTCTGAAATGGATTCCATTTTCAATTGACCAGATGTTTGAACTGGACTTGCGTTCTATATATGTGGAGGAAATTGAATTTTCTTTACCCGAACTGCGCCTCTCTACCCTATCAATTATGAAGCTCAGTTATTGCGGTTTTTACTTATACTGACAGCCTGACAATTTAGCTGGTTTCCCTGGACCATTTGCAGGGGGGGTCGGGGGTGTATTCCACTAGCGACTATAGCCATGAAACTATATGAAAAGGCAGTCAATTAATATTTGCCAATTATCCGCTGAATATATGTCAAATATTGCAAATTAATTTATAATTAAATGAAAATCAAATTCTGTATAAATCGCCTGATTACGGTGATCCCTCATAAATGCATAATGTCATAGGAAAATGTAGTTAGAACTAATTGAAATCCGAACAGTGTTAATAATCCAAAGGCCGCTTAGCTCGGCTTTCAGCTAAAGCTGAGATACATCTAAATAAATCGCCTAATTACGATGACCTCTTAGAAATTTTGCAATGTTGATTGAAACCCGAGCAGTGTCAATAGCCCAAAGGGCATTTCAAAGTCGGTAAAGACAATCCAATTCAAAGGTCAACCCAAAGTTGGGAATCACCAGAGAGACCTCACTAAATATTGGGAAGTTCTGATTCTTCAGTTGCTTCCATATAAGACTATAATAATTCTAATAATTCCTTGATCTATTCTAATTCAATCATAGCTCGATTTAGTTCTTGATAATTTCAGGAAATTTTTGAGCTACTCGAAGACATTTAATAATTTGGGAAAGAAATTCCTTAAGAATTTATGTCCGACTTGACAGGGGACACTCGGGAGCCTGCCAAATTTTGATGAAAGCACTTTTTCTAGCTTTTATAAATTAATAAGCGAAAATTTTAGAGAGCATCCATGAAAATGTGTTGAGACTTTTAGGACATAGATTAAAGGCTCTGGGGTTGGGTGTGTCCAGAGAGTGCCAAAGTAGAGGCCAAAGAACAAGTGAAATTGAATTCAAGTACACCAAGGTCCTCGCACTCTTTTGATTGGTTAGGAACAAAAGAACACTTGGGTGTTTGGCAGACTGTAAGGAGGGTGAGAGACTGGAGAGACTGGAGAGGCTGAGAGGTTGAGACTGGGGAATTTTCAAGGAGGCGTTTGGGAGGAGTTGGGAGAGATTGGCGTTTGGCAAATGTTGCTGGCGTTGAGAACATCGTAAATTAAGTGACAAGCAACTTAACGCATTTAAATTAATTAAAAATGTGCTTAAGATGTTTTCGACTGACTTTCGGGCCCTGACAAGATGTCCACAAGATGTCCTCTGTGTATTGCAGAGACTTTAGAGGGTAGAGGGAGACCTGTTTCCTTGGGATTAGTTTGGTGGAACAACAAGAAAATCAGAACCAAAAGTGCGCTTTACTTTTGCATTGCAACTGGCAGCTGTAATTAGACAATTCATTAGGCCATTCTTACTCCTTCCCCCTTGCCCCCATCCCCGCCTGGCCCACAGTCTACACAGTTTTGGACAACAACAACCAGAGGGAAAAACAACTATAAATTCGTACAGGAACTGATTCGAACCGCGCGCGCCGCATTGGCGGTAAAGTTTTTCCTCTTTTTTGTACACTCCCCCCTTCCGTACCCATCGAATGGGCCAACTTTGCCGGTTGAGTCGACATTGCTTTCATTTCCCAAGTCTCCGGGCTCCCAGCCTCCATCTGAGAGACTCTAAAAGTGTTTTAGACTTACTCTTGTTGTTGTTGTTGTTATTGTTGTTGTTGTTGTCGTAGAGACTCTTAAGTGAATGGCAGGCAAAAAAGTGTTTGGCCATCGAAAATGGACAGAGGAATTTTTGCCCCAAACCCAGCCAAGGCCTTCCCAAAAGAGACCGTAAAAGACCAAAGTAAAAATGTGGAATGTGTGTGTGTGTGTGTGTGTGTGAGTGTAGAGTAGAGACAATAAAATAATGCAAAATGCTGCTGCAGAGAATCGGAGTGAATTGAAAATTGGGAATGAGTATGAAAATAGAAATCGCATTGTCACGTTCGTGTAGGCGTTAATGAAAATGCTTGTAATTAGTTTTGTTTGTTGTCTACCCAAGGAGCAATCGAAGGCTAAGTGAGTGGAGAAAATTAGAGTGCAAGAGTAAAAGAGAGAGAGATAGAGGGGGAGAGAGAGAGAGAATCAGAGAACTTGTGCATTATAGTTCATTGAGTATGGAGTCGTCGCGTAGCTGGGAGCTATGAGGTACGAGAAGCTTCAAGTTGGTTTGGTTGGGCTTGAGTTGCTGCACCGGAAACAGGAAGTGCGCATTGCATTGAACTAATTGATTTGGTTTCTCAAACCTCAATATTTACCAAGTGAATAAACCAAGGCATGTGCATGGATTTCCGTGGTATTTTGGTTAAATCAAGAGAATTATTCAACCAAAACTATTCGAAACAAAGCCCGCATTGAGTGGAGTGAAAGAAAATTAAAGTTGACAAAACTTTCAAGATGTTTTCCGTTATCCAATTAAAATTCAAATCATTATCAATTCCCTCAGCTATAACAATTTCAAATAAAACTCTTTGAGACTTAAAAAACATGCTTGAATTGGAAAAAATCTTGTCGGGTTCACTCAGCTTTAGAAATATTAGAGATAAGCTTCTTAATTTGGTTCATACATAATGCTCTGTCTTCATCGGACTTTGAAGGAGTTAAAGCTTTTACTTTATTCTCTTCCAATTTAGTCTTCATCTCTCTCTGATTAGCTCAGGCCTTATAGAGCTGGGATATATTTAGCTAGAGTCCTGAGCAAGATCTCCTGATCTACTGATGGAAAGAGCTAATGACATCTAATCTGATTAGCTCAGGCCTTATGGAACCGGAATTTAGTAAGCTGAAGTCCTGAGCAAGATCTCCTGATCTACTGATGGAAATAGCTAATGACATCTAATCTGATTAGCTCAGGCCTTATGGAACCGGAATTTAGTAAGCTGAAGTCCTGAGCAAGATCTCCTGATCTACTGATGGAAATAGCTAATGACATCTAATCTGATTAGCTCAGGCCTTATATAGCTGGGATATATTTAGTTGGAGTCCTGAGCAAGATCTCCTGATCTACTGATGGAAAGAGCTAATGGCATCTAATCTGATTAGCTCAGGCTTTATGGAACCGGAATTTAGTAAGCTGGAGTCCTGAGCAAGATCTCCTGATCTACTGATGGAAAGAGGTAATGACATCTAATCTGATTAGCTCAGGCCTTATAGAGCTGGGATATATTTAGCTGAAGTCCTGAGCAAGATCTCCTGATCTACTGATGGAAAGAGCTAATGACATCTAATCTGATTAGCTCAGGTCTTATGGAACCGGAATTTAGTAAGCTGGAGTCCTGAGCAAGATCTCTTGATCTACTGATGGAAAGAGCTAATGACATCTAATCTGATTAGCTCAGGCCTTATATAGCTGGGATATATTTAGCTAGAGTCCTGAGCAAGATCTCCTGATTTACTGAAGGAAAGAACTAATGACATCTAATCTGATTAGCTCAGGCCTTATGGAACCGGAATATATTTAGTTGGAGTCCTGAGCAAGATCTCTTGATCTACTGATGGAAAGAGCTAATGACATCTAATCTGATTAGCTCAGGCCTTATGGAACCGCAATTTAGTAAGCTGGAGTCCTGAGCAAGATCTCCTGATCTGTTGATGGAAGGGTCCTATGACATTTAATTTAATCTGATAAGCTCAGGCCTTATGGAATCAGAATATATTTATCTGGAGTCCTGAGCAAGATCTTCTGAATTCCCTGAAACAACTTTAATTTTTCTGGTTGTTTCGGTCCACCTTCTCAAATCCCAGAAACTCGACGAGAACTTTGAATAAAATTTAACCAAAACTTAAAGATTGAATCACTCAGATTCAGTTTTTCTCCGATTTTCTTATCTGTTGTTTTTTTTCGGTTTTAACCACATTAATATGCAACTACAACAACAACAAGAACAAGAACAATGGGATAGAAAAAAAAAGCAAGTGGACATTTTCGTACTACAAATACATTTCGGATTCACCTTCGCCACAAGAAAAGGGGGAGTCGAGGAAAAGGCTTCTTGTTGTTTATATCAAAGGGAGACAAGTTTATGGACGAGGGGGACTGCTGTCGGCATTGACTGCCGACTGGCAGCACAGGAACAGGAACAATTCATCATCCATATGACAAGCAGTCGAAAGCAATCGTTTTGTCATCTTCTTCTGTGTGTTTGCGTGTGTGGGAGTGTGCGTGTGTGGGTGTGTGTGTGTGTGGCTAAATTGAATATTCCTCCCCGCTGCCAGAGCATCCTTTCCCCCCCAACGATCTGCACCTCGGCAATGCCACAGACTTTATCACGTTGCGTTCCACGCACCAATCCAAAATAACATAAGAGGTATGCAAGCCGAATGAAATGAATGAATGAACACACATGAATATATGCAAGTGAGGCCTTTAGACGGCTGACGAGTATTTGGGGTGGGAGCAGGGAAAACTGGTTTGAGTCTCTCCGTCTGCCTGTCTGTGAGTATGTTTTTGTTTGGGTGTCGTCTCTCTTTATATTTTCTCTCTAACCGTCCGTATCACCTCCCTCCTCTCATGTGCCCCTCCAATATGCATAAATGCTGCCGCATTCCAAAATAACACCACACACACACACACACAGATACAGTTGAAGAGATGTCAGGATAGCAACCACCCATCCATCCAGTCCCCTCCCCCTTGAAATAGTCACACGTTTCTACTCAGCTCTTTGGTTTCGCCAGCAAAGTGGATTCAGTCAGTCAGGCTGGCAGGAAGCTTTACAGACGGATACGTTTGCTGAAGATGTGCATATACAGCTCTCTGCATATGTGTATGAGTATGCGTGTCTGTGTGTGTGTGTGTGTACGAATTATGCATACAAAATAGTCAACGAGTTGGCCTTAAAAATTCCTTTGCTCTTATTCGGCTTTTGCCAATTTCTGTGCTTGCCTCCCCCCACCGCATACTCTGCCACCCCCCCTCTCGAACCACCCGCTATCCCCACTCTTCCCGCTCTGTGTCACAATAGATCATCAAATTCATTACGTTACATTTCATATGTCTCATTTGTATACAAGACTTAGCCAGACAGTCAGGCTTCTCAGTCCTACCGCCCCTCCTCAGCCGGTATCAAATTTTGCCATTTTTTCACCCCACAAACAAAAGTTTTTGCCTTCGGTCCATTCCGTCCGGTCTGTTTTGCCGTCTTTGTCATCGTCTGGTCCAGGCTATGCGTGACCATTGCATCCATCAAAATAAGCCAAGTTCGAGCAACAATAATTTACCTATCTCACTGGGCCAGGCAGAAGCGCTACCTCCCATCCACCTCCCCCCAGCTCCTTGCCACCACCTATTTTGTCAGGGAAGTTGTAAAACCAAAAGCTGCAACGCATCGATGTCTCGCTATCAAGAACAAAACAACAGACCACTGGAATACACTGAAAAAAATCCTTAAAAAAAAAATATTGAAAAAGTGGAAGGAGGTGGTTGGAACAGTTGGAGTGGCTTTAACTTGGCTTTTAGGTGTGAGTAGTTGGCTTCATTCAGTTTGAAAAGGCTAATGGAATTTTTTCAAACTAGCTTGAAAAGTAAAGGGCCAATCGGTTGAACTGGATAGATCTCAGATATGTTAGTTTTAAAGAGGAGATAAAACTGGATCGGATTAAATCCGAAATTTCTAAAACGAGATATCTTTTCTTCTTTGACTTCCCCATACATCTTCTCGTAATATCTTCCCGATATATCTTCTCCTTGGCTTCGCCAATATATCTTTCCCATATATATTCCTGATATATCTACTCTTTGCCTTTAGCTTTCAGTGTTGTCTGCTGTCTTTCTTATCTAATTATTCACACTTTTTTTGTAGTTCCCTTTCAAGTTCATCAACCTGCTAATCCAGTCTTTTCAGATCTGACAAGACCCTGCAACCCTGTACAAATTTCTGACTACCCAATGCATTCCATTCAACAGCTTCCCAACCCTCATCTGACCCCAGTGCCACACCCACTCATCCATCACCCCTTTCTTATTACTTCATCTCCACTGTGTTTTTTTTTTTTTTTTTTTGAGGCTTTTGGCCGTGACGGCGCTAAGTGACGACGACGCCATCACAAATTATGAAAATTAAAGCGCCTAGTCGACCAACAATAGGGCAAATTATGCGCGAAATGTGAGGGTGATGAAGGCGTTGCTCGCGTGGAAGGTAGAAGCGGAAGGGCTGGTGGCAGGTGGTGAAGTCTCTGCGATGACAGGGAAAAAGGAAGCAGCACTGGTCGTTCTTACTTTGACCAGGGTTGGCAAACACGGGTATAATTTATGAGGACGCACTTGAGTGCTTATTATCCTGCTGGCCCAGCCTTACTCTTCGATTGCCTGGACCACGCCCTAACCTCACAATTTTTGATTTCCCAATTCTTTGGGAAACAATTTTGGTACAGTTTCCAAATTCTCAACTCTCTGTTTAAAAGCCAATCATAGCTTTTTGGGGGATAAGCCAATTCAGGAATTATCTGTAGCAGCCAAGAAATTAAGTGAGCTTTCACTCATCTGATTTGTTGAGAAAAATCTCATTTAAAAATTCGCGCTTATAGATTTGTCGATTTCCCAGACGGGGATCTCTAATTCAATTATATGATTTACTAGACTTTTTTTTTTTAGCCCTGTCTGTGTGTGAGTGTGTGTGTTGCCTTTTGGCTTTGTCAATACTTGCACATTTTTAGCCGAACCGCACCGGCGCAGTTGTTTGGCATATTCAAAGCCATAAATCATAAAACTGCTAGAGGATATTTTATCATAATCACATCAGGAAGTTGGTAGGACTTTTGGGTGGCTCTAGCCAGCCTCCTTTCGATTTGTTCAATACAAAAAATACAACCAAGAAGAAGAAGAAGAAGAGAAGAGAAAAAAATGACATTATCCATATTTTTGGCGTTAAGTGTTCTGGTTTTTGTTGTTGTTGTTATTTTGAGTGGGTCTTTTAATTTCTGCTCTGACAAGTGAGTTGTGTGTGTGTGTGTGTGTCGAATGGGGTGCATAATTTAAGCGCCTGTCACACACACAAACACACACACATATGGGGAAGGACAAAGGCGCACAAATATTTTCTCTCTCCTTTCTATTTTTCTGTTTACTTTTTCTGCCAAATTGCATACGAAAGTCAATAAATAATTTTTGGCATAAACACACACACACACACACACACGTACACGCGCACACACCGTCTTATAGAAGGGAAACACTCTTCGAAGTGCTTTGAGTGGTTTGTAAATCACTTAGTTCCTCATTAGGTATTCCAGTTGGGCGTTTTATTAATAAAAAAAAAAGAAGAGAAAATCAGGGCCTGCCTTTTTGATAAATAGATATAATCTCCTTTTTGGTTTATTAAAAGCCCGGGGCTGTTTATTTGATAGGCAAAGCAAACACAAGCCAAACGAAATAACTTGTCATACAAAATGCACAGTTTCGGTTTTGGGGAATATTTATTTTGCTAGGCAAAAAAGTCTCAATTGATTGAAACATATCGAATAATGAAAAATAAATGATTTAATCTGTAAAAGGCAAAAAGAAGAAGAAGAAGAATAGGTTATTTGAATCGAAAGATTATACCCGAAAATCTTGAGACTCTCTGGAAGGAATCAATGAAAAATTGACTCAACTTGAAAAGGTTAAATCAATTTGGCAAAGCTCTTTCAATTTTTCAAATTAAAAATAAATAAATAATTTGTAATTTTCCAAAACTTATAAAAACAGAGATATCAGAAGACCACTCAAAAATGTTTGCTTTAAATTAAAATTGTCCTGAACAAATAAAAAATTAAATCAACTTGGAAGGGTTAAACCAATCAGAAAAGCTATGAGAATTTTTGAGATTAAAAATATAAGAAAAAACTTTTGATATTTTAGAAAAAAATAGGAATAATCAGGAAAACTTAAAGACGAGAGAATTAATCCTGAAATAATTAGAAGAAGGAATCGAGAGATAAATAATTAGTTCTTCCTTAATTTTCCAAGAATTTTATAAAAAATTGACTCAACTCGAAAAGTTAAAACCAATCAGAAAAGCTCTGACAATTTTTCAGATTAAAAAATTGAAGAGTGACTTTATAAGATTTTAGAAAAAATAGGATTAATCAGAATCAGGAATTAGAAGAAGGAATCGAGAAATAAATAAATAGTTCTTCCTTAATTTTCCAAGAATTTTATCAAAAATTTACTCAACTCGAAAAGGTTAAACCAATCAGAAAAGCTCTGACAATTTTTCAGATTAAAAAATTGAAGAGTGACTTTTTAAGATTTTAGAAAAAATAGGAATAATCGGGAAAACTTAAGACGAGAAATTTATTCCTGAAATAATAAGAAGAAGGAATCGAGATATAAATAAATAGGTCTTCCTTAATTTTCCAGGAATTTTATAAGAAAATTACTCAACTCAAAAAGGAGAAGAACAACTTTTTGATAGGAAGAATCGGGAAAACTTATAGATGAGATATATACTCCTGAAATAATTAGAAGATAAATAAATAGTTCTTCCTTAATTTTCCAGGAATTTTATAAAAAATTTACTCAACTCGAAAAGGAGAAGAATAACTTTTTAATAGGAAGAATCGGATAAACTTATAGACTAGAGAATTATTCCTGAAATAATTAGAAGAAATAATGAAAAAATAGTTCTTCCTTAATTTTCCAGGAATTTTATAAAAAAAATTCTCAAAAAAAAAAAGAGAAGGGGCAACCCCTTTTGAAAATATTTACTTTTGAATTAGTTTATCCCTGAAATAATTTGAAGAAGTTTTGGCTTGGAGACTCTGAGAAATACCTTCAAGGTTTGAGGGGTTTGGGTTTAAATGGAATCTAGTCTTTTTGGAAATCTCAAGTCATTAGGGCTCAGACTGGGACCCACACTCATTCCCACACCTTGGGCATAGCTTTGCATAAGAAAATGTAGTCAGTTTCTCGAGGCAAAACACTTGGCTGAAAAATCTTGCCAAAAGTGAGCAAATTTGGCAACACTGACAAATAAATGCACACACACATACACAGGCACAGAGCGAGAGAGAGAGAGAGAGAGAGAGAGGGAAGTATTCCTTAACTACCTGCAGTCTGCAATTTTTGCCTTGAGAGCCGGGAAAATGTGAGGCTTTCGCTTTGTGGAGGAAGGCTAGCTATTTTGTGGGAATGACTCTGGCTCTGGCTGTGATTCTGGTTGGGGCTGAATCTTCCCTGTTGGGCCGGCAGCAATTGCTGCTAATGCTCTCTGCTGCCGGCATATGTTTTGGCCAAATGCTGTCATAAATTTCAGCCACGACGACAACAAAAACTCAGAGACAAAGTCAAAAGAAACAATGTGTGTGTGTGTGTGTGTCTGGCAGGAAGATGACTCTGCGACGTCAGTAGACAAAACTTGGAAAGAAAGAGCCGCGCTGACTGAGTTGGTCTGGCAAAGTTGGCAAATGATCTTTTGCCAGAAATCAGAGGGCCATAAAAATACACACACACATACATAGACCAGGACGGGGGGAGGGGATGGCAAAAAAAAAAAGACGGCCTCTACAGGCGATTAGAGCGGCTAACAGACGTTGGCAATCAGGCAAAGTGCTTGGCTTGGCCGGCACAGACTGCCCAGGCGGGGCAAGAGACGTCAAGTGTGATAGTGTCCAGTTTGGTCACGTTGCACCTGCACACACACACACACACACACGCACACCTACCAAGCTAAAATAATTGCATAATTTGCATATTATTTTCTGCTAAATATGCAAAAAACGTCAGGCAAAATCCGCACGGTCACCTCCCTCCCCCGCCGCCAGCTCAAAGCAAACTCCACTCACCGATACAATTTGTGGCTTTTTGTTTGCTCATGTGTGTGTGTGTGTGTGTGTTTTATTTTTTTTTTCTTTTTTTTTTGTTGTTGTAAGTTTGTGTGTGCATTAAGTGAAAAGTGTAAATAACCAACTCAGCATAAATCGTGATTACAACATTTTGTGCGGATATTTGCGGGCTTTGGTTTTTGTGGTTTCAATTTAATTAATTTTTTTTTTCACTCTCTCTCTCTCTTTCTGATTCTTCTTCATTTTGGTTTTTGTTGTATTTTGAGTATTTCTTTTTCTTCTATGCTCAATATAATTATTGTTGTTGTTTCCTTTATTTTTTATATCACCCATAATCTATTCAATTTTTGTTTGCCATTGTTGTGGTTGTTGATTTAGGTTTTGATTATTTGCATTTAAGAGGAGAAAAACTAAAAAGGATTTCTGTGTCGTCTTGAGAGCTAAGTTCCGTGTCCTTTTTAATCTCTCTCACATCGAAGGCTTTCATAATTTACTTATTATGATGTTTGCGGTGAGCCTGTAAATAAATAAATCTTTCCTTACATTTTTATCCACCTTGTCACCGATTCTTTGAGTATATCAAAAACAGAAAGAGAGTGAGTGGGTGTTTGTCAGAGCGAAAAGAAAATTATTTATATTAAATTAAAATAAACAGAATTTGAAAGACAGGAAAATAGTGTAGACAATGATTCTCCAGCCTGAGGCAAGAAGATCTATTTTTAGCTACTTTTTTGTCTGCTCTTTTCTAAGGCAAATTAAAGGGTATGAGAGTGCTCGATCTGAGATAACCTTTTGATATCTGACACTAGGAGGGCTTGATATAGACTCTACTCATCTAGAGCTATACCCAGGAGACTTTTAATATAGCCTAAGCAGGATCCTTTACGGAACCGATTGTATTGGATCCGATAGTCCCAGAGATCATATAGTTTCCATATACATTGACTGATTTTATTCAAATCAGAATTTATATATATGTTCCATTTGAATCTGGTCTACAATAGAACCAAATCGCAGGATCCTTTCATAGCCGATTGCATCGGAAGTCATAGTCATATATATCATATAGTTCCAATATACATTAGCTGATTTTATTCAAATCAGAATTTACTTAAATGTACATGCCAAGTTCCATTTGAGTCTGGAACCAAATCGGCTTAGGGAATATCTCTTAAGATCCTAATTAAATTTGATACTAATAATGTTAAAATGATCTTACAGATATGTTCCAGACTTAAACCAAGTCTGGCTATCACATACATATATATAATATGATATATTTGATATGGATAGCCCAAAGATTTCAGAGATCTCCAGTCTTTCTTGTATTTTTGAAAGATCCTTTTCATACCTTAAAAGATAATACCAAGATAGGCATACTAATTATATATATCGGATCTGGATAGCTGATATCAAAAAGGTTTTAATTTTATCGAAACCAACTGGATTATTTGTCGGCTTTAAACTTAACCATAAATCAAGAAATTATCTTTAAATTTGTGTAGCCCCAATAAAATCGGGGATAACCACCAAGAGCTTTTGATTTCAGGTCTTGAGCTCCCTTAGAAGTCGACTTATCTATAATTTTTTTGTCAACCCTGAAAAGTCTAGGGAACCCTTTTCCCATTCTTCTTCTTCTTCTTAATTTTAAAATGCGAGTTTCATTGGCACTAATTTTGGGTGCGTTGGATTTTCGTGCTTTTTTGTTTTATTTGCCAGGCAGGAATGTGCCTGTCTGTGCGTGTCTGTGCGTGTTCGCTTATTTTGTGCAATGCATGTGAACTTCATTGGTGGTTGGCAACAATGCGGTTATGTAATAAAGTGCAATTATTGTGCAAAAACTTAGATAAATAAATTTTGCAGTAGCCAGGCAAAATCGCATTTGCCGTCGATTTGGCTGATCCGAAAGCCAAACCGGGAGTGTTGAGAGGATGACTTTTCTCTCTCTTTCTCGCTCTCCCTTTGTATTCGTAATGGTAAATGCAAACGTGCAAAATTGGATTAAATGAACATTAGCGTTATGTTGGTTTTTAACTTGCCACACCCCAACCACCACCATCACCACCCCTGGGCAAGAGTCTCAAATGAGTGGTTTGCTGAATATTTTGTATGCGTAAAAAATTAGTTCCACTCTAAAAATTTAAGCTGAAAAGCAAAATTTGCAATGCGTTTTAATTATTATCAATTCAGCTATCTGCAATTTTCAATTTCTAAACGTGGAGGGGGGAGGAGGTGGGCCGAGGCAAGACGAGAGGGTCGAGGTCAACGATTGTGTTGAAATTTATTTGATGCTTTTGATCTTCAGCTGAGTGACCGCGCTGCGGGTCAAAGTTCAAGCGCGCACCCTCGCCTCCCTCCCCCCCCCAGCTAATATAATAAATTAATTTAAAGTTTAATTAAAAAATTGGTCTTTATTTTCAATTAGGGTCCCTAGCAAAGTGCCACCCACCCAGACTGCCCGTATGCTTTACTTTTTTCTTTTTTTTTTGCGTTATGCGCCTCCTCGGGCCTTCTCCTCAATTTCTCAGCCACCACAACCCAATGACCCCTCCTCCAACCAACTCAGCTGAGCTCAGTATAGCCCAGTCCAGGCCACCATCTTTGCCTTGGCGTGGGCAAAGTGCTGGCGTTGCTTTTGCGCTGTCGCTTTTCTTAATTAATTAACCAAATTAAATTTATGCGCCGAGCAAAAAACTAAGGAGCACAACGGCACAATAATTATCAATAAAGCCACTCGCCCTCCGCACAGCCTACCCAGCCACCCGTCAAGCCAACTCAAATAGACCAAGAGATGGCAAGGGCAGACCGGTTGATGGCGGCGTCTCCAACGTCTCGTAGCTAAGAAGCACAACAATGGCTATTAACTTACATTACACAACAAGTACAACAAAATGAAGAGACACACACACACACACACAGACACTCACACTCAGACACACTCATACGCAGTGCATGTAAAAAGGTTGGCAGCCCCAATGGGGAAGAAGAGGGAGGAAACAACCACAGAAGGCTGAAGCTGCATAAAGGTAAAGTAGCATTTTGTGGGACAAGAAGCGGACACGTAAAAGAAACATTAACGCGCCATCACTCGTGCCGAACCCAAAACTTCACATGAACACCCCCACTCCCCCCAAACATGCCACCCCCGCTAGCTCCCTTAACCGAAAGAGAATGAAAAAAAAAGAAAAAGTAAAGAATGGCAGGTAAATGCCATACGCTTTCCCACATCTATAGTATCTTTAGCATCTTCAGCATCTTCTTACCCATCAACCCCACCATTACCATCGCCAACAACAAGAACAAAAGCAACAACAACAACAACAGGCCACAATTTTTTAACCGACTTCCCAGCGCCACTTTGTGCTTTTGCTTTGCTTTGTTGACTCCCAGATCTTGTTAGCCGAACCGGAGAAGGCAGCACGTGACCCAAAGTCTCGATGAGTCTGACTGCTAGTATGCGTGTGTACTCTATAGGTATATGTGTATGTGTGAGTGTGTGTGAGTGTGTTATTCTTTCTGCTGTCTTTTGCTGTCGCCAATACTGTCGTTGGTATTCTCAGCCTTGCATGCAAAGTGGTCGAGAGCACCGCTGGGAAAAGGTGAATGTGAGTGAATTCTTTGGTTTGTTGTTTTTGCTTTTGTTGCCATTGCCATTGCCATTGTTCTTGGTGTCTTTGTTGTTGTTTATCACAACCAAACAGAGGCGTGACTTTCCAGGATCCACCTTAGATGGCACCCATTATATTGACTTATTTCACTTACTCTTTTTGTTTGCTTTGATTTTGTTATCTTAAAAAAGTTCGAAAATCTCTCAATTAACTTGAAATTATTATTTTCACAAGTAATTCTTAATTATAATTATCATAAGGCTTGCTTATCTTTGATATGAGACTTTGAACTTGACTCTCTATCTTTGAGTTTTTTTTATATCCATTCAAGTCCTTTCTCATCGAAGCCAATTCCATTTGATTTATATAATTTCATTTTTCTCAAATGCCTAAGGGTTTATCTCTTAACGATTATTCGAAAACAAAAGCTGTACCATTCCGCTTAGGATCTAGTGGAGATTCAAAAAAGAGCTTTTCAGTATTCCTGAACACATCTGATATAATCTCATTCCTCATACATATTTTCATTCCTATCAAATACCTTGGGGCTTACCTCCTAACGATTATTCGAAAACAAAAGCTGTACAATTCAACTTAGGATTTATCGGAGATTAAAAATAAAAGCTCTTCAGTATTCCTGAACACATCCGATATAATCTCATTCCTCATATATATTTTCATTCCTATCGAATGTCTTAAGCTGTTTTGAAATCCGAAAGCTATAAAATTCTGCTAGGATCTTTCAGGGATTAAAAAAAAGAGCTCTCCAGTATTCCTGAGCATATCTGATATAATTTTATTCCTATCGATGTCTTGTAATATAAATCGTTCTTGAAATCCAAAAGCTAAGGAATTCTGCTTGGGATTACGCACAGATTAAAGCTGACTTCTTCAGTATGAACCAAAAGTGTCTGATCTGAGTTGCCTCTCTCTTCTGGGATTGATAGAACTTTTACAGTACTTCAAGATACTTTAGTATCTCTTTCAAGTTCCCATTGCAAGCCCACATCCAATGGACCCTTTGACTCACAAATCTTTCACTATTATTCCAGTTCATCAGGACAAGAATTATTTTTAAGATCTTTTTTAAAAAAAAGCAAGTGATTTGAGGTAGCAGGGAAAGTTTCATTTTTCAGTGGAGCTTAGTCGGTCTGAACTTTGATCTTACATGTTCATTAGAGTGTCTAGGATGACTCGTGGCGTGCTGAGTTGGAATCCTGACAGGTCTCACCTTTTTGTTCAGCTGCAGCATCAAGCAGGCAATTTTATCGTATTTTTGCCAGAGTGCCACAAAAAGTAGTGAAGAGAAGGCCAAGAAAATCTACAGCAGATGCTGTGCGGTGTCAAGAACAAGAAGACCTGAGACCTGAGACCTCAGAGCAGAGAGCATCTAAAAGGTGCTGAAGTGTTTGGCAATGAATTTTAAAATATTCATAATCGAGTGTAAAAAGTGTTGGCTCCTATTTGCTCCAGCATGTGTGTGTGTAAATGGAGTAAAAAGCTAAAGAGCACCGAGAGTGTGTGTGGTTGTTGTTCACTAATTGCTGTTTCACTTACAGCTTTTTTGCCAAAGTGGGTGAGAAATCAATGAGGGACAACATTTTCAACAAACACAACAACAACAACAATAATTGCTCCTAGCCAGTTCAGTTCAGTTCAGTTCAGTTCAGTGGGGGAGAAAGGTCTTAGCTCTCCGTTGTCAGTTGTAATCAACGTTCAAGCTGCCAAGCCACCCAGCCCATCTTTATGGTGTTTGCCGGTGACGCCATCAGCCCCACCAAGAGCAATTAGAAAATGTTACCTTCTAGTTGACTTCTTGGAAATGCGTGGAGATTCTCTGGACTCTGGACTAAATGGACGTTAATGGCCTCTCAGCCAGCCAGCCAACCATCTAGCCAGCATTTCACTAACCAAACAACAACAGCAGCAACAGCAGCAACAATGACAACAATAATAAAATTGAAAGACCCGCACACAATGTATGACAACCCTTTTTAAATTGCTCATACGCCCAGGTGGCTCTCAAACGGACCAAACTCAGCCATTGCCTCTTGATAAGCACAAACACACAGAGAGAGCAAGAGAGAGAGTGGGAATGACAACGGTAAAGGTTGGGGAGGGTAGGGAAGGGGCGAACATTTTCAGAGTGCGGTAGGCACATTAAAATTAAATTGCAAATTAAACATCAAAGTAGTTCATGGACAAAATAGTGAAATGAGTTCATAATCGGATTTGACGACTTGTGAAATGGTTTTAAATGACTGCACAGTAATGGAGGTAGTAGCCTGGCTATTAGGCAAGGTGGCCACCAAACACACAAAAAAAGAAAAAAAAAAATAAAACAAAAATGTAACCCAGAGTGGAGTAAATTGGAATGGCGTGAAGTGGGATGAAGGAAATTAAAATGAATGTTTATAGTCGCGCATCAAAAATGCCACATTGACTTCCACTTCCACTTCCATATCCACGCCCACGTCCAAATAATTTTTAGCCATTAAAAGCCATTAGATTCTAACAAGCTTAAAACTAAGCAAAATGAAGCCAAAAAGAAATGAGCAGTGAACAAAAAAAAATATGCCAAGAATATTCTATTTTAATTTAAAGGGGCATTTTTGAGATAGGCCTGAAAGTGAACCTTAAAAAAAAGATAAACTGAGAGCATTTTCTTGGAGGTGGAAAAGATTGTAAGAAGATTAAAAAGTGAAGACTTCCTAAACTAACTTCACCAGTCCTGAGCTGTATCAGATCAGGAACCAAGTTCCTCAAGCCAATTTTCTTTGAATAATCCCTTGATAATTATAATTGATCAGCAGTTAAAATAGTTCCTTAAGTCTTGAGCTTAAGCAAACTTGGAATGACTGATTAAGTTTGGTCGTGGTTATTTCACAATTAGCCGAGTTGGTCAGCAGTTGATTTGCTGGCCTTGGGATTGCCATATACTATATATGGCTATATCTATCTATTAAGTAAAAATTGATAACCTTAAAAGGAACATAGACTATATTTCATATAACTTTCCCGATCCCACAGAGACTATCTTAAGTCAGCAGTTGATTCGCCAGACTTTGGATATCCAGACCAAGCTTGATATATTTAAGTTATTGGATATATCTAACTATTAAGTAGAAATATAGTAAATATCAGATAACTTTCCCGATCCTAGCGAAACTATCTCAAAGGCAAAGTATTTTTGCCTTAAGTCTTGGTCAGGGTTTTGTCAGAATCCAAAGTGTTTCTGTGTTTCGCAGTGTGTTTTTAGAGCTACCAATTTTGCTGTTTAGGTGTATTCGGTGTACTCTTAGTAGTGGATTTTTAGGCATTCCTCCCTCCGTACTCTTGGCTTAGAGGCAGTCTGGTTGGCTTTTTGCTTTTGCTATTTTGTAGTCATCGGCTTTGTTGTCAGCACGCTGCCAGCGCCAATAAACATTAAAAACAGGCATTCTTCCCTAGTTGTCCGCTACTTCCAGTCTGGAGCAGTCTGCTCCTCTTCGTCTCTCATCTTTTTCTGGCTTAGAAGGCTCTGGGAAAGGCACTGAGAAGGACACATTGCGTTGTGGCTGAGCTCAGTTTGACGTGAGCTCTTTTCCCGTTCTCTGTCACTTCGACTAGACCATCAAGAGTTGCCATCACCATCACCATCGCCATAGCCAGAGGCATTGCCATTACCATTACCCACTCTTTCTTTTGTGGGGGTGAGGGCGGTTGGCTGGATGGGTGCTTAGGCTGATGGGCTTGTGCGGGGGAGAGGGTAGAGGGATGGGTGTGGTATGGTGTTTTTGGCTTCGGTGATGTTGTCAGCTTTTCGGTGGCTACGCCGGTCACAAACGGTGGCTGGAAGAGCCTGAAACCAAACGCCTGCGGTATGTCCTGGCGGTTGACTGACGTGTATGCGTTATTAAATCTGCATATGTGTTGGTTTTTCACTAGCATTGCGTGCGTATGTGTGTGTATAAATTTCTATGTCTATGCGTGTGCATGCTGACAGCAATTTGCGTATCAATATGGGCACATAATGTTTCGAAAATGATTTCCAAAATTTGCATTTAAATTAAAAATTATATTTGCAACACAAACAGTAGTCAAGCCAACAGACGAAGAGAGCAAGCGAGAGAGAGAGAGAGAGGGAGGAAGTGAGAGCGGAAGGACTCGAGTAGAGAAGGAAGTGGCAAAACTAGGGAGTGAAAGGCGCAAATCAAACGCACTACACACGCACAACACACTCCCACAAATCAACATCTCCATTAAGGTGTTTCAAATTTTTTCAAAAAAAAAAATTATTACATTTTTTTTTGAAGACTCAAATTCCCTGAAACTAAGGCTCAAAGGGTCCTTTTGACTTTTCAAATACTGAACAATTTCGGAACCAAAATCTCAGAGGATTTGAGAAATCATTTCTCAGAGGCTTTCACAGAGAATCGGGTATAATCCTAGCCTAACTCAACCAGGAAAATATATATATATTTTTTTTTTTATACAAAAAAAAAATTCTGTTTTTATACCCTGTACCTAAAAAGGTACAAGGGTATATTAAGTTTGTCAAATGTATGTAACATAGAGAAGGAGACGTCAGAGACCCCCCAAAGTTACCTAATGTATGATCAGGGTGACTAGAGAAATCGATCTAGCCATGTCCGTCTGTCTGTCTGTCTGTCTGTCTGTCTGTCTGTCTGTCTGTCTGTCCGTCTGTATGAACACCTCGTTCTCAGAGATGGTAAGGCCTAGAAAGTTCCGGTTTGTTGCTAATAATCATTTGTTCTGCAGGTTAGATCAAGTTTATTATATTTTTTTAATATCCGATTTAGGTTCGGAATAAAAAGTATAAAACCACAACAACCTCAAAAAAAGGAAAAAGTTTATAGGCCATAACTTTTTTGTTTGCTATCATATTATTACGAAAGCTTGCAGTTAGAAGTTCTTATATGTTCGCAATAAGGATATGAAGTTTCGATCTGATCAGACAACTATATCATATAGCTCCCATAGGGCCGATTGAAAGTGCAAAAATCGTTTTAACGTCATAATTTCTTTATCTTTAAAGATATTTTATTCAAATTAAGAAAAAATGTGAACTTTAAAATACTCAGCAGCTGTGCAAAGTTTAAATAAAATTGGAGATCTGCATCATATAGCTTCCATAGGGCTAATCGGTCAAAAAATCCGATTTCTGTGTTTTTTTGTCAGAAAACGGGTTATTTATGAACCAATCGCAACCAAATTAAGCATAAGACAGTTTTTAGTATAAGTTTTTAATAACTCCAAATTTTATTGAAATCGGATGACTATATCATATAGCTTCCATAGGGCTAATCGGTCAAGAAATCCGATTTCTGTGCTTTTTTGTCAGAAAACGGGTTATTTTTGAGCCAATCGCAACCAAATTAAGCACAAGACAGTTTTTGGTATAAGTTTTGAATAGCACAAAATTTTTTTGAAATCAGATGGCTATATCATATAGCTCCCATAGGGCTAATCGGACAAAAACTCCGATTTTTTGTTTTTTTTTTTTGTCAGAAATCGGGTTTTTTATGCACGAATCGCAACCAAAAATACCATATGATAGTTGCTTTTGTAATAACCCAAAAAGCGAAGTTTTAATCTGATCGGACTACCATAATATATAGTTTCCGTATGGCCTCTTGGAAGTGCAAAAATCGTTTTAACGTCGTAATTTTTTTGGTCTTAAAGATATCTCTGTTAAATTTGGGAATAAGTCGTGCTTTAGAACACCAATCAATTGTGCAAAATTTAATCGAAATCAGATGGTATTTTTATTATTTTGTCAGAAATACTGATTTACACTCCCTACAGGTACAGGGTATCTCAAACTCGGCTGCGCCCGAGTTTAACGTTCCGAATTTTTTTTTTTTTAGATTTTCAGCCTTTTCAGGCTGACTTGATTTTTTTTTTTTTTAGAGAGTAAAGTGCGCCCTAATCTTTGACGTGTATATGGAAAATATCAACGCAGCATTTTTAATGCAAAACACACCACACACCGCAAAACGTCAAAAAATGCAAATTTGGCAAATTTTAGCAAAAATTTAGCTATTAGTTGTTTCAACACATACAGAAATACTCACACACACTCACACACACACATGCACTACCATTTCTCCTTCTCTCACTTTGTATTTGTGAAAGAAGAAGAGAGAAGCCTCCTGCCAGATTGCTTTGACAAGAGATCAGCGATCGTTGAAATCTTCTATGGAAAGGAAAAAATTGAGGTTTCAATTTAAGCGAAAATCAGGTAAGTAAAATGACACAAAAAGGGAGTTCTGCCTGATGGAAACCCTAAAAAGCAACATGGTTTTATTAAATGAATAAAAAACACGCATACAAACGGCCAACCAAGCCATGGCAAATGCTTTGCAAACATCGCGTATACGCAACGTGGGACAACCGCAAATGGAAGTGCTCAACACACCAAAAAAGAGAAAGAGCCAAAAACAAAAAACAAAAAAAAAACAATCTGTACTTCCCTTGCTCTTGCCCACTTCTATTCCAAATAAAATCTTTCTCTAACCAAACCATTTCCCTTTTCTCCAGCTCTCTCTCTCTCTCTCTCCCTCATTGGAAACTAAAGCTGTCACATGGCTGCGGGTTTTACCAGCTTCTGTTTTTGATTAGGCAGCCAGAAACTAGCTGAGTCTGGACAACACGGACTAACATTGAATTGAAACTAAAAGCGAACATAAAGTTGAAATGCTTGTAAAATTTATTTTCACTAACAAAAAAATAAACGCGGTACAGTTTATCCCCGTGGAGTCGAAGTTGACAGACTCTTTTTGAAAGCGCTTCTTTTTTTTGGCCAGCAAGATTAAACTTGTCTCTGATGAAACTAATGTGTTCATTTGAATAAGATCAGAAGATATTCCCAAGGCCGACTTGGGCTGCCAGAATCAGAGTCTTCTATTCCCTTTTGCGAAAAGAGTATGAAAAATAAAATGAAACAGAAAACTGAAAATAGAAAAATTTAATTTCGATATTCGGTTTCAATATTTGAAACCAAACAATGAAACCATTTTCTGCATGTAATTAAAACAAATATTTGATTTAAAGTTCTTGCAATCACTTAACGGCAAATTTTCCGTTTTAACCCTTCCCCCCAAAATTCGGAAGCTTCGGAAAAAAATAAATAGAAGCTTTTGTACACATTCATTTGACCAGGAACAATGCCTAATTTTTTCATTCGGTGAAACCAAACAAAATTATATAATTCTGATTTTCAAACTAATTTGTAAAAAAAGGACTAATCTGTTTAGGAACTTATTTATCTTTGAGCTCTCTTCTAAGAAAGTGCCAAGCCTGGAAGACATTATTCACTGTTATTATTTTTTCCTCCAGATTTATTATGCCTTGGCAGCATTAGTCTTGCAGTGGTACAGTCACGCTCAGAGACGCTATAAGCCTTTGGTATCTTAGCTACCAGACAGAATATGCATTTAATTGGCTTACATGAATTCAATATTAAATCGTATATAATAAGCCAATTATTATACCGTTAATAAAGAGATGAGAATAAAAAAAAGGGATTACTAAAATAGACCAGCCACCAATTAAGAGTTTACCCCTTACCTTACCTGACTTGATTTTGTCGTTTGGAATTTGATTGAGCTGACTGCTTGGTTTTCCAAATATTCACTTAAGAATAAGAATTCTGAAATTACAAGAATTTGTTCAAGTTATTTTAATATGTTAAGTGTTCAAAGCGGGTTAATTGTTGCCCTGGGAGATATGTATATCAATTTTTTCTTTATTTGTCTAAAAGTGTTTAATAATTTCGAAGGTTCATTTTGCTATTTGCAAAACTAAATTGATCGTTGGCATATTTGTAGTTGAAAGCAATGCAATTCAGAGACTTAAATTACTGGAAATAATTAACACCAGAATGAGGTAAGACAATAGGCGGCTGGTCAAGAATAGTTAAGGAATTTCACTGCTGGAGCAAAGAGAGAATTGTAAAACAGCAAACTAAAGAAGCAAAATGCCAAAACAAAATGTCTGTCTGCATAACTGACTAAATCGACTGTTGGGCTCGACTCTACTCAGCTCTGTCCATGGGAGTCCTTGTCAGATACTCTATGTTTGTGTGTTTGCCTGTATCTATATGTGTGTGTCAAAACAAATTTCATTTCACATTCAATTAAATTAATTTTAACACCATTTGCAGGCAGGCAGTCAGGCAGGCAGGACAAGCAACAAATGCCCCCGATCAGGTTGAAGAGTAGGTGAACGACACGAAGGAAATGCCAATGCCATTGATGGCACAGCAGGACACAGGACTCTGGATTCAAAGACTTTGCCAAGGGACTCTGTCGAGGGTCCAAAGATTTCTCTCTCTCTCTGTTTCTCTCTCTCTCTCTCTCGCTCTGTGCTTGTGGGAGTGAAGGTTGGAGAGTGTGAGGGGAAAGCCGAGAAAGAGAACTCAGCTTGGCCAGCGCTGCTGCCGCATTCCTTTGTCACGTTTTTAACATTTCTC
The DNA here is from genome assembly GCA_037075145.1 of Scaptodrosophila latifasciaeformis. Lineage (NCBI taxonomy): Eukaryota > Metazoa > Arthropoda > Insecta > Diptera > Drosophilidae > Scaptodrosophila > Scaptodrosophila latifasciaeformis. The sequence continues at coordinate 3,244,698 of JBAMCM010000429.1, forward strand.
TTCACTTTACCGTTAATGGTTTTATCTTTTCCTTATTGTTGCCTTTTACCGCCATCGTCCTCGGCTTCGCATTGTTTCTCTCTTTGTCTTTGTCTCTCTCATAGATCGATCGAGCGAACGATTCGAACGCCGAGTTAATATAATGACAGAAATAAAGTCTGGAATTTTAATTAAAACACAACTTCATTTACGGCCGCAGACGATAGTCAACCAACCGACCAACTAGACAGACACAGCCATCCACACAGCCCGTCCCACTGACCATTGACAAAGCCAGAGTGGCTGTGGGAAAAAAATGAGAAATTGCGGATATGAGAAGGAGATGGTGTGGCACGACGCAGCGCGACGCGGCGCAGGGGGAAGAGCCGGGCAACTTCAACAATAGACAATTGTCCGATTTGGTATCCAATTCCGTTGCCACTGCCATTCTTATTGCCGTGTCCGTCGCCTTCTGCCGTTGCCGCCCAATTCAAGTACAAACTACAGTGGCACACAGGGAGAGCTCGAGTCGGGCGGGGGAGTACGAGAAAAATTCCCCATTGAGTTTGGCGAGCGGCGAGCGCATTGGCAGCGGGTCTAGAAAAATTCGAAAATTAAATTAGAAAAAGTGAATGCGTATATGAAGGTCTACTCTACCACGGCATTGCTGGCGAAGCACTGCAATGGCACAAAAGCACCAGAGAAGGCAGAGAAAGCCGAGAATGCTAACATGCCAGCGAACCTAGCCAGGCCTGTCCTGTCCTGGCCCAGCTGAAACTGGATATGACCATTTCAATGGAGCAGCCAACAACCAACAGCCAACAGTCAAGAGCTAACGAAAAATAGGGAAATGTTGAATTCTGACTGAACGAGTCAAATCGAGAGATTTGATTTCGGACAGACCGTACAACAATTTGACAAATTGGTTAGCCGAATTGACTGACAAAACTGCAACTTTGAATCAAAATCTGTAAATTAAAATAAGAGCCAGTCTTTCGAATAAAATGGTAACTAAAAAGAGTTTATCAATAGACTCTTCCCTGTTAGCCTGACACGAAAATATAGAAATAAATTTGCAGTAATTCAAGGCTTGATATGGAAACTATTAGAAAATTTCTTTCAATTTTAAAAACAGCTTATAAGTCGTCCTTTCTTCATATAGCTCGAGGGACATAGAAAGAAACCATGCTTGAGAATCGACTTCAAAAGAATATACTAACATCTTATGAATAGGTCCTTTCCTGATAGCCCCAGGGCCAGGAAATTAAAACATAATGCTCAAAAACTATAAGAAATAAAAACTATAGAAATAATGAATAGGTCCTTCCCTGTTAACTCCAAGGACAGGAAAATATAGAAAAAGTCTTGAAATAATTTTGAACTTGATTTGAGAACTATAAGAAAATTTCTTTCAATTTTAAAAGCAACTTATGAATTGTCCATCAGTAAAAGCTCTAATAGCTTCAGGAACAGGAATACCTAGAAAGAAACCATGAAATATTTCTAGGCTTTGAGGGTTTCGGAATCAATTTTAGTATTGACAAACAACTTATGAATAGGTTCTTCCCCGATAACTCCAGGGCGTGAAATATATTAGAGCTATAAGAAATTGTCTTTCCTCTTTAAAAATAGGTTCTTCCCTGATGGCTCTGAGGCAGGAAAATATAAAGAAAACATACTTGAAATAATTCCAGGCTTTCGAGGTTTGATTTGAGAACTTTAAGGAAATTTCTTTTAATTTTAAAAGCAACTTATGAATTGTCCTTTCCTTATAGATATTTTAGCTTCAGAAACAGGAATATCTATATAGTTTACTTAATAGAACTCAAGGCTTTCGGAGCTTGACCATCGATTTTGAAAAGAATATACAAACACCTTATGAATAGACTCTCCCTGATATCTCCAAGGACAGAAAAATAAAAAAAACAATTTTTGAAATAATTTAAGGCTTTCAGGATTGGAGAATTGTTTCAAAAACTTGAAGAAATTTTCTCTCTATTTTTGAGCAAATTTTAAAAGTCTTTAAATGTTTTGCTCTATGGTTTGTTTGATTAAGTCTTATTTGAGAGTGTCGTGCAGATTCATTCCTGTTGCGGAATACTGAAATTTTTAATTATGCTTTATGGCTTAGTGATAATTGAATATGAATTCTATGGTAAACAGTATCATTCCGTATCGTTCAGTTCATCAGTCATTGGCAAGGGCACCACCAAATTTGTTGCTGTTTGTTTTTTGAGTGGCGACAAGCAATCAACAATTAAATCACAATTTGATACGATACCAAATCAGATATCTGTATATAAACAGAGTCGAGCCAAATAAGATGGGATTTATTTATGTATGCAGGCATACGAGTTCAATTCAATTCAATTCAATTCGATTCAATTGAATTCAATATTTTTGTATATTTGTTCTACATATTTGATTTTTGTTTTAAATTTTCTGGCTTTTTTTGTTTTTTTTTATTACGTTTCGATATTTTTTGAAACATATTGTTGACTTTGCCATTTTCATTAAAACACGTAATTGATTAATATCGAAGGCGAGGCATAAAAATTGAAAATTATGTTTACATTTCATTGGCCTCGTGTTGGCAAAGAGTTCGCTTTGTCAGTCAATTCTTTGGTCAACTCAGGAAGTTCTGTTCATAATAATAATAATAAAAATAATTATAATCAAGCTTACTAAAGTGTTAACATAAAATATGAATGAAAATTAAAGAAAATCCCATTTTACATTTTTGAATTGAGTCTTAGTTATTTCCGAGAATTTATGGGAATTTTTTGGTGTTTCTAAAAAAAAATGTAATTTTAACTTGTTAAATAAATATTTGCTAGTCCCAGAATGATGAATAAAATATTTAACAAAGAAAGATTCCATCGATTTGTCAAAACATTTTTGACATTGTTATAAAAAGTGATAAGTCAAGTCAGTGTGTGTGTGTGTGTGTGTGTGTGTGTGTGTGTGTGTGTGTGTGGGTTAGCAACAAACTGCAAAATGACTCTCATCGTTACAAAAACAACAGTGCACTGGCTTGGCTGAGAATGCGGATATCCGATGGGAATGAGAACAACTGACAAATCCTGACCTTTGACACCAAAAATGAGTGGGCCTCTTCCTACTTGGGTCAAGGGTCAAGAGAGAGCAACTTCAATGCGGATGGCAATAATGATCCTGATGACGATGATGATGAGGCTGAAAATCATCCGCCCTGTTGGCCCAATGCAGTTAGTTTCTTGCTGTTGCTTTTGTTGTTTCATTTTGTTACAGTGGCACTGGCACTGGCACTGCCAACAACATAATTGTTGTAGCTGTTTGAACTTTTTGACCATTTGCCGCCTGCCTGGACGGAGCAATTCACACACACACACACACACAGACACACAGAGAGAACCAGGCAGGAGAAAGGCCTCATCCAGGCCGAGTGTTTGGGTGAAAATTTTTAGAGGGATACTGAAAACATTCATAGCAAAAGAGACAGGCAGGCAGTCAGATTTGCATAATAAATGAGACAAAAGCCAAGCGGCTACTGTCACATGGCCAGTAGGCAAATGACCAATCGACAGTAGGACCAAGAGACAGGCAGAATGAGAGACAGAGTCTCTGGCAGTGCAAACCTCCCATCCATCTATAATGATGATAATAATGATGCAGATATATGCAGACAGGTAGGCGAAAGACACAACAAACCAGGGACGAAGAAAGTGTGGGGGGGGGGGGGGGGGGAGAAAGGTGTCAAGTTGTCTGGCGGTAAAATTGTCTAGTTTTTTGACTTGCTCTCTCTCTCTCTCTCTCTCTCTCATTTTCTCTTCTTGTCGCATTATCTCTTTCTCGATGCCATATGAATTGACTTAAAGGCACACACACACACACTTACACACACACACAAGGCCATTGGAAGTGTTGTCCTTTGGTTGTGTTTTGTTTGATTCTTTTGCTTACCGACCTCTCGACTCACAGACAACAACTTATTTGGATGCAAATTTGCATTCGTGTGTGTTTTGTAAAATTTGCAGACAACCAAACACACACAAACATACAGGAATACCAAAAAACAATATGCAAATTTTCCAGTGCATCCTGTATTATTTTTTCCCCACCAGTTTCGAAGACTGCGGTGTGAAAATCATAGAAATTTTCTAAACAGCAAAAACACACGCAATTTTGCTGTCCCATTCGCACCCATTGTCTTACCTAAACCACAACAACTTCCCATCATTATCTGTGCTTACCTATAAAGACACTCTACATCATCATCATTATCAACATCATACTCTTCATGCTTATCATCATCGTCATTATCATTGTCATTCACAGAATCAAACAAATAAACACCAACAACACAGCAATCAGGCGTTTGGAAACTTGCATCGCGAGGCGAGCCGAGGCGAACAGCAACAACAACAACAACAAAAAACGAGAAATATACTGAAAGACAAAGAGCAAGAGAGCGAATGAGTGAGTGAGAGCGAGATAGAGAGAACGAGAACACGAGCCGACAACGGCAGCGGCAACATAATGCCTTTCCGGTATCCAATAAACCGGCTGCACTTGGACAGCCCGGATTTCCGTTTGAATCATTGATGAGCTATTAAAGTCATTTCTGTTTTGCCGTTTGTTGTCTGTTTTCTCCTCTCTCTTTCTCTCTCCCCCAACCCCCTCTACCACTTTATCCTTTAGAATTTCCATCTCTCCCTCTGAGCATTTTTCCTACTGTTTCTATTCAAGTTGGAAAAGTTCTGTTGCTTATTTTTATTGTCGCACTCCATTCATTCATTGGCCTGGCCAAAGGTTCTACTACGGAACTGAAAGTCAACTCAGAGTTAGTGGGTAATTATTCAAATTGCTTTATAAAAAGCACCATTGTACATTTTTATTTCAAATTCCTAAAAGACATGCCAAGTTTCGAGCTGATTGGTATTCATTTATCGAATTTACCAAGTCTCAAAGGTGACAGCTGATTAGCTTTCCCCTTCGATTGTCATTTAATTAGAATGTTTTTATGCCCCTTCTTGAACCTTAGAAACTTTGGAGATCAGTGAATTTCCTGGAATAGAAATTCTTTTCATAGAGTTTCTGAGGGAACCTCAGAAAGAGTGCAATATAAATTCGACTGAAGAAATTTGATTTCAGAGTTGCTTAAGTCAAATGTGATGATTAGTTTCCAAAATTCCAAAATTCTATAAATCCAAAGAGAATATTTGAAATGCCTTAAATCAAGCATTTCAAATGACATCAACGCAATTGTCCATAATAGGCAGTCTGGAGCGAGAGACAGTGATTGAAAGGGAAGAAGAGTTTTCAAGATTTGAATAAAATTGTTTAAAAAGAGACCATTGAAATGAAATTCGATTTAAGCTGCTTTTAAAAGCCATTCGAACACCAGACCAAAACCAGAGAACAAAAAAAAGAAAAAAGAGAACCGGCCAATTTCGGTAGTCCTTGTTGAAGTCTTTGAAAACGTTGATGACTTTCGCGAGATTTACAATTGCAAAGACTAACAATGGCTTCAGCTAGCCCCCGATAGCAACTAGAGACTAGACCAATGCAAAGAACAAGCAACAAAGGACAAGGACAAAGACACAAAGATGAGAGGACAACAACGATAACGATGACAAGAGCGAATACGTGATTGCCGAAGAGCTTAGAAGAAGCAAACAATCCAAAAAGGTGTCTACCAGTTCTCCCACCCCCCAACCCCCCAACCCCCAGTCCCAACCAATGGCGCTAGCTAAGATCCTGAATATGCATGTGGATGAGGCTCAAGGATCTGGCCCAGGACCTGAATGAAAATGAAAAGATAATTTACCCGCATCTAGCCCGGCATTGGCATGGCAACACCGGCCCCACACACACATGACTGGACCGGTTTGTCTGGTAAGTCTGGGACAGATTTGTCAACCTGTTCCAATGTCGTGCCGCTAATACAAAAATGCCCCCCAACGCTTCATCGTCATCAGCATTGGCAGCGTCATTTGCCTTTCGCCTTTCGCCAGTTGCCACTGTCAGGACTTTGGCCATTGTCCCCGCTTATCTGTCTATCCATCTTGCCAGGTCAGACCCAACCAGACCAGACCAGAGCAGAGCAGAGTCAGGCAGAGCAATCCCGAATCAGAGCCAGAAAAGAGCAGACCCAGACTGGGCTTCATGTTATGATGTAAATGCCGTGCTCGTATCCCTTAGCATGCCAGATAGTTGACGGGGTGACAAACAGACACACTGACAAAAACAACCAGCAGGATGAGAGTGCGGGAGTCCGAAGTCATGGGCCCTCATGTTTGGGCATCGGCTGACAAGAATGCCAAGCCACTTGGCTGCTTTTGATGCGGCTGATTTCTGCTACTTCTGCTCTGCTCCTTCTTCTGGCTGCTGACTGTCTCTGCTGACTCTGTTAGTAATGATAATGGTCACCATGACTCCGTTGGTGATTTCAACTTTAACTGAGCCTGAGGCTTTGGTTTTTGGTTTCGGTTACTGTGCCCTGCCTGCTTGCTTGCTTGCTTGCTTGCGAGACCAGCTTTTCCAGCTTGCCTGCTTGCCTGCCTGCCTGCAAAGATGTCCTTTCCGGCCGACACGACTGTCAAACATTTGGCTTGTCTAACAGAGACGCACACACGCATACACATACACGCTTAGGCACACATGTATAAATTTATTGTTCTTAAATATCCAAGCATGAATGAATGGCTGACATGACTCGGAGACTTGCTGGCCACCCCAAACCCACTTGATGAGCAGTTGCAAAAGCCTCTTGATACTTTGTGGGAAGTCTCCATGTGTGCGCGTATGCGTATGCGTGTGTGTGTGTGTGTGCTACGAATATGTTGCTAGGGTTGCATTGCTGGGGTTATACAATATTTGAATGCCTAGTTGCCACTTGCCAGTTGCCACAAAGTGAGTGAAATATAGCCAAAATGTCAAATGTCAGCGAAAGACATTATTACTGGCTAGTGGATCCGTTGTCATCGTCGTTGCCTACTTTTCCAACTAGACAATCGATACCCACTCACATGTGAATGACTCTGTCTCCTGTTTGCCATCAAAAAAAGCTTCAAATGACCGTAAATACTGCAAGGAAAAACAAGGAAAAATCAACCCCACAAATTGTTGTCTAGAAGCACTTAAGAATTTTGGTTTTGAAATCTGTGTAAGTTGTCAGATCACAGAAGAGAATTCCATATATTTCAAAGAAGGAACTCAGTAAACTTTTTGTAATATTTTAATAAATAATATTAAATTAATAATATATATTTTTTTTAAGAAATCTGATGAAATTTTTCAATTTTTTATTGATGTCGTTATGGAACGCTTACGTGCAGCCAAAATCAAGGAGGTGTTTATCGGTAGCTATAAAGTGATAAAGAAGATCGGCAGTGGCTCCTTCGGAGACATCTATTTGGCAATTTACACACACAACGGTGAGAAGGTGGCCATCAAGGTGGAGAGTCATGCCGTTCGATATCCTCAGTTGACCTACGAACGACGCGTGTACAGGGCCATTGGTACGAATCCTGGCTTGCCCAGGATTCGGTATTTTAGCAAACAGGAAGGGTATAATGCCATGGTGATGGATTTGTTGGGGCCTTCATTGGAGTCTATGTTCAATTATTGCGGTCGTGTCTTTACCATGAAGACGGTACTGCTGCTGGCAGATCAGATAATGAGCCGCTTGGAAAATGTACATGACAGAGGATTTGTTCATCGTGATATCAAGCCAGAGAACTTTCTAGTGGGTCTGGGTGGACGCAGCCTAACTGTCTTCCTTATTGACTTTGGGCTGGCAAAGAAGTATTGTGATGTGACCACAGGTGTGCATATTCCCTATCAGGAAGGACGCAATCTAACGGGCACAGCTCGGTATTCATCGATGTATGTTCACTCAGGGGTGGAGCAGTCCCGTCGAGATGATCTCATTTCGGTGGGCTATCTGCTTGTGTACTTTTTGCGGGGTGAGTTGCCCTGGCAGGGCCTGAAGGCCTCCACAAAAAAACAAAAATATGAATTGATTCATGCTATGAAATCTTCAATATCGAATGAGACGCTCTGTGATGGCTTTCCCTCTGAGTTCACCATATATATGAACTATGCCTATGGGTTGTCGTTTTGCGAGGAGCCAGACTATGATTATTTGCGGAAAATGTTTCTTAATTTGAGGAGATCGATTGGTTGCACCATGAATAATATATTCGATTGGAATATGATCCGACTCAAGTTCCATCACAAGCAAAAGAATCCGGGCCTCAATCTCAATGTCATACCGGTTGCGAAACAAAACGATGACGGTGCAAGTGGTCAACCAAATGTATTCAATGAAAAATGCAATCAGTTTTAAAAGGAAATACAAAGACTTAAATTACTAGAATAATGAGAGCCACATATGTGCAAAATTTATAGTGCCAATCGAATGAATAAAAAGAATATAGAAAAACTTTTTGGTTTCTTGAAAATCTTTCAAATGGGTAGATCCAATTGATGAGGAACTGTAGCAAAATTATCTCAAGGAAAAAGACTTTAAAAAATTAGGAAATTCTCGGATCCAAGTATTGTTTTGAACCTATACAAATGGTGGCGACTAATAAGAAATCCTTATCCATATCCGTGTTCATTCATTAACGTTGGTGTTTCATTTCAGTGGTCTGTCTGTCTGTCTGTCTATCTGTCTGTCTGTCCGACTGACTATCTATGTTTCTGTCTGGCAGTTTGCATATGCATAACCATCGGCCAAGTCCTCTAAGCCCAGGCAAGCTACTCTTACCCAGCCACAAGCAGAGTTCCAGCCCCGCTACCAAGCTTCGAGAATATATCCAGCCAGAATGGCCAGTGGCAGAGACAGTTCCAATATCAACACAGTATGCCCGGCAAATAGAGCAATTTAAATTGGAACGTGATTATGCAAACGTTTGCGCAGCTTAACTCAAGTGCCGGGCCGTGCTGGTCGGCCAGTTGGCCACACTTGAAATGGACGACCTCATCAACCCCCGGGCTACAAGACAGTCACTGCCTTGCTCTACACATTTCATATATGCATGCACTTGTATCTAAGACCATCATAGGGCCATATTGATTGTGGGAGCAGTTCGGAGGAAAGTATTCTACATTACCCTCACTCTCCTAAATCAATTTTTAATGCCTTGTACGCGTCGTTTCAGGCGTTCAAAATCCAGTCAAGTGAGCCAAGTCCTCTGAACTCTTCGCTCTCTAACTTAGTTACAGTCAAGAGCGAAATTGCCTATTCCTCCAAGTAACCACTTATGAGACTCATTACTTTTGCCTCTACTTTAATTGGCTCTCTAAAACTCTTCGTATAGCAAAATTCTCTCAGATCATAACTTGAATTTTGCCACTATTTTTAAGTAACAGGGTCAGACTTACAGAAGTGCTACGAGTTTTGAGAATCAATCTGAATCAGGAGAAAGGAGAGAAGGTTTTACCCTGATCACTTAGTCCGAAGTACAGTAGGGTCCAGTCGACCTAAGATGGACTGATTCCTCTGATTATATTCCAGCTGAATCTTTCACAATACTTTCATTTGGACTGCTTTTTCGAGATACCTCTGAGATCCTCTGCTGGCTGGTAGAGGAATAGGAAAATTAAGGCCATTTAATGTTTGGCTTAAAAAGTGCATAGCTTTTGTGAAATTGAATACAGGAGTGCTCCATTTCGAAAGGGAATTGTTTTTAGCAAAATTCTCTCAAATCCTAACTTGAATCTTGGCACTATTTTTAAGTAACAGGATCAGACTTACAGAAGTGCTACAAGTTTTGAAAATCAATCTGAATCAGGAGAAAGGAGAGAAGGTTTTACCCTGATCACTTAGTCCGAAGTACAGTAGGGTCCAGTCGACCTGAGATGGACTGAAACTTCTGATTATATTCCAGCTGAATCTTTCACAATAATTTCATTTGGACTAAATTTTTGAGATACCTCTGAGATCCTCTGCTGGCTGGTAGAGGAATAGGAAAAGTTAAGGCCATTTAATGTTTGGTTTAAAAAGTGCATAGCTTTTGTGAAATTGAATACAGGAGTGCTCCATTTCGAAAGGAAATTGTTTTTAGCAAAATTCTCTCAAATCTTAACTTGAATCTTGGCAATATTTTTAAGTAACAGGGTCAGACTTACAGAAGTGCTATGAGTTTTGAGAATCAATCTGAAACAGGAGAAAGGAGAGAAGGTTTTACCCTGATCACTAAGTCCGAAGTACAGTAGGGTCCAGTCGACCTGGGATGGGCTGATTCTTCTGATTATATTCCAGCTGAATCTTTCACAATAATTTCATTTGGACTACTTCTTCGAGATATCTCTGAGATCCTCTGCTGGCTGGTAGAGGAATAGGAAAAGTTAGGGCCATTTAATGTTTGGTTTAAAAAGTGCATAGCTTTTGTGAAATTGAATACAGGAGTGCTCCATTTCGAAAGGAAATTGTTTTTAAATATATTTTTTATTTTGCCTTTTGTGATTTTAAGTGGCATATTTCTTACTCAAATTGATGGCTGGGCTTGGTCTATTTGGTAATATAAGAAGTAAAGCGTTGCTGCAAGGACATCAATAAAGCGTAAATGTTCAGACAATAAAGCTGAAATTTCCGGAAGACATTTTCTACGTTCAATGGATGGTTTCTGTTTTTTCTTTCTTTCGTTCGTTCCTTCATTTTGTTTTCTATTTTTTTCTTGTTTGATAGAAGGAAACTCGCACAATTTATAATAATGTTTGACCGTTTGTCTATGCGTTGGTTTTCTAGGATGCTAAAAAGAAAAACGACACAAAGATAAAAAATAAACATATTTTTAAAATAAAGAAAGTAGAAGCTCACACACATACACACATAGACTGCACACAAAGTCGTTTTCTCTCACTGTCTCTTTCACTTGGTCTATTTTTTGAGGGCTAGCTGTTCCGTTTTTTCCTATATATGCGTGACACACACATACACATAGACAGATAGACACACGACCACTCTCTCAAAATACAAGGACAAGAAAAATGAAGCGAAACACTTCCAAGTAAGCAAACAGAACTGATGGAAGATAATCTACTTGAAGCATACTTTAAGGCGTATCTAATGGTCCTTTTAATGTTTAAACATGTTTTCATCTGTTTTTCTCACAACTCCCAGCAACCCTGACCCCACCAACAGCCACAGCCACCAGCAACCACTAAACACCAAAATCTACCACGTGCACTCGCCGTCAAAATTACAACCAAGTCCAATGGCCAGCAGCAGCAGCAGCAGCCATCGGAGACCAACGCATCCTCTTCCGACATCTCCATCCCATTCTGGGCCTCCTAAGACCAAAATGTGTCCCTTCTTCTGTTTATTTTATCTACATCATCAGCGTTCGGTTTGGCCCTGCACGTTTACTATGAGTTGCTGGTTTCAGTTTATATATATATATATATTTTTTTTTTTTTTTCGCCTTTCCTCACTCGGACTTTCTTCTATATTTTTTTTCCCCCTGTAGTTTGTCGCTGTTTCTGCTGGCGGTTTTCGTGTGTTTACTCTATCATAATAATTTCACATTTTTGCTTTTATGAATTTTTAATTCGTAGAGCGGTGTCCATAAAGGTTACTGTCCCTACTTCATTCACCATAAATTCCTTGCTCAATTGGCTATGTAAGAGGTTGCACAGAATCGCTCGACTCTTGACTCTGTGAAAAGGTTGAATGACAAGCCAAAGCCCCTAAAAGATAGCCAAATTTCTGGCGGTTACAGAAAATATCAGCCCCTCAAGTATCACAAGATCTCTAGTTGAATATACAAGAAATCTTTTTTTTTTTGGTACAGTCACGCCCTCATCAATTTACAATTTCATCAGGGCCGATAAATAGGTTTGCATAATTCATGTGAAAATTAGAATAAACAAAAGATACTCATCATATAAATTAAAATTGAAGGCCCACAAGTCGATATCTTGTTACAGTTATCTCAGTTTCAGCTTTGGTACAGTTGCCACCAAAACTGCACTAGAATCTGGCGTTTTCTTTTATTTTTCTTCTAGGTCCTTTGTGTGCCGTTGCTGGCCATTACAGTCCCCACTCCATGCCGTCCATCATGCTTAACCGCAAATATGGTGGAAGTATGCCGAGGATATTCGTCCTCCTCCAGCTGCTGCTGCTGCTTCTTTTTAGACGTTTTACGAAAAACGATTACGCACTAAGCCTATAAGTTAAGTTGATGTTTTCTTTTCGTCTTAACATTTGCAAATTTGTCATTTTTTTGTGTGCCATTTTTTTTCTTCTTCTTCTTGTTCTTTTTTTGTTGTTGTTGGCTGGTTTTGCGCCTCCTTGGCTTTATCTAACCAATATTTTGTTTGCTGGTCGAAGGCTCCTTGGCAGATCCGTGGCTGCCATTCTTTCGGCTCAGGACGGCTCAGCTCCACTAGACTTGAGTCGAGTCGAGTCGACTCAACTCGACTTGCATCGACTTGTCTCGACTGCTTTTCGTCGTTTCCAGCTCCTGCTAATATTATTGTCCTTGTGTTATGTTTATGCTGCCGCAGTCTTTGTAGTATCTCTGCCTCCCTCTCGTCTCATCTCGTCTTCGGTCTTGTGTCTGTGTGTTTGCGCGTTTAAGTAGTTACCATTTTGTTGCTGCTTTGCCATTTTTAAGTACTGTTTGCTTATTCCAGCAACGTTATCTTCTCCAGCATGCTTCTTTCTAGCTTTCCATTTCTTTCTTCTCTTCTTTTTTTTTTGTATCATATTAAACTAATCCTAAATGGTTTCCTCACGGTACATTTGCTGGCACATCATAGGCAGCTAAAAGGGACTTTCAAATAGACACAATGACAGGGACAGGTGAATATCCTTAGTCCTGGTTTATTCCTGCCAATCTGTCTGTTAAGCATATTTACCCAAAAAAAAATACATATTCCACTTCTTCTGCCTTTCTAATTGTACAAAGAAACATTACATGATTTTCACGAATTCCCAAAATCAATTCTCTCTTGTATTTTAAATTATTTCAATTATTCTTAAACTTAGGTTATTTTTTTTCAGACAATCGAATGATTTGAACAATAAATATAAATTTCATGAAACGAAATGGTATCAAATTCCGAGCTAACTAAAATCGAATAAAACCAATAATTCAAAGAGCAAATGAAGCTGGAATAAAATTGTACAAGAATTTAAGATCCTTCATTATTTATCGATAACTTTTTACCTTGACTCTTTCTCTGAAGACAAAATCTATATAAGCTCTTTTTGAAGCTTAGCAATTGGCTACATGGGACTAATCATAATACTTTTTCAATTTTATTTCCAACTATGTATTTGCCATGGCTCTGAATAAATCATATTTGAGTATTTCTAAATGCAAGTGCAATAAAATATGCCAATTCATTACACCGTAATTGTTGTCTGCCAATTTGTGTCCACATATCCTTGACTAATACAAAAGACTAAAAATTCTATGGCCCAACTAAACAAGAATGCATTGAAATATTGAAAAACAAAAAATAAAAACATTTAATTTTTAATACAGTAAAACAAATGAATTAGAGAATAAGGCAGTCTCTTTCGGGGGAACTCAGCCAAATGAAACTGGAAATAATCCAAGTCAAGGAATCAAGGAATCCCTAAACTCTTCCATCCAAAGAGAGCTAGCAAAGTCCAGGAACCATCCGCTGGTCCTTCGATACGAGTTATTACTGTCCACTCAAATCGTATGGCAACAATGAAAAAGTAGCTGCACTTTATTAATAAATTGTTCACAATCAACAATAAATTGAGCAAAATATTTTTGTCTTTGTATTTGATGGAGTGTTTGGCTCTTGGTGGGAGGGTGAGGGTGAGGTGGACGGTGGACGGTGGACGGTGGACGGGTAAGTAGGCTGATCGATAGATTTATTTGCGCATATAAAAACTGCCACAAAATGATAATAATTACGCGTATTATGTTTAATTTATACAGAAACACATTCGCACTGACAAAGAGAGACACACACAGACAGAGACGCACAAATAAAAGTGGCAAGTGGCAAGTGGCAGAAGTGGCAGAAGTGCAGAGGCTGCGCACATTTTGCCACTGATTTAAACTTTTAATTTGAAGCCATTGTTCTAAGGCACGCACACAGTGAAATGCAAACAAAATGCCGCACACCACAGAGGCATCCATAATGCATAAAACAACCAACCAACCAACCGAGTGTCCAACCAACCGTCCAGCGTCCAACCGACAAGACTGCCCAGATGGACAACACCAATCCTGCTGGCTGCCACCCAATGGTGAGAAGAGCCAGAGCGAAAGAGACGAAGCTGCCATACAAATGGCCATTCGATAATTTGAACGAGATACACAAAACGAGTGCAAGGACCAAACAGGACGTGAGATGAGTTGAGTGAGGAATCATTCGACCATTGACGGTGAAATATGTAAATGGCGTCAAAGGCAAACAATGGCCACTAGTTACTTTGCCGACGTGGCATTTGCTGAATTTTTTCTATACTCTTTTCCAAGAAAACAAAGTCCATTTATTTAGTGCCTAGAAAGAGAATGTAAGTCCGTCATTCTGAGTTGTCACATATATTCTAAGTCGACTGAAATTAACAGATACGAAATATTGCTTTGTCATACAGATTGGGTATGCCTTGGATCAGGATACTTACTATATATATCCTAAGTGGATTATAAATATTGGTGTGGTGTATGCCTTGCCATACTATGTATATCCTCTATAAGTCTTAAACTAACTGGAACTATAAGAAAGGAACCATTGACATATCATAGATCGCATGGGGATTGACTTGAATCAGTGCTCATATTATATATATCCTCTATAAGTCTTAAACTAACTGGAACTATGAGAAAGGATAGATATAGATATCATAGATCGCATGGGGATTGACTTGAATCAGTGCTCATACAATATATATCCTCTATAAGCCTTAAACTAACTGGAACTATGAGAAAGGATAGATATAGATATCATAGATCGCTTGGGGATTGACTTGAATCAGTGCTCATACAATATATATCCTCTATAAGCCTTAAACTAACTGGAACTATGAGAAAGGATAGATATAGATATCATAGATATCATGGAGGTTGGCTTGGATCAGTGGTCATACTATATACATCCTATATAAGTCTTATGCTAATTGGAACTATGAGAAAGGAACCACTATCATATCATAGAGATTAAATCAGTTAGGATCCTAATAATGCAAGATACAATATATATAACCAATCTCAAGTGGGATGGAGTTCGTATATCAGAGGGAAGTCTTATATATTGGATATTGATTAACCATTCCTGATTAAATATACTTCTTATGTATCAAATTAAAGCATTGAAAAGAGTATATGGTTTTCCTGAAGACAATCTTACTCTTTTTCCTATTTGGCTCACAGGCACTACTTCATTTATTCTATATTTTCATGTGATGTTTTTTTTTTCCTGATATTTTGGTATTAATTAAAACACAATCATCGAAAGTTATTCATGCTGCTCAGCGATACAAAAATATTTATTGACATTTGCAAAAAAAAAAAAAAAATAGAGAGGAGATGTTGATAAAGTAGAAGAGAAGGCAATGGCAATGGAAATGCGATAAACTGGGTACTCACTCCGGGCAACCACACGAACAATCGGATAGAGTTGGCCAATCAAATCAGCATCATTATCACAATTCAGTTTCCGCCAATTCCATTGACAATGATGCCTAACGCTAATGATGATGATGACAGGACAACAGTGAACCGGAAGATAGCAAATAGGACAGCTGCCGACACCGACTATCACAGTGACACTGACAGTGGCAGTAGCATTGGCAGTGGCAGTGGCAGTGACGCTGGATTAGCTGCAGCCAAAAACACAGAAACGGTATACTGGCTACTGTCCTGACCATTGCATGTCCTGCTGTGCAATTAGAGCATTTGGCACAGCCTTAGGACCACCAACATCACCAACAGGGAAAGCGATGGAACTAACTAAAGCGAGTCAATGGCAGAGGTCCTGCCCTCAATATAAATGCTCTAAATGTGACCGAAATTGGCATTTCAATGAGCTCGGCCAAATGCGATTGAAATTGGCGTGCAGGCAGAGGACACCACGCATTGATATGACTCAACTTTTCTAATTCAAATTGGACTCAATCCAAGAAGAAAACCAAATATTTCTTTCTCTTTCGCTTTCGATTAAATTATAGAAAAACTAATCTCTGATTGCCTTGGCAAAACTAAAGAATTCATATAATTTCAAATTATGCGAAATATATAAGAAATTTAAGGGGGGGTTTTCCAAATTGCCATAAATTCCAGCGTGATTTTCTTAGAAAATCCCAAAACAAAAACCATAAAGAAATCTGCTACTTCAATTAATAATAATCAGTTCCACAAATTTGCCGTTTTAAGAAAGCCCAAAAAAGCTTGGAAACTTTTCAGCCTAAAGCTGCCCTCTGGCGGTAAAGATGAATAATTCCCGCAAGCTTTTTCGAAAAGCAAACTTCATTTCCCCAAAAGATGTTTTCTCCATTTCGAGGAAATTCTTGGCTTACTTGAACAAAGTTTTAAGCTCAGCAGACCAAAAGGACTTGAGGAAAATACTTGGGCTTTTAGAAATTAAGCTCTTGACTATTCCCTAAATGGTTTTATTCACAATTTTTATAATCATTCCGAGACTGGAGTCCTTTAGTTCAGAAATCCAAAGAAGAAACAAGTCTCTTTTTTTTTTCTTTTCTGGAAATTTATTTACTTTACAAAGGATAAAAGGTTTTATCTGAGAGCTATCCTAAGTACTGCGCAGACTGTGTGCGTTTCAACAATTAAAATTATGCAAATCAAAATATAAATGCCATTTAAGTAGATGACGACACATGTAACCAGCCAAACAGCTAAATGGCCAACCAGTCGGCCAGCCAACCCAACCCATCGAACCGTACTGACTTGCTGGTATCGAGTATGCCCACAATTTATGCCAGAATCCCCCACAGCCTCGCCGAATTACTCTCGACTTTGCCAGTTGGGATTCGCAGTTATTCAAATGAACCAAATTGTAAATTGCATTAAAATAATTACATTTAATGGTTGCCGATCGTTGTGTTGAGCTCATTTGTTTTTATTAACGTGTTGTAATTGCTACCGCATTGGCAACAGTTTGCACCAAGGCACGTGGACACTGTCCATCCACCATCCACACTCCCTGCCACTCCCTCCCGGCCAGGCAGTTCCGGTTGCGTATACGTCATGAGTTCAATGTCCGATGATAGCCCAACATCAATGATTATTTAACCAAAGGAATTAACCCATTTTCATGGTTTCATCATTAATCCAATTTGTTTCTACATTTATAAAAATTTTAAATACAAATACATATATATATATGTGTGTGTATACCCTTTCCAACCTTCTGCATAATCAGCCGCAAGAACAATTCAACGTCGGACCGATCATAATTGGAAATTTATTATACACAATGGAGTCAATGAAGTCCAATCAGTAAAGCCAGTGAGGCGATTCTATCGCTGGGCTATTGTGTATCGATGGCCATCAGGAATCCGGTAGCCCAAGGCGACAAGGCCCAGCACAAACCATATTCAGGCCACATTTAACTACTGTCTACATTTTCATCTGAAATCTGAAAATCAGCACAAAAATCCACAGCAATTATAAAATGCCTGCTGCACTCATCCCATTGCATAATGAATTGTGTAAGGACTTTAATTCGAGAACTCAAAAGCAATTTGCATAGTTGCCAAGAAGCAACCAAATATTATTTCCTTGGTAATAAACAAAGCCATGAAAGGAACTGGCCTGGTATATTTCAGATATATTTCGGACAAAAAAATAAAACTCACTTCATCTTTCCGAAGCTGCTCTGTCAATACACCAATTAAATTTAATTCCTAAAAATTGCCAAGCCACTATTTCCCCTCCCAGTTTCTTTCAAAAACCCCATTTTCTTTTACCCAAAAACTTGACCTGTGAAAATTACCAACTTTCTTAAAATGTGTCCCAAAATGGTCTCAAAGCTTTCGAAAATTTTACTCTTGAAAACTAACAGAAATAAGCTTTTACTTTTACAGGAGAAAAGATATTTTCCAGAAACTGTTGAATAACATGGAATATACTTTCCAGAATTGTGGTTCTTGACTTTTTGAGAGAGAGTGGACTCAAAGCTCTGATTTTACTTTAGTGGAATAAAAGACTTGTTCAGAAATGAACTCTTATTATTTTTTGGATTTTTTTGGAAATATTTTAATAATTTTTCTGATGTCGACATGGACACAAGTAGAAAGCTGAAATGTTTGACTTGAACACAAGAAGAAAGCTGAACTGTTTGAAACTGTTTTTATTTATATTTGAAGACTATAATTAATTCTAGTGTACAGTCTCCTCTATAGTCAAATTAATAAAGGGTTTTAGACTGTACTCAGTACCTTTCCATCCCTTTTTTTTATCAAATGTTAAGAGATCTAATAAGCTTGCTTTAGAAAATAATAGATTTACCCTGAGGAAGGTTTTGAAAAGTAAGCCAATCTGTTAAGTAAGCTTTGATCAAACTTAATCAAATAAAAATAAAAAGAAGACAATTGGTCCTGCCTTTTGAACCCTTGAGTAGTTGATGTTATTTATTTTTTTATTCAATCATTTCTATTGAAACCAGAAGACTGAAACATATTATAAACATTTTGAAATTAAGGAAACACTTTCAAAAAAAAAACATTGTGTCCATTTGTTAATAAGAAATTAAGGATTGTTTATCTAAGGACCTCGATAAAAAAGTCTTTTGTTAGTTCGATACTGACTTTTGTCACTGGTGGGCCAGTGTTGCCATTTCCAAATTTTAGATAGGGTAACACTGGCCTGCTAGAATGGAGGCTAAGTCGGACCATCCGGACGTCTCCTTCCATTAAAGATAAACAAACTTAAAAGACAATAAACTGATTCGGCTTACTTTGTAGACGGAATCTGGTTATATGCCTAAAATATATATTCTCTTCCGGATGAGTTGAAATCTACTGAATTTTATAGAATTTAAATTATTTCAAGTAGAAAAAAATATATACAAAATTGAGTTCATAGCGAGCTTAATACTATTTTTGATTTTCGCCTTCCAAAGAGGAAACTGGAAATAATTTTTAGATGAGTTAAGATTTGGTTTTCCCTAGATAATTTAAGAACAACAAAAAGTTGCTAATTATAGAATTTTTTAACTTAAAAAAACTTAAAAAAAAAAAACCAATAAAGGAATAAAAATTGTTCAAATCGAAGACCGCATAAAAACGGAGAGCAACAAGTCGCCAAGTATAAGGAAACTACGAATTTAGTTGTATTGAAATCCGAAATATAAAAATTTTACCATACACCATAAAAATTACCATAAAATTTGTTGAATAAATAAACTGTTATAAAGTTATAAGAGTGACAGGAAAGAGCAGAGAGACCGAAAACTGCGCATGACCCAAGCAGACCAAAGAGCAACTCTTATAAGATTCATAAAATAAATTAATAATCTATTAGGCAAAATAATATTTTTTTAGAAAAATAAGAAAAATAAAGAAGCTGTTTAAGATTTCTCTAGCTCAAAAATATGCATAAAATAATTAAAATTTTTTTTGCTAAACTTTTGGGCTTAGTCAAGTTTCGAACCCAGCTATAAATATTTGTAATTTCGAAGGGTCTAATGGTTTACAGGAATCCTCTCAAGGATTTGTCTCTCTACTCTCCTTACTTCGGCGCATTTGACAACTGTTCAAAGGATTCTGTCCTACGGAAGTGTTCAATGAAATTTTAACATTCGACCGGTATTTTCAGCTTAAAGATTCATGTTATTGGCTGACTCACAAGTTGCTGGATCAAAGTAAAAAAAAGTGTCAATGAGAAATAGGTTCCTTCCAACAGAGAAGAGTTAGAATTCTCAACAAAAAGATCAACGATTTTGAATGGGTATTCAACAGGTTTCGAGGCCTTAAGTCAAATAGAAAAGTACAGCCACACATTCTACTACTTAATTCCCTTAATTACTCATATCAAAAATCACGGAATATACAAATTGCAAGACTTAAAAAGAACACTTCAAAAAGACTTGAAAAAAAAAGAAAATAGTAAAAACAAAGAGAAAACAAAAGAGGCTCTGGCAATGGAGAGCCTTTTGACCAATCGTTCAGTTTTGTTGTGACACATTTGCACCTTTTTTCCTGTTTCCATTTACGGTCTTAACATCTTCATACAACAACAAGGTGAAAATAAAAACAAGAAAAGCAAAAAAATAAAAACAAAAAAAGAAAAGAAACTGAAGTCGTTCTCAGTTCTCAGTCATTCCGGCCGTGTGGCCATAACCCATTCCCGCAGTACTTTTCATTCATCTACTGGCAATTTTATTCTCCCTCTCCCTCTCCGTCTCCGGTTCCATGCCTTGTCCCAGCTCAACTGCCAACTCGGCACATTTTCGCCTTTTAATTTCGCACTTGGGTCATTTTGTTGTTCGGTGTGGATTATAAGACCACTTCATATTCATGCAACTAACAACCGTCGTGCCACACACAAAAACATTAAAAAAAAAAAAAAATAAGCATCCAGACAACCAAACCAACCCCACCCGGCCAACCCAACCCAAACCAAACCAAGCCAACCCAAGCCGAATCAAGACCGAACTGGAGCCAAAAGCCCAGAGACTTTTGCTACTTGCGGCCTGTCGTTGATGGCGGCAGCGTTAGCGGCTGCGGCGTCGGATGTCGGTTGACTGTGGCTTCCAACTTTTATTTAAGCACAAGGACTATAATAACAACAACAACAACAACAGCAACAACAACAATGAGGCACCAAAAACCAGCCGCCTTTGTAGTAAGCCACAATAAAGGCGCAACAACAAGAATAAAAGCAAACGAAAAACCAAAAAAAAAAAAAAAAACAAAAAAAAAATAGAATAGAATAGAAAAGAATAGAATAGAGGAAGAAAGGAAGAATATGGAGAAAGTTAAATTTCGGAGCGTCCGAGCTTGAAATACCCTCAACCAGCAGAGGGAAATGCAACAATTTATTACTACACAAATAATCGAGTTCCAAATAAATTTCAAACAGATTGATGCCATATAGAAATGTCGGTTAAATCTGAGAGAGCTTTTCTTATAACCGATATAGATCTGACAAGACTATATAGACAACTGATCTATTAGAAATTTTCGGAATTTCTTAGGTCCGATTTAGGTACGATTTACTCTGATTACTGCACTTTTCCAATCTATAACAAGTTTTCGGAATTTCTTAGGTCCTATTTACTCCTACGACTTCACTTTCCTGATCTTGACTAGGCTAGCTTCTCTCCTTAGAAATCTATAAAAATTTCGGAATTTCTTATACCCGATTTAGGTCCGATTTATTCCGATTACTTCAGTTTTCCAATCTATAACAAATTTTAGGAATTTCTTATGTCTACTTTAATCCAATTACTTCACTTTCTCAATCTTGAATAGGCTAGCTTCTCTCTTTGGAAATCTAAAACAAGTTTTCGGAATTTCTTAGGTCCGATTTAATCCAATCACTTCACTTTTCCAATCCATAAGAAATTTTCGGAATTTGTTAGGTCCGACTTACTCCGATTACTCCATTTTCCCAAACCTTATAAAGGTAACTGTCTTTAGACATCTCAACAACTACAAGCCAAAATTTGTATAGGAAAAGCTTGAGCCTAGAATAGTTCCCAGGTAAAAGCAAGTCCACGGTGCGTATACTTAATCGATATATTTATATCAATCCAGATACCAATTAAACCTAAAGCGTATACTTAATCAAATGAAAGTCAACAGGTTAAGCGAAATCTAGCTTGATTTCAAAAGTAAGCAGATCATTTTTGAAACTTCTCGGAAGCAACACAAAAAAAAAGACATTAGAAAACATAAATTTGGCCAGGCAAAAAAAAAAACGACGAGACATCATTTGGCTGGGCCATTTCCTACTTCTTTCTTCCTTTTATTATGTTGCTACTCCTTCTTCTTAGTCTTCGTTTTTTGAGTTGGTCATTTAAGGTTGCTTTTGTTGGGACTTCCTTTTCCTTTTCTTTCTTTTTTTTTTTGTTCGGCTTGTTGTGTGGACTGACTGACCGACCGACGCTTTGGGCGAATTTCACAGCTGTTTCTTGTTTGGCCTCTCTCAATTCTTCGACTCTATTTGAGTGTGTGTGTGTGTGTGTGTGTGTTTTTAACCATTCATTTTGACCTCCCGCCTAGCATTTCCGCTTTGGTTTTCTTTCTTTTTTTTTGATAATTTGTGGACCGTCACATTTTCCGCACATTTTGCTTTGGCCACGACCCCAACGACTAGGGTGGGCAGTTGCGGGGGGAGGGGGTAGAGCGCAACGTATTCAAAATGTCTACATTTCTCCCAAGACTTTATTGTCCAAGAAATTTCTTTCCTGCCAGCAACCCCCCCCCCCCCCACTTCCCCTCCGCCAGTGATTGGTGAACCCACTCAATTCATATACTCTTCTGTTTTTATACCCTGTACCTAAAAAGGGTATACTAATTTTGTGCAAATGTATGTAACATAGAGAAGGAGACGTCAGAGACCCCCCAAAGTTACCCACAATATGATCAGGGTGACTAGAGAAATTGAAATAGCCACGTCCATCCGTCTGTCCGTCAGTCCGTCCGTCCGTGTGAACGCCTAGATCTTATAGACTATAAGAGCTAGGATAACCAAACTTGGGATTCGGACTCCTTATGTGTGTACGCTGGTCAAGTTTATTTTTTTTCTCCCCCCGCCCCCCCTTCCATCCCCTCATTTTTTCAAAGCCATATAATGTCTAAACCTTTCGGATTTAAGTATTAGTTGCTTCTGAAAAGTTGTTAGGAACCTAAAAATCTTTCGATTGATATCAAACATGACTAAAATTGGACCATATTTACTCGAGATATACAAAAAACAAATTTTGAGGGCCAAGATTTTAATTCCGGTCGAATGAGCAGTCCGATAGATGGCGTGCTTGCAATATTGTGAACAATGTGTTTTTGGATTCAAATGAATATTAAGACCAGAGGTTTTATGTGAATGCAGGCGAACAGGGCTACCACCCGACTAGGGTTGCCAGCTTTTTTTTTTTAATTCCGTCCACTAGGTACAGGGTATCCCAAACTCGGCCGCGCCCGAGTTTAACGTTCGGCTTCATTTTTTTTTTGTGTTTTTCGCACGCCTCTATGCATTATTTATTTAGTGTATATGAATCTATCTCTTTCTAGCAGCTTAGTAAATATTTTTGCCGTTGTCCTTTTTCAATTTCGTTTTTAGGTTTTTCCTTGTTGTCTATTGCCTTCTTCGCGTTACGTTTCGTTTCGTTTGGTTTGGCTTGGTTTGTTTTGTTTTAATTAAAACTGTTGACCGCCAAGGCAATTTCCCGCAAAATCCCCCACATCACTCCCTTCCTCCTCCCCACTCTTTGCACTTACTCTACACTCTCTCAGTATCACCTTTCTCCCACTCAAATTCGAGAGGCATCATCTATGCCGTTTTGTCTTTCACTTGTGCCCGACTTTTTCAAAACTTTTTTCTTTTTACCAATTTGATTGTTGTTGTTGTAGTTGTTTTCTTTCATTCTTGTTCTTCTGGGTTGTTCTTTGGTGTTGTTTTTGGTGTTCCTTTTGTTTGGCGGCGCATGTCTGTGCATTAATGTGGCTTATAATCAAGATTCGCCGCATCGCGCCAAACCAAAAGGCACAAAACACAAAGCAAGCCAAAACAAACGCCAAATGGCAAAAAAGGGCCACTAGAAGACAACAACAACAATAACAACAACAAAACTAAGCAAAAATATTCCATTTGCCATTTTCCATTGTTTTCTTTTTTTTTTACTAGTTGCCGGCCACATCAAAGGCAGAGAGATAAACAGTGGAAGAGGAGGGGTACCCCCCCCCCTCCTGTTTCTCTATCGATTGCGGTCAGCATTTTACTTTTCAACTTGTCTTGTATTTCATTTCATTTGATATTATTTTATTTCACCTGGTTTTGTTTACTTTTCACTTGATTAGAATTCCCAGGTTCTGTCTTTCTTTTTTTTTTGTCGGTTTTAAAAATTTCCACTTAAAAAAAAAAAAAAAATTTGCATTGATTTTATCTACAAGCTAATCAAATTCAAATTGTCTCAGAGCCAAGCTGACTTTACCCATTTCGGTTTATACAAAAGTTTTTGCCTGACTCCGTCTTCTTCTTCTTCTTGCTGCCAGATTGACTTTGCCCTAGTTTTTTTTATTGATGAATTTGTAGACGATTCTATTAAAAGTAAAACAATCTAATGAAAAACAATTTTATGATTTTGAGCAATTTTGTGGGGCAGCTGCTACTTTTGCCAGCAACTTTGCTTCAAGAGAGAAGTTCGTAATTATCGAGGCTTACTTTCGGTTTTATTGTGCAAAATTAACGGCATCTTCGCGGTTTCATTTGTTTTCTAATTTTAATTTATATTTATGAATTATGGCTTTCCGGCCAAGCCGCCACTCGAAAAAGCCACCCCCATCGAGGCAATTTTCACCACCCATCAGCCTCCTGGCGCTTTCCATCATTTTATTTGCCTGCAAGTTTTTGCCTTCTGTTTTCTTTTCTGGTTAAAAGTAACCATGCACTTCTCCCCACTACCCACTCACTGCCAGGTTTTGTGTGTAATTATGAATTTTGGTCTAGGCTTTTTGAGGTTTCGTTTGAAATGAGCTATTAATTTTTAAACGAATTGAGGAAGGCGAAGGCTCGACTGAATCTGAAGGCATACAAATTGGCCAAGATTAATTTCGTTGGCAAGGATTAGTTTCTGGCCGCGTGCCTTTTTTTTTTTTTTTGTTTTTGACAAATTGGCCGGTGTCGAGAAATGAGTTATTTTTTGGAATTAAGGAAATTTGATTATGCCAGCTCGAAGATAAAAAGTGCTCTGGACTCTTAATGACAACGTAAATTAATCGAATGATTAAAACAGAGGACTGAGATTTGCTAAAAAAAAAAAATAAACGTATTTAGTTGGTCACATCTGAAGACCTCTTCAGAAATTGCTGATTTCGCAGACTTGGGAAAAAAACTGTAGTTCTTTTGGGTTTGAGACCACAAAAGACCACTGAATTGAACAATAAAAAATATATCCTTTGTGGGCACAAAATCGGCAACACAATTTCCAAAACAGAACTCAGCAACTTGAAGATACACTGAAGGTTTGAGGAGAAGATAGTTTGAGATTTCCAAAACAGAAATCAGCAACTTGAAGATACACTTAGAGTTCCAGGAAAATATAGCTTGAGATTTCCAAAACAGAACTCAGCAACTTGAAGATACACTGAAGGTTCGAGGAGAAGACAGTTTAGGATTTTTTCCTGGAGATTTCCAAAAGAGAACTCAGCAACTTCAAGGTTCGAGGAAAAGATAGTTTGAGATTTTTTCCTAGAGATTTCCAGAACAGAACTCAACAACTTGAGGATACACTTAGAGTTCCAGGAAAAGATAGTTTGCGATTTTTCCTAGACACTTCCAAAACAGAACTCACCATTTTAAAGATATATTAAAGGTTCGAGGAGAAGATAGTTTGAGATTTTTTCCTAGAGACTTCCAAAACTGAACTCAGCAACTTCAAGGTTCGAGGCAAAGATTTTTTCCTTGAGATTTCATTATTTTTTTTTTTTCGAAAGTTAAAAGCAAATTAATCTGCCCTTACTTTATCGAAATAAAAGTGTTAAATAATCTTCTTGATATGTAAAAAATACCAGCCAGAAATATGCCCAAGTATATTTTGGGTTAGGGTGCAATGCCAAAGTCGCCATCACCATTAGCAATTCCAGAACACTGAAATTTGTTTTTGTCTTCCCTTTCTTTTCTTTTTATTGCATTCTTCAGTTTCCCCAATTTTTTTTCTTTCTCGGGAAGCTCTTCTTTTCCTTTTGTGTATGGAGAGAAAAAAAAAACAACAAATTTTCATTTATTATTAAAATCACTTTCGTTGCAATGAGGATTCCAAATGTCCCCTACCAAAAAAAAAAAAAACGAAAGAAATTTCTTTTTATTGGTCTAACAGTTTGTGACTGTGTGAGTATGTGTGTGTGTGTGTGTATTTTTTTTGGGTTATTTTGAAAATTCAGACGAGAATTGTCTTGAACTACTGTCGGAATAGTGGGGGATCTTCTAAATGGTTGCCCATCTCAGTTAAGCGCCACACATTCTCTGCCCATCATGAAAACCCTCTTTACCGTTGCCTGACAATACTTGTTCATGTGGTTCCCGTTATTGTTGCTGTTGTTGTTGTTGTTGTTGTTGTTGGTAGTGGTGATGGTGATGTTCTTGTTTGGCTAACAAGTGTCATATGTGGTTGAGACTATCCCTACCCGGAGTGTATGTGTTTGGCATTGCCTATTGGCTGGCAGTGATGGGGTCGTCTCGCTCTACTTGCTCCGTTCTGGCACGGAAATGAACTTCAACGTTGTCAAAGTTACCCAACACAGTCACGCGGTCCTCTATCCTTCATTCTTTGGCAGCTTCTTTTTACCTTTATCGTTGCCTTCACCGCCGTCGCCGTGGCCGTCATCGTTGCCTTTGCCTTTGCCTTTAGCTTTGCTGTTGCCGTCATCGTCAAGCTTCAGTTGCACCTGTTCGTAGATTTAACTCAAGTGTGCTTTTGAGATTTTGTAACCGCTTTAAACCGTTATATGTTCTACACGTTATATATTCAGCCTCTCTCGTGATCCAACTCCAGCTCTTTGCGCCCCACCCACTAGTTGAGTATTGGAAATGCGTGCGAGTAGTCCCTCTGTCAGTCAGCCATTCAGGCAGTGAGTGAGGCAGACTGCCTGGTAAGCACTGCGGCGGATATGTCAACGAAAGT
Source organism: Scaptodrosophila latifasciaeformis (assembly GCA_037075145.1). Lineage (NCBI taxonomy): Eukaryota > Metazoa > Arthropoda > Insecta > Diptera > Drosophilidae > Scaptodrosophila > Scaptodrosophila latifasciaeformis. Next base: position 3,271,461 of record JBAMCM010000429.1, read on the forward strand.
GCAAATAAAATCTAATGGCGAAATCATTGCAAAGGGCATACACACACGCGTACACCTATACTGTGCCCATCAACCCAACGAATATGTCAATATATCCGAGTGTGTGTGTGTGTGTCTGCTTAATGTGGTTGTCATTTGGTTTGTCGCACCCACGTGAATTTGTTTTTATTTCGTTGTTGCATTTTAGTGGTTTGCGGTATTCTGACATTTTGTCGAACGGCCTTTGGCGATGGCACAATTTCTGGTCGAGAAGTTTGTTGATTGTTGCACGGGGATCCCAGAAATACACTCAAGTGTCACAAGGGTGTAGAGTGTTTACACAAATAGCTAAATCAAGAAATTGACGGAACAAGCCTGACAGATGCAGAGGGCAGAGAATCGAGATCTTTAATCGATTTTTAATATAAGAGGAAATCCTCGTAAGAATCGAATCGCTCGATTTTAAGTTGGGATTTCAGAGTCTAGAAATCATCTTAAGAATAAAAATGGTTATAGATAGACTGGACCTGTCAGACTTATACTTATCTGCTATGGCGACAGGGCGAAATTAAGAAAGCGCAGACCTTTCAGGTTTCCAATCTACTTTTAACTTTAAAATTTTTTATCCCTGCAAACTGTACAGTCCCAAGACACTGATAAGAGTGGGGGTAAGCAATTCTATATAGAAGGTACAGTCGGAGCCATGCCATAAGGTACTCATAACGTTTTTTTCCCCCTCTTTCAATTTCTTTCAACTCTAGGGATATCCCACTTAATTGGACTGAGACAGTATGGTAGAGAGAATTCATTTGATTTCAAGATACCTGGTTGCCGATTTGGGCCCGGTTATCATTCGGCTTGGCTTATTGTAATGGCTGGTAATTTGCTGCACTTGCCGCATAACAGTTGAATATTGAATATATGAACCAATTGCTTCTCTCTCTCTCTGTGTCTGTGGTAGGTTTATAAATATTTTATCGCCCCTTTCCCGTCCACTTGCCTTGCTCTTAGTGTATTGAAGCTGGCTTCTCGTAGAGAGGAGCATATTACTTTATGAAAGCACAATATTCGTATGTGAATTGCCTGGCGAGTTTCAGCTTCGGATATGTGGAAGAGATTTAATAAAATCAGTCGGTGATGAGTTGGTCGGTCCAAGCACTCCAAGCACACCCTCTGCACGCCTCGACCAGCTCAAGAAGAACAACAATAAAAAAAAATAAAAAAAAATGAAAACAAAATTCTGAAATTCATTGCGTCAGGGTTTTAGTTTTTCCGATACTCTCGGTACCACTCTCAGTTGGAAATGCGAATGAATGTGCCTGATTATCCAGCACAAAAACAACATCAGCAACAACAATAACAGCAATTCCCTTGCCTCATTTCAGCCGACATTGTATGTATTATTCAGTTGAAGCTTCAGTTATTGTATATATATATATCGGCGTTGCCACAAATAGTTTCATTTTGTAGTCATTGTATTTTGCACACTCCCAAAGCCAAAGCCACGGCAAAGCCCCAAAACAAAATTGGCATTAATATTTGAGCACCTTTCAGTGGTAAAATGTGGTGCATTGTATTTTACCCCATCTAAATAAACTTGTTTTCCAGTTTCTACTCCGAGTCAGTTAAAGAGATTGCCTAGATAGACACACTCACCCACACACCAACTTATATTGTCCTTTATCTTAAGATAAAGAGTATATAAGTTTTGTGAGAAATCAATTGAATCTGTTAGGTCTGAAGGGACCCCAGAAATTCTTGATATATCCTTGCCAACACCCGATCTATATGTAAAATTCTAGAAGCTTTCAATAAGACTGACTGTACTTAGCTATATTTTATGACAGTGGGATAATTATTTAGAGTATTCCATAGTCAAATAGGGACGGATTTTATTTACCACTTACTTTTATTTGCATTGATAGTTAACTACTTAAGTAGTGGGATATCCATTCCAAATACCTAGAAATCCTTAAGCTCACATGGCTTACTATTTGGCAGTCTACTTATCTGGGCGTATTTATTCATTGCAATCATATCATTTAATGTATGCATTTCGTATCAGTAGATGAGAGCATTTTCTACCTTTGAAATTAGTAATTCAATGAAATGAAATGATAAATTACCAGTTAGTTACAGATAGGTACAAATACATGCAGTGAGACTCATTTGTAGACACTCAAATGGAAATATATTTGAATATTTAAAATGGCTGCTAAGCGGATTTTGCGAGCATCATTTAACTTTTAGCTTCTATCGAAAACTGCAAATGCTGCATTTGACTAGAGTCGAAGTAATCCAATAGTTAATTAGACTACTCATATTCTGGCAAAAAAAAATCAAAGTCAGAGTCAAGCATGTGAAATGGATAAGGAGATTATTAATTGTAGGAAATTATAGCATTCAATTGATTTTAAGTCTGTTATTGGCTTTCCCCAAAAAAGACTCAAATTTTAAATGAAAACGATTACAAAATATTTTGGTAAGCTTTTAAGTACTCAACTCTAGTTTTAAATAAAACTAAATAAGACCTACGAAAAGTTAAATAGTCAAGTCAGAATTTGTAAATTGAAATTGAATGGGTTTCCAGTTTAAACGGGAAAATATCATAAACTCTTATCGTAAACAAATTCCATATGAAGCAGGACTTAAGCTTACCTGGTAGACAATCTGGGAACACTGTGCTGAAACACTCATCCGAACCAAGCTGAAAGACAGGTAAAAATATGTTATAAAAATTAGTATAGAAAGCAGACTGGATAGCTAATCTGAAGATATACTTGGAAGCTAACTAGTTGTCAAACTACACGGCAGACTGGAAAATAGACTTGAAGTTTGAGTGAGTTGCAGAAAGTCTGAAATAATTAAAAGCCAAGCTAAGAGACAGAATGATTAACAGGCCAAATGAAAGACATATTAGAAAACTGAGTCCACTCTGTAGACTGGGAGATGGACTCAAAAATAGACTGGAAGACAGGCTGGAAGCCAGACTGGAAGCCAGACTAGAAGTCTGGCTCGAGAAAGACAGACTCGCAGACAAGCACGAAGACAGATTCGAAGACAGATTCGAAGACAGATTCAAAGACAGATTCAAAGACAGACTGAAAGACTGATTGAAAAATATGCTGGTTAGCTAATTAGAATCTAGTCGGACTTGGAAGCAATTTGAATTCATAAGATACTAGTAACCAGAGTAGAAGGCTGGCTAGAAGACAGACTTAAAAACAATATACAAAAGTGACTGGAAAACAGAATAGAAGTCAGTCTAGAAGTCAGTCTAGAAGTCAGTCTAGAAGTCAGTCTAGAAGTCAGTCTGGAAGCCAGTCTAGAACTCAGTCTAGAAGTCAGTCTAGTAGTCAGCCTAGTAGTCAGCCTAGAGATCAGTCTAAAGGTCAGTCTAGAAGTCAGTCTAGAAGTCGGGCTAGAAGTCGGCCTAGAAGTCAGTCAAGAAGTCAGTCTAGAATCAGTCTAGAAGTCAGTCTAGAAGTCAGTCTAGAGTCAGTCTAGAAGTCAGTCTAGAAGTCAGTCTAGAAGTAAGTCTAGAAGTCAGTCTTGAAGTCTGTCTAGAAGTCAGTCTAGAAGTCGGCCTAGAAGTCGGCCTAGAAGTCGGCCTAGAAGTCAGTCTAGAAGTCAGTCTAGAGTCAGTCTAGAAGTCAGTCTAGAAGTCAGTCTAGAAGTAAGTCTAGAAGTCAGTCTTGAAGTCTGTCTAGAAGTCAGTCTAGTAGTCAGTCTAGAATCAGTCTAGAAGTCAGTCTAGAAGTCAGTCTAGAAGTCAGTCTAGAGTCAGTCTAGAAGTCAGTCTAGAAGTCAGTCTAGAAGTAAGTCTAGAAGTCAGTCTTGAAGTCTGTCTAGAAGTCAGTCTAGAAGTCGGCCTAGAAGTCGGCCTAGAAGTCGGCCTAGAAGTCAGTCTAGAAGTCAGTCTAGAGTCAGTCTAGAAGTCAGTCTAGAAGTCAGTCTAGAGTCAGTCTAGAAGTCAGCCTAGTAGTCTGTCTAGAAGTCAGTCTAGTAGTCAGCCTAGTAGTCAGCCTAGTAGTCAGCCTAGTAGTCAGCCTAGAGATCAGTCTAAAGGTCAGTCTAGAAGTCAGTCTAGAGTCAGTCTAGAAGTCAGTCTAGAAGTCGGTCTAGAAGTCAGTCTAGAAGTCAGTCTAGAAGTCTGGGATACCTAGGATATAATCTACTATTTCTCTCAACATTCCAGGTATCACAGACTTCAACCAAATGCTTGTGTGCACATATTAAGCCTTGTCATCTATGTTCTCTGTCCGAGCCTTCCCAAATGTGTTTTCATTAACTTTTGGTTAATTTTTTTTGTAAAATTAATTGAAAACGAAGGGGAGGATTTGCAGCGTTGTGGGATTTTGAAATGCCAAATTCTTTGTGAATGTACAAATAAAGGGATTACAATTGGTGCGTGTTTTTTTGAATGGCATTTATTAACGTGGTTATTGAAAGTAATAAGCAATAAATTTCTACCGGCTTTGAAGAGCACTCGTCACGCATTCGCCGTTAATTTTGAGCCGGGGGGATGATAAGTGAAAACCGCATATCCCTTTATACAAATTATAAACGTGGAATGTACTAGCCAATCAACCTTTGTTTGCCCTCTCCTAACCATTTTCAATGGATTGACTGAACCAGCAGTTTTGTTTTTTTTTTTTTTTTTTTTTTTTTGCCACGATATCAAGCAGCTCCAACTGGCTGGTGTGTGTGTGTGTGTGTGTGTGTGTGTTTTTCTTCCACCTCTCCCTATCGTTTTTTTTTTGGGTAACTATCTCTGTCTCTTTCTTTACTATCTGCATATGCAAATGCAATCAAATTTGCAACGGCCAGGCAACCAATCTAACGGTTATTATATAGCCATGGTCAGTGCTCTCTGAGTGATTTCCTTCCCCCTTCCCCGGTGCGGCCCGCTTTCCGCATCTTTCTTTCGCTATGTGCGAAGCATTTATTAATAAAGCCTGCAACTGAATGATATTTACCTCATAAATAAATAATTGTTGAGCACAAACAAATAAACAAACAAACACACACACATACACACATATATGGCAACTTTAGTCCTCATTTGTATACACACTCGAACTTTTGTGCATATTAAATCCAGCGAGCATACTGACAGTGGCAGGCATAGAAACTGTAAACAAATTACTCTCACATAAATATACAGTCGAAAATAAAAGGTAGACACAACTTCTTAGAGTCGAGAAGGAAAGCACAAAAATTGTTTAACAAATTGCGGCGGCTGCACGCGGTCTACTCAACTAAAACACTCCGCTGCTCCCCCCCCCCCAAAATAGAAAGCTCTCAGTTGGATTTTAAATATTATAAACACACACACACATACTCTATATTTATATGTAAGTTGTGTGTGTGTGGGGTATAAAGTTATAAGAGGATTATGGCCTAGACTAGTAGAACTGGCAAGTCTAGTGAATTTTTGGCTTAGACTTTTGAGACAACCGGCACGACTGTACTGCATTAAAATGAAGTTGTAAAGCTTTAATGGAGATGAACTTATGGCACAATCAGAGCTACTTACAAGTGGAAAAATATAAGAACGTAATATAAAATTGCAATATGGAGTACTGTCAAACCAAACGAATCATTTGTGAGCCAGTGAGTACACGCCTCATCGAGCTTCTGAAAGTAAGCAGCCATTTAAATTAAAAGTTCCTGACATGATACGAAACGACACGACGACATTGCCAACGACCAGGTGGCATGGTGGAGCGGGGCGAGTGGTAATAGCAGAGGCACTACTAACCGTAAGGGCAGCGGAAGGTGGAGACTGAAGATTGCACGAACGAGACGTTTGGGACAACTCAATTCAGGCAAATATGTTCCACTCTAATGGCCACAAGTGTGAACGTAGCCAATGGCAACGGGGCATACGAATCTCACAGATTTCACATATCTGAAATGTCGGTGGCACTTCAATTGGTGGGTGTGTATCTGTTTTTTCATCTTCTTTGTAGTTAAGTGCAACCGCAAGAGCCGCCAGAGCCGCAAAACGAGAAAAGAGCAGCCACATCTGAATGCCCCAGACTTGGGCCCAAAGAAGCCGAAACTGTTTTGGCATCGGACTCGTCTAGGCAATGCAGCCAATGCAGCCAGACTATATACGATTTGACTTGAGAATCAACCACCGCACTTGAATTAAACATCTTTCATATTTCAAGGATTTTACTCAAAAGGAGACATACAAAATTTCATATGCACCTTTACGCCCGCAGACACAAAGAGACTCGACTTTCAAACCGCATAAATACACTTCCACCCAGATACAGTGAAATGCACAGATACACAATGAAATTCATATATTTAACCCTGCCCCACCATATCCTCCTATCAAATAAGTCTTTCAAAGAGTGTTTTCGTATATTCAGGATATTTCAGCTGCGTAATTGTTTAGGTGAGCTTGGCAAGGAAAGCCCCATTTCAGGGATAATAGGGAACTTCTGGAATAAAGCAAATGTAAGTATCTCTAAATTTTGGGAATCCTTTAAATATGTTCATGAAGTCTCCTTAGTCATCTAGCTTAATTGGCTTTGATGATACTTTTGTTGCCACCTTAATGAGCCATTTCAGCAAAAAAAAAAGAGTATCCAATTGTTAGCTAATAAAAGCCTTACAAGTTGTTGTGTGTGAGCCGACTTCTTCTGCAAGTTGAACATTTACTTCATCATCACAGTCTGCACACCCATAAGAAATTCATAAGTATTTCCGCATTTGTAATTTTTGATTCGGTAATTAAAATGCAACTGAGATTTCGCTGTGTATTGGTTTATTTATCTTTCGGCACACACGCACTCACAAACCCCAAAAAGACAGTGAAAAAAAAACAAAGTAATCTCATATCTGAGCCACTTGAAGCTAAATGATGCTTGTGTTCTACCAGAAAAAAAAACAACAGAGTCTTGTCTCACAATTTAAGTAAAATAAAAACTGAAGAGCCCTAACTGGCTCGTCTGGGTAGTTGGGCGGACAAGATCACTTTGGCGCCGAGCTTGAGGCGGAGCTCAAATTAGCTCTTTTACCTTGGAATAAGTTCAATAAGTTCCTTTAATATGAAAATGTCAAATTTGAATCTTAGCTAAGGGGCTTAATTTAGCGGGGCCTTTGCCTAGATCACTTTGGCGCCCAACCTGGGGCAGCTGTAAAGAAGCTTGCTTTGACTTTCATCAAACTTGTTCACACCTTAAATGAAAGAACTCAAAGAAACTCTGCCAACTTATTTAGCTCTTTTATTTTAAGAAAAGAGCAAAAGCGAATCCATGTCGGGGGAAAAGAAAAATTGGAGGTAAGCATTCCGCTGGAGATTAATGAAACAGTTTGCTTCTCTTTTTCGTTCAGGTGGTCAGAATTTCAAAATTCTGATTGCTCTGAGTATTGTGTAGACTTGAACATTACTTATTTGAAAAGTCTTTCCTTCACACACACACACACACACACACACAGATAGAGGAACACTCAAAGTGAAAGAAAAATGCAACAATCGAAAATCACATTATCCGCTTGAGATGATGTCGGGGATGAAACTAGCGTGCCCCGCCAAAAGAGGGCGCAAAATATAGAAAAATATATTTATTTATTTATTTAGTTTGCTTTCCTCCTTTTCGATTTGCTTTTTTTTTTCTTTCTTTTTTTGCTAGGTATAAAAATATAAGTAAATTTCTTGCAATTTCATTTACAAAAGTTTATCTACGAGTGCCGCAATTGCCCAGGTTGGTTGCTTTTCCACACATACACACAGAGAGAGAGAGAGAGGCATAAACCGAGAAAACCAACAGAGCTTTCTCGGAGTTGTAGGATAAAAAGAAAAACTAATGGCATCAAAGAAGAAAATCAAATATATCTGGAGTACCCGCAGCGGGAGGGAGGGAGGGAGCAGTTAGAGGTCTCGGAAAGAACAGGCGCCATTTCAAAATAAGAAAACATGCAGATGGTCTCTTTCTTTACTCCTCTTCGCTAGTATTATATATATATATATTTTTTTTCTGTCCTCTGCCTTCTAAAGTTTTGGTCGTAACCGGCGAATGATAAACCGCCAAACAAATTCAGCAGGATGCTGGGTGGGGTGGGGGAGGGGAGGAAGGGAGATCTGGGCGACTACCGTTGGCGGCGAACGAGTTTATATGATTTTGATGAATTTCCGTGGCAACGACGCCAAAATGAAAATGCTCCGAGAGACTCGCGGTTTTTCGAATTGAAGTGGAGCGGCGTGGGGAAAGAGTCGATAAGTAGCAGTTAAAAATTTGTTTCTTTGCTTTTTCGCTGACTGTTGGTCAACTGGTGGGGCTGTCTCGCATGGAGTCTTAAGCCAAACTGAGAGCGAGACTGAAGTTACCTGGCTCCTCAAGTTTAATATAAGAAATTGCCGAGTTGATGGCAAATAGAAGAAGAGCAGGACGGGCTTAGAGGACGCCTCATAAAAATCATTCCCTGTGGATTCTTTTATTTTCTTTTTTTCGTTTTTTTTTTTTTTTGTATGTTCTTGCCAGGCTGCGGACATGGACAGGACATGGCTGAGAAACTGAATTCAGAATTCTCCAACCACGAAGGCGAAGCCAATCCACTGCCACTGGAAAGTAATTTCCTGCAATTTAAACTTAAGGAAAATAAGGAAGCGTCTTTGATTTCCGCGTGAAATGATGTGCATCAACCATTTACAATAACAACAACAAGAATAAGAAGAAGAATATGAAGAAGAGCAGCCACAAGAGGGCAGCCTGCGTGGCTGCGTAGAATGGATCCTAGGCCAAACTAAATGAAGATTAAAGTTGATTCCTATTGGTTATTAGCCAACCCCCCCGTGCACCTGAAAGTTATGAACCTTTTCTCTTTATTGGATTATCTTTTGGCCAGGACGGTGCGCTGCTTGTGCTTAGAAATTTCATTTGGCTTACTCCTCCTCCTCCTCCTCTTCCTCTCCATCTTCGAGTTTTTCACCATCGTCTTGGACTTGCCCATAAGAGTCGAAGTTGTTTTCAAGTCAAGTCGCACTTCAGTTAAAGTCACCCTAAATCAATCAATTACAGAAATGAAAAATCTCAAGGAATTTTATTTAGTTTTTCTTCTTCGTAGCAAATCCTGTGTGACCTCTCTGGTTAAGTGACTGTAAATTTAATCAGTTTAGCTTAAATGAATGTTGAATTGGATTAGTCTATGGAGTCCCTCCACATATATGTTGCTCAAATTTCAATTCTTTCAAATACATTTTTTTTCTCTTTAGGAATTTTTTTTTTTTTTTTTTTTGTTTAGTTTTTTCGCTTCTCTTATTTCTCGGTTGAATATTTAGGCTGAACGGCTTTTGGTAACCATGCAGTTTTGGCCAACATCAACCAATTCCAATGCAAAAATTCTTTCATCCTTTTCTTTTTTGTGACATTTTGAAAATGTTTGGAGCCGACTGTGGCGCACACAGTTCATTGCCAAACAGCCAAAAACGAAATGCCTGAGGGCAGTAAATTTAAGAGTTTGGCACCGTCCGGCATGTGGCCACGTGGCGTTCAGAGTATTTACCGCGCCATGTGCATACTTTTGCAAGTCTCCCCAAGCAACAAACTAGCATTGGCACTGCCACTGCCACAGTCAGACAGTCAGGACAGTCAGGACATTGGCCACTGCTGATGCGACTAACACGACACCTGCAGAACCAGTCTAACCCCTCAAACCTGAACTCCTCAACACTTTTAGTCTTAAAAAAAAATAAAAAAAACACACACATAGAGCCCTTCCACTACAAACATCAAAAGTTGGAAGAACTCGAAACTGGCAGGAACGATGATGATGATGATGATGATGGCGACAACAAGCGAGCCTAAAACTCATACGCAGTGTAAACATTTCGTCTCCGAGTTTTTTTTCTATACGCCGTGACATTTTTAAGCCCTTCAAAAAAATGAGGAGCAAGAAAAAAATTGGCAGTACTCAAATAGGGCCAGCATGTCTGGTCCAGTGCACTTCGCATCTTTGAGATACGTGCTACTCGGACCTGGCCAGGAGTTAGTTTCCTAGGTCTAAGCTGGTCAAGAATTTTGTTTTTTTTTTTTTTCTTATATGCACAACGCTCCTTTTATTTACACTTTGAACTGAGAGCCTTAAGCTAAAAAAAAAAAAAATAAAAAGAAGGTGATTGGTGAAATGAAGGCCGATTTTGGATGAGTCGTTGGAAAATTTTGTAGTGCTTCTTAATTCCACAAAGGTCATTTTAATAACTAAAAACTTTCAAGCCACTCAAAAGCTAGTTGGGCTTTTTTCTTTTCATTCTATAAAATCGTCTAACAAATTTGTGTAAACTTTCAAAAGCCAGGCAAAGGCAAAGCCAAAGGCAAAAGTAGTTGCTTAAAGAGTATAAAACACACAATGGAGTTAGTTTTAATGGCTTCTCCCAATGCTTTTCATGTCAATTAATAATCAAATTTTGTGCCTCACTAACAACTTTTTTAGTTAGCAGAGACGTAGTATATTTTAATGGTTCTTTGTTCTCGATACGTTAAGTGAAGGCAAATCGTGCAGCAACAAGGTCGGTATGCACTTTATATGCTTTGCCACTGCAGACATCAGTGTGTGTGTGTGTACGCCTGGTGTATGCGAGCAATGTGTTTGCAGCAATATTGCATATTCTACATCGCACTCAATTCAATTAAGTTACAAAGACAGTTACGCAACAGGATAAAAGGCGGCAACCAAAGACGGCAACGGGGGGAAGGAGTCACACAGAGCCAAAGCGAAGCGAGAATCCAACCAAAAACACCCAAACCAAAGCACATGTCCAGCAACTGTCACCAACTGATAACGAAGCAACCAACATGATAGAACTTTTTCCCTTTATTTTTATTTAGTTTTTTTTTTTTTACAAAACTATCTCATGCACAATGCTCCGTATACTAATTTGTTTAGTTCTTTATGCCGGAACTCATTCAATCAATTTTTCTAATGCTATTGGGAACAGCTGCCATGTCCTTAAATCAAAAAAGACTAAGTTATTATTTTTAAATTCCCTAGAATCAGCTAGAACTTTATGATTGAAAGAAGGGCTCCTGAGGTTGCTGTAGTCTTATAAGTGATATCAGTGATTTCTGATTTCCTTTAACTGAATTTTGTGATTCCTTTATGATCTGAAGTCTTGAGATAAAAGTTACCTCATATTCTTTTACCAGGATATTTTGGTTCCCTTGGCTCTTAAGAATTCCATAATCTTGAAGCTGAGTTTTAGGGATTCCTGAATGATCTGCATATCTCTGTATCCTTGAAGCAGAATAATAATCTCACATGGTATCAGGGATCCTGAGAATTCAATAGTCGTATGACAGAACAGGTTGGCTTTCTTATCACATCTAAGTGGGTCTTGGGAATTCCTAAATTATCTCCAGATTTCTGTATCCTTAAAGCAGAATAATAATCTCATATGGTATCAGGGATCTTGAGAATCCAATAGTCGTATGACCGAATAGGTTGGCTTTCTTATCATATCGAAGTGGGTCTTGGGAATTCCTAAATGATCTGCATATCTCTGTATCCTTAAAGCAGAATAATAATCTCATATGGTATCAGGGATCTTGACGTTTCAATAGCAGAATAATTTGACTCTCTCATCATATTTAAATGGGTTCCGGGAATTTCTGTATTACTTTAACAGAATATTGTTATTTGTAAAGGATCCCATCTGTGATCTTCTTGGTATTAAAGGAACAGAACATATTGAAAAATACACCTTTCTCTAGAGTCTGCGAAATCTTTCTGATATCAAAAGGGATTTAAAGATATATCAACTTCAGATTTGAAGAAATATTAAGAGGCTTATTTATATTTTAGGCAAGAAGTTCAGAGCTTTTGAGTGTTTCACCCGAAGAACCTAAAATCTTTGAGCTAGACATAACTGACTCGTCTATCCTTTCCTATTTAGCTGGTCTTGGGTGTAATTGTGGTTCTGAAAAGTTTGCTCTGTATGCTAGTGTGTGTGTGTGTGTGTGTGTGTGTGTGCTTGTATCTTGTATCTCACATGTTGTCCTCTGTTGTGGTGCATCTTTCTAATTTCATTAACACGCCTTTCACCACCGCTTTGCCTGAGTGAAGCTTTATTTAAATGTAGGTGGAACCACTCAGCATCTGGACCAAAATCTTGTCCCAGATACACACACACACACACACACACACACACACACAGAAAGAGACAAGAAGTGACAAGCAGAGAGACTTGGGTATCATCAATCAATATGGAATCTACATTTTTAAACTCGTCGTAGTGGTACTTTACATTTGATAGACAATGAAGACAGAAGACTTTGACAAGCAATCGGCATGCGCAGTCCCGGACAGTATTGAGTGTTGGCATCCTTTACATCTGCATTATCTTTTTTGCTAGCTTGTTGCATGTTACACTAGCCCCCCCGATTCGGTCCCTTTCAATATAGCCCCGCTCTCTCTCTCTCTCTCTTCAGCAATGCGATATGGCAGAAAACAGTGTACGGTACAACTAATTCCATTAAAGGAAGCTCTAACTCGATTTTCAATTGACTCCTCATTTGGCGCGTAGTGAAGCGCAGAGTCAAAGCCAGAGACAGAAATAGAGAATGAGGGAGAGGGAAAGGAGAAGGAGAAGCTTCAGAGATAGAGGTGGCAATGGGAAGGAAATGGGACAACCTGGTCATCAGCATCATGGCCAGAGTTGCTTGTTGGGATTCGTTGTCTACGCAGTCAGCAATCAACATGTTCAATTGAGCATATCCTGCCCGTGCAGGACACTAGCGCTTGCCAAGGCAATGTGATTACCGTTACCATTTTATTCAACTCAACTACAACACATACGCAACAGGAGCGAGCGAGCCAACGAGCCAACGAGGCAGCGCGACCGCTCCAAAATGCCACAGAAAGTGGCAAGCTCAAACCAACCAGCCCGTCTCGTCTTGCAGGTCCTTTTTGGCCCTGGCGACCGTTTGGTTGCGTTTACATTTCATTGGATTTTATGCGTTTTACTTTATTCTGATGTTTTTATTATTAAATTTCCTTAAATTTTCATTTACATTTTTTTTTTTTTTTTTTTTTTTTGCTCTGTTCGGTTCTGTTCTGTTCTGGTCTTTTCTTTTTTTGCTCTGTGCTTCACTCGAATGCGCTTGCTCTTTACTTAAACTGTCGTCATCACTTGTCCTGCTTTTCTGCTTTTCACATCTTTTCATCTCTCACAGCTTCTTCTTCATATTTCGACTATTCAGAGTTGTTGGTGTTGTTGTTGTTGTTGTTGCCTTTGGCACTGGTTTGCCAGTCTGTTGCAAAAGCTGCTGATGACTCCTATTCATTTTCACACTTTTCATTCAATTTATTTCATTTTCCAAATTGAGTGTCGCTTTCCTTAGAAGCTCATCATTTCGATGCTAAGCAAGCCATGTCCAAGAATGGAAATGAACCCAACCCGCCACTTTTGTCTACTCATTTTTTCTCTCTCTCCTTCTCTCTCTCTCTCTCTAATTTTTTATAAAAACTCTTTTCAGATTTTCTCACTCCTATTACGATTTTTGTTTATGCTTAATAAGCTTTCCTCTTCCAAAGGAATCTTAGTCCACCTTTCGCTTCTTAATTAAAACGATCAGAAAAAAAGGAGTTTAAAATAAAAGTTTAAGACTTGAGGAGTGTTTGGTTTGATGGATTTAAAAACTGTTTACTTTTTTTATTAAAATAAACTAAGAATTTGAGGCATGAAAAATAAAGATCAAACTTTTCAATTAAAAAAAAAAATAATAATGAATAAAATTGAAGTATTGATAAAAATTTGAGCAAAACTCAAGGGGTAATCTTAATAGGTCTAAACTAAAAATTTAGTCTCATTCAAAATCAAAAGTAGAAAATAAATCAAGATTATCTGAAAATTGCAAAAAATTGACCAAAATTTAATTAAAATTAATTTAGAGAGGCTGAAGCCAATAAGGTGTCATTTCGGAACTCTTCAACGAGTTTGGCATCCTGGACTCCTCCACAAACTAAAATCCTACCTCCCAAGCCCCCATTTTACCCACCTTAAATCCTACACTGAGGAAAGAGCATTCCAAGTCAGATGCGGAAGTGCAATAAGCTTACCCAGACTGATCAGAGCTGGAGTTCCGCAAGGCAGCGTGCTCGGACCAATCCTCTACACCATTTACACTGCAGAGCTTCCCATTATCCCCTCCAGGAACCTAATGATAGCCACATATGCAGACGACACTGCTTTCCTCGCCTCATCATCCGACCCACGAGAAGCCTTCGACATCATTCAAAGGCAAATGGACGCGCTACATCCCTGGCTCAGCAGATGGAATATCGTAGTGAACGCGGAAAAATCAACACAATCGACAATCTCACTACGAAGAGGAGACTGCCCACAGGTCACAACATTCCCAACGTGCCCGCACCCAAGTATCTAGGGCTGACCCTGGACCGCATGGCCACATGGCGTCCCCACATAGTCAGCAAACGCCTACAGGCCGATGCGCGACTGAGGCAGATGCAATGGCCCATTGCGAGAAGGTCCAAGCTGAGGCAGAACATCAAAATCCTGGTGTACAAGGCAATTCTCAAGCCAATCTGGACCTATGGGATACAGCTGTGGGGCACAGCAAGCTACTCGAATCGCCTGAGAATACAGCGGTTCCAGAGCAAGTGCTTATGAATTGCCTGTAATGCGCATCCCTACCACGAAAATATTGCAATACATAGAGAACTTGGAATCTCATCAGTCACAGACGAAATCTCCAGGCTCAGCCAAAGAGACCTGCAAAGGCTTGAGAATCACCCCAACCACCTCGCCATAAACCTCGAGATCTTTCAGACCCTCAATAGTATAGATAGACCCGATCGATAGATATGCTTCAATGTTTTTATAATTAAACTAAAGACCGCTCCTATAAGAAAAGATGAGGAGTATTGGAATAGACCATCATTATCAAGAAAGCTTTAGCCATAGACAATCCCTACCGAAAACACTTTATACCACAGATAAGTCAGCACCTTCCCACCTTATGGAAAATCATATGCTCGAAGAGCGCAATCATAAAAATAAAACCTCCAAAATTGGTTATACTTTTGACTATGCGTAATATTAATATCGAATAAAGAATCATGGAAAATCATATGCTCGAAGAACGCAATGCTATTGCAAAATTATATAAATATTCATAAACGTAAAAAAAAAAAAATACAATCGGAAAGATGATACGAGTACGATTGTAGAGTATAGGAATTGCTGCAGATTGAGTTAAAAAGAAAATAATAGCTTAAATAAAAAAATTCTTCCTGCCAGACAGACTTTAGACAGGGCACAGCGCTTCCTTTTATACCCCAGCCAGGGAGCTTGCAAGTTCGATATGCACAGCCCTGCAGTTATCGATAGCATTTACCAGGGTTGCTTCAAATTTATTACAAATTTTGTGATGTAAAAAAAAAAAATATAAATGATTAATAAATTGTTAAGCTCGAATTGGTTGAGTGTCTCAGGCAGGCCCACCAAGGCGCTCTCGGCCTGAACCAGTCTGGCCACTTGGGTGGCTGGATAACCTTGAGTGGCCGATTTGTGTGCTGTGAGCCCTGCAGTTATCGATAACATTTACCAGGGTTGCTTCAAATTTATTTCAAATTTTGTGATGTAAAAAAAATAAAATATAAATGAATTATTAATAAATTGTTAAGCTCGAATTGGTTGAGTGTCTCAGGCAGGCCCACCAAGGCGCTCTCGGCCTGAACCAGTCTGGCCACTTGGGTGGCTGGATAACCTTGAGTGGCCGATTTGTGTGCTGTGAGCCCTGCAGTTATCGATAACATTTACCAGGGTTGCTTCAAATTTATTACAAATTTTGTGATGTAAAAAAAAAAAATATAAATGATTAATAAA
This sequence comes from Scaptodrosophila latifasciaeformis, assembly GCA_037075145.1. Taxonomy (NCBI): domain Eukaryota; kingdom Metazoa; phylum Arthropoda; class Insecta; order Diptera; family Drosophilidae; genus Scaptodrosophila; species Scaptodrosophila latifasciaeformis. The sequence continues at coordinate 3,287,302 of JBAMCM010000429.1, forward strand.
TTGTTAAGCTCGAATTGGTTGAGTGTCTGATCTATTGGCTTGTCTCTACGGAAAACTGCAGGCCCACCAAGCCGCTCTCGGCCTGAACCAGTCTGGCCACTTGGGTGGCTGTTAAAATAATTACACGTCCACTCTGGATAACCTTGAGTGGGCGATTTGTGTGCCGCAAATTATACATTTTTCCAGTATACGAATAATGGCAGAGGGGTGCGCAATTACCGATTGACCAGACCGACAGATTGCAAGTCATTGGCAAGATTCGCGAGGTGAGCGTTGAGGCCCAAATAAGTGTGAGCGTCTGATGGTTCTGTGATCTTGGCACGCTTTTGGTATTGCCACCAAATACATCATACAAATGAACCTGCATGCTCATGATCAGAATGGGCAGGAAATTGCTATTGCGCCCGGCCCCCAAGAGGGTGACGGTATGTTCAAGTAGAAAGAGGGCATGGCACTTGGGCACATTGTTTGGAGTCAAACTCAGATCCACAGTGAAAGGAATCCATTCACCGTGGGTTATACGCCTCACTGTCCAGAGCGGATGGCTGGTTAAAAAGTGATCAGTGAGGTTGGCCAAGCAGAGCTGGGTTATGCATTCGATTTCTGGACAAATAGAAGGAGCCCGGAATATCTGCAGGTCAATAAAGGACTGCGGCAGACGTATTTTCTTATTCAGCTGTTTGCGGGCCTTCAATTCGCTTAACAAGGCCGTGGGACAGGCGATTCGACGATATTGAGCAGTCATTTGAATGCTGGAATCATAATCAGGGCGACTTGCCCGATATATTAAGGAGACAGAAAAGGCCTCGGGGATTTCATCCGGATGGTGTAGGGCCTCGGAACTTAATACTTCTACAGACTCGGTTATAAAGGATTTGTAAGGAAATGTGTAACCACGCAGCCAATTTTGAACCTGGGCCATTCGCTCCTCTTCGCCATAAAAGTAACCAAAAGTCAAATCCTTTTTGAAGGGTTCTTTCAGCAGAATCTCACTCAAGTGTAGCGATCCTATTGAGCAAAGCTTCACCTGGACAAAACTAGTATGCGGCAAAAGTTCACAGTATTCGGAGGCTCTTTCGTAGAACTCGGAGTTCTTATATAAGAAAAGCATTTCCTCGGTGGAGTCATCATCGGCCGTTTCATAGTCAATCGAACCGGTGGAAGTGCTCTGCGAGTCACTGTCACCAAACTTGCTATTCTTCCAGATCTTTAAACTTTCGCTAGATATTTTCTTTGCCCTCTCAAAAATGCCAGAATGAGTAAGGAAACCGTCTACGTCACTAAATCCCCGATAATTATTGATTTGGCTTAGATCACTTAAGCTCCTACTGAATGACTTGGAACTGTCTGACTGTACCGAACTGTCTTTCTGGCTCAGATCAATTGAGCTTTTACTCGGGCGAATAGGTATTTTATTTTGCCACAAAAACGTAACCCCTTCCTTTTCGCTTATTTCGCTGAACTCACTTGATTCCCTAAACTTCGGATTTTTCCAGTAAACACATATATCAGAATTTGCCTTCTCCTTGGGTATTGTCTCCTGAGGCGCAGCCAACTTCATTGATATGTAGACAAGATGAGTAGGCAGACCGCAGAGACCGCAGATACCGCAAATCTGATCGTGAGAAGCATTGCAATCGGCACATTGAAAATGTTCATTTTGGCAAGTATAAAAACCGCCCTGCGATTGGCTGGCGAACGGTGACAATTTCTTTTTATAACATCTTTCACAATTCATATTCAATGCTAATCATGTCTAGTTGTTCATTTTATTCAAATATTATATTCCAATACAAATTCTAAGCATACTCTTCACATTTGCTCAAGTCAACTGGACTCACCTTTTTCTTTGCTCTCTTTTGTTGATCGTAAGAGCTTTTACCGTTACTTGCAAAGAGTGGGCGAGCTGGCTGTGCTCACTCCCAATGCAAGGCACAATTTCACAATTCACTTGTAAAAACCTTTTTTTCACACTGTTAAAATACACATAAAAATATAAATAAATAATAAACATTTATCCTCCAACAGAATTGGTGATTTAAATTTTCAAATCTCGAAATGGAACCAACAATATCAGCGACGGCGTGGAGACTAAAATTAATTTCACTGTGGTAAAAGATAAGCAATCCACGGTGGGAGCTTTTCATACCCTCTACCTTAAAGTAAAGGGTATATTAATTTTATGTAAATGTTGAAGGAGACATCGGAGACCCCCCAAAGTTACCCACAATATGATTAGGGTGACCAGAGAAATCGATATAGCCATATCCGTCCTTTCGTCTGTCCAACCAACCTTGTATACTCTACAGGATAATAATTGCTTCCGAAAAGTTTTTTGTAATAAAGAAATCTTTTGATTGATATAATTGATATGGCTTAGGTCGTATAATATTTACACAAGTCTCGTTAATATCAAAGGAATATTTGAATATAGTTAATTATGGTTAGGCTAGGGTTGCCACTTCTTATTTGTAAATTCCGTACAGGGTATCCCAAAGTAGACCACGCTCAAGTTAAACGCTCGCCTTTCTTTTACAGTTACTTTCGAAGCTCATTGCGCTGACTGCGTCACTGGCTTAAGCTGTGCTTGCTCTCAGTGCTCTCACCTTCTTTTAGAGTAGAAAGCTTTGCCTTTTATGTATTTCTTTTTCTTTCATCCATGAATTCAAGTCATGTTACAAATTTATTTCGATTCGTTCATATAAATAGATGCAATTCAGCAAGACACAACTAAATTTTCACAATAAAAAACAAAATAAATAAATAAAATATAACTAATCAAAGTTTTTATTTATATTTTTGACTTAAAAATTTTCGGAATTGTACAGACAGACAGACGACTTCTTGCCGAGCTCAGCAGTTATGTCAGGTAACCAGAAGAGCAACAAAATCCTAACACACTCTGGCAAGGAGAACACACTCAAAACGGAAAATGAAATAATAACCACCAACACAAATATTGAAGCGGGCCCATCAATGCCCAACGAGCAGCAAGAAGCGGAATTATCCCCCTTCCGAAGTCGGATACTAGTGACCATAGCACGGTTTCTCAGGATTCAGGCCACGACAACCACAACGATGACGTCGGCCGTGGAACCAGACCAGCCAAAAAAGGAATTATCCCCCTTCCGAAGTCGGATATCAGTGGCTATAGCACGATTGCGCAAAATTCTTGGCGCAAAAACCACAACGATGACTTCGGCCGTAGAGCCGGACCAGAAGGAGATCGACACAAGTACGAGTCATACGCCCCATCGCGTGGATATAGCCAGACCAGTGCAATCAGCCCCACATAACAATCTAATGCTATCCCTGGGCCTGCCCAAGCAACAAGACAATTCCATGACGGGTATCAAGGATGAACTGACTGCAGTGGAGCCGGAACTATCCACCTTCCAAAGTCGGGTACCAGTGCACATGACACAGCTACCCGAGACAACCACAGCGTTGACGTCGGCCCTGGAGCCGGACCAGAAGGATAACGAGCCAAGTACCAGTCACACGCCCCATCTTGTGAATATATCCAGGCCAGTGCAATCGGCCCTGCTTAATAACCTGCCCAAGGAGCCCATAGCCAAACCACTGGCGCTTGAATTAATAACCGTAGAGCCGAACCAGCAAATAACGGAATTATCCACCTTCCAAAGTCGGGTACCAGTGCCCATGACAGAGCTACGCGATGGTGCGACAACCACCACAATGACGTCGGACCAGAAGGAGAACGAGCCGAGTACCAGTAGCACGTCCCAACGCTTACCCGAGGAGCCCACAGCCAACCAACTGGCCGGTTCCTCGATACGTATCAAGAGCGAATTGAAGGAGATAACCTTGCATCCGCCACCGAATTGCTCAGCAATAATCAGCAGCGGAGGGGACCTCTATCGCTGGATAGCCACCATAGCTGGCCCCGAAGGCACCGTCTACGAGGGCGGCAAATTTAGGCTGGACATACGTTTTCCTCCATCCTATCCCTATCGACCGCCACGCATACGATTTACCACTCGCATCTACCATTGCAATGTGGACAGCCGCGGAGCTATCTGCCTGGACGTGATCAACGAGCGCTGGTCACCGGTGATGACAATTGACAAGGTGCTGCTTTCGATTTGGGTGCTCATAGGCGATTGCAATGCCGAAGATCCCTTGGTCTTGGGCATAGCCGAACAATACAAAACCAATCGAAAGGAGCACGACCGGATTGCTCGCTATTGGACCAAGCGATATGCTGGAGCATCCAATCAAACCACAACAAAGGCCACACCCAAGTCTCAGTCATCCCGCCCAATTCCCAAGCCTCTCGAGCCGACAAACTCGAACCCATCCCCATCAACCTAACCACTGTATTTGTTCTACTTCAAGAAAATTTTTTCGTTCGGCTAAAAACTAATTTATTATACTAATTTAATTTTGGAAACATGAAATTATAGAATTTCAGCAAAATTTGATTTGCAACTAAAAATTATTCATTCTTACCCACAAAATGACTTTCACTATATTTCGAAAGAATCCAAAAATACAGTTGAACCAAAAACCTTTTATGTTTTTGCCTTGGTTCCTTGAACCCTCCAACAAATTGGGACTTCAGACTAATAGGAATATGGAACTTTTTGTCAAGCTCGAAGCAGATCTGAGTATTATCGAATCTGAGCATATCGTTTTTCATTACCCTCGATCGGATCAGTCGGATCTGGGCACATCTTAGACACTTCCTTCAGAGCTCTCAGGTTTCCTTATTCTTGCCCTGGATTATTTAAAAATTGTGAGACTTTAAACCTGGGGGAAATCAAAGAAAGTGTGTCACCGTACGAAAATTTCTCTGCCCTACAAAGATGAGTGAAAGGTATAAGAAAGTCGGCCTCTTCTCATGGCACTTGGATACCAGCTATATTTTGGTTAGTTCTTATGACGCCTGCTACGTGCAAAGCGTGGAAAATTTGTAAACGCGGCAAGCACAGCAAGCAAAAATATGCTTGCATAATGTGTCCTGGCTCCTGGCTCCTGGCAAGTGCCAAGTCCTGTTGCTGGCTGTGGGAGATAGCCGGACCGCACTCGGCTGGCCGGGCCTGGTCTTATGCCTGTTCATGTCTATGAATATTCATGAGCTGCCAAAAATGAACCGTGCGACATTTCGCCGTTTAAAAAGCACAACAACAACAGCAGCAATAATAACCAAAGTATTAGTAACAGGGACCAAGACAGCGATTCATAAACGGCAATACCCGCCGACCATTTTCAAACTGCCAACTGGTTGAAAAATGAATTTGGCCATTGAGCAGGGTGTGGGCCGCCTCCCCATGTACCCGGACTGCTGAGAGGGTTGAGCAGGCTAAAATAAAAATAAAACTAAAAGACGGCCAAGAAGGCAAAATCATTTGCATTGAGCTACCTTTTCCAGGGAAAGGGAAGAAAGGACCTGACATGGCCTATCTGAAGCTATCTATTTCCATAATTTTTGTGAGGCTTACAAGACACCAGGGGAAAATATTCGTATGGCATATATCGGCCCCCGAGATAAGTGAGCTTGCATGAAATATACTGGCTATATCGCTTGGTTCCTATCTAGCGAATCCTTATATAAATTGGGTCATCAATTATATATTTTCATAGCATAAAAATCGGTTGACTATACTTCATATATCGCATAGTTTTAGTGATCACAAATTATATATTTTCGTAGCATGAAATCAGTTGACTTTACTCCATATATTCCATTGTTTTAATCACGTAAAAAATTATATAAATTATATATTTTCGTAGCATAAAAATCGGCTGACTATACTTCCTATATCGCATAGTTTTAGTGATCACAAATTATATATTTTCGTAGCATGAAATCAGTTGACTTTACTCCATATATTCCATTGTTTTAATCACGTAAAAAATTATATAAATTATATGTTTTCGTAGCATAAAAATCGGTTGACTATACTTCTCTATATCGCATAGTTTTAATCGTTTGAAAAATTATACATTTTCGAAACAGAAAATCGGTGAACTATATTCTATTTGGATTGTCTTGTCTTGTCTGATTGGAACTTACTTTTCGATCAGAGAACTCTTGCTGAATGTTTCTGAAATATTTTCGCAATAAATTAATTTGCTCGGTCCTGTCATGTTGCTCTTCAGAATTGGCTTAACAAAATAATCAAATCAGTTTAATCGGAATGACTCATATAAACGGGTTTTCATGACATTTTCAACCGACTCCCGACCGAAATGTACCAAAATATATTGCCTCAAGGGAGACAAAGTCATCAAACTGTTGTCAGGCCAAACCAAAAAAAAAAAAAAAAAAATGGAAAAGAGCTAAAAGGAAAACTGTGACAATGCTCAGAGACTGTGGTTGGCTCCAGGGAGTGGGAGGGCGGAGGGGCGGGAAATATTGAAAGTCAGTCAGTCTTCGTGACACATTGGCAGGCAAACAAACAACATCCTGAAACATATTCTCACCAGCACAGCCAAACAAGTCGAACGTTAATGAACTTAAAGAAATTAATTAAAGTGCCACAGAGACACACACACACACACACACACACACACACACACACACTCCACTATATTTGGGGTGTACGGAAATGGTGTTGGTGTTGGGTTGGTGATGGTGGCGGTGGTTGACTGGCTTAACGTCTGAGTTGGCGTGGCCGTTGCCGCCTTTATTGAAAACAACATCCGGGCTGGCCATCAAGTGATAGTGGCTGTCGCCGACGCTGGGGCAGTCGGAAAGGACTTTACTGCTGCTCGGTTGGTTGGCCCGGACTCAAAGTAAATGCAATAAACGCGTTGCGGGTCTGCTCTGCTCTGCTCTGGTATGGTCTGGTTGGACAACAAGGAACGGCGCAATAAAAATATCGCCGCATGTTAAGTGTACTCAGGAATGGAGGCGGTGGTTGCGTTGGTGGAGACACACACGATATTGCACAAAATTAACAAATGAGCCTGACAAGCAGAGCGGCTGATGAATTTTTCTTTTTTTTTTTGCGTTTTTGTCTCTTTTCTGGACAAGATGACTGGAGACCGGAGGCTAGAGCAGAGCCGTGAGCTGTTTACGTGTCAAACACTTTTTGCACTCTCAGCTTTTATTGAATTCCATTACAGTTCCGTGTACCCAGTCAACTTGGTTGGTATGGCGGAGTGCACGGAAGAGGGTGGTGTGGTGCGATGCACAAGCATCGATTGTAACATCATCATAAGCATTTTGGGTAGAGAGCGTTCGGCTGGCCATTGGGGGATTTTTGTTTGACTTGACAGCGATGCGTAAACGGCATAATGAACAGACATTCGCCCATGACAATGACACCCAGCAAAATGACAGGAAAACCAAAGTAAATCAGCCAAACAGCCAACCAGCCAGCCAGGCAGGAGTCAGTAGACCAGAGAAGCACCAGCATTTCAGTGGCTAAATGACCAAGCAAATGGCCAAGTTTGTGGTCTCTATTAATGGAGAAATTGTTTTAGATGTGTGCATGTGTGTGTACTTGGTAACGCCTTTTTTTCCCGCAATTTTTATTATCACAATCTCAAAGCTTAACCATAGACACGGCCATCATCCACTGGGCCCGAGCCAAACCAATTGATAATCCCATCCTTTGAAGTTGTGGCCTTCTCATCTGAGGCACTGGCGGTGGCTGTTCCATTTCCTGCATGGGCCAGGGCAAGCATAGAGAGCATAATGAAAGCCAGACATAGCAAAGTCATCTAGATAAATAAATCAGAGATTACAAATTTCCCCATTAAGAAAAGCAAAAATTCTTTCAGCTCACCAATAACTTCATGTTTGCAGTTGCTTTCTCAGACTGTTGAAAAAGAATCTTGAAAACAGCGGCGAACACTTGGCTTATTTATACGAATCCAACGGTAACCGAACCAGTTAAGAGCCAAACTAGTCTGGGCAGTTTCATAGGTAAACAAATATATTTTTGATTTGGTTTATTGTAATCTCGAGTCCAGGAAATGAGGCAAAAGTTCTTGAAAGATTGCTTTGAATTTGGTAAATCTTTTTGATATAATCCCCGAGTAAAGAACTTGGAATACCTTTCTTGAAACTTTCCTGATCTGTTAAGAAGAAGAAGATTGTCTTGAATTTAGTGGATCTTTTGGATATAATCCCCGAGTAGACAACTTGGAATACCTTTCTTAAAACTTGAAACTTACCTTATCTGTTAAGAAGAAGAAGATTCTATCAAATTTGATAGATCTTTTTGATATAATCCCCGACTAAAGAACCAGGAATATCTTTCTTGAAACTTTCCTAATCTTTTCAGAAAACTTGGACTTATTACTTTTCATAAACAAAAGTTTGAACTTATAGCTTAAATTATAAGGAAGTTAGGTTCTCTTCTCTGAGATTATATCTGAGTTAGATGAGTTTTGAAAATGCTGAAACTTGTAAATTGTAATCCGAAAGAGTTCCAGATAAATAACTTAAGTCAAGCTGACCTTAAAATATTCCCAAAAAAAATGTACTTAAGATTTATATAGAAGAACAAGCTGACCTTAAAATATTCCCAAAAAATGTACTTAAGATTTATATAGAAATAGATCTGAATAGTGCATTCCGATTGCCCTCAAAATTGGGGCCTCTTGGCTAGAAAAACATATATTTTTTTGGTAAGTTTTTATTTTTTCAAAAAGATTAAACCACAAATTTACAATAGACAAAAACGATCAATTCGAGTGGTTCGACCGGTTTCCAAGGTAAAAAATCCGTTGGGGCAGAATTGAACAATTTTCGAAGCAGCAGTAAAGCAAATCAATAAAAAGCAATTAGCATTTGACGAAGTCATAGAAATCAGAAATAAAATAAAAAAAATCAAATAAAACAAAATTTGATATACAATTTTGAGTTCGGTATTGTGACTTGCATCTCCAAGTGGGTTGTTTGGGTTGGTTGGCCGAAGGGGTAAGAAAGCCGCAAAAGCATAAAAATGAAAAAGCCTTGGCAACTCAGTCAAAGCAGAGCCCAGCACCCGCCCGGTTTATTTGTTTAGTTAAATGCAAAATCAACCACAATAAAAGGGCCACTATGAAATTCATTTAATGCTCAACTCTGTGCCGGGCTGAGGCAACTGCCAGAGTCGTGGGACGAATCACTTCCTTCTAAGGCTTCAGTTACTTTTAGTTGGCATTCTGGTTGCAGCTGAGACGTAGCTGGGGAGGGGAGGAGAGAGGGGAGAGTGAGAGAGTTCCTGGCTTGACTGCCTGAGACTGCAGAGACTCAATTAATTTCAGGGATTTCCAAAAATTGTTGTGGTACATTTGGAAAGTAAGTTTTGCACTTGGCGGCTTTCCCATTGAAAATTTTTGGCCGAGCTAAAATTTAATTAATCTGAAACAAAAAGTTATGGACCAAGCAACCTGCCGCCGCCGCGCCTTCGAAAGGATCAAGTTAAGCCCTCTCTTCGTCTTAGCAACTTTAAAATCTAAATAATATTAAAACATGACTCTACAATTCTTTAGTTCTTATTTATCTTTTGCCTTGATTTTTTTGTTTTGTTCAACTCTTTCAACTCTTCGTCTCTATTCCTTATAATAATCACAATAATGCCGCGAGCCACAAATGTTTCATTAAAAGAAAAGCAAACGGCACTGGCTGCGAAATTTCTCATATCTTGATACTCGTATCTCTAAGATGCCAAGGCATACAGAGAATGCAAGTGGTATAGAGATAGAGTTGGGATAATTGTGCATTGGATGGTGGGGTGGGTTTTGCTGGCTGGGCTCCGAGTTGACTTGAGAGATCGCAGCGTCAGTTGGTTGGGTTGACGGCGCGTATGTTGTTTTATGCGTATGATATTTTCCCCGGGCAAAAGTTTAAAAGGCACCAATTCAAGATTTACAATTTTCCCAAAAAAATGCGCATACTTCATTCTGGGGAATATCTTAAAGAAAGCTAAAGAAATTATCGAAAATTATAGGAAACTTTTTCATGGGAATGGTTTGAGTCGAGCTTTAAAAGGAACCCAAAAATCGATTGTGAGAATCACTGAAAGATAGAAAAGATTCTGGGGAGATGAGGAATGGGTTTTGGGCTCTCTTAAAATACTTCCTGATTGTGAGAATTATTGAAAGATAGAAAAGATTCTGGGGAGATGAGGAATGGGTTTTGGGTTCTCTTAAAATACTTCCTGATTTATTAGGAATTTGAGGGTTTATTCTCAAATTAATCTTCAAAAAGTATTCAAAATTTGAGGTAAAATTCGATTTTTTCTTTTGGGCAAAAAGTTGGTACAAAAATCGTATACAATCTGCGTTGCCTTGCAGCTGACTTGTCCAGATTTATATATTTTTATTTCTTTGGCTCGGCTTTTCTTTTGTTTTATTTTTGCTCGCTACTGTTGCTGCTGTTGTTGTTGTTGTGTGTGTTGCTCTTTTAGTTAAATGTTTGAAAAGAAAAATTAAAAACTTTTTACAACAGCATTCGTTGGCTTTCTTGCGCCGGCGGTGCCGCCAGTGCCGTTAGTTTCTTTCAACCATTTTGAGGCGCCTCCCAGCTGAAAGGCTGGAAAAATTTAAGCCCCGCAAAAGATTACATCTTAAGCCGACATAACATACCCATTATCCCGAGACCCTTCAAACTTAATCCACCAAAATCGAAGAAAGCAAAGGCCAACATTTTCGAAATTTATCGACGATTTTCGGTGGTTTTCAAAAATGAATATTTCGATTCATATGAGAAAAATCTTAAATCTTAATTTTCAAAAAAAAAAAAAAAATACGACAAGACTGAGGCAAGGCGTGGCGTAGGGCGAATGCGGAAAAGCAAAATTAGGAGAAAAAAAAAATGAAACTTGTAACTTTTTTGTTTCTTTCGTATTATTTTTGTTTTTATTTTTGGCTCAGTGACTTGACTGGCATGTCTTGTCTCGGCATGTGTACACAGCCCAAACCCTTGGCCAGAGTCTTAGATGGGCCAAACCCATGCAGCCTTGTGCGTTTTACGTTCCATTCGGTTTGGCTTGGTTTGGTTCCGTTCTGTTCTGTTCTGTTCTGTTCTTGTCTGTCTGCTTTGGTGTAACTTTTGCTAGTGCAGCGGCGACATCTGCCAATGTTTTGAACATTGCAACACACACACACACACACAAACACACACATGAACGGACTTCCAAGTCTTCGAAGAAGCTGAAGAAGAAGAAGAAGAAGAGACGAAAAGAGCGCAACGTGTGTCACACGCAAAAGGACAAACTCCTGGCTAAAAATAATGAAAAAAGTAACTCAAAGTCGTATTTGTATTTCCTTTAATGCTTGTCTTCGTTCCTAACCCCTCACCTCCGACCCCCCCCCCCCCCCACACCTCTCAGCTCTATGTCAAAGTCGAACTCTTCCATCATCTCCCATCGTGCAGTAAAACAGCAGCAAACAGAAACAGAGAAACTGACAGAGAGAGAGAGAGAGAGAGAGAGAGAGAGAGAGAGATAGCGGAAATAGAGGTCTGTGGAAATTGGTGCGAGTAATTGGTTTGTTAGAACAAAACTTATTGTAGGTCCACTCCTGTTATCCCTCCACCCTCCCTAAAGCTCTCACATACACACACACACACACACACACATACATATACAGAGATACAGGCATACACATATGCGGAGACAAGTCGCACATAACTGGACTTGGGTTTCTTGGGCAAAAGTTTTCGGTTAGGATTCGAGAGACTCACCTGCAGCAGAGGGCAAACCTAATAATAATCTGCATGCCAACCGAAAACTTAAAAGGATGTCACAGAGTTTTCGGTTTACAGATTTCTCCACTGCCAGGTACTTTGTCGTCTTGTTGTTCTCATTTCTTTTCTTTTCGTTTCGTTTCTTTTAGTTCTGCTCCTTTTTCATACTCTTTCATACTCTTTATCTAAAGGAGTTTATGGAAATTTTAGGGGAATACCTCAGACCCGGCCAAGGTGACAGAGAATAAAATAATAATATTCAAGAACTCTTACATGGCTCCGCAAATTCTCATACTCTTTACCAAAGACCCAAGGATCTCACTTAAATTTTAAGATATTCTTATTCCTAACAGAATAAAGAAATATTAGAAGACCATGGCAAATAATAAAATAATTATGGCTAAGAACAAAGCTTTCATTATGGAAACCTCTAACACTTTACAGATCTTTAAAAGTACAGTCTGCCACACATTTTTAACAAGCACTCCCATCCTTTTAGGAATATAAAATCTTTAATATGATCAAGGTTAATCAAAACTATCTTTAATACTTTCCTGATATCTTAAAGTACAGTTTGTCAGGTTGTCGATAGGAATTCTTGAATAAGAAATAGTGAAAGATAGAATTTCTTCTTCTTCCAATTGATTCCACAGACCTAAGGCTTTCAAAATCAAATCCCTTAAGTCTCTAAGAACAAACGGTATCATAACTCGATTGTTTAGGGTATCTAAAGATCCACTTGACTGAGGGCTATGACTCTCATTTGTTTTATTTTTGTTGTTCGTCGTCAGTTGTCGTGGCTGTTACCGTTATGTTCCTATTATTGTTGTTGTTAGTGTTCTGTGTATGTTGTTCTGGAGAACTTTGTGCACTGCCACATCTCATGTTGAAGAGGTCGTCGCCTGATTCTGTGGTCCTCCTACCGACTGAACCGGGGCCACCAGCACAGCCATCCAAAATTCAAAAGATACACGTGTAGCATGTCAGTGACATAGATGCGGAGAAAACTGCCAGAGACCAACACAGAGAGAGAGAGAGAGAGAGATTGGAGAAGAGTAGGTAGGCCAAAGAGCGGCCAAAGTAAAAGAGCTAGTCAAGCCAGACAGGCAGCCAGGCAGGCAAGCAGGCAGGCTATCCAGTCACCCAATCAGCCAGTCAAGGCATTCAGTCCTGTTATGTTCTTCTTCTACTTCTATTTCTACTTCTTCTTCTTCTTCTTCTGCTTCTTGTTGGAGCGCCAAGCTCTTACAAAGGTTAAAAAGCAATTTTTCGAAATGTCAGCGCACAAAATTTCATTACAAATTTTTATTTGTCTTTTCTTTGGGATTCTTTTATTTCGTGATTCTTCCTGACACACACGAACCCAACCAGACAAATTGTTATTGTTTATATTTTATTATCATTATTATTATTATTATTATTTTTTTACATTTTTCAGCAAAAAGAAAATAGAAACTTTTCAAAACTCAGAGCCTGATCAATTTAATCCGGGCTCACCAGGCAATCTTTTTCGAAAACAGGAAATGATTTATTGATATAATAAATAAATTGTCAATGCTAATTGGTGATTCCGATTAGTCTTTAAAATTTTTCAAAATCAGAGGAATATGAGATTAAAAAAATTAAGAGAGCTACAAATGGTTCACTGATAAATCAAATGGGATTTAACTAGAAAGAAATTTTGTCAAAAAATCGAGAAGCTTTAAGGTATTTAAAACTGAAACTGCTTGGATTTGTTGAAAAGGTTGATTGGTCAAAAGGTTGCCATATCAACTGGCAGAGAGAGAGAGAGAGAGGGCATTTTCGCAGAGTTGGAGAAGAAATAAACACTTAACCATTTATTATCATTAATAACAATAATACGCATATGCAAAATAAACTCGACCGCATTGTATCCCTTTCCAGGGCAAATGGCCGGGAGCCAAGGTCCGTTTGGCACCGACCCGCACAGCGAGGCCCAAGAAGGGGGCCAGGGGAAAGGAGGACGAAGTTGGCGACTCTGTGTTTTGTTTGGACACAACACCATCCTGGCCATTGGCAACGTCATTATTTCCTCTTGACTGCAATCAGAATATCCAAAGAGGCAACTCGACTCGACTCGACCCGACTCGATTCGCCTCAACTTGCTTCGCGACGCGACGGTCGGAGGAGGCCATCAGGATGAATTTGAATTCCAAGTAGTTGGAGAAGGAAATCGACGAACGAAATCAACGCTTAAAAAGGATTTGCCATGCTAAACATTTTGAAGAGCCTTAAGCTATTCAAAAATTACATCACTCGAGTAAATATGAGAGATGCTCGGCCAGCAAGAAGGAGATGGCCCATTTCACTGGGCATATTTCGAAATTGGGTGGTTCACTGAATCCACTGCAATGCTGCCAATGGTTTTGGTATGGGATCACGACTACAAGGAGAACGGGACAGACTTACGATTAATGGCAACCTAGAATGTAATGTAGCGAATATGCGAGCCAGCTAAAGTTGCCATACGGATTTCAAATGATTCCAACAGAGTGTATGTGTGAGTGTGTTTGTGTGAGTGTGTGGGTTACAAGCAAAACAAAAGCCTCAAGTTGTTATCCAGCGACTGGATTCCTAAGTAAAGAAATAGAGAGAGAGAGAGAGTCCAAGCAAAGGAAAAAAAATAAGCTAAAACAACAGAGAAAAGCTCAGACGAATTTTGAATACTTTTAAAGGAGTCGAGTCCCTTGCTCAATCAGAAGCAAACTTGACAAATCGATTGAGTTTAGGAAAACATTCATTCCTATGGAATTCTTTTGGAATAGCTTAAAAATTATGAGAGCTATAGATAATTTTCGATTTTGAGAAAAACCCAAGGAAATATGAGAATTACCTCGAGTATTTAGCTCAATATGAATATGAACAGGCAGGCGAAGGAAAGAGTATAAAACAATGAAAAGTAACCGGCAAAAGCGACGACCATTGAACCACCAACGGACGACGACAGGCCGACCACGACCACTGCCGCTGCCTCTCAGTGCCTCATGCGCTTGATTTAACCAAGCAATGGGTAGGTCTGTCGAATTGTCCAAGGGTCTGTTGGTTGGCGTCCTAGAAATGCGTAGCTTTCTGTATGTTTGTGTAAGCGGAAGGAAGTAAAAACTCGAGCAACTGTAGCCGAGGACACCAGACAAACGGTGAGGGCAGCAAACTGCGGTCGCTGCTACAGACCGACAAATGGTTGGCCGGTACGTCGGTTGGTCGGATGGATGGATGGAAAGGATGGCAAGTCTGAAGAGTTGGGGGGCGGACAGTCCTCAACATCATCGAGAAATGAAAACAACTCAAGCGAAAATACAATCATATTTTTATTGCCGTCTGTCTGACGTTGCCGGGTCGTGCAACACTGAGGAGAGCTGGTTGGACGGTTCGACGGTCGGATGGATGGATGAATGGATGGATGGACAAACCAACCGGCCAATTCTCGTTTGCTCGGTCGTTTAGTCGATTATTCTTGGAGGCGTTTTTCTTAATAGCAATAACAACAACAACAACAGCAACAACAAAAACAAGAAAACGTCGACTCCAATAGAGTTGAGAGCCACGTAGTAAGACCAAGGACAACGACAGCAATAACAGTCCACTTTTTTGTGGACCCAAGCCGCCGCCGCCATTCCCCGAACTGTCGATTGCCGATGCCGCAAAGGCAGCCCAGTGAAATGAATTAAAACTGAATCAAAACATCTGGACGAATGGCCAGGACAACACAAACACCACAACCAAAAACCAAACCAAACCAATCCAAGCCAAGCCAAGGCACGGCACGGCATGGCCGGGCGCATCAACCCGCCCAAAAGCGTCCAATGTATTCCGTTTATTTATATTACACAAAAACCCTCAGAAGAGTTGCTAGAAAGTGGAAAGCAACAAAGACACTCGGTTGACATTCCCAGAAAAGGAAAGAATCCGAATCAAGGAAAGATGATAAGCAAAAGAAATGCTAAGCAAGCAATCCTTGCAAACCAGCCATCTCGAACCAATGCCACGGCAAATTGTATGGCGATAGAGCAGTTATCATGCTCTTGTTAAATAATAACACAAATTGTGGAAACAATCGGCCTTGGGTAAAAAAAATCAACAAAACAAAACAAAAGTCAACGGCAAAGTAACCGCTTCACTCCACTTCCATTTCCACTTACACAAAACAAATCAGCAACTCCTCGGGGAATGATATGAAATTACAATATTTGCGCAAGTTTAATATTTAAATAATGTACTCCTTGACAAAAAGTGTATATCAAAAAGAATTGCGAAAATTCCAATAAAATCGAAAGTGAGACTTCATTTAATTTGCTGTTGATTTGAGTCCTCAAAACTTGCCTTCGTATATAAAAAAGACTTAAACCTTGGGAAAGACAATCAGGGTAACCAGGACATATCAAGTTTAACGATGACAGAGGCAGTTGTCCATCTAATTTAATCGAGACTGACAACCAATCCAAAAATAACTGAAGAGCTTTCAAGAATTTTTCAAAATTGCCAACAAAGAATTTTTTCCTGATTCCCCAAAGTCATCTCAAATATTTGGAGTATAGAAAGTCTAGCTCAGTTCAGAAGAAGTCAGCCTAGAATTTTGATAAATTGATTTTGTACTATTAAGAATTTTATGACAGGACTTATGTTCCGTTAAATTTAAGATCAATCAAACCATCTGAGATTTGAAAGGAAAAAATCACAGAATTAAGAAAAATCTCTAAGCTTAGGGGAAATATTGAAAAGGTCTATGTATTCCCTATAGCGAGAGTATTATAAGCTGACTGAGCTGAGCTGATCTGTAGCGATTATGAGCTGACTGAGTTGACTCCTGAACTGACTGAGCTGAGCTGACTGAGCTGAGCTGACTGAGCTAAGCTGACTGAGCTGAGCTGATTGAGCTGAAGCTGACTGAGCTGAGCCGACTGAGCTAAGCTGAGCTGAGCTAAGCTGACTGTACCTAACTCTCTGAACAGAGTTGCATTCGAATATGGGAACCATGCTGTGAGAGAGTCCATCTTGATTTCGAATAAGGGAATAGATTTGTGAATACAAACAAAGAATTGTTTAAGTTGAAACATCTGAGATTCTTTGAACCAAAAAAAAAGAGCTTATTTAAAATATTCAAATAATTATACAAAAGTGACTTTGATGGATAGATTCACGCTGTGCCTACCCCATCTGCTTACACCCTTTTTGAGTAGTCAATTACATTAGCGGCGGAAATCTCTTGAGGCAAACTGTTTGCCTCACTTAAGTTGTGCATAAAATAATATCAAGTCCAAGATGTTGCCGTGCCTACAAATTCCCAGACAAAATGTGGACAAGTCACACTTGACAAAAAAAAAAAAGCAAACTTGGTCGACTAGTGGATTCTCTATGGAATCTAACCATTTTCTTTGAATGAACGATTTGAGTGTATCTGAGAAGCCTTTTGAAATTGAGCAATGTCAATTTTAATAAGTCTTTTTTTCCTGTCATATAGCAAACCCTAAACTTAATAAACTGATGTGTCCACAGGTTTCCAGCTTAAGTGCCTACAAGTGTATATAAAATAGAAATAAACAAGGGAAAAAACAAAAAACCACACACAAAAATATGCAATTCCAGAAATTTGCATTTTTGCACACCGTAGCGGTGAGCCAAAGACAAAGGATAAAAAGGAAGAACAACAGGGCCAGGACGATGGTTAAAAAGTTCAAAATACCTAAAAGAATGAAAGAAACACACACACACAGGTGGGAAGGATGGGTGGCAGGAAGTACAAAGTTGAGCCAAAAAGGAGCTGGTCAAAACCAGACGACAAAACAGAAACTAACACAAAAAGAATAACAACAGCAGAAGCAAATTGTTCTTGCTAACGTTGCTAAATTACCAAAAAAAAAAAATAAATAAATAAAATAAAATAATGGAAAAAAAAGAAGAAAGACAAAAAAGTTGTTAGCCCAAAAGTGCTCTTAAGAAGAAGTTGCTGTTGGCCGAGTTAAAAAGAAGGCAAATAACAACAACAACAACAGAATAAAATCAAAACACAAACACACATAAGGCCATTTTGGCACACAGCTGGATACCAAAGAAGAAGAAGAAGAAGAAGAGACCAAAAAGCCAAATGGACCAAGGACCTGCTCGAATGGGCCACCTTGGGCCCACCTGTAAGGTTTCCCCCAGCACCGAGGGTGCCTCTGACAATGACGGTCGCCGGCAAATAATCAAGATCCAAAGACAAAAACCTCAAGTTTTGGAGCATGGCTTGTTGAGCTGTTATTGAAAATAGTTTTAAAATTTATTGTTGCCGTCGTTTGCCATCGTCGTTGCTTGCATTTTGCATGACAAAGGACCCAAAGCTAGCGCAGAGTTGTCTCCTTCAGCTTTTCGAATATGCAAAACTCTTAAGAGTTGAAATGTCACTCCATCCTCGTCCTGTTGTCGGCAAACCTCCAAAAAAAAGAAAACAGAAGAAATACCAAGTCAAAGGCACCGGAAGAGAGACAGAAAACCACTGCTTTCAATGATGCGGTGTCCAGCGTTAAGCTGCTTTGTCAGCTCCCACAATTTTCAGGCATTTACATTATGTAGAGATTGCTCCAACAAGATTGACAAAACAACAACAACGGAGCGATTTGAGGTTAAGAAAGACAAGACTTTCGAATAGCAAAAGACACCATCAAAAACATTCTGAAGAGTAACTAAATAAATATTCATTTTCAGGCTCTCTCAAAAAGTGTGGTTATGTCTGAAAGACAAAAATTTCATTTGACATTTGACAATCCGTAAGACTATTCCAAAAGGTCAATCAAAGAAATTATTTATTTGGAAAATCTTTAAGGATTCACAATTTTATGAAAATAAATTCAAATTGGATGGAAGAGAAAGTTCTTTCGAGAACCTTCTAATTCCGATTCCGAGATCTTAGAAGGAGTCTTATTCCCCTGGAACTATTGATTCAGCCCAAGGGAATCATCAGGCTTCCACTTAGTTCTTTCGAGAACCTTCAAAGATTTGTTCAACTTAACCTCTAATTCCGAGATCTTAGAAGAAGTCTAACTAACCTGGAACTATTGATTCAGCTCATATAAAAGAGAAAGGGAACCATCCGGCTTCCACTTAAGCTGCCATAAAGTAATTCATCAGTTTTAACATATTTCTGTCAATTCTCTTCACCCCTTAAGGTATATTTGAGAGGACATATTAAATTTAAGTAAATATTTACATGTGATACAGAGAGAGAGAGAGGAGACCAATAGCAATCAAATAAGCCCAGAGACCTTATTGACTCTTCTAGTCTGCCTGGGCATACCCTAACTTTTAGGGGTCCTTAGATTCTCAATAAATCATTTCTTGTTTCCATGTTAACTTATTTTAATTGAAAGAGAAATCGAATGAATATAGTCGATATAACAAATGAATATATTCCTCTGAAAAAGAAGGCAAAATTTGTTAAAGAAAATATTGAAGAAAATTCAGTTACTCAGGTTGACCAACTGTATGCTTCCCTGACTTAAGGGTATGTCAAAGTCGAGGGTTGTTCAGTTTCGATTCCATCATATTTCTTTATTTGTGGCCACACTCACTTCACCTTTGAATTAACATAATTTGTTGTTTATTGAATCAGTTGCACAGCAGCAGCTCCAATCTCGGTAGACGCCCCACATGTTAGCCCCGAGAAACCAAAGGAGAAGGCCATGTTGGAAGTAGAAGAAGAGGAAGAAGAAGAATAAAATTATATTGAGAGCAAAGGATGCCGTTTAAAAAACGACCCACGTAAAAATTACATGAATTCGTAATGAAAACTACTGTCAGTTCACATAAGAAAACTTTCCATCATTTCAAAAAAAAAAAAAATAGAAAAAAGCACACAGACACACTCTCACACAGACACACTCACACATGCACACACTTTTTTAGCCACTCTTTCGTGTTGGCCCTCTGGTAGATTTGAGTAGGGTGTTGGCATCTTCTAAATCCATTGGGATATATTCTTTACAATATATACACACCTCTATAGATGTAAAGATATAATATGGATACACGGATATACTACTTATATAGACAGGATGATGAAGATGAAGATGAAGAAGAAGATGAGGTGTATTGAGCTGTCCAAATGCGCCTTTTAATGTAATCTCTTACGGATTTGTTTTGACAGGCGCATTTTTTTCTTCTTCTTCTTCTTTTTCTATTTTTTCATCTTTTCATATGAGTATATTTATTTATTTTTTCCCCCTCTTGTGTGTGTGTGTGTGTGTGAATTTTCTTTTCAATGCATACCAAATATTGCGCAAATCTTGAGGACATGGGTTGAAGAGTGGCGAGTGGGATTGGTTTTGGATTTGGATTTGCTTACTTTTGTGTTCATGTTTCATCATAAATATTAGATTACTCAAGCGTATGTAATTTGTTATAGTATATTTTATTTTCGAACATGAGCATAGGCTACAATATTTTATTTTATTTTCTTTTTTTAATAAAATTGATTCAATACTTTCCCAAGGCCACATTCAAGGTTAGCCCAGCCGAAAAGTAGACAAAATTTTATCTATTTGAAATATTTATTTGTAGGCATTCCACTGTCTAAGTCACATTTGGGTAGTTCAACTTAATATTATTTCCAAAATGTGAAAGCTCATTGAGGTCTTTAAATGCTTTATTTAATTTCAGTCTTATGAAAAGCGATTAAAACAAAAGCAGCTGATCGATTGTAGTGCAACTCTGTTACAACTGATCGCACTGCAACTCTGCTATTGTTCTGTAACAGTTGATCGCTTTGCAACACTGTTATCGTTATCGAACAGCTGCTCACTGCAACCCTGTCAGCTACCGCGGAAAGCAAAAAGTAATTCTTTTACAACGAAATAAAGTGACATATTTGAACTGACTTAAAATATTTAATCGTCTCTAAGAAAATCTCGCAACTATAGGTAACAATTTAAATCTTCCAAGCGTCGCTGACTAAATAGAGCACCTCCTGTTTAATATTTTCTTTTTTGCAGAAAACTCGAAACCAATTTGAAAAAGACGAATGCGTGAAATGACAAAATAATCTGTGATATGTAAATTTTTTGGGTAGTTAGTTAAAATCTCCTTTTGAGAGAAGCACGCCAAAGTACACACCGACACCTTTTGGATCCTTTGGGTATCTTGTTTTTCCCTTTTTCTTTGGCCCAAGCCTTCGTCTGTCCGTCAATCTGGAAACTCTTTCTTCACTTTGGCAAGCCATTTGCAATTTACATATCACTACAAACTGCAGGCCACATGCCACATTCTTTCCATTCAGAAAGGTAACAAGAAAAGTCTGCTTTGAATAAACTAGCTTATTCCCTCTTTTTTTTCCTTATTGGAACGGATGCAGTGACTCAGAGAGCATGTGAGTGTGTGTGCGTGTGTGTGTGTGTGTTTGTTTAGTTTTTAAATTCGCAAACATGAGCATGCAAATTTGCAATGAATAAATTAAACAAACGTCACACCCTAACTCCTCCCTTTTTGCGCCAACACTTTCGCTACAGAATTTTCTTCCTACCCGAAAAGTAGGAACAGAACAAAAATTGACTTTCGCTGAGTCGCTTAAAGTCAACTTTTAAAAATCAAGTTGCATCATTTTAGGTAAGAGACCACTAGAATATCTAACAAGTTGAGAAAAATCGTGCAGCGATTAAAAAGTGCGAAAGTGTAGGAACACCCCAAAGGCAAACTCAAGTCTTTTCAAGTCCACAGCGATGGCAATGGTGTGTGTATGTGTGTGTGTGTGTGTGTGAAACAATCACGCCCAGCCCAAGATAGGCAAGGAGACAAATAGACTAAAAGACCGCCACAGCCTGGCAGACTGACAACAACTCTTTTTTTTCGCAACATCAACAATATAAAATATTACAAAACATAAAAAAAAAATAAAGCTGAGAATCCCAGAGATAAAGATTGTCAGGAAAACGACTATATGAAACCAAAAAAAAAAAATACTCTTTTTGAAGACCGCAAAACTCAATAGCCCAGGACTTGGGTTCTTGAGATGATTGAGACATTCAAATTAGTCTCCCAAATTCCTTTACCCAGAGCCAGAGAACTCTATAAAAAGTTTCAGATCTCTGGGTACTTAACTGGGGAATTTTTGTTCCCAGAAGATCCAGGCCAATTGGGGTTTTCTAGGGTTCTCTAATTAGAAGAAAAACCTAACAGATTTTCTACACTTAAAAAGTGTATGAAAAAGAATTGAACGAGATGAAAAAACGTCAACAGCAGCCGGCGACAACATCAGGACGACTTTTCAGCAACGCCAACAACAACAGCAATCAGAGAGACAAGCAGCCAAAGTAGAAGAAGAAGAAGAATAACTCTGAATGCCTGGAAAAAACTTCTACACTCACTTCGAGAGCCGCAAACGTTTGGCGCTGGCGACAGCAACAACAACAACAACAAAGGAGAAGAAGAGTAAAAGAAGAAGAAGAAGAAAAAAAAACAGCAGCACACAACGAGCCGAGAAAACTCAATTAAACTTTTGTAATTACAGCTAAAACGGAAGAAGATATTTATCCAGTATAATTGCATTGAAGGCAAATGAAAGAAAAAATAAAAATAAAAAGAAAGAGCAGAAAAAACAACAACAACAAGATGAACCAAAAACCAAAACCCAAACTGAAAGAATGAAAGAAAATAAATAAATAAAGAGTACTCGGCTCTGATACACCAGCCAAAAGCAGCAACAGGAGCAACAGGACCGATCCTAACAACCGCAAACGCGGCAGCAACAGCACATGCCAACTCATTGCGAGTTCAGGGTCCTTTTGCCCAGTCCGTATACCTCTCGACCCGCGCTGGCCGGGTCGGGTTGGGCCGGTGTGCGCCACAAGTGCCCACTTGACACATCGAGAGCCTGGAAATCTTCATCCTTCGTCCAGTCACCGTCTCGCTGTCCCAACTCCCAGGTCTGGCCATCGTTTGCCAACTGCCATTTACTATTTGCTGACGCTTGTCTGCCGCTGTCTGTCAAAGTTATCAGAATGCAGCTGAACCGCAACCGACCTACCCACCTACCCACCATAGCCCAGCAGCTTCAAGCCCATCTTCAGACTCGAAAAAGTGGACTCTCCGAACCCTCAACTGAGCAAAGCTAGACACCCAAGCACACACATTAACACGACTCCATCTGCCAAACGAAATCCAGCAATGTCATTTCAAATTAGTGGCTTTGATTTATACAACTTGGGAATAACCAAAAAAGATATATTCACATTTATCTAAAATACTTAAGTGCAATCATTGATGAATTTTCGAACAAAAATAGATCTCTTATTATTTATGGAGAAAGTCGAGGCATTTGAGGAATTTTTTGATTGATATTATATATTTTGATTTATGTTCTTCTCCACAATTTAATATCTCAAAGCCGTCAAGGTATTATGGTCAGGTTTCACCAGGCCGTAAGGCTCAAGCTCTCTCGGAATTCGCGAGAATGTTCAACGAAGTACCTTAAATTTCTATCTATATAACTTTCTATCTCTACATTTATCCATCAATCAATCTATGTATCTATTTAATTATATATAGATATATGTATGTATCTTTCGATCTACCCATCCATCTAGACTTCTATACCCATACGATTATGCATCTAACCATGTAGCTACCCATTCGTCTATAGGTCTAAGTATTCATCTATCCACCTTTCTATTTACCTATCGATCTAACAATCTGAATGGGTAGATATTCCTATATGTTTCTATTCATCTAACTATCTATTCATCTACCTCTCTATTCAGCCATCTATTAATCCATCTAGCTGCCTATTCCCTCATACTTCTATCCATCTTTGTAACATTCATTAGTCTATCTATCCACTCATCTATTAGTCTATCTATTAATTTATCCATATATAGATATGTATTATATATTATCCATATATGGATAAAGATATATATTATATGTTAACCATATATGGATGGACAATATATCTCTACCCATTCCTATATCTCTCTATCCATCCAGTCTATTTATCTTCAAGCTTAAAAAAAAGCTTGTCGCTGCTTTTCTTTCAGAATAATAAAATATATAGAAAATAATACATTGATGAAAGAAGGTGTAATCCTTATTAGAATAGTTTCTAAAACGAATTTCTTGAGAAAAAATACTTGTCAACTGCACCAAAGCTCAGGTGAAAAATATAATATGAAGTTCTCATAAGACCTTTGATCTACTCCAGTACTTCTTCCAAGTTCCATAAAACAATAACTTTAACCGATTTTAGGTAAAATCAATATGATTGGGCCGAATGACAAACTTTCAGAGCAAAGGGACCCAGCCGAGCCGAACTCTTTCACAGAGATAATTAAGCCAACTTTTTGCTTTAATTTAATTCAATCAAAAATCAAAATATTCTTCAATAAAAACAACAACAGCAACAACGGCAAATACAAATTTATTTTAAATCAATCAAAAAATGTCCAATAAAATAATTAATTTTCAATTATGTTTTTTTTTTGTATTTTTGAAAAAAAAATTTAACAGGGCAAAACTATTTCCATTGCCGAGTTGATGATGATTGTCGTTTCCACGTAGCAAGTGTGTATTTGTGTGTGTGTCGGTGTTGATGAAGACATTAATTTGATGCAAATCGTGTCAACTGAACACAATCGAAGTGCTAATTGCGCTTCTTTCAATGCACGACGTGCCATCAACTGAAAACCGACCCAAACCGACCCGACCCACCGCTCTAGACTTGAATTCGGTCTGGTCTCTACCCACTTTAACCAAAAACCCTTGGCATACAAATAGCAGCAGCGGGCAAGCCACCAAAACAGCAATCACCGCCCCAAAATGACAGCAACAGTAGCATCAACATCCTCATCATCATCATCATCATCATCATTATCGTCATCGTCATGCCCATTCTCAGAGCCAACACCAGGGCCATCAATGAGAACAACAAAAGAGAGGAGCCACAACATGAGGCAGACAGCAGACAGGAGAATCAGTTGGAGCAGAGTAGACAGGTAAATGCAACCGTCACATGTCCCCAATCACAGTTGCATTTGTATCACCAAAGTGTGCGTGTGTGTGTATGTGTGTGTGTGTGTGTCTTGGGAGAGCCGCGGTTGGAGCCAGAGAGTTGATGCAACAGTTCAGTTCAGTTCAGTTGAGTCGAGTTCATTATGTATGCGCGACACAGACAATGGGCCACTGATGGACGTGCTGCAATTGGAGCAACGCTCGGCATCATCAACCATCCCCAGCCATCGAAAGCACAGACAATGCCACTGCCACTGCCACTGGAATTCATCTCTGGTCTAAGCTATACGAATAGCTCACCTGCTTCAACTCAAACGAACACATTTGCCGCATGCCACCCCACACTGACCCACCTCACCTCATCTAACCAAAAACTGTGACTAAAATGTTTTGTAAATCTTTTGGTTTCACTAACTCTCTTTTTTGCTTTCTTGTCTCTTTTGGACTTAGCCCTGCTTCTGCTGAGACTCAATCTGAGGAGACCTATTAAATACTTTTTCTTATAATGAAAGCGGGTTCCTAACTAAACTCATAGAGATAAAGCTAAGAAAGCATTTGTATATTCCTGTCCAATTTCCGGATTTTTCCAAGCCGGGTCCCAAGTTTTTGGACCTAGTTTCAGTATAGTTTCTTCTTCTGAGATTATACTATATATTTCTCTACAGTTTCGGGGCTTTTGCAAGCCGGATCCCAACCCTTTGAAACTTGTTTAAGTACAGTTTCTCCTTTTGACCTGTGCAGGTTCTGGGTTGTTCCAAGTCAGGTCCCAAGTACTTGTCTCTTCTTCTCAGATTATATATATTCCCTTACAGTTTCGGGGCTTTTCCAAGCCGGGTTCCAAGTTTTTGGACCTGGTTTCAGTACAGTTTCTTCTTCTGAGATTATACTACATATTTCTATACAGTTTCGGGGCTTTTGCAAGCCGGATCCCAACCCTTTGAACCTTGTTTAAGTACAGTTTCTTCTTCTGAGATTATATATCTGGGTTCATCTGGGTTTTTCCAAGTCAGGTCCTAAGTACAGTTTCTTCTTCTGAGATTATAAAAAATTGTATCTTCTGGTAAAATCTGGTAAACTCAGTAACAATTCTCAGATATTTTGAGGACAGATTAGCCCAACTTCTGAGCTTGGTAAAATCCAATCAATTCAATTTCTCTTCAGAACCTTCAAAATCTGAGTCCATAAAAAAGCCAATATTCTCTAAAGACAAAACAGAATTACCAATTATTTTCAGTCCATAAATGATACTTCAAATATTAATTATCTTGACAAGTAATCCAAAACAGAGTGTGGAAAGGACCACAATGTGGGAGCAGGAAAAAAGGAAAACCTAAATTGAATAATTGAATGCAGCAGCAGCACTTGTGTCAAAGAGTATGACCTAAACATATTTGATAACCCAAGATGAACAGATAAATGCCAATCCGATGTGACCATATTCATCGTATTTATTTATGCCCTCTCTCTCTCTCTCTGTCTTTCTCTTTCTGGTTTATGTCCTCAGCCGGTTACTACATATTGGATTTGTGAACGCAATTTCCGCTTACAACACATTATTTTAATGCAATTCCTTTTTTTGTTTCTTTCTTTCATTCTTTCTTGTTATTGCTGTTGTCTTTTATGTTTGACCAGTTTTAGGGTGGCTCCAAAATATTTCGAAATCTCTCGGAAAATTTCCAAAAAACTATCTTGTCTTTATATGAAATTCCTTGGGTTCCTTAATTCAAGTTCCTAGTTCTAGTTGGTTTATATAATTCCCAAACCCTTTGAAGGATCCTCAAGCTTTTTAAAACAATATTTATATAGACGAAGCATCATTCTAAACTATGACTTCTCAACTTGAATAGATCATTCTATTTGTAACTAAATTATTATTTAGGAATTCTCGAACTCTTCTGAAGATCCTTAAGATTATTTTAACAAATTCTCAAGATTCAAAAAGTCTAGCTCTGACCTCTCTAAACTCTCGGTGAAAATCAATTCAGGTCCACCCCAAAAAGAATGTAATTTATATAGAAAATAAATGTCTAGGACTTTTCATGTATTCATTATATTATAAATTTAAGTGCATACATTAAAAGGCCTTTATGAGTGTGTGAATGTATTTTCTGTTTCTCTGTATTAACAACATATTATTATTATTATGAAAACGCAGGTCTATTCAATTTTATATAAGCTTTATATGATTTTCTATTTTTTTCTTTTTTGTATTTTCTATTTATTGCGAACGATGGAGGGCCTAAGTGCAGTAGGAAAAGTTTTATGCATTTGAACTTAACAGAGAGGCAAAGTGTAAAAATTAACGGGCAAAGAAAAAAAAAAGAGAAATAGAAAAATTGAGGAAGCGAATGGCAAATGGCAAAAATGTTTTCCATAAAAGTTTGCCGGGGATTTATATATGCGGGTTATATACGCTCTCTAATAGCGAATGGCATACTTTCTACATCCCCCCCCCCCCCCCAGCGACTTTCTACCGCCCCCTCACACTTGCTGCTCATTAAATGGACGCAAGTTCAGCAAAGCTGGCTGAGTGACTCCCGACTTGCCTGACTCACTCGCAGACACCCTGACTGCCTCCCTGCCTCCCCGTCTGCCTGGTTATGGAAGCTTCGGCTCTTTCTTCCCCAAGCCATTCCTCCCTCTCTCTCTCTCGCTCTTTCGGTTTCTATCACTTCAAGTTGTCTGTGCGGATTTTGTTTGTATCATTAAAATGTGAATGCGTATGTGGTGACCGAGCGGCCATCAAAGTCGATTACGTTGTCCTGAAATATGCTTAACTCAATGTGCTTATGTGTGTGTGTGTGTGTGTGTGTGTCAATCGATTAAGTTGCATTAAGTGTTCGTATTTGGTTCACAATGCCAGCCAACTTTACTTATCCCAAGGTAATCTTGTTGCCATACCGGCATATACCTGACCTCACCTGAACTGGCCTGAACTGGCCTGCCAGGACCTGGTTCATTGTCAAGTTACATTACCATCCAAATAATCCTATGCATGCCAGCGTCTGTATTTTGACAGCTGTTTCTGATATTGACATTTGGTTTTTGGCATTTACACAATTCCACAGAACCACACACACCTCCCAGCACCCAACCCAAACAGAGGACTCCAACCAACCAACCAGCCAGCCAACCATCCAGGTTGGTCCCTCTTATCTGGCTGTCAATGCTCTTGTCTCTCATAAAGTTGTGATCAGAAGCCATGAGCTGTGTTTTTATGTCACCAATGCCAACTGAAGTGCTAAGGCAACTCTACCCAAACTAACATACAAAAATCTTTCGTATACATTTCCATTACCATTCCAGAGAACTTTTTGACTAGGGAAAGTATTTAATATTCTCAACAATTGAGAACTAAGCCGAAAAAGTCTTGAAGAAGAAAAGAAAGTCTCTAATTATTTTTTAGAAACTTGGAAGCCTTGTTAAATATTCCAGAGAACCCTAAGCTGCAGCGGATTCAAATATCTTTGTTGGGGAACTAAAGAACTAGCAGAAAAATATTCCTTAAGTCATATGAATATCCATCAAGGTTATAGGATTCCTTGAGCTTAATTATAAATTGAATATATCCTTAGAGTTACTTCAGATTCGCTGGATTCTTTCATTATTCTTTTGATAATTAAACTAAGAATCCTTGAAGTCTGAGAACTTTTAAAACCTTCTGGAGAGAAAGTCTAAATCATGAGCCTTAGATTCCGTACTTTTATTGCTTTCATAGAGGATACCATCTTAATTTTAAAGAGCTTTTCTGATTAAAGTGCAGTATATTTTTTGACGAGATTCACCTTGTCTGTGGCGTAATTTTTTTTCAGAATTTTAACAAATTTTACTACAACGACAAGCCAAATAATGGTCAATATCAGGGCTAAGGATTCTTGAAGTACCCCAACTCTGGGGGAGGATGCAGTGACCAAGACAGCCAAGACATGAAGAGTTCAGTGTAAGCACATCGACGTGTTTGATAATAAAAATCACTTTTATTGCTCAATATATTCTAATTACGGTAATTTCCACCTAAACGTAACGAACTTGACTAATTTGAGACACCCCAGACACGCAGCCAAGGAGTTGATCAAAGCAAAGAAACCAAAACTACTAAAATCTTTCGCCCCCCTTTTCCGGGTGACAGAACAATTTTGTGTTGGTTTTGGTTTGGGTCTTGGTCTACGTTTTAATTCATGAACTGCGCTGCTGCTTGATAAAGTGTAATTATTCTATGAATATCGAAAAAGTGTGTACCCACTGGCCAAGCATCTTGGTAATGGCGACACGAATAAAGAAAGAGTCAACGAAAAACTCAAGGCGGTGGCCAAGAACAAACTCAACAAACTGAACGACCGTTGTATGTAATTTTATGGTAATTTGACTGTAATGAAAACTAATAGCAATTGATTGTACGACGTGTACAAATGTCAAGACAAGGCACCCTTGAGTTACCTGCTATGGAAATGGTCCAAAGTTCTTCACCTCAAACCTGCTCATCTCAAAGAGTCTGCTGAGCGACCCTTCAAATTTAAGAGAATCCCACATCCCAAGTATGCCCGCAACATGCAATTTCTTTTCGCATGCAATCCAAGTTGGAAAGGACGAGCAGCTGGACTTGCCATATTTCCAGCTGCAAACAATGTGAAGCAACAAAAGATGAGCCAAATCATTTACTCTGGCATTTGTCCGACACATGCAACTTTGAAACGAGCTCGCTGTTTTTTCACAAAATATTTATAGACCCATGGCATGCAACTATATTTCAAGTGCCAAAAGGATTTTAACAAAGACAAAATCATAAGAAATACAAAAGCGAATTGAGCAGAAAAAAAGTTTTGAATTTAAATTTGAATTTAATTAGGCAAAATGCTTGAAATATTTTTCACCAAGACTCAGCTTCTCTAATCTTTTGGGGGCCAGCTAAAGTAACAGGAATGACCTGGAGGTATCAGTCCAAGCTAACAGAATCTATTATATATAATTAGGAACACATGTGTATATACTTTTATATCTTCAGATTGGAGCTGGATTCTTGTAATATTTTTGAGGTTGCTTGTGGGATTTGTGGGATTACTATGAACTTATGATAACACTTTAACTTGCAGAGTTCCACGTTTCCATTGATCCGTAGTAGAACTTTCCAAGTCTTAATACTCCAGACTCCAAATCGTAGGACAGTCTTATACATTCCATTGGTTTTAAGATGGTTGAGTTGGTTGGTTGGTTGAGATTTCTATAAGCACAGAATATCTCTTCTTAGTATAACTTTCCAAGTCTTAAGACTCCAGACTCCAAATCGTAGGACAGTCTTAAACATTCCATTGGTTTTAAGTTGGTTGAGTTGGTTGGTTGGTTCTTAGTAGAACTTTTCAAGTCTTAAGGCTCCAGACTACAAATCGTAGGACAGTCTTAAACACTCCATAGAGCTTTGGATCCCGGTTCTTGAGATTTCTATACGCACAAGGGTTCAGGAATCACTTGAGTAAGACTCTCCAAGACTCTTCAAGTTCCAATATGAAGGACTGCCTTTAACACTAAATAACTCTAAGGTCCAGAGCTCTAGGCCCTTATTCTTGACCTGACTATAGCCAGAGAATAGCACTAGGTTCCGAGCTTTCAACCCCAAATTTTTAAAGACATAATTGAATTTTTTGGTACCCGGAAAAAAGTCTTTAAGTTTTTTTTTTTGCCTTTTTTAAACTGGGTCAAAGTGACAGCAAAGTCAAGCAAGACTCAGAGCTCTAGAACTTGAAATATTTTATAATTAATAAATGAAGAAAATAAATAACCTATGAGACAATAATTTAGTCATG
Organism: Scaptodrosophila latifasciaeformis; assembly: GCA_037075145.1. Taxonomy (NCBI): domain Eukaryota; kingdom Metazoa; phylum Arthropoda; class Insecta; order Diptera; family Drosophilidae; genus Scaptodrosophila; species Scaptodrosophila latifasciaeformis. Next base: position 3,317,743 of record JBAMCM010000429.1, read on the forward strand.
AAATAGTTTAGCCCATTAAATGAAAATGCCAGAAATATATGTATGATATTTGGTCAAACTCTTTCACAATCTCTTTTTCAGCTTGAGAGCTCCCCACAAACTGATTGAGCAAAAAAGAAAATGCAAGGGTATGTTACATCGCTTAACGAAAGATAAAATGGTATATGAAGTGATGAAGAGATGGAGTGAGAGAAAGGCGAAACGAACATACGAAGGACTAAAGGAATGAACGAATTCACCACAAAACTTGAAACATTTTTGCTTGATTAACTTTTGAGATGAATATCAATATACAATATAGAAAGAATATACAATAAAATATAGAAAGAGGTTAGGGGGGAGGAATATGTGAGCAAGTATTTTCATTATTGTCTGACACACTGATTTATGCCATTCAATTCGATTTCCAAACCAGAAAACAGACAAACAAACAAACAAACAGAAAAGTGACCGAAAGACAAACTGGACAAAAAGAAAAGAAGAGACAAGACAACGAAAAGGGCGTCTGAATTTGTGGGTTGGATATGATAGAAAATGAAACCAATGAATCAGTGTGTCCATTATTGGCCATCCAGAGGGCTGCCTGCTTCTGGTCGAGAAGACCAAATTGAGAGCATTTGAAGCTGTCCAATTCAATCGAAATTGCTCAAAGGTTTGCCCAAAAATTAAGCGTTCAACTTTTTGCGGCTTTCATTATACCCTGTACCTAACAAGGTACAAGGGTATATTAACGTTTGAGAAGGAGTTGTCGGAGACCCCCCAAATTCAACCACAATATGATCAGGGTGACCAGAGAAATTGATATAGCCATGTCCGTCCGTCTGTCTGCCTAGATCTTAGAGACTATAAGAGCTAGGATAACCAAACTTGGTACTCTGACTCCTTATGCGTGTACGCTGGTCAAGTTTATTTTTTTTTCTCACCCGTCTCCCCCTCCCCCCCTTTCCACTCCCTCATTTTTTCAAAGCCATATAATGTCTAAACCTTTCGGATTTAAGTATTAGTTGCTTCTGAAAAGTTGTTAGAAATCCAAAAATCTTTCGATTGATATCAAACATGACTAAAATTGGACCATATTTAGTCGAGTTATACAAAAAACAAATTTTGAGGGTCAAGATTTGAATTCCCCTCGCGTAACCAGCAAACTGCCAAATGAGCAGTCCGATAGATGGCGTGCTTGCATTATTGTGAACAATGTGTTTTTGGATTCAAAGGAATATTAAGACCAGAGGTTTTATGTGAATGCAGGCGACCAGGGTTAGCACCCGACTAGGGTTACCACCCGCCTAGGGTTACCACCCGCCTAGGTTTACCATCCGACTAGGGTTACCACCCGACTAGGGTTGCTACTTTTTTTTTAAATTCCGTCTACCAGGCACAGGGTATCCCCAACTCGTTCGGCTTAATTTTTGTCAATTTTAGTTAACTTCAAATTGAATAGTTACCTTTGGATTTTCAATCAAGAGACTGTCAAATTATCAAAATTCCCCAGGCAGTCACATTCGTTCGCTAACCCTTTTCGAAGCCAAAAGCTTAAAATATAAAAAATCAAACTAAAAATCAAAAACAAAAAAAAACAAAAAAAAAACCCCAAAAATTAAAATAAACCACAAACACAAACACCCAGTTCATACGCATTGAGAAAAATGGTGATCAACTTGAGTCCCCAACCAGTTGATGCGTTCACTGCTGCTTGGTACGGTATTTTGTCAATGGTGAAGGCTCCGGTTCTTTACTTTCCCATAGCCCAGTGGTTTATCGATCTGGAGAATGCCTACATGGAAGCTGGCATCACTGATATACACCTCAAATTGAAGCATATTTTGTTTTTCATCTGTATCACGACACCAATTGAATTTCAAGATCAATTGGATGCACTCATGGAGAACGAAGTTGTGCTCACTTATGATTTGATCAAGGAACGCCTTTTGGAGATGTGCCCTTTCGAAGAAAACTCTGATTAAAAGAGATACCTCATTGTATTTTCAAATATCATGAAAATAAAAGCATTATGAAAATTAATCAATTGATTTGCATTTTGTTTTTTTAATTAATTAATGAAAAACTGAAGGAAAAGAAAACCAAGACTCAAGACTCAAGACTAAGACTGAGGTATTTAGGATAGTCCTAGCATAACCATCAAAAGCGATGTTTGGTAAATTCAAATATCAAGAAATGCATACATCAGGCTCAACCAATTCTAAAGGTGTCTGATGACTTAGGAGAGCTTTGCCAGTTACCCAGTTACCCAATCCAATACCCCTTCTATGAGGAGAGTATTTCGAGCTCAATTTCCAGTGGATAAGAAAGCTTCATCTAATATAACGACTGTGACTTTGGTATAGCTATATCATTTATGCTCTTATTTCCATAATATTTGGTATACTCAAAATTTCAGAAAGAAAGAAAAAACTGCTCTACTGCCTCACAAGGGAGACTTCCAAACTTTGGTCATACTACTGATCTTGGTCATATGGTGTATTCATCACAGATTTGTCTTGGCCGAACTCTAACAATAACGAATATTAAATTATTCGTCTACCAATCATCCATTTCACCAATAACAGTGCAAATTTATTTATCAATAAATTTTGTAGTCAACAAATTTCTGTCAAACCAAAGAATCCTCATTGAAAAATAACTATGCTTCGATGATGCCAGACTTTCTTTGAAATTATATGAATCGAATGAGTCAATCAATCCTAGGACCGATTTGGGATGTTATGGCGATTATAGTAAATGATATAATACCTCAACTAGAAGCACAAAATTTCACAGAGATCGGTCACAAAATCTTGGAGGAAAGTCGCATATGGGTTCGTGGTATATAGTGGTCTGATCAGGCCTGTTCCGGAAAATTCATATCCTATGTCAAAAAGAAATATCTATTGGGCTTAATACTTTGTATGGCGATTATAGTAAATTATATAGTAGCTCAACTAGAAGCATAAAATTTCATAGATATCGGTCAGTAAATCTTTGAGGAAAGGCCCGTATGGGTTCGTGGTATATAGTGGTCTGATCAGGCCTGTTTCGAAAAACTCGTATCCTATGTCTAAAAGAATATATTGTATCTTTTAGGTTTAAAAATTTGTACCTCCTTCTACCAAACAATCTCTCAGTATTTCCAGTAGATATCGAAGGCTCATTCGGGTTACTCAAATATTTCTCTGAACAAAAATGACCAATAATTAAATTTTCTTGCTCAAAGCTTTGTAAGGAAATCCAAAAAGAAAAACAACAAGAAAAAATGAAAAGCTTTTTCTTTTTATTATTTGAAGAGGCCAGATTTTTATATGCTCCAAATGATTGTTTATTTTTACGCTCTCACAAGCGATTAACAAATATTTATTTATTTTAAATGTATACACAGGTAAACAGATTCCAAATCATTAGGGCACGTGCCAATGAACTATATATAAGGCCCAAGACTTTTCCTTATGCCCGAAGGTCTATCGATTTGATCGAGAGCAATTTCAAAATCGAATAGGTTTGATATATTTCCACAACTTCCAAGGGCAATGCTCTTTGGGTATTTCTCTTTGAACTTATCTCTCGCTCGCTCTCTTCGATTTTCCATTATTTTAAGGGTATTACAAGTTTTATTGGCTTTTCAAATTTTCTAAAAAATTCAGAGAGAATTCAGAAAAAAAGAAAAAGAATTCTCCCGAACAGCAAAAGTAACGGCAAGCAAGGAGAATAAAGTAAATAATTCTCAAGCTAAAATAAAATAAAAGAGCAAGGCAAAATGCGTAATCAAAAAAAAGAAAAGGAAAAATGTGGCAATCACGACTTTAAAATACTCTTCAACTGGACCTAAAAAGTGAGGGAACTTTGGAAAGAGAAGAGCAAGCAAACTTGTGAAATTTTTGAGAATTATTCAGATTTCATCAAATTTGATATACATTTTTGAAATTTTAAAGGAACACATCTTTCACTCGATCAGGGTATCTATAGTTTCTAGGGGTTTCATTGATATACTCACTGCCTCTATCAGGGTATCTATAGTTCCTGGGGAACTCTCGCTTAGTCACTTCTGGTTCTACCAGTTTCTAAACTTATGAATATCCTGTAAGATTCTAGCAATCTAGGGTTAGATTGCCCCTATCAGGGTATATATAGCTCTTGGGAAACTCTCTTGTTCTTCTAGTTTCTAAGTATATGAAAATTCTGCCAGATTCTACGAATCTGGGAATAGGCAAAATATCTTCCATACTCAGCCCCGTTTAGGCTAGAAACTCTGTGATATACTCTCTCCTCATGAAATTCCAGTCAAATCCTACCAATCTATGGATATATAGCTTCATTATAACCCATACAAAATGAGCTCGAGAAATCGGGGAATCTCCAGAGCCCAATATACCCTCTTGTATCCAAGAGAAATGATGTATAAAAATAGCACAAGTGCATAAGCACATATAGGAACGATGAAAAGATATGTGTATATATATATAAAGCATATATAAACACATACATATAGAAAGCTCTGAAAATATATAGTTTTTGAATTGTATGAATTTATCTCTGTTTGTTATTTTAGCAGCTGGCGTAGCGGCGGAAAATGAAAGAAAGAAGAAAACATCACATTGACTGGGAGATTGACTCAATGAAATTCTGGTAGAACGGAAAACTCACACAACGCTGACCAACTGACTCATTGACTGATTGAACTGAACAATTGAGAGAGAAATCAACGACAAAAAGAGCAAAAGGAGAGTCTGGGTGAGAGCAGAGATTTGACTGAGTGAGAATTCTATGGGGAAAACCGACACACAGAGACACTCACCCTGTAGACTCGGTATATCGCTTTCAGATACGAATGCTGAGCGGTACCGTGCGAACGCTTTTCTAACAAGCCGATCGTCAGCGCATAACAAAAAAAGAAGCCAAAGTGAAAAGAAAAAGGAAAAAGAAACAGAAAACAAAAAAAAAAAACAGAGCGGAAGAAATTTTTTCTTTTAGTTTTGTTTCCCTCAGATTCTCGTCTTCTTCTTCCTCTTGTTGTTTTTTTTTTTTTACATTTAACATTTATTTTTTTACTGTGCCGTTTCGTGAGTGCGTGAAAACAACAACAACAACGAGCTGCATTGGGCAGCCAAAGTGCCAAGCTGTGTACAACATGACGTATGAGTAATGCCAAATATGAAGCATCAAAAAAAGAAATAAAAGTGAAAGTGCATTGACCAAATAAAACTGAACAAAAAAAATGCCTTAGAATCACAAAGTGTAAGCAAAACCAAAAAAAAAAAAATACATAAAAAAATATTTTTCTCAAAAAAAAAGAAAGTCAAAAAAAAAAAATCCTTCTCACACCTTCAGCCTTGACGTCAGACCAGCTGAGCGATCAGTGAAAAGCCTGATTTTCCCCACAGCTCCGCATAATTATACAGTCAATTTGCGCTGTGCTTTTCGGGGCATTAAAAGCATTTCATTAGAAAATATTTATTATTGTGTGTACAAATGTTTGGAATGTGTTTATAGTTGCCTGGCCAAAAACGGTTCCCTCAACATTTCCGCTCTTGCTTTTTGTGGTTCTTCTTCTTCTTGTTGTTGTTGTTGTTATAGCCTCTAGTTATTACCGCCTTCCATTTATGCCACACCGCAGAGTGCCAAAGTGTAGCGCACAAAACAAAACAAAATAAAACAAAAAAAAAAATTAAAAAGAAAATCCAAACATCAACTCAACGAACCACTCACTTTTTCATGGCAATTTAAATTCTTTTAATCAAAATGAAGCTGAACGTTAAACACGGGCGCTGACGAGTTTGGGATACCCTGTCTCTAGTCGATGGGAATTGAAAAAGAAAAGGAACCCTTTCGATATCAACAACACATTGTTCACCTTAAGGCAAGCACGCCATCTAGCGGACTGTTAGTTCAACCGTTTATCACTTAGTCTTTCGTAGATCTCAAGCTCAGGCGGACAGTCAGACAGAGAGACAGAGAGGCAGACAGACAGAGAGGCAGAGAGACCTGACTATATCTCTAGCCAACCTTAGTCTAGTCTATCTAGTCTAGTCTATCTTACAAACCTAATATACCTACCCTTCGACTTGAGGTACAGTTGTCTTCAGAACTTTATTTATCGATTTTTTTCTTGTCGTTTGAAAACTCGTTTCTGAGGTTTTTAAAAATTAGACATCAATAGCTTAGGCGTCCCAAAGAAAGTTCACACAGCCACGGGAAATGGTTATTTCCAGATTACATTGCTCCTCTGACATCGTCGTCTTGGTTCGATAATTCATACTATTGGCTATTTCCAAATTACCTTGTTTCTCTGTCATCGTCGTCTTGGTTCGATAACTCATACTATCGGCTATTTCCAGATTATCTTGCTCCTCTGATATCGTCGTCTTGGTTCGATAACTCATACAAGATTGACGATCCGAGATGAAAGCCATCGACTCGAAAGGTATCTCACCCACAATATAGCGGCACATGCTAAACCTGACCACATTCAGCCAGTTCTGATACTTGTTGATCTTGCCCGAATGAACCATCTTGGAACCATCTTGAAGCCTATCAAATTCGTACAGGCGTCCCCTAATAGGCATATAGCTCACAAAGTGATAGGCCTCCTGAACTTCTTATGAAGAATTTGACTGTATCTGGTCAAAGACCCAGACGACTAGAGGAATTGTAGACGATACCAATCGACCTACTCTATAGCGTCGGACCCATCTGGTACGAGTTTTTTGATCTGCACCCATTTTTTTTTTCTCTCTTTTTTTTGTCCTTTTTTTATTGGAATTTGGTATGATAAATTTGTGATTAAATTAGTCGGAAATTTCAGCTCTGAGTTTCTCTTTAGTGTTAGACCAAGTCTGAAGTCTGAAATTGAAGTTCTGAAATGCTTTTATGTTGAGCACTGTTGTAAATTTGTGAAAGATTATTTCTCAAGTTGTTTTTAACGGATTCGGTTTCTATTTTCTTAGCAGGAAAGTATAGACTATTTTGTTTGTTTTCAGGTCTTTTTTCGGTATTATCAAAATGAATCGAAACGCTTAACTCGGACGTAGATCTGACGGAATTGAAAAAGAAATATATCATATATAATCTTGAGACTTACTATACTTCTTCTATAAGAAATCTAAGGCAATTTTTCATTATTTCCAACGTAGGAACTCACTAGTCCTCCCTCACGGACTTAGGCTAGGTTGGGCTTGAAGGATCTCACTAGTCTTCCCTCAAGGTCCTATATATTCTTAAGGCTTAGGCTAGGTTGGGTTTGAAAGGCAGGGTCACTCGAAAGCCCTGAGATCCATTGGGTTTCTGTAGTGAGGCTGAAAGCGCACCTCTTATCTTTCCTAAGAAATTTCAGAAATTCACCTAAACTTACATTGGAAGACTTTAGGAGCCTCTTCTCTGGGACCTATATGATCCTTAGGCTTACTTCGGAATCTTTTATGAGAACTTTCAGACATTTCTACAGGTTTACAATAAGAGTCTCTCCCCTCGACTTAAGAGCTCTTTCTGACTAGAATTTGTGAGTAAAAATATATTTTATGTTTTCGAAATTAATTAGCCGTGGAAATATGCCAAGGACTTTTCCAATCTGCCCAGTTCCTTTCAAAACCAAAGACATGTGCTCGATTTAAGTTTCTTCAAACTTATTTTATAGCCTTCACATATGATATATATATGATATATATTTTTATTGTATCAACTAAACTCAATGATTTTGTTTTGTTTTGTATTTTATTTTTGTACAAAATATTCTTAGGAGGGATTTATTTACAATTTATGCAACAGGTGAAGGAAACTCAGTCAACAAAAGCATGAAAAACATGCGAAACTGTTGACAATAATAAAATCAAAAAAACAACAACAAAACAAAGAGATTATCTTAAGCCTTTTGCCAGATTATATACTCTTCTCCAAGTTGTTTATGGCAAGTTGAATTGAGTTGCTTTGTTTGGTCCATAAAAATCTGAAAGAAGAAATTCTCTTCCGTTTGCCTTGGATTTCTGGTACAAGGCTTTCGGTTTCTATATAGTAGAAGTCAACCAACTCAAAGAAGACCTTGCCCTAACGACCATTTCTCCAGAGCATTCGAAACAGAACCAATCAAATTTTCCTTGGAATTTTTTTTTGGATTTTCCATCTTGTTTATGTTTTGATCATATCCGACAATCAATTGGCACGCAATCTTGCACAATTCGCCACTTAATTTCTATTTTTAATAAAATTAACAGCAACTTGCTATACAACAGACAAAAAAAAAAAATGAAATATAAATAAAGCAAAACGAGGGGGGAGCTGAGGTAAATAACAAATTCGTAAAAAAAAAAAAAATGAATCAAGAAGTTATTTTTGGTGGCGCGTCAAAAAGCTAAGAAATCTCACCAAACAATTTAACAAAATTAAATTGACTAAAACAACAACAACAATAAGAAGAAGAAGAAGAAGCACTGTGGATTCCCTTCAAAAATAAAACAACAACAAATTCCAACAAAAATTCAAAAAAAAAATGAAGCCGAACGTTAAACTCGGGCGCGGCCGAGTTTGGGATACCCTGTACCTAGTGGACGGAATTAAAAAAAAAAAGGTGGCAACCCTAGTCGGGTGGTAACCCTGGTCACCTTCATTCACATAAATCCTCTGGTCTTAATATTCCTTTGAGTCCAAAAACACATTGTTCACAATAATGCAAGCACGCCATCTAGCGGACTGTTCATGCGACCGGAATTCAAATCTTGACCCGCAATATTTGTTTTTTGTATAACTCGAGTAAATATGGTCCAATTTTAGTCATGTTTGATATCAATCGAAAGATTTTTAGATTCCTAACAACTTTTCAGAAGCAACTAATACTTAAATCCAAAAGGTTTAGACATTATATGGCTTTGAAAAAATTAGGGGGTGGAAGGAGGGGCGGGGGGAGAAAAAAAAATAAACTTGACCAGCTTACACACATAAGGAGTCCGAATCCCAAGTTTGGTTATCCTAGCTCTTATAGTCTCTAAGATCTAGGCGTTCACACGGACGGACGGTCTGACGGACAGACGGATGGACATGGCTATATCAATTTCTCTGGTCACCCTGATCATATTGTGGGTAACTTTGGGGGGTCTCCGACATCACCTTCTCTATGTTACATACATTTGCACAAACTTAATATACCCTTGTACCTTTTTAGGTACAGGGTATAATAATCATTGATCCCATCAATATAATTTTCAATTTTTTTTTTTTTGTTTAAACAAACTGAAACACTTAATAATCATCTAAAAAAAAAAGAATTACTCAAATTTGTTAGGTGCTTCGCTTTGTTTTTTTTATGATCGAAATTACAACAGCCAATTTAAATCAATTTTAGAATTTTTCGGAATTTTTTTTTTCACTCTTTTTCCCCCTTCCAAATTTAATTGAAGCAAAATATATTTTATGAGAAAAATTCCACCCCACAAATTAAAAATAAACCCAACACGAATATTTTCATTTTTTTTTTTTTTTATAATAAAAAGAATTATATATATTTTTGTTGTTGTTGTTGTCTGAATACTTGGTATATTTAAATTGATCGTTCCTATGTTGTCTATATGTTAAGATTCGATTAGATTTTTTTAAGAAGAAAAAAAAAATATATTAAAAAATCATTTAAATTATATTTTTACGAGAATTTCAAGTTCTTTGAATTTTGGCAATATCATAAAAATATTCGAATAGGTCTAACCAAGTTGACTCACAATTGGCCAAATAGAAAGTCAAGACGCTTCCTTTGCCCACTCAGCGGAAGCTTCTCCGAACTGCCCCCGGTGACTGTACTTTTTGGCTTAACTCGGTCTCTGTGTATTAAGGCCTGAGCTAGCTTTTGTTATGACTGTACTTTACCTCACTTCTGTGTATCAAGCTCTGAGCTAGCTCTTGTTCTGACTGTACCTGGCTCACTCTGTGTATCAAGCTCTGAGCTAGCTCTTGTTCTGACTGTACCTGCCTCACTCTTTTGTACCGTTTGACTCAGTTAAAAATGCATCCAATGAATCAGTTTGTTCGGTTATAATTCAGAAACCTTTGGAACTAAGCTAGCTTCTCTTGTGTCTGATTAGAGTTTGGTTTGAGTGGACGATTTCAGCACTCTCCTTGCTTTGATTTCTGTGGAAAACCTTTTGTTATGACTGTACATTTTGGCTTACATTCTCTTTGCATTAGAGTCTCCAATTCGAAGCTTGTTTTGTCAGGACTGTACTTTAGGAGTTCTATCTCTTTATAGTCACTGTCTTCAATGATCTTAGACCTTTCCTCTCTGAGCCTACTTTTGTTGTAACTGTACTAAATATTGCAATTAGTTCATTTCGAATTACTCACTGTTGTTTTTAGGAATCATTTCGGTTTCGCAGCTATCTCTTGCTTTGACTGCTTTGCTTGCCTCAGCCGAGAAAGAGTCTCTTTTTTTTATAGATTCACTCAGAATTGTTTTTGTCATGACTGTACTATTTCCACTTGGAGTTTCATCTGTTTTTATTAACTGTCTTGGTCTTTAGTAGAGTTTGTGTAATGCCTTTGTTCTGACTGTACTTTTTGTCTCTAAAGGAACAAGGCCATTCCAACCAGAATTCACCTTACCCAAGGCAGGTAACCAAATATCCAGGTTGTTTTGGTAATTTTCCATATTGCTTTGAAAAGTTTTATTTTTTTTTTCACTTACTTGTTGAACATATTTTCTATTTTGAGCTGGGCCCCACATTTTTTGGGGTAGATAAAGGCCAATGTCACATAATGATTTAGCCTGATGATCTGACATCTAATCACCCAACACAAAACAACACAACAACTCAACCACAAAGTGGCCTCAATGCCAATTCATATAATTCTCACAAAAAAAAAACAACAACAACAACAAAATCATTATAATAAAAAAAAAAAAAAAAAAAAAAAATGCCTATGTAATTTTTCAGATATCCATCAACAAGATTTGGAAAAAAACACACAAAAAAAAAGAAAGGAAAACTCAGCCAGCACAAAAGCAAAAATGCCAAAACAAAAACAACAGCAACAACAATGGCCGAAATGGCAAGAGCAACAACAACAGCAAATCAAATACAGCTGACTAAAAATGCGAACTGAACTGTTTATTTTATATAAATATCAAAACGACGCGTATCGCTGAAAACACACACACACACACAAGCACACACACACACCCACACAAGCAGAAGAGAAGAGCGCGTCACATAAGATAAAACAGAAACAAAAGCAAAAATCAAAGTAAAAAAAAAAAACACAAAAACAAAAAGCAAAGCGAGCAGGTAAAAAAAAAAAAAAACAAGTGCAACGAAGAGTGAACGATTGAAGAGAGGGGAAAAGGAGAGGACGCCAAAATGATGTTTACACGCGCCCAACTGCGCAAGCAAAAGACTTCGAATGCAAGTAGCCAAAGACCGCGTGGCTCACGCCATCAATCACAGCACGGCAGCGAGGTAATCAAAAGAGCTTTTACTTTACTTTTTCTTTTCTAACATAACGGTAAATGTGCTTTTGCTTGGTTTTTTCCAGGGTCGCTACAAGCCCAGCTCGGCTGGCAGCAGCGGCTGCAGTGGTGGCGGCGGCGGCAGAGGCGAGGGTGGGCCAGGTCTCGGCAGCAGCAGTAGTAGTGGTGGCACTGGCCAGCGTCGTGATCGTGAGCGTGACAGAGATAGGGATAGAGACTGCGAGGATCACTACAACAATCATCACTATCATTATGGAGCCAGCAAGCAGCATTCTTTTGAACTGCCCCGTCAACACTCCAAAGAAGAATCCTATGCTAGAGACAGAGATAGAGATAGAGATAGAGATAGAGACAGGGATAAGGGCAGTTCGAGTGCTGGCGGCAATGGCGGCTCTGGTGGCTATGTGGATCGTCGTACACGACCACGCAGCATCACCAATCGACGCGGTGCCATCAAACATCAAAAGTAAAAAAAAAAATTCAAAAAAAAAATATATTAAAAATTAATTTAATATAATTACGATTTTTCTTACAGAACTCACGATATTAATGGACATCGTTTTGTGGCGAAATTCTTTCGTCAGCCCACATTTTGTGCCTTTTGCAATTTATTTCTTTGGGGCTTTGGCAAGCAGGGTTATCAGTGCATAAGTAAGTTTTAACAAAAAAAAACAAAATAAATCAAATGTTAACTGTTTTTTTTTTCTTTTTAGTCTGCCAAACGGTGGTGCATAAAAAATGCCATGAGAAATTGCTGGGCAAATGTTCTGGTTCCGTTTTTAATTCCGCTAGCACTATCGTATGTTCCATATACAATTTTCTATAAATTTATTCTTCTTCTTCTAAAAAAAAAAAAAATTTTACAGTTATTACGTGAACGTTTTAAAATTGATATGCCGCATCGTTTCAAGCCGCATAATTTTATGTCGCCAACATTTTGCGATCACTGCGGCTCACTAATGGGTGGCTTCTTTATTCAGGGTCTCAAATGCGAGGGTAAGTTGAATTTTGTTTTTATTTTTTATAAAAATTAATATTTTTGTCAATGCCAAAAAGCTGCTGTGATTTCTTTCTTTCATTGTCCATGGTTAGGTTGGTGTCCAGACTAACAGCTTTTTTCAGCAGAAAAGCTTTGTTCCCTGTATTGTTAGTGCAGATACCCACCAAGAGCTTTGAGCTTTTGGTTGGGTATTTAAAAGTACCGCGAAATGTAACGGTCACTTATACAGGGAAGAATCATAATGAAGCTCAACAGAAAATTAATTAAACATTTTTAAGGCAAAGCACGTGCCCTGACTTAATTTGCGCGGATTTGATTTTCTTTTTTTTATGAGGCGTTTTAATTTAATTTCACTTGTCTTGACGATTTGCAAAGCCTATAAAATTTGAGCTTTTTAGAGATTAGGCAATGGTGTGGGCGGGGGGAGGGGGAGGGAGGGGTGAATTTATTTGCCTTCCACAAAATCTTGTCGCAACTACAAATAAAATTAACCCATTAACCTATTTCCGATGAAATCTGCGCTAAAGAACAAAAGTAAAAAGTCATTAAATTCCCAGACCAAAATTGCACCTCAGATTGCATATACATTTTTTTTGAAATGAATTTCCTGCTGTGACAATTTCAGAGGCATTCATTTTAATGATTTTAAATACTTTATTGCTTTGTGCAAGTCACAAATGTTCCACAGAGAAGTCATTACCCCCTTCGGGCAAGTGACACCTTTTGGGCCTTCCCTTTCCCTTCACCTGTCTCTCTCGAATTTTTTCAACGCTCTCATAAATCAGCAATTAAAAATAGGAAAAATGAATTGAAATAATTTTTTTCATTTTTTTTTTTTGATTTTGCATCGCTGAACTCTTTGCATGGGTCAGTTGGTTGGGTTGGGAGGGGAAGGGAGGGGAGGGGGTTGGCTTTTTGTTGAAACAAAGAAAACTTTCACTAGAATTGACAGTTTTTCTGATAGCCAAAATGTCCAAACTGTCAATGGAGTATAAACTGAAATCTTTTCATGGGCAAAACACACACAAAAATTACAAAAACAACAACAACAAATTCAAAGCGAATCGAAGCAATAAACCGACAGATCGCTAGACAAGCTGACCAAAAAGTTAAGAAATCAATTTATTGCGCTTTTGCCAACCAAGCCAAACACACACAAACACACACACACACTCACACATAGACACAAAATAAAAATAAAATAGGTAAAATACGAAAAAAGCTAAAAACAAAAATACTTAAAAATAGAAATAGAATCACAGACTTCGACTAAGAGATACTCTTTCTTTTGGGCTCAGAAATTTTTTAAAATAAAAATAGGATCTTTCTTATCAAATTTTTCAAGTACTTTTGACACCCCGTGACTGTACTTTTTTCCCCTACTCAAGCTTTTGGTTGAGACTTTCTGGGCCTTCCAGGCTTTCTCTTTCCAGGCTTTACCTTTCCAGGCTTTACCTTTCCAGGCTTTCTCTTTCCAGGCTTTCTTTCTACCTTTTCTTCCCAGCTTATTGAAAGGATTTTTAGGCCTCGGCACTGCCCATGTTTCTATTGAAGACTTTCCAAGCTTTTTCTTGCTTATCCCTGGCACTGTACTTTTGTCTCTTTGAAATTCTCATAATTGACTTTTCAGGCTTTCTTAGTCTACTCACTTTCAGGCTTTGCACGGGACTGTACTTCTTTTGGTTTAAAGTTCTGAGTTTCTCCTTAGATTATTTCGTCTTCCAAGTTTAAGAAAAAGATTTCCCAGGCCTTGTTTCCCTCTTCCATTGCCGGCTTGACTTGTCGGCTCTGTTCTTCTTCTTGCTAAGCTTTCTTCTTTTTTTCACCTTCTTTTTCAAGTTATTTTAGGAAGCTTTCCAGTAACTCTAGATTTATTCTTTTCTTAGTTTTAATCCTCCGGGACTGTACTTCTTGTTCTCCCAAGCTTTTAGTGAGAAACTTCTAGGATTTATTTATATCTGAGGCTGCTCTTTCTGGTATTCTGGGTTATACCCCAGGCCTGGTTTCTTCTACCCTTTCAAGCTCTTTGTAAGGGGTTTGACTTTGCCGGGACTGTACCACTTCGCTCTGTCAAGTTTTTCAGAGAAACCTGATAGGATAGGATTTCTATATATTTCAAGTTTTCATGAGCAACTTCCCAGGCCTTCGAGAAGCTTCAAGCTTTTGTGTTTCCAGGATTTCTTTTCCCAAACTTTCCTGGATCATTTTCTTGGGCTTTCTGTCTTTTTTTCTATCTTTTCGAAGAGTCCCCTTTCGCCTCTGCCCTGGCAAGTCTCGCAAGTCTGCGAAAATGTCGAAAATGTTCGTTGTCTGTCAGACAACAACAACAACAACAAGAAAGTTTAGGAAAAATGCAATTTGCCAGTGTGTTTTTTTTTCTCGACTGTTTCAGGCGGCTTAAAATTGCATTTGCAACAACAACAACAACGAAGGAATGCAGCCAAAAATACAAAAATGCATCGCAAACGACGAAGCGAAATGTTAAAAATAATGAAAACTGCGGCTGGGCTATAAATCGCCAAGATTAAGTACAGTCGAAACTTACAGTATATTTTGGTATTTTTTTTTTGTCTTGTATTTTTTTTTGTATTTTTTTTTGTCTTGTCTTTTCTATTTGTAGTTTTGATGGCGCCTCTCCTCGCTCCTTTGCCGCCAAAGATATCATTTGATTTTCTCCTTCCTCTGTCCCTCTCTGTCTCTCTGTCTCTCTGTTTCTGTCTCTGTCTCTGTCTCTCTTCTTTTTTTTTTGGGTTCCGTTAAATGCATTGCGGAACCGCAGAGATCTATTCGAATGATAGAAAATTCTTTTCTAAAAAAAAAAAAATATATTTAAAAATGGCAATAAAATATTTAGCACCAAGTTGAAAATATTTAATTGGCAATGCCTTTGGCCAATTATGTTCAAGCCCAAAAAGGAAGATGACGAAGAAGAAGAAGAAATTTTATATATATAAATTGTTAATATTTTTGGTTTTCTTTTTTCTTACCAAATTAAATAAATTTTCATACGAAATTCCCATGTGACAGTTTTTTTTTTTCTTACCAAAAAAAATTGTACAATTTTATTGCTTTTTCGTTTTGATGTTTTTTTTTTGTTATTTTTGAATTGGAAATTTATAGGCCTGAAAGTCAAAGGAAGCGAGACAGATCAAAATCAAAGCAAATCAAATTGAATTAATTAATTTTTGGTCTGCCGAAAGAAAATTCCAGAAAAATTTAAGCAAACTTTGAGCTTTTTTTACAAAAAAAAAAAATTAAAAAAAATGAAAAAAATTTAAAAAATGAGTTGATAAATTTATTTCAAAAAAAAAAATAAATTAGATTAAAATTCAAATCAATAATTAAAAAAAAAAATTAACATAAAAAAGAGAAATAAAAATTAAGTTCAGAACAAAGCAGAATTCGAAAAAAAATAAATCAAAAACTTATAAAAAAAAAACAGACGAATAAATTTGAATTTTGAAAGCTAAAAAAATTTAAAAAAATTTTGAAAAAAAAAACAAAAAATGATTTTGAGTTCAAAAAATAAATAAAAAAAAAAAATAAATCAAAAACTTATAAGAAAAAAACTGACGAATAAACTTGAATTTTGAGAGCTAAAAAATTTAGGAAAATAAAGAAAAAATTATTTGAAATTAGAAAAAATATTTAGTAAAATAAAAACATTCCAAAATTTAAGCTAAAAATTCCAAAATTTGTGTGAAAAAAAAAACTCACAAAATTTAACTCAAATTTTCACCACAAAAAAAAAATTTAGAGAGTTGAAAAATACTCCAGAATTTTGATAAAAAATATTTAAGAATTTGAAAACAAAAAAAGACAGAAATAAAAATCAAATTTTCACGAGCAAATTTTCAAATTATGAAAACAAGAAATTCAAAATTTTAAGGAAAAAAATTACAGAAATAAAATTCAAATTTCCACAAGCAAAAAAAGTTTAAGAGACTTGGAAGATACTCAAAATTCTTAAGAAAAAAAAGGATTTCAAAATTTCCACAAGCAAAAAAAGTCTTAGAGACTTGGAAGATACTCAAAATTTTTAAGAAAAAAAAGGATTGAAAACTGCTCAAAATTCTTAAGAAAAAAAAGGATTTCAGAATTTCCACAAGTAAAAAATGTTTTGGAAAGTTGAAAGATACTCAAAATTCTTAAGAAAAAATAAAGGAAAAAAAAGGTACTCAAAATTTTTTATAAAAAAAAAAATTTCAGAATTTGAAAACAGAAAATTCAAAATTACAAAAAAAAAAAAAATCAAATTTTTACAACTTAAAAAACTTTTTGATGAATTGAAAATTATTCAAGAAATTTAATAAAAAAAAAAAAGGTTCCAGAAAAAAAGGCTCACAAAAATTAAAAAAAAAATTGAAAGATAATAAATAAAATTATTTCAAAAAGTATTTCCAAAAATTTCTCAAGACTTTTTTTCCTTTCTCTTCCTCTTTTTTTGGCGCTTAAAATTTTTTGTACTTTTCGTACTTTTTCATAAAAAAAAGGATTTCAGAATTTGAAAACAGAAAAAAAAACTCAAATTTTTACAACTTAAAAAATTTTTTGGGTGAATTGAAAAATATTCAGAAAAAAAATTCTCAAAAATTAAAAAAAAAAAAATCAAACTCAAAAAGTATTTCCAAAAATATCTCAGGACTTTTTCCCTTTTTTTGGCGCTTAAAATTTTTTGTACTTTTCGTACTTTTTCATAAAAAAAAATATTTCAGAATTTGAAAACAGAAAAAAAAACTCAAATTTTTACAACTTAAAAAACTTTTTGGTGAGTTGAAAAATATGCAGAAAAAAAGGCTCAAAATTTAAAAAAAAAAAAAATTAAAATTTCCAAAAATTTCTCAAGACTTGACAGATTTTCTCCTTTCTCTTTCGAATTCATTTTTTTTTTTTTTTTTTTTTTGTTATTTGGGTTCACCTTTTACTTTCTAGGTGTGAATTTGCTCGAGTCAAAATTTCACTCAAAAAAAAATAGAAAAAAAAATAATGAAATGTTTATTGATGTTTTTCGAAATTCGAAAATGCTGAGAAGATTGCTTTGGCGGCTCTTCATGTAATTTATGACACAGCCCGATTCTCTATCTATGTCTGTGTGTATAGGTGTGTGGGTGTGAATGTATTTGTGAGTGGCATATTTCGAAATTAGCCACAGAATTATTCTTTTTATTTTTTTTTTTATTTTTTTTCGGAGAGCAACAAGTCGATCTGAATGTCGAATGTCGATGACAGGCTGTGGTCTGGTCGGTTCTTCGTTCTTCATTTTGCTTTTCCTAGTTGTCTTACCTCAACACACACACACACATACACAGACACACACATACACATACAGTTACAGTTTATTCTAGTGGCTTTGCTGCTGGCAGTCATCATCGAAGTTAGCTCCTCCGAATAGTCGGGGTCTGCTCTCGCCAGTCTTGCCGTCATCAAACACACACACACACACACAGACTCTACACTCGTGTGCGTGCGTGTGTCTGCGGCCAGGAGGAGCACTGCTCCGGCTGCCTTCAGCTTTTCACATTTCAGTAGTTTCCGTTAATGCGTTCGGCTCGTTGA
The DNA here is from genome assembly GCA_037075145.1 of Scaptodrosophila latifasciaeformis. Taxonomy (NCBI): domain Eukaryota; kingdom Metazoa; phylum Arthropoda; class Insecta; order Diptera; family Drosophilidae; genus Scaptodrosophila; species Scaptodrosophila latifasciaeformis. The sequence continues at coordinate 3,335,730 of JBAMCM010000429.1, forward strand.
AGAAAAAGTGTCTCTGCCTTGATATTTATAAATATATCAAATTATTTTTATTTTTTATGATTTTTATTTATTTGATTTTGTAATTATTTTTGTTATTTTTTTTTTTTTTTTTTTTTTTTGTACTGTTGACTTTGTCTTTTTTTGTGGACGGAATGTCTCGTCTTTTGTTGTGAGTTTGTCAAATGTGCCGTCTCGTCGAACATAAAAAAAAATAAATAAAAAAAAAATTATATATACAAAAATTTTTGTGACCAAATAAAAATCAAATTAAAACAAAAATTTAAAAATTAAATAAAAAATTTAATAAAAAAAAAATTGATTGCGTGGCAACAGAAAAATTCGCAAATAGCAACTAAAAACTCGTGAGCTTACGTCATACGAAAAAAAATCTTAATATAATATATATAATTTTTATATATCTCTAGAATAAATAAAGAACAAAACTCTGAGACTAAATCTATTTCTATAAGGCATATACACACACACACACACACACACCCAGACAGACAGACAGACAGACAGACAGAGAGATTTGTTAAAACATTTAAAAAAGCTGAGCAAAAAAGATAAAGGAAAATTTTTACCAACCAAAAAGTAATGAAAATAATTATATTTCATTTGAGGAACCAACGAAACCCAAATTATCATCCCAAGTCAATTGGGCTGATATAATCCTAGTCTAAAGATCTGAAGTGGGCTTCGTAAATTCTTTATAAACCCAAAATATATCAAAAATAAATTGGGATGATAGTCTCAAGATCTGCTAGTTTTCGATCTGATAGGAATCATTTATTTCAGACTAATTTGTAATTTTTGACCCTCGGTTAACTTAAAGCAAAAACTGGCTAAGCAAAACTCTTGAGAAATTCTCCAGATCTTTATAGATCGTGTGAGATTCTCTAGGCCATAAGTAGTAAGAGAACCCACTGAGATTGTCTTGAACGATCTTCAGAGATTTTTGGAAGTGAGAAACATTTTTGAAACCCTCCCAAGATCCGTGAGATTCTTAAAGAAGTCAGCAAAACCTTTGAGGACTACTCAAGATCTTGACTCGACTATAACTCTCAGATTTTTTAGCCCAAACAGCAGGGTGAGACACTCTCAAAGTCTACTCAATATCTTCAGAGATTTATGGGGCTCAAATAATTCTTGAGAGCTCCCCAAGAATTTGAGAGACTTAGATATCTTAAGGCAGATCTTGAAACATCTTTTATATAAAAAAAAAAGTAAGAAGCATTGATAATTTCCTTGAGATCTTTAGAGCTTTTCTAGAGCTCTCAGATAATTGGAAAAAAAAGGTAGCAAGAAACCTTTGGGATCCTCTCAATATCTTCATAGTGATGTTAGATTGTCTAGGACATCAACCAACTGAGACCTCAGTCTCTTTAAGATCTCACAGCTCTCAGATTTGTTGAGACATTAGTTGACTCTTGAGACATTGTCAAGATCTTAATAGATCTCTTAAATAAGGTGGGCTTATCAAGATCTTTATAGATCTAGAAATCTCCTAGCTGAGTAAGAAAGTTCGAGGTTCTTTCAAGTTATTTAAAGTTCCTTAAATAAAAGAGGACCAAGATCTGAATAGATCTCTTAGATAAGGCAACTCAGGTGGGCCTCTCAAGATCTTTATAGATCTAGAAATCTCCTAGCTGATTAAGAAAGTTCGAGGTTCTTTCAAGTTCTTTAAAGTTCCTTAAATAAAAGAGGACCAAGATCTTAATAGATCTCTTAGATAAGGCAGGTGGGCTTATCAAGATCTTTATAGATCTAGAAATCTCCTAGCTGATTAAGAAAGTTCGAGGTTCTTTCAAACTTCCTCAAATAAAACGAGGATGCCAAATTTCGATTAGATCTCACTTGAGATCACCTTGGATTTTCACTTTTCAGCTAGGAAGTTGTGTTTGAGCCAATTAGGAAATGGCTCTTGCATTTCAATTGATCGTTTAGTTCGGTTCCCTTTAATTTCATTTGAAATGAAACCTTTTTGCTGCCAATTAGTCTATAATTTATGCTGTTGGAAACGTTGCCAAACTTGCCGTATTATGACAGCACCAAGCCCAAAAAAAAACAAAAATATAAACCTCAAAAAGAAAAAGACAATTTTCTCGAAATGTTCCAATTTTTATAATTAAACTGACAGAGCAGCGTCGTACCATCGGACCCAAACCAAAAAGAAGAGAAGATCTATGTGTCGTTTTGGGCATGATAAATAAATAAATAAATCTAGAAAATTTACATATATCGTGGCATAAATTTCTCAGGCAAGCATTAACCTGTGAAAAATTCTAAAGAAATTATTTCAATTTTTTTTTTCGAAATTTACAACAACAACAGCAACAAAAGGAATTACATGATTAAAAGATTCACAGATTTATTAGCAAAATTTTATTTATTTCGTTTGGGGAAAATTTTGATAGATTTTCGCAAATGTTAATTCTTTTTTTAGACTCTCACAAATTTATTAATTATTAATAAATTTGGATATTTCGGTATGACAAAAACCCACACATGATTCCTCAGACTTTGGAATAATTAGAACAACCAAAAAAAAAAATAAAGTACAACATTTTCCTTACCGATTCTCTCATATATATGCCTTATGAATATAGATAAAAAAAAAAATTATATATATATATATATATAGATTTCTATAGTATCTGAAAACAAGAGAATACATATATAAAATGAAATATGAAAAGAGCTTCAAATAAAACAAAATAGCCGAGCATATTTTAGAGGTTGTTAAGACCTAATGAAACTCATCAAGATACAACGACCCGACAAGCCGACAAGCCGACAAGCATCTATATACCTATTTTCTATATACAAAATAAAATGAATAATTTATGATTAAAAAGTGTAGAACAAAAAGACAAGTAAAAGTCTGATAAAGCAAATCGAAAAGTGACCAAAACGAAACAAAAAATATTTTGAAAAACCCTCAAAAACTCATTGATCAAAACTCCTTCCGCAAGATGCCGTTATATTCGGATTCCGGGAATTATTACTATAGTGGCGGGAGTAGCCAACTCTATTCGCCCTACTCCCCCTACTCCAGCGTGGGTCTGACCAGCTCAAGCAGCTATGTCCCACCCCTGACCTACACCTCCAGCTATAATCGTTCATATGGCGGTAGCTATATGGTACCCCTGGTACCGCCACGCTCCCCCGGCTATACCAGCAGTGCAGCCCTCTCCTCACGCTATCAGCCCAAGCTGACCACCATCACAGAGACCACACCACTCACAGGCCGGCATGCCAATCACAGCAGCCTAATGCCGCTGACCCGCATCCAGTCGCCTAAATATACCGCAGCTCCGCCACCCAGTTACAGCAGCGCAGCCACCACCAGCAGGTATATACCGCCCCGGCCCATAGCCATAAATACAGCGGACATTGATGTGAGTTCGTTGCGCTATCGGAAGAGATCCGCCGAACCGGAGCTGGACAAGACTAGCACAGAAACAGAGGCCAAGCAAACGGCCGTGGCCCCAGAACCGGCTGAGACAGAGAAAAGCTCCGACTCCACACTTCAGGTGCCTGGGGCGGGACAAAAGCCCAGGAGATCGACTATACGCAGGAATCGTGCTGTGGTAAGACTCTCGACCATACGAGCGCGCAGCAAGGAACGCGGCAGTCAGGAGAAGAAGGAAGCCGGCAAGGAGAAGACCTTGAGTGCCCAGGCCAAATACCAGGCCGAGCATCAGTTCCGAGATCTTCCCTTGGCCCCAGAACCCAGCCTGAGCTGGCGTCAGAAGCTTGCCGAAGAACTGGCCGCCTTTCCCACCACAAACAATAAAAAGTCACCCGGCGAATTGCTGCGAGAACGTTTCTACATACACGATGACAAGGACACCAGTCCCCGTCAGTCGCAGAGAGCCTCAGAACCAGCTGTGAGACCTGGTCAGTCTAAGCCTACACAAACCTCGGAAACCGAGTCCGAGGTGGAACAGAAAGACAATGAAGAGCCCGAAGATGAGGAGCTCTCACTCAGTGAACAAGAGGTCAAGGAAACCATACGACGTCTCAGTCTGGTTCAGTGTCCCACATTTCATGATATCTGCGAGGATATCTCCTCGGATAAGATTGACGATGACCTGAATGCCGGTGAACTGCGGCGTCGCGCCTCTATCATACAGGAACAAGAGCAGGAAATACTCAATAAGCTGCAGAAATCTAGCTCGGGTTCTTTTCAATTGATTCATTTGGAGCGTCGCAGCAGTCATGACAGCACCACAGCCGATGAGACCAGTGGGGGCCATCGCCGCAGCTCCAAGAAGAGAAAGAGCAAAAAAGTACGCCACAAGATCACAGCCATTGTGGATGTTGAGAATGATCCGGCGGCCACTTGTCATATGCCCAGTGTCCTGGAACTCAACGAGGAGCTGAGCACCACGGCTCCAACCACACCGGCCCTGGTGAGCAGCGCCACCAAGACTAGTCCCAAGCCCAAGTTCTCGGTAAATGTGGAGACGGTGGAGGAGCACCATGAGATACACAAGATCTTTAAGTTGCCCAAGAAAAAGCCAGCTGAATCAGCGAAAGCCAAGGAGCCCGCCTTGCCCGAAGGCTTCATGAAGGCGGCTCCCAAGTCAAAGACTTCGCCGCTCAAGAAGAAGGCCCAGGAGAGCCCAACTCAGCCACCCCTGACTTATGTGAGCACAGCTCAGATCTTTACCTTCGACGAGGCTAGCATTCAACAGAATCAGCCCAAGAACGAGGAGACCAAAGTGGAGGGCGTGGCCACTCCGAAACCCATACGAAAGGCAGTGCAAAAGTCAGAGAGCGGTGAGGATTTCTGGTCGCAGATTGGCTCACGCGAGACCCTCTACATGAACAACAGAAAGAGGGCATTGAACGAATCGTCAAAGGAAGAAATCACAAATCCGGATATCACAAATCAGAAAACAATTGAAGAAACACAAATCAAACCGACAACGCCAAAAATGAAGGCCGAAATTCTTGTCGAGTTGACAGCAGCAACTGCAACAACAATGGCAATGAAAGATCCCACCAAGCAGATGGCCACAAAACCTTTAGATAAAATTGACGCTGTCAAAGAAATCGAATCAAAGGCAACAACAGCAAAAACAACAATAGCAGCAGCAACAGCAACAGCAGCGGCAGCAACATCAGCAAAGTTGCCAGCAACCAAGCAGGTCTCACCCAAGCTAACAATAACAACGGCGGCAATTAAATCTAAGGCAACAACAACAGCAGCAACAACAACAACAACAACATCGGCAACATCGAAAACAACCAAATCAAATGCAACAACAAAGACAGCAGCAACAATTGTTGCTGAGGAAGTCAAATTGCCAGAGTCTGGCAACTCTGAAGCGGTAACCATGACAACAATGTCTGAAGCTAAAACATCAACAATAACAACAACAACAACAACAGCTGCCATGCAAATAACAAGCAAATCCAAACTGAACAAAACCGCAACAACAACAACAACAACAGCCACGACATCAGCAACAACAGCGACAAAAACAGCGGCAGCAACAGCAGCGCCAAAAATAAATACCGGGCAGAAAGCCAAGTCACCTGAAAAACATCAACAGGCACAAACAACAGAAATAAATGAGCAAATACCTAAACAACAACAAACACTGCTGACAACCACAGCAGCACCACCAGCAGCAGCAGCAGCAGCGTCGACAGCAACAGCAACAATTGCAGCTGCAACAGCAACAGCAACATCAACAGGCACGTTGAAACAACAAACGGAAACCAAATCGAAATTGACGGAAGCCGTTGAGCAGAAGTCAAAGTTGACATCACCGAAAAAGACAACAACAACAACAGCAACAGCAGCAGCAACAAATGACAAAACAAAAGCGAAAAATGCCGGCAAAATTGCAACAGCAGCAGCGGCAGCAGCGGCAGCAACAGCAACCACTGCATCAGCGGTAGCAGCAACAATAACAACAACAGCCACAAATCTTGCCAAAAAGAAGGCAGTCCCAGCATCCACAACAACAACAACAACAACAAAAGCATCGCCAGACAGCAATGTGACCCCAATCAATGCCGATCAATTTATATCGGTGGCCCCGGCAAAGGCGGCCGTCACAACAGCAACAATGGCCAACAAATTATCGCCAGTCGGCCCAACTCGGCCGGCCACAAATGCGTCATCAACAAATGCAGCACAGACTACGCCTACAACCACCACAGTCGCCACCGCCACTGCCACCAGCAATGCGACAATGGCGATAACAATAGAGCAAACAAAAACAACGATGCGGAAAAATGGCAACAACGCAAATGGCGAAAATGAAAATGTTGAGAAAACAATTCACAAACCGAATAATGAAAAGAATCCGATCGCAGGCAGCAATGCTGCCATCGCCACCGCCATCGCCACCGCCACCGCCATCGTTGGCGACAACAACATCGGCATCGGCGATGACCGAAGAAACAGCTGCGACGAAGGCGTCGGCAATAATTTATCAAAGTTTGCAACAGTATCGAATTTGGCACGGTGTCTGCGAGACGTTGACGCCGAGCTAGAGGATTATATACCATCGTCAGCGGAAAATAGCGAAGACGACAGTTCAGACATATATTCCAGTGAGGACGGTTGTGCGAATCTCAGTGCCAGCATGAAGAAGAAACAGCGCAAGGAGAAGAAGAAGCAAAAGGCCAAACAAACACCGGAACCGGCACGCTTCGATCCCCAAAAGAAAATCAAAATCGATACCAGCAGTAAATGCTATGTGAAAGAGGAGGCCCCACGTTATCCCCTGGTGGCCACACCGCGTCCCCTCTGGAAGCGTGAGAAAATCATCTATTCGGATGAGAATACCGACGATAGCAGCGAGGAGGGCAGTGAGGCCACCGGTTCACTGGACGATGATAGCGATGATGAGAGCGAAGAATGCACTAGCACCACTTCCGAGGAGTATGAGGATGAGGGGGCCACCGCTGGCGCCACCAAGACAGTGCGACGGGCTGATGATGCAGCCGGTGGCAGTACAGCCACTTCCACTGGTCTCGGCACCGCCTCCAATTCAGCCTCAGCCTCCAGTTCCCCCTCGATTATACGCATGAGCACGTGCAGTAATGATTCCGGGTTTGAGGGCGGCACAGCCCCCTCCAGTCCCAAGAAAATGCTGGGTAAGTCCATGACCCTCAATCCCTCCTCCCCCGCCCCAAAAAAAAAGGACCAAGACAGACCAAACGACAAAATACAACCAATCCAAGACCAATCGCAACATTTCATCTATCAAAAGACAAACCGAAAAACGACCACTTTCTCAGCACGTGCCCCCAAGGCATTCCGGGAAAATTTAATTGTTTTGTTTGGTTTTCTATTTATCTAGAAACGGATGTATATATTTATATGTATATATGTATATATCCGATTATATTGGTATTTTATTTGGTATATCGGGACTTGTAGTTTATATTTTTGTCTTGCTTTCATTTTCATAAGCAAGCAAGAAATTTCTCTGGGGCGTAGTACCGCCAACAAGATACATCTGGTTTACATATACACAAAGCCATATAAAGACACTGCCGAAAAAAAAAACACACAGAATTAACAATAACAAAAACAAAAGTGTTTCTGCAAAAATTATATTCCATTTGGTGGGAATACCAAAATCTATACACTTTTTCAAAGGAATCTTGAGAGCAAGATGGGCTTTTTCAGGGGTTAACAAAGTTATCCGATTTTTCTAGCTTTGATCTGTCTTTTATCCTAGGTTTATATCCTACCTCTGATCTGGGCTAGATCTGGCCTGAAACTGACTTTGTATTCTAGCCTTAATACTGGTCTTGAAAAGTCTTTCATCTGGTTCTAATCTGACTATGATATAGCTTTGATTCCGATCTTGAGCTGGCCATAATTCTAGCTTTGATTCTTGCCCTGATCTGGGCTAGATCTGGCCTGGTACTGTCTTTGTATTCTAGCCTTAATACTGGTCTTGAAAAGTCTTTCATCTGTTTCTAATCTGACTATGATATAGCTTTGATTCTGATCTTGAGCTGGCCATAATTCTAGCTTTGATTCTTGCCCTGATCTGGGCTAGATCTGGCCTGGTACTGTCTTTGTATTCTAGCTTTAATCATGGGCTTGACACGTCTTTCATGTGGTTATAATCTGACTTTGATTTAGCTTTGATTCTGATCTTGAGCTCGCTATAATTCTAGCTTTGATTCTTGCCCTGATCTGGCTGTATCTGGCTTTATATTCTAACTTGTATACTGGTCTTGATCTGACTTTGCTCTAGCTTTGATCCAATTTTGAAGTGACTTTATTCTGACTGCGATTCTAGCTTTGATCTGGGTTTGATTTTAGCTTTAATTCTGGCCTTGCTCGGGCCCTGATCTGGCCTTGATTCTAGCTTTATTTCTCGTCTTGACTTGTCTTTGATCTGGCTCTAACCTGACTTTGATGCTGGCTTGGTTTCTGATTTTAAGGTGGCTGTGATTCTAGCTTTAATCTGGCTTGGAGATCTTAGGGAGAAGAGCTCCAAAAAAGTAAAGTAAAGCTGGGTAAATCAGAATCACATTTCTTTCTTGATTCCCAAAAAGATCTAGGCTAAAGCCAAAGATCTTCATCTTGATAAATATATAATCCAAAAACTTGAAAGAAATATACAAGCTATACAAACTTTCCCTATCAAACCAATCTGTCAAATAACTCAAAAATTCTTGAGTTTCTTTCCAAGATCATCTGAAAGCCCAGAGACTATTTTCTATTGAAAAGCTAATTTCTTACACGTGTTGTTAGTTTTGTTTGATAGTATTTGCCACTTACCCAGGCCGCCGCCAATCGACTCATTGTTTTTCTGTTTTGAAGAAACTTGTGAGAATCATTTTGGTTCTAGTAAACAATTCGGTTAAGTAACGTCGAAAATTCAATGGAAATTCAAAAACTTTGCCTGACACATCAAAGTGTTTTGAATTACTTCAACAATTATTAAGTTATCCAAAACTTGTTTATATGATTTTTTATAAAGAAATCAATGATTCCTAGACGGTTTCTTTGTAATTTTTTGAAGAGAAATGTTTTTATATTTTGGAAGATATTTGCCAAATCATCTTTAGTAATTTATTTGTTTGTTTGCCTGATTTTTATAGCAATTTCCTTTTCTTTTTTTTTTTGAGAATTGTCTCAAGACTTTCGAAGAGAATTTGCTAGAGAGAAAATTGTTTTATTTTCGCAAAATAAGATTTTTACTTTTGTTTGTTTTTATATATATTTGATTTGATTTCTCTCTCATTGTTTTTTTTTTTCTCTCTTTTGTATAGAAAATATATTTACTTATAAATTGAAAGAAACGTGTGCGCATTGGATTCTCTAGCAAATTCAAATCCGTTTCTACTTCTTGTCTGTATATTTAGACTAAAGACTCTTCTCGCATACCAAGTAAATGTTTTGTTAGGAAATTATATTATTCACCTTATTATACAATCGCTTCGATCTTTTGTTTGGGTCTGAAAAAATAAAAAAAAAAAAACAAAAAAATTAACAAATTAATTTCTCCTAGGAAAACTAACAAATTAATTTAATTGTAAAAGAATTTTCCAATCTAAATAATCCAAATGATTTTAAATATAAGAAAAAAAAAAACGAAAGAGCGAAAAAACTCACAATTGCCATTTGGCTCTGGCCAACATTGCGTATGAGTAATGTGCAATTAATTTCCTTCTGTCTTCTGACAGATTTATTCAATGCAATTAAGACAATAACAATTTCAGGCATAATTATTATTACACTGAGCAACCACAAATACTTAATAGAATTGTTTAAAATTGTCGAAACTTATTTTCTGAATTAATTAGAAACGCTTGAGTGGCCCAACTTGCTCATAAATAAATACATGTGTATATATGTGTGTGTGTATGTGTGTGTGTTTTTTTTTACGCAAAATCAATTGAAAAAGAAGAAAAATAAAAATAAATAGACCAGGGCGGAAATCTAACAAATTACGCATAAAATAAGAAGAAGAAGAAGAACTAGGTAAAAATCACAGCAGCAGAAAAAAAAAAAAAAAAAAAAAGGCATTGATAAAATTATGAATTTGCTCAAGTGTAAATTTTTGATTTAATATTAACGATTTGTTTAATTAATCTAAACATTTTTGACGCCCACCTTGCCAAATCACACACGCATGTGTATGTGTATGTGTGTGTGTGTGTGCCGCCCACGCAGAATGTGACGTGAATTGTCACAAGAAATGCGAACGGCTCACGGCCAATTTATGCGGCGTCAATCAGAAACTCATCGTCGAGGCGCTCAACTACGTGAAGCGAGGTAAACCACAGCCCGGCCAGCCGAATGACGAACACATACAAAATAAATAAATAAATAAATGAAACAGTGAAAAATATTTTGTTTTGGTATCCCCAAAATGACAAAAAACGAAAAAAAAAAACGAATAGCAACGAAAATAATGAAAAGGAAATGGCGCGTGCGTTTCTCGCAAAAAACAAAAAAAAAAAGAATCAATCGAAACTTAAAACAAAATATTTTTCAATCATAAAAAAAATAAAAAAAAAAACCAAAGCAGTTATGAATTTCATAATTGATAAATCAGCAAATTATGTGCATGTGTGTGTGGGTTAATTGGATCGGTTCCGCCTTGAAATATTGAAAGCATTTGGCCAAAAACGTAAATCAATTGAAAACGTGTCCAATAATCCCAAGAGACTTTCTCAGAGGTCACCCTGGGAGATCATAAATTCCGAGACTATTTCCCTCGATTCATAAATTATTACTTCAAACATTTAATAACTATTTCAGATCTCGAGAATTTTATAGAATCGATAATAATTTAGAGCCAAATAGGAAATGAAAATATACCTAAATATGTAAGATCTTGAGATCTTGTATGATATAGATCCTGATTTATATTGTAGTTCCCATCAATCATTTTGTCAAAATTGGGACCTTTGTATTCCATGAAAAGGTTATGATCTGCAGAGTTTTTATAGGGCTTCACCACATATAGATCCCATCCATATAAAGCCAAGACTAATATTAGACTGAAAATATAAAATGAATACAAAAATCTTGAAAAATATTGGAGACCACAGAGACCAAGAATTATGATCCATATAAAATATATCCCAAGGCTCCTAAGCTCTAAGCCTTAAAGGAATTCTGATTACCATACAATTTCTTAAAATATTTTAGAACCTTTTTATAAATCCAAAATATTATGATCGTTAGATATATGAAAGATCAATTCTTAAATTGTTAAGCAACTCAGAATAATGTAAAAGTCTTAAAAAAAAAAATTCGAATATTCTTTTTCATAAAAATTATGATCTAATGGATCATACATATAGCCATCCATATAGCCATCCACATAGCCATCCATATAGCCATCCATATAGCCATCCATATAGCCATCTATATAGCCATCCATATAGCCATCTATATAGCCATCCATATAGCCATCCATATAGCCATCTATATAGCCATCTATATAGCCATCCATATATCCATAGCCACTATTATAAGACCAAGGTCAATTCCTGAATTTCAAAAAAAAACTCCGAAGAAAAAATTACCTTTCCAAAAATTTAGGAAGAAATTCTTTAACCAAAAACTAATGATCTATAGGTCCTCACATAAAGAACCCTAAGAACCCTTTAGTGATATATCAATTCTTAAAGGAAATCGAACTAATAGGAAATCTTTAAGCTTTATTTTGATGAAACCCAAGTTGTGACCCAAAATATTTGGACAAAAGCAAACTTACCAAATCAAGTCAAGAAATATTTCTATAGAGTCGAACCAATTTCCCCCCTCACTCACACACATGCACCTAATTTGTGAGAAACAAAACAATACCCACAACATTCTGTTTATTATGATAAATTAGGAGCAAGGGAAACTCGGGATTCGCCCAGCACACCACCCAGCTTAAATCCTGCCTATAAAATCGAGGCCAAAGATGAAGACGATGGTATGATTTTTCATTTTTTTATTATTATTCAACTATCTTCTCTCTGTTTATACGTAAATAAAATAGTAAAACCAAATAGTTTTTAGCTTGCTAACCAAAAACTGAATACCGAACCAGACTGAAACATCTTGTACCAACTTTTACACATTATCTCAATAATTTAACATCCAATAATTTATCTTTCTCTTTCTATCTCTCTCTCTTTATCTATTCTTACATATTTTTCTATCTATCTATCTTTGGCTTTGAAATCGTCATATACTCTCTACGGGCCTATATGATTTGATGGGGAACTATTGATCATACAGAAACTTCATATACATATTCACAATTCCAAAAATCCGGACGTTTCACAGCGCCAGCCACAGTAATACCTAGATTTAAGAATTACTCGGTAGATGATTTTCATTTCCTGGCCGTCCTTGGAAAGGGCAGCTTTGGCAAGGTAAGTTTCATAAATTCCAATCAAAACAAGAACTTTGATTAATTTACAAAAAAATATATATATATCAGGTGCTGCTGGCTGAGCTACGTGATACAACATATTATTATGCCATTAAATGCCTGAAAAAGGATGTCGTACTGGAGGATGATGATGTGGACTCGACTTTGATAGAACGTAAAGTCCTAGCCCTGGGCACCAAGCATCCATATCTATGTCATCTCTTCTGTACATTTCAAACGGAGGTGAGTCTACATATCCAAGGGCCTTGACAAAGTTATATAGATATATATATTCTTGAGTAGTTCTAAAGACCTTCACCTAGTGATGTCATGATGTCATTAGGTAATACGCATACAAATTATCCCAAAAAAAATAGAATAGAATTTAAATATAGAAAAAGGTAAGAGATCTATAATTAGTTTGATGTGTGACCATCGATTGGGGCACACGACAAAAGCCCCTAAGACATGACACAACAGACAAGCAGAATTACAAAAAAAGAAAGAAAAATATAGAATCAGATCTGGGGTGGTTTTCAACTATTTTAGCAGACAAAAACGTCCGGCAAAACATGTGGCAATTTTATCTGAAAGCTTCTCGAAAACATTTCGCACAACAATTACCACACACACACATACATATGTATATATATATATATATATATCTTCTATATATAAAGTTTTTGTTCATTGCATTGACACCGATTAGAAGGTATTTTAATTATTTATGACTTTGAGGATACAATTGCTTCGGGGGTCTCTGAGTTTTCTCGACGTCGACGTTTTTGTTTTTATCATTTTGGGGGACGGGGTCTTTTGGGCTGTCAAATGTTTACCTTTAATATTACTCTAACCCTGAATTTGTATATATATTTTTTTTATTGTTCTCAGAGTCATTTGTTCTTTGTCATGGAATATCTCAATGGTGGTGATCTCATGTTTCACATACAAGAAAGCGGACGCTTTTCGGAGGAGCGTGCCCGTTTTTATGGTGCTGAAATCATATCAGGACTTAAATTCCTACACAAAAAGGGCATTATTTATAGGTAATTCTAATCGTATAATTTTTTTATTTTTAGCTAAAGTCTGTGTCTTTTTAGGGATCTCAAATTGGATAACGTACTGCTGGATTATGAGGGTCATGTGCGTATAGCCGATTTTGGTATGTGTAAATTACAGATATATTTGGACAAGACCGCCGATAGTTTTTGTGGCACACCCGATTATATGGCACCTGAAATCATAAAGGTAAACAAAAAATTCGATTTAACCTAGAAAAAAATATTTGAAAAAATGTTTTTTTTTCACAGGGTGAAAAGTACAATCAAAATGTGGATTGGTGGTCATTCGGTGTGTTGCTCTATGAAATGTTAATCGGACAATCGCCGTTCAGTGGCTGCGACGAGGATGAGCTCTTCTGGTCGATATGCAATGAAATTCCATGGTTCCCTGTCTACATATCAGCCGAGGCCACTGGCATACTCAAAGGCGTAAGCAAATCAAAGAACTTTTCTTTTTAAGAAAACCCCTCTCAGGTTCTCTCTCTGCTTTACAGCTCTTGGAAAAGGACTATACGAAACGTATAGGCTCACAGTATAGTCCAGCGGGTGATATAGCCGATCATATATTCTTCAGACCCATTGACTGGAATCTACTTGAGAAACGTCAAATCGAACCACCTTTCAAGCCTCAAGTGGTAAGGAACTTGGCATGACTCCCTAAAACTATGCTTCCTTAACATTTTTTTTTATCCTAGAAACATCCTTTGGATACGCAATATTTCGATCGGGTATTCACAAGAGAACGTGTCCGGCTCACGCCCATCGATAAGGAAATTCTAGCCTCAATGGATCAAAAACAATTTCACGGCTTTACCTACACTAATCCACATATCACTTTGGATTAGTCTATATAAAATAATATTTTATATTATATTTTATTTTATCTAATTATACCTATGATAATTTTAAATGTTTCCAATTATTGCACTGGTGCATAAATAATTAATTTTTTTTTTTTTTTTTTTTTTTGAGTAACAAATTAAGTACATAATTAGAAAAGCAGTATTTGTATATGTACATATCAAATTTTTTTTTTCTTCTAATAATTAATTAAAGATTTAAAATTAAGTAACTAACAAGTTCTGAATGGATTGCAAAAATATTTTTAAAGAAAAAAATTCGAACTGGCAGCTTGCAAAACTTGGAAACAAATTCACCAAAGGTTTCCCACGCAAAGTTTCCAAGCTGAATTGTCTTATTCTAGTTAGTTAATACTTAGCTTATTCATATCTGTATCTTGTAAGACTAAATTAATCGCCTAATATAAACACCACATTTTTTTTTTCTTACTGTTAAAAATTGTTGTAAAGGAAACACTGTACCAAAGTCCACAAAAAAAAATATATATATTAATAAATAGTAAAATTAAAATAAATTTATCCATTATTTTTTTTTTTTTTGGTACCAAGTTGGGTCTTTAATTTTTAAGAGATATCAAGTCACTTAGGGGTTCTTATGGCTGTGTGATCTTGTTTATTTAAGGACTCCTTTGAGGTCGAGGTCTCGTCGTCTGGCGACCCACTTCGTAGCTCTGAGACTTATCAAGAAACCCGCGAATCAAAACCATATAACTTATAAGTCTTTGAAGGACCTCGTAAAATACGACAAAGATATCAGTGACATTTCCTTTGACTTCCACAAAGTACTTCTTCAGTCAGAAACATAGGAAGACTAGAGTGCCGTAGGATTGATATCTGCCTTAGGTCAGAAGCGACCCGTTCATTCGATGTAACTCTTTAGTCTCTCAAGAACTTCGAAAAAAATGATACAAGGATTGAGGAATTGTAAGACAGTTTCAGTTTCCCAGAATCTATCAGTCAGATGATCCATGTCATAACTCCAAGCATTCGATGTAACTCGCCAGTCTCTCAAGAACTTCGAAGAATATGCTGCAAGGATTTCCCAGTTTTAGTTTCCCAGAATCTCTCAGTCAGATGATCCATGTCATAACTCGCCAGTCTCTCAAGAACTTCGAAGAATATGCTGCAAGGATTAAGGAATTGTAAGACAGTTTCAGTTTCCCAGAATCTATCAGTCAGATGATCCATGTCATAACTCCAAGCATTCGATGTAACTCGCCAGTCTCTCAAGAACTTCAAAGAATATGCTACAAGGATTGAGGAATTGTAAGACAGTTTCAGTTTCCCCGAATCTCTCAGTTAGATGGTCCATGTCATAGCTCCAATCCTAATCCTATGAGAATGCATAATGCTAGATCTGGTTTGGGTAAGCTATCTGAAATGAATCAAATGAAATAGAATTTACTTGTGAAAGGTAAAAAATATATATCTTGTTCTTAAAATATATTTCAAAGACTTGATTGATCAATTAGTTTTCTTATAAGGGTGCTGATTCTGATTTCCTTTCATAATATCATATATAAAATATTTTATATAGAGAACCCCTGGGAACTTGAGATCATTTGGCCAACTTAACACAAGTTTCTAGGTCTCCCTCTGATCACATCTAATTAGTTTGGATGTCGCAAATAAAACAATTCTACAGAACAAGAAAATAACGGTCTACTTAAAATATCAAATCTGAGAACTCAGCGCCTCTCTTTCATTCTAGCCAATCTAGTCAATCTCAGCTCTGATTAGCAAGTTGAGTTGTCTCTCCGCTTATGAATGATTTGATTAACCAATTAAATGAAAATCGTCAAGATATTATTGAATTTAGCCATTGCTACCGTTACACTCATCAAGCGAGCAGTCAAAGCCTATTTGATTTGTTGGCCGTTAACCCCGAATCGACAGTGAGAGTGACTTGTTAAAGATAGACAGAGAATCGGTGGGGCCAGCGGCTGGGGCTGAATGGCCCACATACATCAACTTTTATATACATGGAAAGATATGTATGTGATTATTGCCAACCTGAAAAAAAGGTGAAAATTCTCCCATTGTACCGAACCGAACCATTTTCAGAGTGCCGTTGCGATGTTGGCCCAGATGAGACGAGGTGGGGTGAGGAGAGGCAATTTGCATAAGCCTCTCGCATTTTATTGAATGCACAGATAATTTCGTTGGCGTTGTTATCGTTGTTGTTGTTATTTCTTTTTATTTTGTGGACCACAGAAAGCGTTATTTTTAATGTTAATGAGCCCACAAAGCGACGTCATGACACATTAACAAATTTTTCAGCGAGAGTGACCCGCGGCACGAATCAAGTTATGGGCATCCCAGACCCCATACCCCATACCCCACCCCCCCATTGGGTCGACAAAAATTAGAAGCCCAGTTTCGAACCAGTTGTTTATGGTCAAACTCAGAATTCCAAGGAGGAAGGGAGGAAGGGTTGGTCGAATGAAATACCAAAAAAAAAAAAACATTAAAAGAATTATTCGTGCTAAGTGTAGCATAAATTAGTTATAAACCAAACAAACTAACAACAACAATAGTAATAGCAATAAAAATTAAAACAAACAACCGAGAGATGAGTTGGCAGACATAAACCTTTGTACTACCTAAATGCCTATGGAGAGTCTAGCGAGCTTGGTACGTTAATAAATTTATGTTGCCCATTAAATTATAGAAAGAAAGACAACACAACAACAACAAGAGTAACTACAACAATGCCACAACAACAACAACAATCAGCAATGACAGCAATCCCAACAACAATAAACTTAAAAGCGCGCCAGTTATGTTTCTATTTTTATTCAAAGCACTGAGAAGTATGATGGGCCCAGTGCACAGTGCTTCAACTATGATTTGTTTTGGCTCAAAATATTTAAATATAATTTTTTGTATAATTATAGATATCTAACTAAATAGATTTTATAATTTGATTTATTTATTTATTTTATTTATTTATTTTTTTTTTTTTTATTTATTATTTATTTTTTTTTTTAAGATAGAAAAATAATTTAATTCTAGTCGAACCTTGAGCTAACCTAAGTCTATTATATAAATGATTTTTTTTCTGGACTTATAAAGTTTATTTAACAATATAGAAAATATAATTTTAAAACTAAAAAAAGTCTTCATCAGAAAAAGTAGAAAAATCAGCAAAATTAAAAGAGTTCCAGGATTCCAAATATTTCTAGGTAAAAAAAGGTGCTTCTGAGAAAGTAGCTAGGCAAGGATACTCCAGAAAGTCGAGAGACCTCAGATAGAATTAAAGCAGTTACAGGATTCCAAATAATTCCAGGAAAAAAAATGCTTCTGAGAAAGAAGCTAGGCAAGGATACTCCAGAAAGTCGAGAGACCTCAGATAGAATTAAAAGAGTTCCAGGATTCCAAATATTTCTAGGAAAAAAACGGGTGCTTCTGAGAAAGAAGCTAGAAAGTCGCAAGACCTCAAATAGAATATTTCAAGCAGACAAGGAATTCCCAAAATTCATTTCTTTTGTATTTACAAAAATCTCTCTCAAAATTAAGCAAGCCCCTGAAATGAGAGAAATTTCACCTGCAAAAAAAATCTATTAAGTCTCCGATATTTGCTAGCTATAATTTCTTATCATAAACATAAAAACTAAAACCAATTTGGTTTTGGCAAATTTAAAAATTGTTTTGATTGAAAATAAAAAATATTTAGCTTAGTTTTATGATCAGTTAATACTTTGCGATTTTAATGACAATTTCATTTTATGAGTCTTTCTTGCTCTTTTTGTATTTTTCTCAAAATTATTCAGAAATTAATTGTGAGATATTTTCACACTGTGCCGGTGGAACCAACTCAAGCCAAGCCACACCGAGTTGAATTGAGTTGAGTTGACGCTCCCGTTGCCCGTTTTGAAAATGAAGAGACGGAATTTTCTCTAATTAATTCGCTTGTGTATGTGTGTATGTATGTATGTGTGTGTGTCTAAATGTTTGTTTTGTTGTACAAAGCGTTGTGTGTTGTGGCTGTCGGCCGACACTCGGTTGGTATCAGGCAACTTCAGCCGTCAGCCCGTGTCAGTTGGTGCAATACAGGCCCAGAATGAGCTGCTCACAACTCCGCCGATAACCAAGTGACTTTATTTTTTTTTTATAATTATTAATTTAGTTTTTTTTTTTTTTGTTATGTGAAAAAAATTTAAGTGTTGTGAAATGAAAAGAATTTAAATTCTGAAAAGAAATAATTAAAAAAAAAAAAAACCACCAACAGTATTAAGAATATTAAGAAAAAATATGTTGAACAGAATATCGAGAAATATAGCCCAGTTAGTGCTGTTAGTTCTACTCGAGGCCTTTGGTCTGGCCCAACAGGTCGGAGGACTGAATTTGCCCGGCCTCAGACGTAGCGTGATCAAGGTGCGAGCCAGCGGCTTTCTGCCCTTCGAATCCGACTTGGTCCTGCCCCTGGGTGTCTTAAGACAGCTTCAGGCCCAAGATCGTGTCTACAGGCCTTTAGCCGGCACTCAGCAAAATCAATTGCTAGCCCATCCGGGCAAGAGCCGAACCAAAAAGAAGAGACCCAAGCAACAGGTGCGCCTAGAGCGTGCCCAGGGGCTTGGCCAAGATGCCAGGGCCGGCACCAAGTTATACAACCTCATCGATGATGATGGCGAAATCTTGCTCAACCTGCGTCTACATAACGATGAGCCCCCCACCTATAAGCACTTTGACTCCGATCTGGCGGGCAGCCGGTTCGAGTTGAAACATGTGGACAAATCACCCTGGCAGCCCTCGCAATGGCGACCCACCTCCAGATCACTACTAACAAATGGCCCCACTTCCACGCCAAGGCCATTGCCTCTACATCAATACCTGAGCAGTCTGGAGGTCTTGCCCCAAAGAAGGCGCCAATTAAATACTCAACGACACGAATACCCATTCAAATGAGCAGCAACTTTGTCTACATTTTAAGTGAGGCAATTCATAATTAATTATAGCAAAATTATTTATACATAATTCACACACAGACACGCGTACAAATTTTAAATATATATTTTATATATCAATAAAAAAAAAATATATTTATTTTTTGAGAAAAATAACAAATTTATTGATCATTTCAAAAGTTTCAACAAAAGCATTAAAATTCGACACGCCAGCTACTTGTGTACCCTCCCAAAACTGTTGGTAGCCAGAAATTTTTATTGAAAGTAAAGTGTGTTTTTGAAAATCTCTTTCAATATGCTAATCGTTGAATACCAACAAATTGGAAAGGTTCAACAGATTACACCAAAGTCTTTATCAATTCCGAAAGAGAGAGGGAGAGAAAGAAAAAATAACTAACGAGAAATTTAATTTGATTGACACAATTTGCAAATTAGCAAATCAAAAAAATAAACAAGTGGGTGGATTTGGATAAAATAAAACTCCAAAAGATCTGAGAAGACAGTTAAAAAAAAAAGAATTTCAAGAAGTTTGAGAGAAGACTAAAATAACCTTTTGAATAAAATATTCCCAGGCTTGAAATATATCCAATCCAATCTACCTTGAACTGTCTTTTCAATCTCATCTATAAGATACAATCGATCCTATATAAGAAGATCCTATTCAGCCCATACAACCTATTCAATTTATGCTAACCAATTCAATTTATACAATCTTATCGATTCAGTCAAAATTATCTAAACATATTTTAAATCCCTTAAAACCAGTCAAATCCAATTCAATCCAACTTATCGAATATATCCAATACAGTCCATTCAGGCCCATCCAACTTAAACAACCAGTCAAATCCAGTTCAATCCATCTCATCGAATATATCCAATCCACTCCATACAATTCAATCCAACTTAACGAATATATCCAATCCACTCCATACAATCCAATCCAACTTAAACAACCAGTCAAATCCAATTCAATCCAACTTATCGAATATATCCAATCCACTCCATACAATTCAATCCAACTTAATCAACCCATCCAATCCCACCTATCCAATCCCACCCATCCAATCCCACCTATCCAATCCCACCTATCCAATCCCACCTATCCAATCCCACCTATCCAATCCCACCTACCCAAAACAAAAGAGTAACCACAACTCTTCATCGACTTATTCAAGATCCCAAAAAATGTTTTTTCCAAACCAAAGAGAAAGAGTATATTCCAACTGTTTAATCCAGTATTCCCAAAGCAACGGTATCCCAAGTTTCAGCTTTCTAGGTCACCCCAGACTCTCGCCGCATTCGAAAGAGAACACATTTTCTTTTGGGTAATTAAAGTAGGTAAATTTGTATATTTTTTATAGCTAATGAAAAAAAACAAAAAAAAATTATGTCAAAAAAAAATGCAGCTTAAAACTAATCAACAACGGAGGTCAAAGTTATGACACAGTTCGAAATCACAGAGAAACTGGATGGCCGATTGGGCTTATTTCCAGCCACCAGATGGGGGCAGGTAGCCGACTTGAGGGGCCACTGGGGGCAGGTATTGATGGCTGGGTCCAGCGTCGTGGAAGCCGCCAGCGCCGCCGCCAATGGCAGCGCCCTCTTCGTGGATAACCTTGATGGTCTTGACTTCCTGGTGACCACCGCCATGTCCGCCGCCGCCGATGAAACCCTGGTCGTGGCCGTGGGAGACGAAACCGCCGCCATGGCTATGACCGCCTTCTTCGTGGATGACTTTGACGGTTTTGATTTCTTCGTGGCCGCCATGTCCGCCGCCGCCGATGAAGCCGCCGCCGGAGTGACCGCCGCCAATGAAACCACCGCCATGACCGCCTTCCTCATGGATTACCTTGACAGTCTTGACTTCCTGGTGGCCACCGCCGCCAATGAAACCGCCGCCGCCATGACCGCCGCCAATGAAGCCACCGCTATGACCGCCTTCCTCATGGATTACCTTGATGGTCTTGATTTCCTGGGCACCGCCATGATGACCGCCATGTCCGCCCCCGCCGATGAAGCCACCGCCGCCATGGCTATGACCGCCTTCCTCATGAATAACCTTGATAGTCTTGACTTCCTGGTGACCACCGTGACCGCCACCGCCATGTCCGCCGACAAAACCACCATGACCGCCGTGACCGCCGCCAATAGAACCACCTTCCTGATGGATGACCTTAATGGTTTTGACTTCCTGGTGACCACCGCCATGACCGCCGCCAATAAAACCGCCGCCGGAATGACCACCGCCGATAAAGCCACCGCCGCCATGGCTATGACCGCCTTCCTCATGGATCACCTTAACAGTCTTGATCTCCTGATGACCGCCGCCGCCGCTATAGCCGCCGCCATGACCGCCGCCAATGAAACCACCGCCGCCATGGCTATGACCGCCTTCCTCATGGATAACTTTGATAGTCTTGACTTCCTGGTGACCACCGTGACCGCCACCGCCATGTCCGCCGACAAAACCACCATGGCCGCCATGTCCCTCTTCATGGATAACTCGAACAGTGCGCACATCGGCATGGCCATGACTGCCACCGCCACCGCCGCCGCCAATGCCATAACTGTAACCTCCACCGCCGCCGCCGCCACCACCACCGCTACCGCCAATAAAACCAGCCGTAGCCGTGGCAACAAGCGTGACAAAAAGACAGATGAAGACCTGCCCAGAAAGACATCGGAAAGAAATGGTTGAGTTTTGATAAGTTTGATTTGATTGAACAGACTCACCTTCATTGCTGGAAGTTTCTTGCTTAAGCTGAAATCTGTGGAACTTCACGTAGCTGAAGAATGAAACCGTTTGGTTAACTGATGATCAATCCAACGGCACACTCGGTTTATATACAAAAACCAAAAACCCACCAGAGCCACCACCAGGCAGCATCTTTGGCCACTTACGATTACGACGCCTTCTGCCTTGCCCAACGATCCGTTGGCTTTCGCCCCAAGTCAGCATCACCATTTGCTTTCGTCATAGTTCGCTTTTTTCCCCAATGCACAAGCCCCCCAAATGGCTTAGAAGAAGAAGAAGAAGAGCGAAAAAAATCGAATGTTTCAATAATGCAAATGAACCGCAAAACCCGTGAAAAAAAAACAGAGGTTCCATAATGTGATTGGTGGTCGGTCATCAATTTTTTTCTCTCTCTCTCTTTTTTTTTCTTTTGGGCAATAAACAAAAGAAAAAGTGTAATATTATAATAAATGCATATCTCTCTCTATATATATATATATGGTATATATAATACATACATATAAGTCAAACTAATAAACAAACCGGTAAGATTTGAACCTGTGCACCCGGCAAACAAATGGCCAAACGATTAAAAAAAAAGCCAAAAGACAAGGTCAAAACTACAAAATCAAATTTGGGGAAGCCTCAGCTGGTCTCCATGAACACAGCTGAGCAGCTTAAGCGATTTGGAAGAAATCAGAAAAGACTTGAGAGATCTTCAAAAGGTCTTCGGCTCTTGCAAAATAGCAAAAACCTGAAAGAAGCTAAGAAAACCATTAAACTATAGTATAGTATAGTGCTGGAAATTTTTATAATTTAAAAAGATTATTTCGAAATTTTTTATATCCTAAAATAAAGGAAATTATATTTCATTATATATCTCAGAGGTTCTCAGAGGAGAATGAAGAAGGTTCCAAAGTTAAAAAGAGAAAACTTAAGACTTAAGCCCAAAAACTAACTCGCTAATAAATTGAAAAGAACTTATATGGACTAAGCTGGAGCTCTCCCGAACTTACATATATATATATATATATATATATATATATATATCCTTATATATATATCCTATGCCTTGATAAGATAAAACCAATGGTGAAAGACTTTCATAAAGATTCGATTCTTCTCTAAGTGGAAACTTATTGGAATATCTAATCAAAAAACCTGCCAGATCTGGTCTACTGTACTCATATGGTCACATTGAAAAGAAATGTATCAGAAACAGTGCGCCATCTAGCGGGCCATTCAAGCAATTAACTGCTAGATTGGTAGACTGCTAGGTTGGGAGGAAGCCTCCCATTCTCATGGATAACTCTTGTATTTATAGTCCGATTTTATTCATGTTTGGTATCAATCGAAAGATATTTTCATTATGCAGATTCTTTTAGAACAAAAAAATTAAATAAATCTAAAACGAAAGATGTTAAAGCACTCCAAAGTTGTTAGTCAGTAGAAACATTTTCAAGTGGATTTTTCTTGGACTTGAAATAAAATTTAATTCGAAATTGGTTGCCCTAGCTCTTGAGATCTTGAGATAGTTAACTAGTTGATCTATAAGCTCATATAAAAAAATTATATAAACTTGCCCCTATATCTTTTAGATTCCCTAAAATCAAATTTGATTCGACCAACTTTTTTGGTTACCAAAATCCTGCGACTTTTCTAGTCACCCTGATCTCAGACCTTGGATAACTTCCATATCTTCTTCTAGGTTTTACATAGCCCCCCCCCCCCCCACTTGTTCATATACCCTTTCCCTTTGGCTAAGATTAAAATACATTTTAGGGTATAAAATAGACCAAGACTGGCTGACTATGTTTACTTTTATTTTTGTTTATTGAAAGTGAAAAAATATGTGCCAAAATGTTTAAACAAAAGAAACTAATGCAAATTTTTGCAACAACTATTTTTTTTTATTTTTATTTAATTTAAAACATTTTATATCACTTCTTTCTCACTCTCGGATTTTTCAATATTTTCTTTTTAACCATTTTTGCGACTGAATTTTTTAACCAACCAAAAAAAAAACCGAGTCAAATCATTTGAATTTTTTATTTCTCTTTTGGGCCTTTTTTGTTGTTGCTATTCTTGTGACTAATTTAAGCCAGTTGGTGGCTCTGATTGGGAAACTAACCAAAGCGATTGTATAAATTAATAAAAATCAAATAAATATCCAAAAGTCAACAACAGAAATGCATAGCCATATGGCTTTATAATTATATGATTATTTCTTTTTTTTTAAATAAAATATTAAATGTGTAGATTTAAATTGGAGTTAAAAATTAAAGCTTTTCCTTTTTGATGGGGGTAAATAAAAATTATTTATTGCCTATTTCACTGAGCCACGCAATCAGAAATCTGTACATTTTTAATTGAGCGATTAACTTGATTTACTCATTTTCGATTCGAATCGAAAGATAAGTGAAACTATAGTAAGACTAATTCATATTTTTCCTAAGAAGACTAAGAATCAAAGCTCGATAAGATATATTTATTTAAAGAAGATATAGTTTATTCATCTGAATTAATTTTCCCCCAAGCCATCTTCTTTTTTTCCAGAAGACTGCGAATCAAAATCGGACAAAGAGTCCGAGTTATTTGATATCTGTTAGAAATGTCCGAAATTCTATAAATGAAATTGATTTGATTTATATAAAAAATGGATTATATAAATTATATATTTAATCTGAATTAAGGCTTTTTACTTATCTCTCAAGCCAGGGTGAAATTATTTAGAAGACTACAAAAGAAAACTCGCCAGGGCATACGTTTTGATGTCTGTTGGAAGCTTAATAAAATCATAAGATAAGATGGATATTATATATAGATTATATATAGATAATATATATGTATATTTATGTTTAAATTTTACTTTAATCCCAGAGGGAATATTTTCTCCTTTAACCAAAAGACTACGAATCAAAAGTCAACAAAGAGTCCGAGTCTGCTGGGATCATCATAATCCTACGAGTTAAGGCGTTTATATCTGTACAATATATATTATATATTCCGAATCAGAATAATTTAAATAAGTTTATATAGATTATATATTTAATCTGAATAATTTTATTTCAAATTCCGTCTCAAGCCAAGAGTGAAATATTTCTCATTTTGCCAAAAGACTATGAAACAAAACTCGGCATAAAGCACCTTCTAAGGTGTTTGATTTCATTAGGAAGTATATCCTATATATGTCTTAAATAGATAACAGTTACATATTAAATTCATTTCATTTAATATAATTAATAAAAGTGACCACCCTTCTTATCATAAATAATTTATTTGAAAAGTTGGATGGACTCTTAGTTCCCAGCAAATTGATCCCTGAAAAGGCTGGGTAATCCGGTTAGTAAAGTAATAGAAAAACCCAGGTCCGAACCTTCCGATTACCCTGGAAATTGAAGACCCCAAGGTTGAGTCACTAAGGTCAAGAAAGCCACAGGGGGGACTCGAACAACTCGAAGAACTTTTCCACAAAAAGTAGTCTATGGCTTTGATATCAAACCAACTTGAGACCATAGACAACTGGAGTATTTCTGGATTATAAGCTATATAGATTTTGTTCTACAAGGATTTAGACAATTCGGGGAGCTCCAGGAAACATACACTTTTCTTCTTTTTTGGATTTTTCGATAAAAAATTAGACAATAAATAATTTGTAGTATTTTTTTTTTTATTTATACAATAGTTTTAGTTGTTCATGTTGATCACCTTTTTTCCTTCAAAGTTCTTTTCGTTTTTTTTTTTTTTTTAATTACAATTTTTTTTTTTTTTCTTAAAGAAAATTATTTGATATAATTTTTTTTTTTAATAAATAAAAGTGAAAACACAAAAAAAAAAAAATAAAGAAAAAAAAATAATTTGTAAATTTTTGTAAACATATATAAATTTAGTTATTTTTATCCGTAGTTTACAGCATATTAAATATTAGAATTATACAAACATAATAATAATATTAACAACATTACAGTTATAATCATATTAAAAATTAGTTTTGGGGTTATCATAAAAATTACAAAATCTTTTTATGTATAAGAAATAAATTGTGTTTTTTTTTTTTGTATAAAGAGAGAATAAATATTAATGCTGATGACAATTACTTGTTAAAAAAAAAAAAATAAAAAAAAATACTTTTCCATTTATTGGTGTATGTGTGTGTGTGTGTATGTGTGTGTTTCTGCTTATGTCTAAAGTAAGTAAAGTAGTTTTTTTTGTTTATTTTTTTTTGTTTGTTTCGGTTTCAATTTAATTCCGCTTTAGTTTAAACTGCTCGTATACGTGCAGAGGCCCCCCCTATGTCCTTAATCCCAGTTATGTTTCCGGCTGCTTGAACTTCCTCACCCTTTGCCTAGTTTATTTTGTCACAGTCGCCAAATGTTTTTTGTTTTAACATCGCTTTGATTGTTTGCTGGTCTGCTTGCTGTTGCTTTTAGTTTTAGTTTTGCTGTGTAGGCAGCTGCCAAGTGAACCAACCACCTACAAACTGGCAATCACGCGATCGCACAGCTATACCGGCTACTGCTCGTAGGCGTCTTACATCGATTCCGACTCTTTGAGTTTTGGGTTAATGTGTTGTAACACTGCGACGTGGTCAAGGCATATGACTTGAGTGTCGATTTGACTGAGGGCGGTAGCGGCAATGAATCGATGGCATAGACACTCGTCCGCCGCACAATCGTCCGACAGCAGAGCTCCTGCAATGTCAGCACTGCAATCAACATAAATATTTCATTAGTTTCAAAACAAAAAAAAAACAAAAACAAAAAAATCAAATGGAAATTTCCAGCAAACTTTGAACGTCTGTAAGTAATTCAATTCTGGTCACTGGAATTTTCTTCTTCTTCTGGTTGTTTGTTGTTCACCTTTATTGCTACGCCAAATGCCATTACGATGGAGAGCCATGCGGGCCAACTCACAAAATGATTCGCGTATATTAAAGTCACAAAGGGGGGAAATTTCAAAGCAGGACATATTATTCCTTGAGGCATAGGATTCAGCCTGTTTGGCTGCCACCTGACGCTTGAAGGCCAAATGTAAACGATTACCCACCAGGACTTTGGGTATGCCAGGAGCATGCTAAAAAAAAAATAAACAAAATAATAAATAAATAAAACTTTTAATTTTTTTTTTTTTTTTTTTTGATTCAACCTCTTCGACTTCCTTGAGCCAGCGATCGATGCCATCAAAGCTCCATTTGTTTGTTATATCGTAAACCAGAATAATGCCTTGAGCACCACGTGAATATGAACGGATTATTGTACAAAAGCGACCTTGACCGGATGTATCCCATAATTGTAGCTTCACCCGCTTCCCTTCGAGGAGTATTGTGGTGGTCTTGTAGGCTACCGTTTGCAATATATGAAAAGTACAATCTATATATTAAATGCAATGATTTGGTTATGCTGGACTGTGTTTTGAGACTTGACTTACCATTGCCACTGCAGAAGGGACTCTCTGTGGATGGATCCTCGAGATTTGAGAGTATTTCGTGTTTGCCCACATCACTATCGCCCACCAGTAGCACTTTTAATAGGTAATCGTAATCTTTTGTCATGGTTCCCATGTGGCTAATTTTAGAGAGACAATAAATAAAAAAAATAAAAATAATAATAAAAATAAAAATTACAAATACTGATTTGAGTATTCCAGAAAGAAATTGCTTTATTGTTGATTGAATTAATCAGGTGCTGCACCGGTATGAATGACACATAAATGGAGGATAACTATTTCTGTCATTTGATAGTAATTGATTACTTTGTGCATGGGGGCAAAAAATTCTTGGCATTTAAGAAGTTTTAATTCATTTGTGTTTATTTTTCACCTCATTCTGCGCACACATATATATATTGCTTTACCAACACAATAACATTTGGGTGTGTTTTGTTTTGCACCGCAAACGAGAACAACAACAAAAACACTTTCGAGCCCACACAAACGTACACACACACACACTTACAATCATATATAAACGCACATTTGCACTTACGCTCACAGGCACAATAAGATGTGCAATTTTGCAGTTAGCATGGATCACTTTCATTAAATAATATTAAGCACACCTTTATGTATTTCCAGTAAATGTAATTTTAGCCTTCATTTGCTTGCGAAATTGCAGCACACGACCATAAAATACATAAAATATTCGTACACATTAGTGTGTAATAGCCAGTGTGAGTGTATTTGCGTGCTGCGCGTATTATTTTGGTTTTTTTTGCTCAAGCTATCGAAATTCGACTAATCGATACCCACAATGCAGGGCTGTAATAAAAGTACTAAGACGATACTTTGGTATTTTTATTCGCCTGCTGGGCGGGTATACTTGAAATAAGAAATCTTTATTTTTTAGAATTTCTCTATTAAATGTAATATTATTTTTATTTATATATGGAGTATACAAATCAGAAAATTGATTGTTTACAAGCATTCGTGAGTTCAGAAACGAGCAATTTTGAAAACTTTAAATCTATTTAGTATCAATCGCTGAGGCGATAAGGGTGTGTGCACACTTGATAACATGAAAATTTTAAACATCGATTACTCTAACTGAATTCAATTGCAGTTCTGCTAGAATCTCTAAATTATTGATTTTATATAAAAATATTCAAATCATTGTGAAATAGACAAAACGTATGCGGTTTCAGTTATTAATTGAAAAATACCAGCACAATATGATTTCGATATAGGTGAATTCCTAATGGTCGTCTTGCCGTCCTATCGAATTGCGATATATCGATGCTATATCGACAGCCCAGTGTGTGTATATGTAGGTGCTGAAAGAATCAATAAAGGATGTGCTGTGGATTTTTGCAACGGCGAAAACGAAAAACGACGACCGCAACGTAAAATTGTGTGAATTCGATCTGTTTTTTTTTTTTTGTCCTTCTTATGAAAGAGCAAATGCAGCTTGGACTGCACCAAAATAAACAAATTGTGTTGGACGATAATTTGATCTCGGCTCTGGCATTTTAGTCTTCTCTCTCTCTGTCTCTTTGCTCCCTACGCTGCGTCGTGGGGACTTGTCAATGAACTTGCTGCTGGAGTTCCTGGAAGTTGGGTGCAAAGAAGAAATCTATAACGGGCCAAATAACTGCAAACACCCAATATGTGGGCGAGTGTGAGCCTCTCTACATGTGTGTGTGTTAAAAGTGCATTTTATTAGTGGATAACATCAAGTAAATTAACAACAACAACAGCAACAGCAACCGAGAAGCACTACCAAAGCTGAATATCAAGCAGAGAGAGAAAAAAACAAAATAACAAAAAAATAAAAAAAAAAAACGGAAAACACAAAATTTCAATCAATTATTGCAATCAGTAAACAAAATATCAGAATACAAAATTAAACCATGAAGCGCTTCATCATAATTTTGATGCTGGTCTCAATTTCAAGTAAGTTCAATTTACATTACAATAATAAAAGCCAAAATGATTGAAGCTAATTGGTAATGTTAGTGGGCGGACCCCCAAATCTACCCCAACTCCCAAAAAAACAAAATTCCATTCGTGCCTATTTTAAGGGCCTCCATTTTAATATGTATCTGTGTAGGTGTGCGTTAGTTTGTGTGTGTGTGTGTGTGTGGGAGTGTTTGAATGTATTTGGCCTAGCAATGATCCTGCAGGTAGCTGCGTGTGTCACAGCAAAACAGGTGAAATTGGAATTTCCATTCAAGCTTATCAGTCAAGTATTTCAAGAATTAAATCAAAGATAACGGTAAATAAAAAAATTATATATATATGTATAAAAATTATCAGTGATCATCAAAATCGAATTGCACATTAATAAAACATTCCGATAAGCCTTATGAAATCCTATGAAAAAAAAATGAAATGAATTGCCAATTTTGTGTATGCCGAGGAAATCCCAATTTAGCTCAATGAATCAGAAACTTTATATGAACTATTTCTTCTTTTTTTTTTGTTTAGACCACATTGGCTCTGTGGAGGTGCATTTTGAGGCCACCGATAGTGGTTTCTTTTTGAAGCATGCCCGCCAACCACCTGTGACGCCGGAGATAACCAATATACAGACGTCCTCATCGCTGCCGCCGACCAGGACGCGCAGTTCGTATGATTCTGTACTCTCGCTGGATCGTTTCACAGTGGTGGAGACCACACAGCCAGTCTCCATACGGGCCAGCTATGGACCCTTCTCCACCAAACAAACCGTGCCGGCTCGCTACATTGTGCCGGACACAATGGACAATCAAGGCGACTATATGAATGTGAGTTTTGCCTCTCCTAAAACGCTCCAAATCCTACTAATCCCCATCCTTCTCGATCCTACAGAATTCCACCGCCACGCTATTGGAACTGCAACAGCCCAACATGCATTTGGATATATCGGCGCATTTGGTGCGCACCACAGTCTCCCAGGATTCGCCCGTGTTGAGGGTGCTCTTCCATGCCGGAGCCGATCCAGGCGGTCATCTGCAGCGTCAGAAGGTCTGCGTCCTGCTGCATGTGGCCATGGGCGCTGAACTCCCACTCAAAGGACGCTGCATGCCCGAGGGCGAGGATGGCGTTTGTGTGGCTGAAGTTGTAATACCCCTCAGCTGGTGGCCCGCCCTCCCGGCACCCACCAAGGATAGCAGCCAATTGCCACCACAAAAGGTGCCCCAACGCTACGCCCAGGTCTCTTACAGTGTCTTCGAGCCGCCGCTGCGCAATCCCGAACAATGTGAACCAAAAGTACAGATCCAGCCACTGACCACCTTTGCCCAGGTGCCGCTAGTGCCAGCCAAAGTTCCCTTCAAGGAGCTCAGAGCCGACGACTCGGTCACCTTTCTCATACCCCAGCATCCTCTGTATCCCATGTCCAAGCTACATGTGCCCGTCTTCCTGCATCAGTATGCCTACGCCGATCAGAGAGTGGCCGCCTTCACTGTGCGTGCCCGTGTCAAGACTGGCCTCAAGATTATGGGGGCCACTGCCTCCAGCAGTCAGTGGAGCATCTCAATTGAAAAGGAGAATCCCAAGCATACCACAGCTCGTGTCACAGCCTTCCGCAAGGAACAGGATTCCGCGGAAATCATGGCCGGCAATTACAGCAGCAGCGAAGTGGTCGAGGTCTTCTCCTGGCTCCTCGAAGTGGCCGAGGATACCAACGATATTGTGGATGGCGGCAAAATTGTTTGGTCCGTCACTCATGTCTATGACACGCCCAAGGACAAGGATTCCGGCGAGCTAATCGCCACAGATGAGACCAAAAAGCGCCTAATAGCCAAGCTCGAGATCAACAAGGATGACATCCAGGCCGTCCTACCCATGGCCAAAATCTGGGAAGTAATGAATACAGCCGTACTCACCGGCCGTCAAGTGGCCCAGGCCATGAAGGTCTTCATAGTCTCCCAGGCCGGCAAAGTGGCCGATGTCACCCTACAAAGCTCCTGTCATGCCGAGGACGAAAGTGTTATTAAGGTTTCCTCATCCTGTAGCTCCGTCTATGTGGATGGCTCCGAGCAGCGCGGCTCTTCCAATGCCTCGGTCATTGTCAAATACGGCACCTACGTGGGTGTGGCCAAATTTATTGTCTGGATGCCAGATTTCCCACTCGAAATATACATATCTGATTTTCGCCTATCCCAAATCAAAGGCTGGAAGGTATCCGATGACAATCATTATCTGTGAGTATGCCAACATAATTTTTGTGGGTTATCCTTACTCATTCGTCTACATTGCAGACACAATAAGCAATCGCGACGTCGCAAGAAGCGCTCGTATGTGTGGGGCCAGCATAATGCCGGCTCCAATCATTATAACAATGTGGGAGCCGATAAGGCCAATTGCCGTGCCCGCTATCAGCAGAGTCCCGTTGAAGTCTATGCCAAATTTCTGGCCATCGATCAGGTGAGCTATATAGCCTACATTCCCATTGGACTAATGACTAATTTTCTTGTCCATTATTTTTTTTTTAGAATTCCGGTCGCATCAGCTATTTCATTTCAAGGCGTACGGGACTCCGTGTGACTGATCTGGTGCAGCCTTTGCTGCGTGTGGCTGATCCCAAAATAGCCTCACTCAAGGGTCGCATACTTCAGGGCAAATCGATGGGTCGCACCGATGTCCAGGTGCTCTCGCCCATCACGGGCCGTGTTATTGGCACCAAGGAGATTCGTGTGGGCAGCGATAAGATTAACCTTTCCAAGCTAATTGTACGCGTCATTTCGGGCCTGCAATTGACCATTACACCGGACAATACAATTGAGAATGGCTACCTGGCCGAGACTTCGGTCACTCACAAGCTGACTGCCCAATACCAGGAGGGTCTGCTCGACATAGATCTGGAATTCTCCGATGGCTCCAAGACTCCTCTACGGTGAGTTGTTGGCTTTTCTTGTATCGTTAGAATAATTCTAAAAATCTATTTGATTTATTTTAGTGACATTGCTGTGGAGGATTACTTTTTACTGGTGGAAAGTCTGGACACTGAGGTGGTGGCCTTCGCCCCCATGCTGGCCTCCCATCATCCACGTGTGATAGCCGTGGGCGAGGGTAATGGCAATTTGCTGAGAGTAACTCTGCTCCTATCCGATGCCTGCCGTGTACGTCGTGGCACTGTGGCTTCTAAGCAAAACAAATCCAATGTGGCACCGCTGGCCAGTGCCTTGGCCTCCATCGAGGTGGACTTTAATAATGTGGATATTGTCAGCAAACAGGAGGCCATACAAAACGATGGCACCGTGGGTCGTGAACGCAAGAATTTCCGCAACAATGGCGACCTGGCCGATATAATTGGTAAGCCAAAAAGAAAAAAATTAAATACATTGATTAAATTGATGAATTATTTCAGTCGGCATTCCACGTGATTCGAGTCAGCAATATGAGCCAACGGTCCAGGCTCGCCAGCATCGGGGCAGCATTCAGGCCGTGCACAAGTCACAGAAGAAGGGACCCAATGGCAATATGTCCTCCATGGAGGTGGGCATGTATGTCTTGCTGACAGCCTTCTGCTTTGCCATCATTGTATTTGTGATTTCCTGTGTGGTTTATGCCTCGAAATTCCGACCGGCCATGATTGAGTCTGGCCTGGATCCTCTGGAAGCTGTCAAGCTGGGCAATGGCAGTGGCGGCTTTCGCGATGTCCGCTTGAAAGAGTCCACCACCAATGCCCATGACTGGGTCTGGCTGGGTCGCTCCACCATTGACAGGCAGTCCATTGTGGCCGAAACCAATACCCATCTCAATCCACGTGGTAAACCAATCTAGATAAGCCAGAACTTTGCAGAAGCTTTAACATGCCCAAAATCTTTTATAGACTCGCGTATGCGCATAACCAGCAATCCCATTGTTAGCTATGACAATGGCAGACGTGTGAGCTCATTCGATCAGCAGCCCAAGCTGCAGACCCATATTGTGCCGCCCTCGAATCTCAACAAATTGCACAGCGAACAGCAGTGAGTCTAGATTTTGCTCTTTTTCCCCCCAACAACTTGAATAATTCCCTTTGTTTGTCTTCCAGTTATCTGGCCAATGAACGCAAGGATAATGCCCTGGAATATAAACCACCAGTGCCGCCGCATCGTAATGTGGGTGCCAGGGCACTCTTGCCACCACACAGCTCAGCCAATGGCCATGTCAACCAAAGAGTAAGCCTTCATTTGATTCTAAAAAATTCCAAAATACTCATTAATCATTTCGCTTAGGAACCACTGAAGAGTGCTGAGAAGCGTCATAGTCAGCATCTAAAGCGCGATCATCATCATCAACAGGGTGCAAATGAGTCAACAGAGCCGCAAGAGCGCCCACATCTACACCAGCATCAGCGCAGTCAGAGTCAAAGCCAGGGACACGGACAACTTGAGGACTTACTCCAGGGCAAGCCACTATCTCTGGTCGCACACAGCTCACACAATCATAATAAACTAAAGCCACAACTCCCACAACAACAACAACAACAACAACAGCAGCAGCAACAACATGAGGAAATGCATAATGCTGAGAAATTGGTGGAATATACAAATCCACACCAGAAGAATGCCTTTCAATTCGATTCACTAACACCAAAGAGAGTGACCAAAGCAGCGGCCCTAACGGCAGCCCCAACGGCAACTAATTCGGCTCCATCAACTAATCCAACAGCTGCAGCTGCAGCGGAGCCCATAACAAACCAAATTAAAGGTAGACTTGAACCGAACTTGAACCTAAACTAGATACGATTTACAAAATTTCCTTATCTTTTGTATAAAGAAAATCATACCATGGCCAGTAGCACTGCCGATGCGGTCAATTCGAATGGCCAGGATGAGATTTTGCGTGCTCCGGCGGTGCCCATAAGTGAGCCAACCACAAAATCATCGCGCATCAAACGCGCCACCGTCGTTGGCAATCCAATGTTCTCGGCCACCGTGGATGATACCCAGCCACCCGGTGAACGTCTTGGACTCGATGATCTCGATATGGATTATGAACAGATAATGCATTATTTTGATAACCTTAAGGTAAGTCAATA
This sequence comes from Scaptodrosophila latifasciaeformis, assembly GCA_037075145.1. Lineage (NCBI taxonomy): Eukaryota > Metazoa > Arthropoda > Insecta > Diptera > Drosophilidae > Scaptodrosophila > Scaptodrosophila latifasciaeformis. Next base: position 3,370,114 of record JBAMCM010000429.1, read on the forward strand.
AAATCCACTCTCTCTCTCTCTCTCTCTTTCTCTCTCCCACTCCCACACACACATACACTCTATCACTCTCTCTCTGTCTCTCTGTCTGTCTCTTTTGAATTGATAAAATGGATTTTTAATAATTATATAGGAATCAAATGCCTGAGTGCAAGAGATCATTGCTAAAATTCGCGAAATTTTGTCCACATTTCATCAGCGATATCAGAATGTCGTTACGCCCCTAACCACGCCCACGCATCAAAGTCGACAGCAAAAGCATTTGCAGATGTTAGATGAATTGGTTGAGGCAGCCGCTGCCCACACAACAATTATCGAAACCATCAAAAATTAGCAAAAAGGAAAACAACAACAAAAAAAGGGTAAAACGCAGCAGCAATTTTGAAATGCAAAAGAAGAAACAAAAACAAACAAAAATTTACAAACTAAATGAAAACAATTAAGTAAAACGCAATTCTAGCAATCTAAAAAAAAAAAAAAAAAACAAAAATCGAAGAAGAAGAAGAAGAAAAAAAACGGAAATGAAAAGTTATCGTTATCGTTTTTTTTTTTTTTTTAAATTATGAAAAAGCTGAAATCAGTCAGAAAAATCGTATTTATTGCTAGGCTAAGTTCATATAAAATCATATACAAATATATATATATATATATATAAATTGATATATATATATATATATATATATATATATATATATATATGGAAAGGTATATATGTATAGGCAAGTCTCTGTCTTTTGTTCGTTCAAGCTTAAAAAGAAGAAGACGCACCTTAAAAAAAAAATCACCGACAGTTACTTATATACACATATACATATATATATATATATAGAGTATATATCATTTATATATATATATATATATATATATATATATATAAATAATATAATAGAAAAGAGCATAGCCGTTGAGATTTTTGAAAAGGCTTTTCTTTTTTTTTTTGCTTTCTTTCACCTTTCAAAATTTTTGCCAAAAACACAACAACAGCCACAAAAAAAAATTCACAAAATTCTTTTTTAAAAATAAAATTAAAAAAAAAAAAAAAATTTTTTTTTTCGAAAATTTTCGAATTTTTAAAAAATTGCCTGCATACATAAATATTTATATAAACATATATATATATATTAAAAAAAAAAGACATATGCCATAAAAAAAAAATTTATAATATTAAAAAAAAAATAATAATAATATTTTTAATGTCTAAAAAAAAAAAAATTTATAAACGATCTCGGCCTCAAACAAATTCAACTGCTTTTCGAAAATTGCCATTGCAAACTTAAAACAATTTTTGCCATATATTTTTTTTTTATTTAAAAAATTTATTTATTTTTTTTTTTAATTTTTTTGTATTATTATTTTTTAGTGATTGTTTATTTATTAAAAAAAAAAAAAAGAGTATAAAAAAAAAATTTATATATATATATAAACAACCCACAACAACAACAACAAAATTATATAGACGCTTATGAGCTTTATTTTGTCGATTGCATAAAAAAAAGAAAAATTACACAAAAAAAAAAAAAAATGTATAACCAAAAATATTCTATGATATTACTAAGCATTTAAGCTTTATATAACAGACAAAACTCTATGTATTCAATATTGTAACTATAATGAAATCCATACTGGTGTAAAATTGAAAAACAAAAAAAAAAAGTACAGTTGCGCTCAACCGTCTCAGTCAGAATCAGAAAGAAAGAGAGAGTCGTTAGCGACTCTCCACCAGGCTAACCACTCACTTTTTTATATATACAAATCTATATATATATAGTATATAGTATATATATATATATATATATATATATATAGATGGTCCATGTGAAGCACCCCGGCTATTTCATTCCATTTGATAGGAGAAGAAGGTTTTCACAGTTTTTTCTTTTTAATTTTTTTTTTTAATATATTTTTTTTTTTTTGTTAAAAATAATATCATTGTTTTTGCATAAATCATATGTTGTAAATTGTTCCGTCCAAAAAAAAAAAAAAAAAAAAAAATCAAGCTAAAAAAAAAGTTTCTCAAATTTTTTTTTTTTTTAAGCCGATCAAAAAAAAAAAAGAAAATTATATAGAAATATATGAACAGACTTTAATCAACCTGCGCTGTTGTTGTTGTAGAGTCTCGAGCTTAGTTGCTTCCAATTTGTTCACCCACCCCACCCCCCCTCTCGCCCCCTCTGCACATGTATTGTAAATAAAAACAAAGGATTACAATATAGCTAAATAATTTTTGTTGCTTTAAAAAAAGAAAAAAAAAAACAAATTGTCCATAATCCTAGTTATGATAAACTGTATAATTATAAGGACTATATAGAAAATATCAGACACACACACACTCACACACAGAGAGAGACAAGCAAGCCAACAGTCAGTCAGTACAGTCATACCTTTTTTTTGTAGTTATTTTTTTTTTATAAATAAATCCTGCAATCAGAGGCATATCTTTGGCATTAAATCCACACCTAAATCTAAGAGAATAATTCGCACTGCCAAAAAAATAAATAAAAAAATTAATTCCTTTTTTTATCAAGAACTTGAAGCATTTACTGTGCCATCCAAAAAAAAAAAAATCATTAGAGCGCCAATATCCTTAGACCTGCCTAGAGCTTAATTAATAACAATATGACAAGCCTTTAGCTTGATGCCACCAAATATAGTCTTAAACTTAGATAAACCTGATTAACACTAAATATATCAGCACACACACACACACACACACACACACACACAGACTTACAAGACTCTTAGGCAAATCGGGGCTGTACTTTGTTTTGAGTTCGTCTCTAACCTCGAAATGCTCACAGTGCTCACAAAACCTTAGCTAAATTTTTTTTTTTCTTTCCTTCTTCTTCAAAAAAATAAAAAAAAAAATAATCAAAAAAATTTTTATTTTATTTTTTTTTTTTTTGTGTTTAAGTTTATTCCAATGCAAAGACTTTTTTAATTGTTAAAAATAAAAAAAATAAATATATATATATTTAATAATTATTATTATGTTTATAAATATTAAAAAAAAAAATTATGTTTAATTAAAAAAAAAAATTATTAATTAAAAAAAAAAAAATTATTAATTAAAAAAAAAAAAATTATTAATTTTTTTTTTTTAACACTTTTAAGACTTGTAGCTGTTCTAGTCAGTCACACACACACACACACACAAGCATGCCATTTTGTTACACACCCTCACATACACACACACACACACACACACTCATAGTATATAGTCAAGTTGCAATCAACCGATTTTTGTGTCCACAAATTTGCTTTTCACCCAAAACAAAAAACTTAACCTAAAAATTAAATAAAATAAATTTTTACCTAAGGCTAAATCCTAAGCGCTGTATGAATGTAAAAGTATATACAAAAAAATAATAAAAATAAAAAATAAAAAAACTTTTATTAATTTTTTTAAATTAACAAAAAAAAACAAAAAGCAAATATCGGAAAACTTAAATAAATTTTTAATGTTAAGAAAAAAAATCACGAATTGTTTATGCTGCTTTTTTGCAAAAAAAAAAAAAAAAAAAAAAATTAGTATATATATAAATAGGATATATATATATATACGCTTGGTACGACTATTAACTAAAAAAAAACCATTTGCCATGTAAGCTCTATATGAAAAGTTCCCACCTGCCTAGTAGTATTCCTACCCCCCCCCCCCCCTCCCCTACCCCCCTTACCCGAAAAAAAGCTCAGTATTTGTCAGCACGCAATACTCCCCCCCTCCCCCACCCCCAAGCCCGCCTCACACCTACACCCCAACACCTTAGCCATTAAAGCAAAGAAGAAGAATAAAAAGAAGAAGAAGAAGAAGAGTATAAAAATCGCCATAAATTGTTAACACATTATATATCAGTTATTATGTAGTTGTTGTCTACGTATATTTGTATGTAAAGTATGTGTAAATGTGTGCTTAATCCGAACTCGATTCTTGTTGTTATCGGTGACAGTATTTTTGATTAAGCTAAGTGATATATTTTTTTATTTTTTAAATAAATCTTTCATTTTTTTCCTATCAATTTTCTTTTCTTTTTTTTTTTTTTTTTTTTTGATTTATTTAATTTTTTTTTCTTCACAACAAAAAGCAAAAGCAGCTTCGAAACTTTAATTGTTTTCATTTACATATTAGATATATAAATATATATAAATACATATAAATATAAACAAACATACATATAAGTATATATATATATATATATGGTATATTTATATATCAAAAATATATATACTAAAAAAAAAAAAAAATGAAAAGAAAAAAATAATTAACTCAACCCACTGGAGAGCAAAAAGTCCAGTAAAAACTCTTAAAAAAAAAAAAAAAAATGAAAAAAAATTTATATATATATATAATGCTTATATGTATACCTATAAAGTCAGCATATACTGTATACGATATATATCGCAGGCATATTCTATTACAAAACGATATATATCGTTATGGGTTCAAAATGGAAGAAAAAAAATAAAACTAAATAATAAATAAATCATTTCAAATTTTTTGTCCCAAACAAATTATTTCTCTCTCTTTCACTCTCTCTCTCTCGCTCTCTTTCTAAAAAAATAATCAAAGCAAAAATTTCCCTTTAAATTGTACCTATTTTTTTTTTTTTGTCATTTGTCGAAAAGGTTTAAAAAAGGACAAATCTCTGAGAATCGAACAAGTAACTAAAACAAAAAAAAAAGAAATTCAAAATTAACGAGAAGAATAATCGAAAAGAGCATTCAAAATTGATACAAATGACAAAAGATGAAATTCAAATGAAATTATAGTTGCCATGTAAACACTTTAGTAGTTTATTAATATTAAATTAATTAAGTGAAATGACACGCATTTTGTTTCAAAAAAGGAAAACAACAAAAACAAAAAAAAATTAATTATAACAAAAACCAAAAATCGAAAGGCAAGAAAAGAACAAAACATTTAACAAACACAACAAATATTATAAATATTCGAAAAACAAAAAACTGAAAAAAAAAATTAATTTAAATGACAAATTATTTATTAATAAACCACATATAATATAATGACATAAAAATACAAAAATACAAAAAACAAAAAGTGTTGTTTTATTTCTTTGGGTATGAAAATTTTATTTATTCAAAGCGAAACAGCGCTGACTACATGGCAGCTTTTAGTACCGCTACTTTTTTCATTTACATGGAGCAGCAAGAGAAAAGCACATCCCTTTGTGTGAGAGAGAGCTTTTTGCTAGGTGGAGTGGATCACCTTGTGTAAAGCAAAAAGCACTTGCTCTGTGTAAGCAAAATCAAGAAGAAGAAGAAGAAAAAGAGTTGGTGTGTGCAGGTCAAAGGAATTTTTAATTTGTTGAAATAAAATCAAAAAGAAGAGATGGCTTGCATGTGCAGGGAATTTTTAGTTTGCACAAGCAAATTCAAGAAGAAGAAGAGTTGGTGTGTACTGGCCTGGCCAGGTCAAGGGAATTTTTAATTTGCTCAAATAAAATCAAGAAGAAGAAGAAGACATTACTGATCTCTAAAAAAACTTGCTGTGTACAGGGAATTTTTAGTTTGAATAAGAGGCTGCTGCGCAAATAAAAGCAAGAAGAAGAATGCATTCCTGATACCTAAAGGCAAAGGGTGTGTGCTGGCCTGGCCAGCTCAAGGGAATTTTTAATTTGCTCAAGCAAAATCAAGAAGAAGAAGAAGAGACTGCTAATGCTGGCCCTCAGGTCAAGGGAAATTTTGTGTTTGCGTCAACAAAATCATGGCTCATCCCTATATCTACCGGAACAACCTTGCTTGGTTGCAAATTCAAATTATTATAAACCAGCTGGTTAGGCCTACATTTTTGTTTACTTTTTCCATTCAAAATTTGGCCTGTGCTTAGTCGAACTCCAAAGAATTCTCATAATTAGGAACAGATGTTGTTTACAAGACTAAGACTAGCTTTTTTTTAAAAGAAAAACCACCTGATAAAATCTATACGCCCACCTCCAATATAAGAGATATTTTCCCCTAGACAAAGGCTATTTTAACAAAAACCTCGGGAATCTTGAATTATTTTGGAGAATGTTCCCTGAAATGAAAGAAAATTTCCCAAAAAAAAAAAAAAAAAAAGTAAATAAAGATGACAGCATGATGGCGTCAACCTGCACGATTTGGACTCGCCCACTATTGGCCGACCATTTTCGAGGATTAATAACTGTCTAATTGTAAGAACTTCCAATTTTAGCAAAAAGAGAAAACAACAACAACAACAACAACAAACTGACTTATATGAACAAAATTGTCGTTGGGCCTGTCCATCCATCCGTCTGTCTGTCGCTATGCTGGGCGCCAACGGCGTTGCCATTACCGCTCGCGGTTGACTTTGGTCCCCCCCCACCCCCTCCCACTCCCCAAATGGCTTCCGCCAGAAAACTGTGACCGAAAGCCAAAAGCCAACCAAGCATATAAAAGCGCTGTGAACTGCGCCCGAGTCTTTAGTTGATCCAAAAAAATCGCTCGCTTAAAGCTGCAAAACAAATCAAAAAGATTTCATCTAATCGGGCTAAAAACGTCGCGTCGTCAGAACAAAAAAAAAAAAAAAAAAAAATCATGTCTTACATTGGAAACACATCGGATTTGGAATGTGAAAAAAATGAATTCCCACGTCCACGTCCTACGGGCATTGTGACCAAGGTGGCCGCCCACAAGCTCTCATCGGAGCCCAAGTGGGCCGATAAACGCGAGGATGACTCAGACTCTGAAGTCTCCACTCCAGATAATTTCCTAACCAAAGGTGCGAATATCTTTCCCAAAAAAACCCCAAAACTAAATGCATGAATCAAACTTGAATTATTTTTTTTTTCTGTGTTTTTGTGAGTGTGGAAAATATTAGATCATTTTTTAATCAAATCATATCAAATAAAAGGACCTTTCAATAATTGTTAAAAAATAATCGTAATTTCTTTCAAAGACTTCAAAGAGTTTTCCAAAAATTTAAAGGACCTTTTAATTTCTCATTGTTTGGTAAAAAATTAAAATCTAATTTTAAAAAATATCGAACGCTTCTTAAACAAATTTAAGGACCCCAAAGTCCTTCATTTTTTGTTAAAGAAAAATTCGGAATTTCTTTGAAAAATTTTTAGCTCCTTTCAAATGAATAAAAGGACCTTTTCTTCTTTGTTTGGTATAAAAAATTAAAAATCTTTTTCAACAAATTTCGAACTCGTTTTGAACAAATTAAGAGACCCCATAGTCCGTCAAAAAATCGGAACTTCTTTTAAAAATTTCCAGCTCATTTCATATGAATAAAAGGACCTTTTATTTCTTCATTGTTTGGTAGAAAATTTTCGAATTTATTTCACATAATTCGAACTCGTTTTAAATAAATTAAAGGACCTCTGAATTCTTCATTGTTTGGTAGAAAATTCTCGAATTTATTTTATAAATTTCGAGGTCTTTTTAAATAAATTAGGGGACCTCTTTGTTAACAGAATTTAGAAGTCTTTTTCTTTATAAAATAAATTGAGTTAATAACCGTTTGAAATCTTTATCAGAAATCCACAATCTTTTATAAAAAGATCCTACCCTTTCTATATAAAACAAAGAAACAAAATTATCTCTCAATACTCAAGCAAATATGGAATCTGCTTTAAAAATATTGACCACTTTTGATCTTCATTTTTTTGTGGAGAAAAGTTTGGAATCTGTCAAAAGAACTTTGATTCATTTTCAGATAAAATAAAGGAATCTGCTATAAGAAGTTTAGAGTTTTTTTTATATAAAAAAGGATTCTTTTTGGTCTCAATTTTCTGGATCAAAAATTTGGAATCTTTAATAAGAATTTCGATTCTTTTTATAGAAAATAAATGGGTATATGAAACTCTTATTTCTTGATCAAAATTTGGTAACTCTTTCAAGAAGTTCCTTCCTCTTTTTATATCGAAAAAAGAACTTATCGTTTCTTGATCAAAATTTGGTAACTCTTTCAAGAAGTTCCTTCCTCTTTTTAAATCCAAAAAAAAGGACTTATCATTTCTTGATCAAAATTTGGTAACTCTTTCAAGAAGTTCCTTCCTCTTTTTATATCGAAAAAAGAACTTATCATTTCTTGATCAAAATTTGGCAACTCTTTCAAGAAGTTCCTTCCCCTTTTTATATCGAAAAAAGAACTTATCATTCTTTAATTTTATTATAGAAAAAGTTGAAGCTTTTAAAAGAAGTTACAATTCTTTTTATATATAAAAAAGACCCCCAGATTTTTGATATGAAATTTGGAATATTTTATGAGAAGTTTTAAAAGAAAATATTTTTAAGAAAATAATTTCAGGACTTATCCTTTCTTTGAGTAAAACTTAGAACAGAATATCCATCTAACTTTCCATTAATAAATTAATCAATTTGTTTTTTTTAACCTGTTTCGCAAATCACATTTGACAGGGGCATTTCTACTTACACCTTCCTATGAACTATCCATGGAACGAGCCGCTTTAATTTGCGAAAAAATGAGCTTCAAAGGATGCTTTAGTCTGACGAAAACTGCTACAGGAATTTTATTTAAATTCTCACATCCAGATGATTACCAGGCGGTCTTCAAAAAGGGCTTCCACAAGGTTACCGGAGCTCGTTTCTATCGCAAAGTAAGTCTTCATTTTTAATATTTTTATACCCTGTACCTAAAAAGGTACAAGGGTATACTAATTTTGTGCAAATGTATGTAACATAGAGAAGGAGACGTCGGAGACCCTCCAAAGTTACCCACAATATGATCAGGGTGACTAGAGAAATTGATATAGCCATGTCCGTCCGTGTGAACGCCTAGATCTTAGAGACTATAAGAGCTAGGATAACCAAACTTGGGATTCGGACTCCTTATGTGTGTACGCTAGTCAAGTTTATTTTTTTTTCTCCCCCCGCCCCCCCTTCCACCCCCTCATTTTTTCAAAGTTCGATAATTTCTAAACCTTTCGGATTTAAGTATTAGTTGCTTCTGAAAAGTTGTTAGGAATCTAAAAATCTTTTGATTGATATCAAACATGACTAAAATTGGACCATATTTACTCGAGATATACAAAAAACAAATTTTGAGGGTCAAGATTTTAATTCCCCTTGCGTAACCAGCAAACTGCCAAATGAGCAGTCCGATAGATGGCGTGCTTGCAATATTGTGAACAATGTGTTTTTGGATTCAAAGGAATATTAAGACCAGAGGTTTTATGTGAATGCAGGCGACCAGGGTTACCACCCGACTAGGGTTGCCACCTTTTTTTTAATTCCGTCTACTAGGTACAGGGTATCCCAAACTCGGCCGCGCCCGAGTTTAACGTTCGGCTTCATTTATATTTCAAAATTAGTTCAGGGAATTCTCAAATCCATAAAAAGATTGCGCAAGAAAATTTCTTCATTTTTTTTTTTCGTTTCGTTTCACTTTGGCGCAAATTTTTTTTGATTGAACAAATTTACTTTTAACATTTTTCCAGCAAACATTTTCCAAAAGTGTGAGTATTGGCAAACCCCAAAAAAAAAAGAAAAGAAAAATTGGCAAAAAAAAAACAAAAAGACCAATTCCAATTTAGGATTTATTATATATTTTTTTGATTTGGTTCGATTTATAAGCAAAACCCAACCCTGCCTTATTTAGATTGCCATACCATGCCGACCACGTAAGACCTTCACGCTTTATGTGTTGGATGTACCCGAAGATTTGCCCGTCGAAGATATCAGACATGCCATGTACAAATTCGATTCGGTTGTCGAAGTTGTCCGTCTTCATATCTATTCGAGCATAACCAGCCCAGAGAAGAGCGTTGAAGGTGAGCAGACTGTACGCCGACCCACCATACGAAGTAATGTACAATCCAATTCCAAATTCATAACAAACAAAAAACTATTCCAAATTAATCTCAAATCAAATTGAAATAAAATGAATTATATATTTTAATCCTTTCAGGCACACTTTCAGGCTCAACCACCAAGGGTGTGGGAGTTGGAGTCGCCGGCAGCGGGGATGTGGTGGATAAGCCCGAACGGCAGGAGAAACGTGAACTGCCACCGGCAGTCATACGGATCACACTGGCCTCCATGGACGAATACAATATTCTCCTACAGAACGGCTTGAACTTCTACGATGCCACATTCTTTCCAACCGAGGCGAACATCTCCCTAAAGGGAGCCAAAATCGACTACAAGCGCAGGTGAGTATCCAGACAATAGAATTCCAATAATTCCCACTTAAGGCTAGAAAGAAGGGCTTTGATTTTGATTTTCCTAGAAACTTTGATTTCTCTGAAACATATAGAAAATCTAGGACCTATAATTCCTACTTCAAGTCCAAAGAAATTATTTGCTCTAGGCTCTTGGTTCTGCCTAATTTTATACCTCGAAACTGGAAGCTTCTCAGCCTATAGAAAATATAGACAAATAATACCATTAGCTATATCTGAAAGATATCACCAATAACTCCCCACTTAAGCCTACCAGATCAATTCCACTGGATCCTTTTTTTGACTCTGCAGAATTTTAAGTCGGAAAGGAATCCAAATAAAACCAGAAACTTTGACTAGCTGAATTCTATATCTATGGAAACCTAGACAATAATTTCATCATACAATATGACCAATAATTTCCACTTAAGCCTACCAGATCAAATCCACTGGATCCTTTTTAGGACTTACCAGAATTTTCAGTCTGAAAGAAATCCAAATAAAACCAGAAACTTTGACAGTAATTTCATCAGACAATATCATCATTAATTCCAACTGAAGCCTAGAAAGAACTCCTCTGATTGAGGTCTCAAACTGGTTCCTCTAATTCCAACTAATTCCAGAAACTTTGACAGTAATTTCATCAGACAATATGTCCATTAATTCCAAGGTAATTCCTAGAAAGAAAGCCTTTGATTGAGCTCTCAAACTGGTTCCTCTTCTAGGCTCCGAAATCATAGGAATCATACAATATCATCATTAATTCCAACTGAAGCCTAGAAAGAATTCCTCTGATTGAGGTCTCCAAAATGGTTCCTCTTCTAGGCTCCTAAATCTGCCTTATAGAAGAGTTCCAAAAATATAACCAGAAACTTTGACTTTCTGAATTCCATTTCAATATTCTGGGAGCTTTTACTTTCATTATAGACTAGCTTTTCCATATCGACCCAAACAAACTTATATAAACTTATTGATATATTGAAACTTGTTTTTTTTTTTAATTTTATTTGAAGAATGTTGGATGGGTCGATACCGGGGCGTGTTCGCGAGCTGCTTCCCGTTTTCGATGCAGCTGGCTTCTGCAAATTGCCTCCGCCCACCAGTAAGCTAATTAAGCCGCCGAGGTCATAAATGCGACAATACGAATGACAAATAAAGCCAACACGAAGACAACTGCGACGATGATGACGACGACTAAAATTGATCACGATGACGATGAAGCTCGATGGGGCCCGTGCCCGTGCCCGGCTTGTGTTCCGGCCAAATACACAATTGGGCGATCAAAAATATATAAAAAAAATATATACAACAAAAATAAAATTAACTAAAAACTTGACAACAAAACGATGAAGACGAAGAAGAAGAAGAAGCAAACCATTTAACGGATGTTCGAGCGTGAGCGCATGTGAACGGTTTCCGTTTTAAAGAAGAAGAAGAAGAAGAAAACTTCTGTTTTTGGCACACAATTTTTTTTTTTTTTTGATATAGTTTTTATTATAAAAAAAAAGACCATAAATGGCCCAGCCACTAATTTGTTTAATTGTCTAACAAAACGAAAAACAAAAAAAATACTTTTTATTTTTTTTTTTCTCTCGCTTTTTTTTTGGTTTTGTTTTTTGGCAAACGGAAATCAACTAATTTAATGATAAATATTTTTCATTTTGGATATTTATATGGTAGGAATTTTTTTTTTTTTTTTTTACATAGACACACACACACACTCCTCCATATATTTAAATACTCTGAAGAAAATAAAAGAACAACTATAATTTTAACTATATTAAATTTATAAGAGATATTTATGTATCTACATAATCAAAATAAAATAAACATACAAAATAAATTATACAAATTTCTAATTGGAAGTGAAAGGGATTGGCTTACACCTAGAGAATGGGGATGGCTAGAAGTACAGTTGGCCAAAGAACAAAAAAAGGAGAGAGCTAGAATCTCATAACCCAACCTACACTCCAGCAGGAATGCTCGAGTAACATTGTAAAAGTACCAAAGTAACACACGAAGGTCAGACAATCATTAATATGACCTCAATGACTCAAACTAGATTTACCGTTTATTTATATAGCAATCGAGAGACCCCAATGAACAGTGTGGTATTGACATTATTAATCAATTTACAATCATAACGAAAAGTCGAATGTTGTTGTACAAAAAATTGTATGCACTGCCATCTTTCGCCAGGAACTCGCAACTTATATGGGCTACATGCAACTATGTATGAATTTCGCGCCCAATTTAAAAATGCGAATTTCGCCAAAAGGCTTTCGGCAATTTTTTCACAAATACAGAAATATAGGGGAGCTTTTATATTAGTACATTACTTTACATTACGTGTTTTATTAATCATATAGCAAACTGTTAGATTGGATTCTTTTAACGCCATCTATGTTAAGCCAGTTCATATTAACGGTCTTCGGCACTGCCCAACACTGAAAGTTATTCCGTTCGGAACATCTGGTTCATAAATGAACTTAAAATTTGCATTAACAAATTAATGTTTTCGTCTAAAACGTTACCGACGATTTTAATGATTTTCATGTATTACATACTAGAAATATCCGCGATTACGATGGTCTGCCGCGCATTTTTGCACAAAACCCGTAGAAAGAGATATAAGCAAAGTTCCGACAACATGATTTTTTTAACGGATTTTGTATGGGACCGGCATCGAGGTAGGCACACAAATTAGTGAATTTTGACCAAAATTTGTGAAAACTCTATCAACATTCCGTTCGTGCATGTTAGCACAAAATCTTAAGCTTGAGATATTAAGAAAAATGTAGGTATCCCAATTTTTCAACGTCCGTGTTTTCCTATAATAAAAACTCAAATTTAATAAAAGCCTTATTTATTGTATAGCGCTATTAATTTAGCATAACTCTGCATCAAAAGTTTTTTAGTTTTTCATTGATAAACAAATATATTAGCTAAATTCTAAATGAAAAACTAGTTCCGGAACATAGTTACGAAAATCGACGCTACCTTGACGCACATCTTTCCACTTCGTAATGCATGCCGCGCACTTGTTCCGTTACCGGTGGCCATTGATATCGGCTCGCCGGCATTTGAGTTATGTTTTGGGCATTGAGACTTCCTGCGATGACACCGGTCTGGCCATTGTTGATTCCAATGGCAAAGTACACTCAAATATTCTCTACTCACAGCAAGAATTCCACACTCGGTAATTATGAAACAACACGCTAAAAACGATACAAAAAATAAACCTTCCTTTTCTTTTCAAAAGCTATGGTGGCATTATACCACCCAGGGCTCAAGATTTGCACCGGGAACGCATTGCTCATGCCTACGAACGCTGCCTAGAAGAGGCCAATTTGCGGCCGGATCAGCTGACAGCCATTGCCGTGACCACTAGACCCGGCCTACCACTTAGCCTGTTGATAGGATTGCGCTTTGCCCGGCACCTGGCGCGGCTGCACAAGAAGCCCCTGCTGCCCGTACACCACATGGAGGCTCACGCCCTCCAAGCACGCATGGAGCATAACGCCTCCATCAAATATCCCTTCCTCTGCCTGCTAATCAGTGGCGGACATTGTCAACTGGCCCTAGTTAAGGGGCCCCATCGCCTCAGCCTGCTAGGCGAAACCCTGGATGATGCCCCAGGCGAAGCCTTTGATAAGATAGCCCGACGCCTGCGTCTATATATCCTGCCCAAATATCGCCTCTGGAACGGCGGACGCGCCATTGAAGATGCTGCCCAGACTGCCCAAAATCCCGCTGCCTTCGACTTCCCCCTGCCGCTGGCCCAGCAACGCAACTGCAACTTCAGCTTCGCCGGCATCAAGAACAACTCATTTCGCGCCATCCGCCGACGCGAACTCCTCGAAGCCACACCCCCCGACGGCATCATCAGCAACTACAACGACTTCTGTGCCGGCCTCTTGCTCGCCATCAGCCGTCATCTCATGCATCGCACCCAACGCGCCCTAGAGTACTGCCTACATCCGGCCCGCAATCTCTTTGCCGACTCCCACCCCACCCTCGTTGTCTCCGGCGGCGTGGCCAACAATGATATGATATATGCCAATATCAGCCACTTGGCCGACCACTACAATTGCCGCACTTATCGCCCCTCAAAGCGCTACTGTTCGGACAATGGCGTGATGATTGCCTGGCACGGCATTGAACAGATCTTGGAAGATAGCGTCAAGCATCTAAGACTCGACTACGATTCCATTGAGATGGCCGGAAGTGCCGGCTTCAAGCACTCCATAATGGATGATGTATTCCAGGCTGGCATCAAGTGCAATTGGATTAAGACTCTGCCCATACCGCTACCAGATAGATGATCAAATTTTACAATCAACTTATCAAATTCCTATAAAGATTATCACTAATTTTATGTTTTGTTTTATTCCAAAGCTTTTCCCATTCAATCAGATCGTCCTACTTTAGGAGGAGATGTCGGGAAACTCCTTAAATTTGTTTAGTCCAAACTTGGTACAGTCAGGCTAGTCGGCTAGATCGGATAGATATATATAGATCAAGGGTCATTCCATATAATTAAAATCTAATTCGGATATACATTTATGATTAGACAAATCCAGGTCATGACTTTCATGAGTTCTCCGAGTTTGGTCTATGGGCTTTCCCCTATTTATAGGCTGAGTTTTGGCTAAGCATTTTCTACTCATAATTTTAGTATTTTTATACTCTTGTTGACACCCCATAAGTTACCTCTAAAATAGTCTGTATCACTAGACTAATGAACTGAGTTATATATTTTTATAGGTTCCTCCGTCTCTAGGCAAATTTCTCTGATTGATTCGGATACATTTTTCATATAGCTAAATCGGTTTTAGGAATAAATTCAACATTTTTTGACTGATCTCTTTCAAATTTGGGGCACACATATCATAAGAATCAAACCACTATATCATATAGCATATGAATCCATATCAGTCTTAGGAATAACTCCTACATAATTGACCCAACTCATTTAAAAATCTGAAGGATCGGACTATAGTTATATAGTTGTCAGACGAACTCAAATCGGTCTAGGAAATAACTTCCACATTTATTGACCAAACTCTTTCAAATTTGGGACAGACATATCACAAGTCTCGGACCACTCTATCATATAGCTTTCAAACCCAAATCGGTCTTAGGAATAACTCTTCCAAACTCCTTCAAATTTGGGACAGAACACATATCATAAGAATCAGACCACTCTATCATATAGCTCTCAAGCCCAAATCAGTCTTAGGAATAACTCTTCCATTATTGACCAAACTCATTAAAACATCTGAAGGATCGGACTATGGTTATGTAGTTGTCATACGAACCTAGATCGGCTTTAGGAATAAATCCTACATTTATTGACCGATCCCTTTCAAATTTGGGCCACACATATCACAAGTCTCGGACCACTCTATCATATAGCTTTCAAACCCAAATCGGTCTTAGGAATAACTCTTTCAAATTTGGGACACACTGAGCACACAGATAATACGGATCGTACCACTATATCATATAGCTCTCAAGCCCAAATCGGTCTCAGGAATAACTCCTACATAATTGACCCAACTCATTTAATAATCTGAAGGATCGGGCTATAGTTATACGAACTCAAATCGGTCTAGGAAATAACTCCTAAATTTATGGACCGATCCCTTTCAAATTTGGGACTCACATATCACAAGTCTCGGACCACTCTATCATATAGCTTTCAAACCCAAATCGGTCTTAGGAATAGCTCCTACATTATTGACCAAACTCTCTCAAATTTGGGACAGACTGAACACAAAGATAATACGGATCGTACCACTCTATCATATAGCTTTCAAACCCAAATCGGTCTTAGGAATAACTCTTCCAAACTCTTTCAAATTTGGGACAGAACACATATCATAAGAATCAGATCATTCAAGCTCCTACCGATCCAATTTCTTTCCATAGTTATATAGCTAATAATCCGAACCCAAATCGGTCTTAGGAATAACTCTAACATTAAATGATCAATCTCTAGCAAAAATCACAAGGTTCAGGACTATAGACTAAACAGTTTAAGGGTCTTGCGAATAACTCCTTTAATTTTCTATATAAAACAAAGTCTCGAAAAACAAATTAGACAAACTCTTTCACATATATATGGTTTTTTTTCTCTTTTTTTTATTATAATATCTGAAATCAATAATGTCAATGTCTAAAATCTAAAAAAAAAAAAAAATATATATATATATATTGATATATATATATATATGTAAAAATGGATAATGTATACATATAAAAATATTAAAAAATGCATTAGTCCGTTTCATTTGTTGTTGTTGTTGTTGTTTCTTTTTTTGTTTTTTTTTGCTGAACTACAATACAATTTTTTGTTTTTTTATTTTTTTATTTTTTTATTGTTACTTTTGTTGCTTAGTATTTTAAATTTTGTTTTTGTTTTTGTTTTTTTTTTGGATTTGATTTTTTTTTTTTTTTTAATTTTTTGTTTTTTTGATTATATAGAAATTAATTTTTTTTTTTTTATTTTTCGCACTTCTCCAATTCCGGCTTAGATTTCAAATACTCTTAGATTTTATTATATAATAGATCTATTACTATTACATATTTATTTTTTTTTTATTTTATTTTTTTTTTTAGTTAACGCGAAAAATTTCGTGTTGTTGTTGTTGTTAATTGCCCGCCGATATTTGTTTACTTAAGTGGAGAGCATAAATTATTTTTTTTTTTCTTTTTATTTTTTATGTGCACTTGTTTTTGTTGTTGTTGTTGTTTTCTTTTTTGAATGCAAAACCTAATTTTGCCTAGTTTCTTGTTCTGCCGTTTTTTTTCTCTTTCTTTCAAAATTTGTTTTCCCTCTCTCTCTCTCTCTCTCTCTCTTTCTAAATTTTATATAAATATATAGTATATATATATATATGTTTTTTTTTATTTATTGTTTTCCTTAATTGCTTGTTTTTTTTTTCTGGAAATTTTTGGGGAAAAAAATTCTAATCAAAGTGTTGCTCGAACTGGGCTGTAGAGGGCGCTTTTTTTGTTTTATTTATTAGAAAGACTTTATTCTTATATTTTAGAAAGCGAGAGTGAGTAGAATAATACAATAAAATAGATCAAAAATTTTATAAGGAAACATAATTCAGTATGTTTTTTGATTTTTTCATTTTCAAGGCGAAACAAAATTTAAAAAAAAAAAAAAAAAAAAAAAATTATTAATAGAAAACTTTTTTTCTTTTTTCACTTTTTGTTTTTGTTGTATTTTTTTTTTTATAAAAATCTGCACTTCTTTTTCTTGGATGGTTCTGGTGGCTCGAGGGCGGCCAAAATGGCCTCGTCGAAAACATTTTTCAGACCCTTTTGTGTCAAGGCAGAGCATTCAACATATTTAACTGCCTTCAGTTCCTTGGCCAATTTCTCACCCTGCTCCATGGTTATAGGCTTTTGCTTATTCTTTGCCAATTTCTCCAATGTGCTTGTCTCATCGCGCAAATCAATTTGTGTTCCAACCAACAGAAATGGTGTCTTCTGGCAATGATGCGTTATTTCCGGCACCCACTGTAAAATTATTTAATCAGATTAGTTTTTGGGGGGAAATTGGAAAAATTTGAAAAGCTTTTACCTTCTCTTTGACATTCTCAAATGAACTGGGACTGACCACAGAGAAGCAGACAAGAAAGACATCCGTTTGGGGATATGACAATGGACGCAATCTATCGTAATCCTCTTGGCCAGCGGTATCGAATAGGCCCAGTGTGTAGGGCTCGCCGCCGATCATAACGGTAACGGCATAATTATCAAATACAGTTGGCACATATTCCGATGGAAATTTGTTGGTTGTGTACGATATCAGCAAACAGGTCTTACCCACTGCGCCATCGCCGACGACCACGCATTTAATCGTTTGCATATTGGAATAATGCTTGATTTGAACTGGAAAAACAACTGCAAACCCATAATTGATAGTAGAAAAACAAAGAAGAAGAAGAAGAATAAAAAATTAATTAAATTGTATTTGATTTTATTTTGAAAGATTTCCTGCAACAATTTTATTTTTTGGGTGAAAAGGCTAAGCCAAATGACTGATAAGATTTGACAAAAATCCAAGGAATTTTGACATTTACACTGAGAGAAAATTTTTACAATTTCGATAAATAACCTATCTCTCTCTCTCTCTGTCTCTGTCTGGCCCTTTCTGTCAGTTTATCAGAAATCACTTGACATTTGGCTTATCTTACCGAGAGTCGTGTTTATTGGGTGTAATTTTTTTTTGCAATTATAAAAATATTGAATACTCGAACCAGGCAAAACCAAGACTGCCAACACTGATGTGTCTACGCCTACTTGGGCTGCCGCCGCCGCCGCCGCCGGCTTTATAAGTTGGCCGTTCTTTATTTTGTTGATTCTTTTCTTTTTTTCTGTTGAATCATGACTCAAACTGTGTTTGCATGTGTGTGTGTGTGTCTTTGGGCAGAAAACGGGAGAGTTTGGGGGTAAAACAATTTGTAGATAAGCCAACAGAATTCTAATATAAAGAAAGAAAAAAAAAAACACTTGCAGTCCACACAAACACACTTACAAACTTTTAATAAATAAAAAAATAATAATAATAATACACACATATGCAAAGATGGGCGCCTTATTTTATCATCTCATTTAAATTTATTTTATTGCCGCTTAATTGAAAGCTGCAAAATAAAAAAGAGATGAAAAAAAAGAAAAAAAACCTAAGCGGCGTGTAATTTTGACTCAAATGCACTTGTGTGGAAACTATACGCTCAATCACACACACACACACGCACACGCATACAGAGTTGATTGTAGGTTTTGTTTTTGCCTTTGTCAATATCAATATTGTGAATATACATACATATTGATGGCTATGTGATTAATAGAAAGTTACACACACACACACAAACACACAGACAGAAACAGAAACAGAAATACAAAATAACCTGTGTGCAAATTATTATAAGATTTGAAGTCTGTGGCCAGCAAGAATTTAAATTAAGCCAAACTTTTTTTTTCTTGCAGACACGGCGCACACATAAACACAGAACAGTGGCACATGCATTAACGCCATACTGGCCTCTGAGCAGGACAGAAGCAACCTAGGCAGGCAGTCATTGCGCTAGCGTTTTCGTCACTTTTCACTCAAGAATCTTTTTTGTGCTGCCAGTCGGCAATAGAAGTAAGTTTTTATACACCGCACTTTGACAACGATTATGGAACGTAAGATTTAAGCAATTGCACACAATATTCTACTTACTATCGGAGTAATTAATTAGTTTTATTCTTATTTATACTTTTATTTGTATTTACTTGTCTATGATATTATTTTTTCTGTTTTATGTTTTTTTTGGGTTGGGCTCGATTTCGTATGGGAAATCTACAAATTTTCTTTTGTGAATGACGAAGAACAGCAGAGCGTTACCACTGTTTAATTTTGGTTTAACCATCTGGCAGTTGGCAACCAGTGCTGCCACATTTTTAAATGTTCAGCTGTCAATTGGTAGGCGAATAGGTAAAAAAGCAAAAGTATAAACGGCAGTGTGTTTGACAGGCAACCAGAACCGAATTCATATAATTAGAATATTTTTAAATTTTTATTTCTTCAAGCGATATGACATCGAAATGGCTGATTTTCTGAAGACTAGGTAAAATACATGTAATCGAAATTTCGTGTAAATTCTAACTACTTACAAAAAATACTATGGTAAAATGCATTTTGCTGGGCTGTGCGTACAGAGTGACACAGTGACCTGTAATTTATTTGCTGCAGTTCATAGTAAATATATTTATTTTTTTTGTGTTACTTAAAGATAAGAAGTTTTTAGAATTTTATACAAGCAATTATTATCGGAATATTATTAGTTAAAACCGTACCAAATTTTGTGAAAATTGAAAAAACTAATCAAAAATGGAGTACGTGCTACAACGATTTCGTACTACGTCTTTATAATAAATCCACTTAGATATGATTGGAACTGAACGCCTATATAAAATGTACAAATATAATATTATTTTTTTGTTTTTAAAGAAAACGAAGCCGCGAAGATGATCTACCGTGCGAGTCAACGCCTTTATCAAAACGCATTAACAACATTAATTTGAACTATGATGATGGTAGTAGTAACAGTAGCAGCAACTGCAGTATTCCTATAGTCAATATTGAAAATAACAATTATATATCACCACCAATGCTAACAAATGGGCCAACAGACTCGACTGCTTCCCTTGCCCCAGATGTTAGTGCCTACGAGTACAATCCAGAATTGACTGTTGATCAGAATCCCTATTACTATGAAAAGAACAAAATACTATATGACCTGCATGTTGAGCGTATGAAACGCAATTCTCTTTAAGGAAGCCCGAGCCACATTTCCAAGTATATAAATATGTATGAATATTTTTGGTGATTTAACAGCAAAACCATCGAGTTTAGTTTATAAATGCTTAGATTATTATAATCAATTATGTTACAACATAAGATAAACTCATCACTCAGCTTATATAATTAATTCTGTAGCTGTAAGTATCAATATATGTATATAAGTAATTTAAACAGAATGTTGATAGTGCCAAGATTTCAAATGATCCTCAATAGTAATCAACCATAGCTATACTATGTATTTAGTCTATGTATGTTAAATGCTGCAAATGTTATTAATTATTTTCAGAGAAATATTTGTTCGAAATACTCATTCCCAATTTTGCCGTGCATATTATGGAATGAGTAGTACTCTATTTATTTAATATATTTAAGAAACAAAAAAAAAAAAATGCACGTCGTGATTTCAAATGCAGCAATAATAGACCTATAATGTGTAAGTGTAATTTTATTATAATTTTTCGTACCGAAATAATCACATATAAACACTTGCCTTGTGAACAGAGAATACTCTAACAAAAAGAAGTAAAATAAATTTTATAAAAACATTTAAATATTTAATGAATTATAAAGAGCAAAATGAAGGGCTTTACAAGTCTCTAGTTCAATATTACTATTGATATTAAAAGACAAATATGATTACAAAAACATAAAATGCGTTTTAATTTAAATATCAAAGCAAAAAAGTAGTCACACTGTGCAGATACTTGGTATCGTTAATGTTTTAAATTTTTGACAGCACACACACACACACACACACATACAGGCCCACATCACATTTCGCCGCTCTTACCACACACAAACTCATATGGACTGAGAACCGCGCGATTCGCTCGCTCGCTCAATGAGCAACACACAGACACACACACACACACACACACACAAACAAACAAAACGCACGAGCTCTTTGTTGTTGCCTTTTTATTTTTATTTTCATTTTTCTTTTGATGAATTTTGTTACATCAACAACTAATTTATACAGATTTAAGGAAATGTATTAATATACAAAGTCAATTCGAGTGCCTTAAAAAGTGCCAGTGCAGTATTTATAGACCAAGAGATCAGATCAGTCAAACTGAGTGCAATATGTGCGAAATGAAATGTCAAAAGGGTAGCCGTCGACAGAAAATCCACATAAAAAGTTAGCCCATATTTATTTTATATAAAATTACTAAATCACACCACCATATCCATATCCAATACGAAGAATTCAAAGAAGAAGAAGAAGAAGCAAGTAAAGCCATCAACACACATTTACCATGAGTCCATTCAGTTCAAAAAAGAATCGTTCTCTGCCAGTGCGTGTGAGCACCTTCGATTCCGAATTGGAATTTGATTTGGAGCCGCGTGCCACTGGACAAGATCTCTTTGATCTTGTCTGCCGCACCATCGGTCTGCGCGAATCCTGGTATTTTGGTCTACAATATGTCGACACACGCAACAATGTCTCCTGGCTGAAAATGGATAAAAAAGTGAAGGATCAACGTGTTGAATTGCAGGCGAATAATAATTTTTATGTCTTCAGTTTCTATGCGAAATTCTTCCCTGAAAATGTCAGCGAAGAGCTCATCCAAGAGATCACCCAGCATCTATTCTTTCTGCAAGTCAAACAAAGTATACTCTCCATGGACATTTACTGCCGACCCGAGGCCTCCGTACTTCTCGCCTCCTATGCTGTTCACGTTCAATACGGCCCCTACGACTACGAGACCTACAAGGATGGCATGCTGGCCGGCGGTGAACTTCTACCCAAAGGTGTCACCGATCAATACCAAATGACCCCCGAAATGTGGGAAGAGCGCATCAAAACCTGGTATAACCCAGCTTCACTTCACCTCAAATTTATATATATATATATATATATGTATATATCTTTTTTTATTTCAGGTATATGGATCATGAGCCCATGACACGCGATGAGGTTGAAATGGAATATTTAAAGATTGCACAAGACTTGGACATGTACGGTGTTAATTATTTTCCTATTACAGTGAGTACGAAATGGTTTTGGTAGATTTTGATAATAACATTTCGATTATTTATAGAATAAGAATAAAACCAAATTGTGGCTTGGTGTTACGGCTGTGGGACTTAACATCTACGATGAGAATGATAAATTAACGCCAAAGACAACATTTCAATGGAACGAAATACGACATGTTAGTTTTGATGACAAAAAGTTTACCATACGTTTGGTCGATGCCAAAGTATCAAGTTTTATATTTTACTCCCAGGATTTGCACATTAATAAAATGGTAAGATTATTTATTCACTTCTTCTTTTCTTTTTTGGCTTGAAATAATTTGAATTGTGTTTGGGTCTTTAGATTTTGGACTTGTGTAAGGGTAATCATGATCTTTATATGAGACGTAGAAAACCGGATACCATGGAGATACAACAAATGAAGGCACAGGCCAAAGAAGAGAAACAGCGCAGGCAAATCGAACGAAAGAAATTCATCAGAGAGAAGAAATTGCGTGAAAGAGCCGAACACGATCGTTATGAACTGCAGAAGCATTTGGAGCATATGGAAGATGCCGTGCGTAGTGCCAGTGATGCCCTGGTGAGTTGAAATAAAAATTTGATGAGAATTCTTATATATTTCAAAGCTTTGGGCTGTTTCGTTTAGCGTCGCTCGGAGGAGACCAAGGAGCTGTATTTCGAAAAGAGTCGGGTGAATGAGGAGCAAATGCAACTGACCGAATGCAAGGCGAATCATTTCAAGACCGAAATGGATCGTCTGCGTGAACGTCTGATGAAGACAGAGCGTGAGAAGCATGATCTGGATAAAAAGATAAGAGATGCCGAATTCTATGTACAGAAACTCACCGTCGAGAATGATAAGCATGCGGCGGAAAAGGAGAAGCTACGTAAGGATTTGCTCTGCGCCAAAATGGCTGAGCGTGAGGCCACCGCTCGACTCTTGAATTTTCTAAGTAATGGTAGAAAATCGTCGACCGATAGTCTGCTAACCACCACATCTACAACCTCGAATGCTGTGCATACACCCACCAGCCTGGCTGCCATTAGCACACCCTCTTTGGCCACAAGCAGCTCGACTAATGATATGGAAACCGCTGGCGGAGCCGAACTCACAGCCACAAATAGCACAACGCATTATATTGTCTTGGGTGATAATTCGAGCGGCATTTCGGATGACTTTGAGCAGAAGGAAAATGAAATCGAACAGTTGGATGCTGAAATCGATGAGAATCATCTGGAGTTTTTGAGAAAGTCAAAGAAACAGGTACAGAATCAATTACAGACATTGAGATCCGAAATAGCACCGCATAAGATCGAGGAGAATCAGAGTAATTTTGATATTTTGAGCGAGGCACAAATCAAGGCTGGTGAGAATAAATACTCAACATTAAAGAAATTAAAGTCCGGATCGACAAAAGCACGCGTGGCCTTCTTCGAAGAGCTTTAAGCAAATTGAAGCTACTCCGGGCTACTCCAGATCATCACCAAAACCCACCCTACCTACAAATAGGACAAAAAGGCGTTTTAGGCATAAGAATTATTTAAGAATTATGTTTGTCTTGGCCTATCGATTCGGAACTGTTTTAATGGGCCCTTATAAATTCTAGGTTAAGGATAAGCGCTCTGCATGTGTACCCACGTACCCAGTGTATATAACAAATTCATTAGGCTGTGTGTACATATGTGTGTGTATTTATATATTTTTTGTATATGTGCGTGATTATTTAAATTATTAAAATGAGAATTGTTCTCTTTTTTTTTTTCTTCTTTCTTTAATTTACTCATAATAAAAGGCAACATTTATAGAATGATCAAATGTGTTTGTCTTAAAAAAAAAATATACTAAAATTATGAATTTTGCTATGCGAAATTCATTGGGCTGCAAATTGAACATAAATGATATCGATAACTTAGCCGCGAACACAAATTCTTGTTCAGTGCACCTGGTGATGGTATCGAACGGTTATCGAATAACGATAAAACTGGTGCAAAAGACGCACTGTTCGGCAGAAAACAACAACAATCTCATGACTTGTATATTTTTTGCCGACCTCTAAAGAAGCGTTGCAACAGACAACTAAAGGAATATAGACAACAAACATTTTGAGCCCCCAACAGAAACGTCTTTTAGGTATCTTCGGGATACATTTTTTTTTTTATTTTGTTAATCCATTAGAAAACTGAACTTCTTTTGTTAAAGTACGTTGAACTCGAGATGCTTTTGCCAATCCATTAGACGACAAAGAAGCATCGTTCTATTTCTAATTTTATATCCTAAATTAATGACCATATTTCTGAAAATCCCATTCACGATTGTCGAGTGGGCAAACTTGACGTGTTTTTAGCCAACGCGAAATGCAATGGAAATGAAATGCATGATTACAAACACCCCAGGCTACAGTGCACTCCTCGCTGGTTGCTGAGGCTTGGTTTGCCTGGCATTCGATGCACAAGTCCATGATGTGATTCCGGCAAATAGCGCAATTGTCAACCACAATGTCTACGGGAAAAACAATTTGCGATAAATTAGTTTTATTCTTGATATAAATTGTAAATTTGACTTACCCCAGGCCCATAGAGCAACGGCGTTCCACTAAAAAACAAAAAGTAATAATTCATTGGCAACGCCATGAAACAAAGTTGTCAAAAAATATCTTACCTTCTTAACCTCAAAACGTTTCTTTTCTCCCTTACTGCTGCTGGAGGGCACTTCGAATTCTTCTTCATCCACTTCCATAATTTATATGTTTATAATCAAAGTTGCTGATATCTAAAAATAAAAAAGGTTTAAGACAAGAACTCAATTATTCTTAACCGTACGGATTGCCGTCTCTTATTCGTTCGATTATTCGATTGCGAAATTTTTAACAAAATGTTCGCATCGATGAAATAAAATGATCGG
The DNA here is from genome assembly GCA_037075145.1 of Scaptodrosophila latifasciaeformis. Classification (NCBI taxonomy): domain Eukaryota; kingdom Metazoa; phylum Arthropoda; class Insecta; order Diptera; family Drosophilidae; genus Scaptodrosophila; species Scaptodrosophila latifasciaeformis. The sequence goes on from JBAMCM010000429.1 coordinate 3,395,510, forward strand.
AAGCAAAATGACAATCATTTTTTTTTCATTTAAACGTAAAAATTAAAGTAGTCTGATTTGTTGCCTATTTTAGCGTTTTTTAGCGTATATAAAATATTATTTATTTTTTAATTATTCAAGAACATATTTTTTAAAGGAATTTTAGATTTTTTTGGCTCAGGAGCTTTCTTTCATATTCTTTTATTTTTTTGCGTATTTCTTATTAAATTTGTGTTTTTTTTTTTAAATCTGATTACTCATTTTAGCACATTTTAAAACATTGTTTACTTTTGCTTATCTTATTTTGTGCTTATATTTTTTTACCGATAAGTTTTTATCGATATATATATATTTTTTTTTTATCGAAATGTTCATCAACAACGTGCTCGGTGGTTTTATTTAAGAGGAGTTTAAAAATCGTTGTTGAAATAATATAAAACTAACAGAATGGGGGAGTTTGTAAATGAAAAGCAAGAACGGCTTTTGCCGGAATATGAACAGATGAGAAATTACAAGGTTTGCACACCAGATCAAATCAGGTAATCAACACAGAAATTCTTTAAATTTACTTGATTCATTTTGTTATCCTCTGGCAGAGAATGCATACGCACACGTGAACGCCTCCAGCTAAAGCTAACACAGAATTCTGCAAGCGCCGGAAACTATTTGGAATTTATTTTATATGAAAAACAAATGTATCATATGTTTAGTGAAAAACAAAAACTAACCGGTGTAAAGCTATCTGGTCTAATGGGCTCGGTGGCTTCAAGGATAATACGCTTGTATAGAGAAGTTTTGGCCAAATTTGCCCATGACGAACGCCTCTGGTTGAGCTTCATTAAATTTAGCAAAAAATCTGTACCCCAAGAAGTGGCTGGAATTTATGAAAAAATGTTATCGGTAAGAGTTGAACAAATCTTCCAACTACAATTAGTTTAATTATTAGAATTTCTTATATTCTTTAGTATCACAGCGATAAGGATGAAGTTTGGGCCAACTCTGCCTTGTGGCTATACGAATACAATCGTCGGAATATAGCACGTGTCAGGGAAATTCTACTCCGAGGCCTGCAAAGGCATCCCACATCCGAGAAACTACACAAATGCTTCTTTGACATTTTGCTCCAGGAGGCTGTCGACTCCAAAAGCGAACGGAATCTCAAAGGCAATACACTATCCGAGCAGGATCTAGCCCTTGAGCGTCTAGAGGCTGTCTACCGCAATAGCATGAATGTGATTACCCACATTGATTATTTCCTCAAATTACTCGAAAGCTGTGAAGAGCATAGTGAACTCACGCCCAAACTACAGTTCCAAATAATTGAAGATATGCAAGAGAAATTCCCCAGAGAGCCCCTGCTCTGGCACACCCTCGCCCAGCGTGAATTGCGTGGCTATAGCCTAACAGATCTGCAAAGCGAACGGCCTAGCCAGACAGAGAGATCTGCTGTTACAGAGGACTCAGAGGATGACTCCGACCATGAAGAGTCCAGTCCCAAGAAAGCCCGTGCCGAACCGCCTAGCATCTGGCAGACTCGTACCCTAGAGCAGCGCATAGAACTCTGTGTGACCTTCTATAGAACCGCTGTGGACACTTTGAAAACTCCGAAAATGTGGTCCCTCTACATAGACGCCATGTTTGCCCTGAACAAGGACACCCAGACCTGTGCCCAGCTGAAGCAACAAAGTCTAATCACAGCCCTCACTGAGGGTCATAAATCCAAAATGATGCATGTAGATCATTATGCCACACTCAGTAATTTGTTATCCGGTAATCCCAATGGCGCCGCAGCAGTTACAAAAATCCTCAGCGAGGCCTTGGAAAATGAACCCTCATTGCGTCTGCATGAGCTGCTGCTATCTGCCCACATACTCAACGACGATGAGCCGCGTGTCTTTGAGCTTTTCAATAGGGCCCGCCAGACCCTAGGCACAGCTAGCCTGCCCATCTGGGAGCGTGTGATCTTCTATTATCGTGCCCGCCCAGATGCCGCCTCCAAGGAGCGACTAGAGCAAATCTATGAACAGGCCTGCTCGAGCACAGATCCCCAATTTGGCAAGCTGCGTTGTGATTATCTACGCTATTGCTGGGTCAATCATTCCATTATCTATGCCCGTGAATCCTACAGAAAATTGGCCTCTCAGCCACCCAACTCCCTCGACTTTCATCGACAAATGGCCGAACTGGAAGCCAGTCTGGTAGATCGAGTAAGTCCCATTCACTTGTATATTTTTTTGATTTATCTAAATTGTTATTGTTGTAGAGTCCTTCGGATATCAAGGCCTGGCGTATGTGCTATGAAAATATGACTCTGTATTTTGGCAAACGGGAGCCGCAAGTCTGGCTGGATTATATACAATTTGAATTGAAATATGGCGAGGCGAAGAGCATAGCCCTGCTGAATAATCGGGCCAGGGCCCATTTGGAGCCACAATTTGTGGCCGTCTACGAGACTGAACGAGCCTTGGCCCATATGGCGGCGAGTGTTTAATTTGATTTTTAAGATTGGTTTCCTTTTTTTTATTGTTCAAGTTTAACAAATCAGTAAAAAAAAATCCGTCTTTAATTGTCTATGGTTTTGGGCCAGTTGATTTTCGTATTTTAACGTTTCCGATCCCGGGATCTCTCACGATCCCGATGCTTATGGCCGCCACGGCTATTGTGTCCCATGCCGCCGCCGCCGCCGCCGCCTCCTCCTCCTCCGCTGTTGCGATGAGAAGAGTAGCGTGCATGTTTGCTGGAACTCGAGCCGGAATTGCGATATTTGTCGCCGCTGCTGCCCTCGTTGCTTGGATTGGGTATGCTGGAGCGATCTTTTCTGCTATAATAATCCGAGTGTTCACGTGAGGATTTTCTGAAAATAGAAAATCATTGATTTTCGAAATTGTTTTTTATTTTTAATAGTTTTACCTTTTGCGATGCTTGCTGTGCGGTGAGCTGGAGCGTGAGGGAGAGCGTGAATAGTGACGTGATTTCTTCTTATGTTTTGCTGGGGTCCGAGAACGGGTACGGGATCTGGAGGAACGACTACGATCGCGTTCACGTTCGCGATCTCGATGGGTTTTCTTGGAACGATCGCGACTGGGTGAGTGGGAGCGAGAGCGCGAACGTGGTGTACGGGATTGTGTGCGTGTGCGAGAGCGTGAACGTGAATCCTTCTCCGGTGACTTCTCGGAGGGCAAAGGCAAGGGTACGGCACGCTGGATAAAGCCGCCCCAAGCATTGTGGGAGCCATTGTTGCGATCGACTGTGATTACAGCTGGCGGTGTATTGGCCTCCTTGGTCTTGTTGCGGGCATCCATATAACGTTTCTTAAGCTCATCAACGGCTGCCTCCAGCTTTTCGGCAATGGGTTTGGGTCGGGTATACAATTCCATGACACGATAGCAGATATCGGTAATGTCCGCCATGGGTACTTGGAAGATGCCAAACCAGGGCGGATGGCTGGGCAGTGGTATATTCAAGTTGCGTGCGCTTAGATAGATGCAGGCACAGGCTATGGCCTCGGGTGTGTAGCGCATAAAGACATCGGTGCGTAGGGAGTCGTTCATAAAGTTCCAGGACATTTGCATTAGCTTCTCGTTCTTTTCGTATTGGAGGACCTGCAGATACATCACAATCAGCTTGTGGGGATGCTTGACATGCACACAGAAGCCCAATTCCTTTAGTACACGCCGCTCCGCCTTGATCACTTGGTTCTTTAGATTCGTATAGAATTGATCCAAGACCATGGGCGAGATTTCTCTGGCAAAATAAAATAAAAATAATTATTTTGGAATTTATGTTTTGGTTTGATTTGGACTTACTTTTGGGCGCGAACTTGCTTGATGTGATGGATAACATTTATGACATCGCGAATGCGTCTTGGTGCTTCTTCGATTTTGGAGGCCAGGCAGACACAGCTCATGGCTACGGTTTCCATATTGTAGCGTACAAAGCTTTTCGAGTAGAAGAAGCGCTGGAAGAGTACCTGACCCGTGGCCATGGCCACCTGGGGTAATTTTAATAAAATGCCTGCAGTCTGTATCAGCTCACAGCCGAGTATGCGTAAATCCTTTTCGGTCTCGTGGTCCAGGCCATCCTGGTTGGAGGGAGTCACATCAATCTTCTCCTCTGGTATCAGGCTGTTCTCCAAAGTGAGGACAATTTTATTGAAGAGCCGGGGGTATACGGGCTTCATAGTGCCATCCACAGCATTACAATTGCCATTGTTGGCATCTGTGGCATTCGCATCATTGTTCTGACCGGCCGAGGAGGTATTGTTGGATATGTTGATGTTGTTCGAGTGTACCGAGGTGGCTGTTAGTACATTGGAGAGAGCTTCCGAGGCAGCTGCAGCCACGGCGGCCAGGGTGCCGCTACTCACACCTACTCCGGCTACTCGACTGGCCATTGGCATTTACTCACTCGATCTTGTTAGCTTCCAACGTTTCTCCTGTTGCTGACTCCGCGTGCAAATTAATTGAACAATTTTGATAATTCTTTTTTTTTTCCTTTTGTCATTGGGCGATATGACAACTCCATGCAACATTGATTTCTGCTTGTGTTCAGAGTTGCCAGACTTTGTGCCCAGCCGATAGACAAGCCTAATCAACCCTGTATATTGCGCTTTCGTTGATTATTTTATTTACACACAGACAGACAACAGACAATGTCGAAAGATTGTATCACAGAGTAAATTTTCGCGTCTAAAAAATCGACTAGACAAATAAAATTCGCAATTCCCAAATTATATGTAAAGTGAAAAAAGATAGGTGAGTTATCAATCTGCTTTGAGGTGGGCAAAAGCCGAAATGACAAAACCGTTTCCATGCCGTAAAACGCAATTTGTAACTGTTCATTGAATCTTATGCACACCCACACATGCATACCTAACTTATATGTACGTATATATATTTTTTTCTTTAGGCTCGTATTATTTTCATTTATTTATTTATTTTTGTTTTTGTGTTTTGTTTCGGAAAAAATATTAAATAAATAAACAAAATCAAAGTAATCAGCCAGACGTCCAGTATGAGCAGCCAGGGACACCATAAAATGCAAAAGGGCGTATGCGGCAATTTGGCCAAGCTGCCGACAAACATAGAGCACCACGAGCCCACCGATGAAATTGATTTGGGTGAGCGATTCTCTACAGACATGACACGTCTCTGCATGAACGACCGCTATTCGGATGTGGAATTTATTGTGGAAGGACAGCGTCTGCCGGCACATCGAGTGATACTGGCGGCGCGCAGTGAATATTTTCGGGCCTTGTTATATGGCGGCATGTCCGAGACCAACCAGAGTCGTATAACACTGGAGGTACCATTGGATCCGTTTAAAGTACTATTGCGTTATATTTATTCGGGTACCTTGTCGCTTGCCGCCCTCGATGAGGATGCCATTACTGATGTATTGGGCATGGCCAATCAATATGGATTCCAGGATTTGGAAATGGCCATTTCCAAATATTTGCGTCAGTATTTGGCCCTCAACAATGTCTGCATGATTTTGGATGCAGCTCGTCTCTACAATTTGGAGGAACTAACCGATGTTTGCCTAATGTTTATGGATCGCAATGCAGCAGATCTGCTGCAACACGATTCCTTCAAGATGCTCTCCAAGGAGTCTCTCGAAGAGGTCCTAAAACGCGACTGCTTCTTTGCACCCGAAGTGCAAATCTTTTTGGCCGTTTGGAAATGGAGCCGCTACAATCCCAGTGTCGACATCAAATCTGTGGTATCCTTTGTCCGTCTGCCCCTAATGAATTTAGAGCATCTGCTGCAGGTGGTCAGACCCTCGGGCATCTTGGAGCCGGACAAGATCCTAGATGCCATCGATGAGCGTATTACCTCAAAGAATCTGCCCTATCGCGCTGGCCTCTGGCCGGAGGAGAATGTGGCCACCAGCGAATACATGTCCCGCTGCATACAAGGTGATTGCCGATCGGCCCTCCTGGATGGCGATGTTGTCAGCTATGATATGGAACGTGGCTACACACGCCATTGCATCACCGATGGCAATGATGCCGGCATTGTAGTGGAATTGGGCACCATGTGCATGATCAACCATCTAAGAATGTTGCTCTGGGATCGAGATAGCCGTGCCTATTCCTATTATGTGGAGGTCTCGGGTAATCAACAGCATTGGGAACGTGTGGTCGATTACAGTGAATATCATTGCCGATCCTGGCAGTATCTTTACTTCCCCTCCCGGCCAGTCCGCTATATACGCCTGGTGGGCACTCAGAATACCGTCAACCGGGTAAGTTTTCCCCAAGACAATTCTCAAGACTTTGGTAAACCCGAACTAACTTCGTTGCAGGTCTTTCATGTGGTGGGCCTGGAGGCAATGTACACAGCTAAATTACCAACTCTGATTGATGGCTTTGTGGCGCCCAAGGCCAATGTGGCCACCATTGAGATGAGCGCCATTGTCACCGATGGCGTTAGCCGTACCCGAAATGCCCTGATCAATGGAGACTTCATTGGCTACGACTGGGATTCGGGCTATACTTGCCATCAGCTGGGCAGCGGTGAGATTGTGGTTCGCCTGGGTCAACCCTATTATGTGGGTTCGATGCGTCTTTTGCTCTGGGACTGTGATGATCGCACTTATAGCTTCTACATTGAGACTTCGACCAATCGCAAGGACTGGCAAATGGTGGTTGACAAGCGCAACGAACAGGCGCGCTCCTGGCAGAACTTACAGTTCGAACCACATCCGGTGGTCTTTATACGGATTGTGGGTACAAGGAATACAGCCAATGAGGTAGGTACACCGCACTGTGTGTATCCCTAGTTAAGTGGTGGTTAGATAAACTGTTAACTAGTCTCATATACAGATATTCCATTGTGTGCATCTGGAGTGCCCCAGTCAGGATAAGAGCTATTTGAAAAAGCTGGCCGCCGAGCAGGACAAGGAAAAGGAAAAGGATAAAGAAAAGGAACGTCAGGGTCAAGCCAAAGAGACGGCAGTCGAGGTAACCTTGGCCTCTATTAAGCAGGAGGAGCCTACCGGTGAACAGGTCTCTACGGCTCCTGTTTTTCCAACTGCTCATGGGAGTGCACGTTGGCCGGGCACTTTGCCAGTAGTCACCGTCAGCCAGGAGGACAATGAGCCCGAAGCTATGCCCGCTAGCCCTCCCAGCACATCGACTGCACCAACTGCACCGACGGCCATTGAAGCGGCCACAGCTCCAGCGGACCAATCGACTTCATCAACAGCCGCCTCATCCTCCCCGTCCTCTACGCCACCGAAAAAGATTAAAGAAGAAGAGCCACAATCCGACCAGCCAGATCCACCATCCAAAGAGCCAAATCCTTAAGACGTTATAGCCTCTCCCCACCAACCCCTCCAAACTCCAAAATACTCCTGTGGTCAAATTCAAAACCAAATTTAACAAAGCCCAGAATCTCTTAACGGAGGAACCACACACCAAAACCGTTAGCAAAAAGCCAGTGAAAGAAAGAGATGGATATATTGACACACGAAGCCGGCTTGCCCAAATGTTCTTCGTTCATTTAAGCGTGTTTGTGTGTGTGTGTGCGTTCATGGCTTGTCAGTGCTGTGTTATCTAGTCTGACCGTGATCCTTAACCCTCTGCCCGACCTTGCGGTGATTTGGTCATGGTAAAAAAAAAAAAACAGAATTAATGAGAATTTTTCTTATAAATATTTTTTATATATTTTTTTTTTGTTCTTTATATTATGTGTATATATGTAATTTAATTTTCTTACCACAAGTGCAGCATATATGTTTTGTATATATAAAAAAAAAAAACCACACACACACACACACCCAGACACATGGATAAAGTTATCAAATTTGTATTTGTATTTTTTTTCTCCCCTTGCCAGGCAGTAAACAATAATAATTATAAATAAATTATTAATAAAACTTATTCTATCTATTTGATAAGCAATATATTAAATTTAATATTATTATTATTATACAAGCTCTACTTCAATTGAGATCTTATATACAAAAAAAAAAAATTGAAAAAAAATGTATTAACTTAAAAATTGTATACGATAAAACTTTGAGATTTCTTAAAATTTGGTAAAATGTAATAAAAATAAAATTGAAAACTCCAAAGAGTTCAGAAAATCAAAGGTGTCAATCATTTTTGAATCTTTTGCTGATCTTAGACAATGCTAACAATAATGGGAAAACACAATTTTTTGAAAATTTTCTAAAAATTAAAAAAAAAAAAAAAATTCCTTATTCAAATTAAAAAAAAAAATAAATAAATAAAAAAATATTCAAAAATCAAATGAAATTTTTAATTTATAAGGCATACTTTCAGGGTTCCGAATTTAATCCAAAAAAAAAAACATTCCATATTATTTTCAAAAATATTCAAAAAAAAAAAAATGTAATAACAAAATTGAATTTTGAAAAAAAATATATCCTTAACCTTAATCCTTGATTTTCCAAATTCATAAAAAATATACCAAAAAAAAAAAAATTTAATTTTCTTAAAAAAAAAAAAAATTAATTATTTTTATATTTTATATATAATTTTCGATTTATTAAGTCAAAGCTTGTATGAAAATTTTTAATTTTACAAATAAAATTTAATCGACTCACTGGCCAACATGGGTTAAATTGCTTACTTTTTTTTAGGTAAAAAAAAAAACAAACGACTGGTTGAAATTGACTAAAACTCAATTGCAGAATTCATTTACAGAATATAGAATTTCATTATATCTTTCACCCCTTCCCCCACCGATTTATCAATTTGTTTGAAGGCAGAAGAAGCTCATTGGAAAAAAAAGGTAAGAAAAAAAAGTGTAATTATAATTATGATTTGTCTCGAGGTTGGCCTACGCACCTACAAAACCGCACAGGCCAGGCCATATAAGTCGAATCAGAACGACTGCTGGAAACCAGTTGCGCGCTCTGCCATCATTTTTGTGCTTGATGTGGGCTGTGGGCAAAGTAAAGTTGACGCTACCTTAACCGCAGCAAAATGGAAAAAAGCAAGACTGCAACAGTTTGGTTGCGCATTCGCAGTCGCTGTCGCCGTCGCAGTTAAAAGGGCAGCGTCAGCAGCTTCCAAGCGTAGGTGACACTCGACTCTACTCCAACAAAACCAGAGCGAAAGTGAGAGCGAGAGAGAGAGAGAGAGACAGTCGAAGCGAGTTTTGTAATGTGTGTGCTTGTGCATATCGAGAGAGAGAGAGAGAGAGTGGGAGAGAAATATTTAAAGTATTTTATGCTCAAAGCAGCGACAGCAGTACTGCGCGCTTGTGTGTGTGTTAAGTTAACCGTTATACATTAGCCAGCCAGTCAGACGCGTTTCGTTCACCGTTTGAAACGGATCGCTGCCGAATAAAAAAAAAAAAAAAAACCAAAAACAAAACAAAAAAGAATTTCTTGTGTTTTTGTGATTTGAAATAAATTTTGTTGATTTTATTTTTATAATTTGTTAACTGCACTCTCCGTCAGTCAGCCCAGATTTTGTTCACTTCAAAACTAAGTAAACACGCGCGGCTAATTTCCTCTTGTTGTTTTTTTCTTTAAATACAAAACAAAAATTCAGTTTTTTTTTTCTGTGTTGTTTTTTTGTGACAACCGCAACGATCGAACAGTGTTTTTATAAATAGTTTGGCCAAATTTTTTTGTTGTTGTTTGTTTGTTCGTTTTTTGAAAAAAAAAATACTAAGCAAAGACCAAGACCAAAATTACCAAAAATAAATCAAAAGCTAAAGTAAAAACGAAACGTTAATAGAAAAAAAACAAAAACTAACAAAATGGTGGAAACCGTGGTCACTGTGGAAAGAACAACAACAACAACAGCAGGCCCACCAGGTGGCAATGCCGGTGTCAGCAACGACAATTTCTGGGGTGCCATACGCATCAATATCGGTTATTTCCAAACCCCTCCAGGCATTCTAAAGATTGTGCAATTTGTGAGTAAAAAAAAACAAAAAAAAAAAAAATTGAAAAAATAAACCGGGGGGAAAAAAATGAAAGTATGCATAAGAAATTAGTTAAAACGAAATGTGAAGAGCATTTTTTTTTTCTTTTGGGAATTTTACCTATTGATAACACACACACACACACACACACGCAGGCAGATAAAGTGGCTACGATGTCCATGCCGCGGCTTTTGATGATTTTTTTTTTTTTTTTTTATCGAACTTTTACATATTTATGTGACAATGGTATGCGCTATCTATTTTGTTTGTCGAGTTTCAATGGCTTAACTTATGAATTGTACTTGTGTATATGTGTGTGTGTGTGTGTGTTACTTTGGCGCCTTTGGACAGCCAGAAAAAAAAAACACATACATATGTGTCTGTGCCTCTGCTTTGCCTCTGCCCATGCCTCTACCTATGCCTGTGCCTCTGCTTCTGCCTATGCATGTGCCTCTGCCTGTGTCTATGTGTGTGTGTGTTTGGCTGCAGTGGGCAGAGACCTTGCTTGTAGAGTTTCAGCGTGTGTGGGAATTTGATCAACTGTCAACTTTGTAATAAACACAAACGCCATAGACTTGGCAATTCTCTACTTCTTCTTCTTCTTCTTGTTCTTTTTTTCCAAACGCCGTTACAATTTCTTCTTCTTCTGCAATTGCAAACCTGAAGAAGGCGCTGAAGAAAAAAAAAGAGATGGAAAGTGAGTGCCGAATGTGTGTGAGAGGACAATTTGAAGGTGTTGGTCGTTTCCGTTATTTTGCATTTGAATTTTTATAGCTATTCCTTTCGCGCTCATGCGTTTTACCCTTTGAGGGCAAAGTAAATGAAACCGCAACGTATTCACTTTTAATGACAAGCAAAAAATCACCCAAAAAAAAAAAAATAAATAAAGAAAAAGAAATAAAATCAAATTATACATGTGATCGCTGGCAGCACATATATACACATATATATATATATATATTTTTTTTTTGTCATTCAAATGTATTTATATAATTTATAGATGGATTAAAAAAAAATATATATAGAAAAAGTCTTAGGAAAAAAAAAGAAAAATATTTTCTTTGGCTTGGACAAAGTAATTGACGTAATTTGGTCATTGGCTGGTCTATTAAATTAATTACCCCGCTTGTATGAATTTTACCGTTATTTGTGCTGGTCTTATTGATTGAAGTGATTCGATTCGTATTGGCCAGCAACTGCTTCGAATACACGTTAAAAATTCATTAGAGACAATTTCCCATAAATCAGATAAAAAAAACACAAATATTTGAATAACTTTTTTTTCTTCTTCTTCTTCTTTTATTGATTTTTTTTTTTTCGTTTGAACTTTTTGAGCTCACCTCGTCTAGGCACACAGTTGGTAAATTAACTTTGACAAACAGTTGTATATATTTACTGTTATCAGCAAAAACTAATTAAATAAGCCAAATTTTGTTTTTGGGTTAATTTGGTCTCCACTCTTAATTTTGGCCACACTTGTTTATTACCGAGTGGAGGAGGGGGCTCTGTCGGTTTTAGTTATCCAATCAGCCAAAAAGACAGTGCAAAAGTCCAAAAGGGATTCACATAATTTGACTAACAATTAGTCATGGTGATTTGGGACCATTCAAATATTACTCATACGCCCCGATAACAACTCAGGTCAGGCCAAAAAAAAAAAAAAAAGTGATAATGATTTTTTCAATGCAGATTTAGGCAATACAGATAATGTCATAGCATAGCTCAAACTAAACAACAACAACAACAAGAAAAACATACATTTGCCTTTCAGCCTGATTAGATCCGAAGACTCATTACTCATACGCAGTGTGTACTTTTTTTTCCACCATTCGGATTTAATTTTTTGTTCTTCTTCTTCTTCTTTTTTTTTAATCATCGTTGGACACACACAGACACACAGACACCCATATGGGGTAAAAGGCATTAGGTGTTTCTATCAGTAAAAAAAATAAATTGATAGTAAAATGCACATGGTCTCTACAGGCCGATAAGATCATGAAAAATGATTGTTTTCTAGCCCAGCTGGTCGTTTGGGCCCAGGTAAAACTCTTATCTAAGTGTTTGTTGTATTTCGCTTAAATATTTGATTAAGAATTTTAGTCATTTACACAATAAAAAAAGAAGAAGAAGAAGAGGAGGAAGAAGAAGCAGAAGAGAATGTTTGAAGAGCCCCTTAAAAGGCAATAAAAAAATATTTGTCTATTTATAAAAAAAATAAAAAAATAACAATTCCAAATAAGCCAGTGAGACGCCCTCTATTGGCCAAGTGTTAAGTCCTGAGGGTAATGAGCTCTAACAGTCACATAGAGACACAATTATCTTGATAGTCCTGCGCCAGCTCTTTGGGAACCCAAGAAGAGTTAAGTCTGGTCAAGGTCCAGGTCGAAACTAAGAAGTTAAGGCGCCATCTATTGGGTGATTCAAGCAAATGCTAACTAGTCAGCTAGTCAGATCTTCGGGAAGCCAAGTAAAGTTCAGTCAAACAGTTCGAAAGTAAGAAGCTAAGGCGCCATCTATGGGGTGATTCAAGCAAATGCTAACTAGTCAGATCTTCGGGAACCCAAGTAAAGTTCAGGCTGGTAAAGATCCCAAAAAAGGTCGAAAGTAAAAAGCTAAGGCGCCATCTATGGGGTGATTCAAGCAAATGCTAGCTACTCACTTCTATAGACCCAGCCTGGTAAAGGTCTCCAACAAGTGGAGGAAAGAATTTAAGGCGCCATCTATTGGATGATTCAGCTAGTCACTCTTAGGGAACCAAGTAAAGTTCAGCCTGGTAAAGGTCTCTAACAAGTGGAAGAAAGAAAATAGAGGCGCCATCTATTGGCTGATTCAGCTAGTCACTCTTAGGGAACCGAGTAAGGTTCAGCTTGGAAAAGGTCTCCAACAAGTCGAAGAAGGAATTTAAGGCGCCATCTATTGATTGATTCAGCTAGTCACTCTTAGGGAACCAAGTAAAGTTCAGCCTGGTAAAGGTCTCTAAGCCAGTAGAAGAAAGAAAATAGAGGCGCCATCTATTGGATAATTCAGCTAGTCATGAGTAAAGTTAAGCTTGGTCAAGGTCTCCAAAGCCAAGTCCTCCCAAGTCCTCCTCAGTCAAATGAGTTCCAATTTCCTCAGTCAGTCTTGCCGCCCAAGGCGCCATCTATTGAACTATTCAGGCAAAAGCAAACTACCTCTTAGCTCTTAGGGCAAGTCCATAACAGTCTCATTAATCTCACAACTAAACTGGTTGGTACAGTCACTTCCAAAAGTTCAAAGAGAAACTGTACCTCCAAAGTCTTAGGGGATATAACCAAGTCCATTGGGGGAAAATACTCTCATAAAATAAGAAGAAGAAAGAAAAGACCAGACAAATGAATTATGATCAATTTCGAAGACCCTGAAATGCCAACTAAACCAAAAATATTACTCTCTGATCTATTTGCTTTTATCCTTGAAATTTTCATTGTTTTTTTTTTTCTGTGTCAAAAGAAAAACTTGAATAAGTTTGGGGAAGATTTATTATTTTTTAGATTGTCGCCAGAGTTTTCAAAAATTTGTTGGTGTTTTTTTTATTTTTTATTTATAAACGAAAAATTACGTAAGTTTTTTTTTTTTGAGAATCAAATAAAAGTTTCCTCATCTTTTTAAATGATTTAAAAATATATTTTTCATTGTTGTTGTTGTTGTTGTTTTTGTTCAAATGTAAATTAGGCAAATCAAAAATTGTTGAATATGCAAAATAGCGGAAATTATGACATAGATTTTTGTTGTTGTTGTTGTTGTTGTTGTTGGCGACCCACATAGATCTTTTTCGGAACCGCATCAAATCAATCGATAAAAATTCTTCATAGCTTTTTTTTTTTGACCTTGCAAATTCTTGAATGAATGACAAATTGTTGTTGTTGTTGTTGTAAGCATAAAAGGGTCTTTACAACAACAACAACAACTAAGCAAACTGACTAATCTAAACTCAACTCACCTCACCCCCAAAAAACAAGTCAAACCTAACCCAAAGCCTGACGTCATTCTCCCTCTCACTCTCTCTCTCTCTCTATCACTCTGTCTGTCTCGCTCTCTCTGTGTTGAACCCCTCAAGAAATGCATAAAATGTCGGAGATAAGGTGTTTATTTCATTATTGATTGATTAGTTTCTTTTTCTTTTTTTGCTCAAGACTTAACGAGTTGATTGAAAAGCTTAATCGAATTGGCCAAGTTTTATGATCCGAGGCTATATTTATATATATACTAAATACCCTTGTTTTTTTCAAATCTAACAAAGCTCTTAGGGGATATGTCTGGGGGGTGTCTTTGAAATATTCCATCAATTTTTGCTGCCATTTTGAAGGAAACTTTGGGCTGACTGGTTAAGGGCAATTAATATTCCTGGGATTAGGTTAGGAGCTCTCCCGCACCATCTTCCTTTTGGGTCTTGTGTGAAAGCTTTCGGCTCAGCCTAGACAAACCACCAAGTATGTTTTCTACCCACTCTAGACTTATGTATGCCGAATCCAAGTCTTCTCACATACCAAAGAAATACCTCATCTATAGTATTCATCCTTCCACCTCATCCTTCTACCTTTCAGATAGACCTATAGTCATATTTTGGTGGGGTGGGGGGTCTCAATATATCCTTGATAGCTTTATGAAAAATATAGCCTCACCTTTAGGGTTCCTTCTACCTTTCGGCTAGAGCTATAGTCATATTTTTTGTGGGGTCTCCTTGATAGCTTTATGAAAAATATAGCCTCATCTATAAGGTTCTTTCTACCTTTCAGCTAGAGCTATAGTCATATTTTGGGGGTTGGGGGGGGGGTCTCAACATACCCTCAATAACTTTATGAAAAATATAGCCAAAGAAATACCTCACCTATGGGGTTCCTTCTACCTTTCAGCTAGAGCTTTAGTAATATTTTTTGGAGGTCTCCTTGATAACTTTATGAAAAATATAGCCAGAGAAATACCTCATCTATAGGGTTCCTTCTACCTTTCAGAACCTTTCAGATAGAGCTATAGTCATATTTGGGGGGGGGGGGGGAAGGGGGTGTCTCGATATACCCCCAATAACCTAATGAAAAATATAGCCAAAGAAATACCTCATCTATAGAGTTCCTTCTACCTTTAAGTTGGAGCTATAGTCATAATTTTTGGGGGGTCTCCTTGATAAGAAATAATACCTCATCTATAAGGTTCCTTCTACCTTTCAGCTAGAGCTATAGTCATATTTTTTTGGAGGGGTCTTAGTATACCCTTGACGAATAATACCTCATCTATAGGGTTCTTTCTACCTTTCAGCTAGTAGCTCTATATTTCTTGGGGGTCTTGATAGCTTTATGACAAATATAATTTTATGACTTTTGTCTGGAATTCTTATGGGTTTTTTCTCTTGAAAAAAATCCCAAACATAACCTCGAAAAAATTCCTATTCTTATTGAAGACAATCTAAAGCGTTTTTATGGCGTTTTTTTTCTTTCGGGGTTTTATTTATAATCTAGAACAAACGTTTCGAGACTCGTAAAATCTTGGAAAATTTATGCATTTTTTTTTCAATTTTGAAAAAAAAAGTCCAAGCGAAATTGTTGCTGTCACAAATTGCCCAAGTCAATGAGCTCATCTATTTAAGCTTATTAATCACAGAGCCAACAATTTTACACAATTGAGAGAGCAAGCTCACTTAGCCAACAACAACAACAACAACAAGTTGTAAATATCTTTTCAAACAAGTCAGCAAATAAATAAATAAAAAAAAAAAAAATCTTTAAAAATTTTCTTCTTCTTCTTCCTCTTTCCTCTTCTTCTTCTTGCTTATTTGAATACATTAAAAAGTAATTTTATTTTGTTTATTTTAGCTTTGAGCTGACAAAGTTTACACACTCTTTTTCCACCCGATTTTGCTTGACATATCAGTCCGATCGTTATGAAATTTGGTATATATATTTATTTATATATGAAAAATGTCTAGCCCAAATTTCAAGGCAATCGATGTGTAAATATTTAAGTTATACTCAAAATCGGATCTTAGTCTCGACTGATATAGCAGTGGGTTCTGTCTAAAATTTGGCTGACACGTAGCTTTCATTGTGAAATCTTAAAGATGAAATTGATTTGTGATAGGTCAAAACGTGTGGGGGATATACCCAAGACCGATTTGGGTTCAGATGACATGGCTATATAGGGGATAGTAGTTCGTGTTTGTGCTTAGGTTTCTTTGTGTTTAAGTTTATTTCCAAATAAGAAACTCGATAAATGGGGGGGGGGGGGGGGGGGGGGTTAATACTTAAGCCGATTTGGGTTCAGATCATATATATATATATATATCTGATTCCAGGCAGGCTGTAAATTAGATTGAGAGACTGGCTAGACTGGGGAGAGACTGAAAGACCGATATGTCTATATCCTCTAGGGTTAACTGGGGATTATGGGGGGGGGGGGGGGGGGGGGGTGTTACAAATTTCAGAACTAACTGAATATACTCTTTTTTGTTTTGATTTGCTCGTCTTACGTCACAAGATCATTTCCATTGCATTTCTCTCACAAGAAAAAAGAAGAAGAAGAGATTTTTTTTTTTACAGGTTTTTTTTTTATTATTATTTTTTGCGTCTGAGAAATTTATGAACATTGCATGTCTTTAATTAGATCATTTTTGCAAAATAAAAATAAAACTTGATTTTTTTTCCATTTTTTTTTTGAGAATGGTTAAATCATCTTGGTATGACTCAATAAAGTTGAAATATTTTATAACAAATTTTTTGGTTAGAAAAAATGAGGAATATTTTTTTTTGTTTTTTTTGAAACAAAAAAGAAAATCTCATGGCTCAGCGAGCAGTCAATGACCATTGACCAGTTTAATTGCTGAAACCTTTTTTTATTTATTTATTTACCATGGTTGATTACCTTCCCCTCCCCCCGCCCCCAAAAAAAGGGTTCTCTGTTTATATAGAGAATTTCTAGAATCACCCCAAAATGTAAGAATGAGAAATTATTCGCTTGATCAATGACGCGCAACTTGTTCGACTCGAGAAACTCAAAACCAAAGGCGACGATGGCGACAGTCACAGAAACTCAAACCCACACAAATCTAACAGATACTACTTGGCCATATACTCATATATGTACATGTGTATGTATTCATAGTGGTTTTATATAGCGCCTTAGAGTATATAAAATCTGTGTCATCAGCCACTCGGAATAATAAGCAATTTCAAACAATCACCGATTTGCTCTCAACAATCCCGACAATTGTATTATTTTCTTTTAACTTGGAAATTTAAATAAATAATAAAAAAAAAATAATAAAATAAAATAAATAAGATAAAAAAATAAATAAAAAAAAGGAAATAAATAAAATGAAAAAAAAAAAAAAAATAAGAAAAGTCAATAAAAAAAAAATAAAAAAATGAAACTAAAAAATAAAATAAATGAAATAAGTAAAATAAATAAATGAAAAAAAAAAATTAAAATAAAATAAATTAAAAAAAAAAGAAAATGAATAAAGAAAAAAATAAAAAAAATAAGAAAATAAATAAAATGAATAAATAAAAAAAAATAAATAAATAAAATAAATGAAATAAATAAAATAAATATGAAAAAAATAAAATAAAAAAATTAAATTGATAAAAAAAAAATTTAAAAAAAAAAAAAAATAAAATAAATATTTTTTTTAGAGCTGAAAGAAATAAAATAAATAAAAAAAAATTAAAAAAAAAAATAAAAAATGAAATAAATAAAATAAAAATTAAAAAAAAAAATAAAAAATGAAATAAATAAAATAAAAAAAAAAATAAATAAAAAAAGGAAATGAATAAAATAAAGAAAGAAAATAAAGAAATAAAAAAGAAAATAAATAAAATGAATAAATAAAATATATAATAAAAAGTAAAAAATAGGAAATGGATAAAATAAATAGAATTAATAAAAAATAAAATAAAAAAAGGAAATAAAGAAATAAAAAAGAAAATAAATAAAATGAATAAATAAAATAAATAAGTAAATAAAATAAAAAAAGAAAATAAATAAAATAAATAAATGAAAAAAAAATAAATAAAAAAAATAAAATTGATTAAAAAAAAATTAAAAAAAAAATAAAACAAATATTTTTTGTTAGAGCTGCAAGAAATAAAATAAATAAAAAAAAACTAAAAAAATAAATTAAATAAAGTGAAAAAATAAAATAAAAAAAATAGAATAAATAAAAATAAAATAAAAAATGAAATAAATAATAAAAAGTAAAAAATATGAAATGGATAAAATAAATAAAATTAATAAAAAATTAAATAAAAAAAAGAAATTAAAGAAATAAAAATAAGAAAATAAATAAAATGAATAAATAAAAAAATAAGTAAATAAAATAAAAAAAGAAAATAAATAAAATAAATAAATGAAAAAAAATAAATAAAAAAAGACTAAAAAAAATAAATTAAATAAAGTGAAAAAATAAAATAAAAAAAAAAATAGAATAAACAAAAATAAAATAAAAAATGAAATAAATAATAAAAAGTAAAAAATATGAAATGGATAAAATAAATAAAATTAATAAAAAATATAATAAATAAGAAAATAAATAAAAAAAGAAAATAAATATTTGTTGTCAGAGCCCCAGGAACCCTAAAAAAGCTCAGTCCAAACCAAAACTGAGGTGGAAAAAAAAAAATTTGAAAACAATTTTATTCATTCATTTTTTTATTTATTTTATTTTTTTTATTTATAAATATGAAAATTTTTAGATTTTTTTCTG
This sequence comes from Scaptodrosophila latifasciaeformis, assembly GCA_037075145.1. Classification (NCBI taxonomy): domain Eukaryota; kingdom Metazoa; phylum Arthropoda; class Insecta; order Diptera; family Drosophilidae; genus Scaptodrosophila; species Scaptodrosophila latifasciaeformis. Next base: position 3,414,110 of record JBAMCM010000429.1, read on the forward strand.
TGTGTGTGTAGATAATTTTTATGGTTTTTTTATGTATGGAAAAATCACACACACACACACACACATACACCGACACATATCGAATAGCCAATTTTGTGTAGAGAAAGAAAATTCAGTTTTCACGGAAAAATTCATGTTATTTTTAAAATGTGACGTAAACCTAATTTTTAGACTCTTTTCGAAGAAAAAGGAGTCTATTCACTTTGCTCTGATGTTTGTAACGCACAGAACCAAACATCGTAGACCCACAAAAGTTACATCTAGAATACTTAGAATCACTAGAGGAGTCGATATAGCCATGTCCGTCTGTCCGTCTGTCCGTCTGTCCGTCTGTACATATCAGATTTACTCCGTCAGTTTAAAAGCTATTTTGCTGAAACTTGGTATATAGCCTTCTTTTTTACCTAGGTAGTACACTAGTTTGAATCGGTCGGATCGGACCACTATATCATATAGCTGTCATACGAACCTAAATCGGTTTAGGCAATAACTTCCACATTTATTATCCGATTCTTTTCAAATTTGGCATACGTGTTTTTTATATAACGATAGATAATTGTGCCAAATTTCGCCTGGATCGGATCACTATATCATATAGCTGTCATACGAACCTAAATCGGTTTAGCGACTCACACATTTATTATCCGATCCTGTTGAAATTTAATATGCATATGTTTTTTATAGCAATTAATATATGTACCAAATTTTGTAAGGATCGGACGACTATATCATATAGCTGCCATACGAACCTAAATCGGTTTAGGGAATAACTCGCACATTTATTACCTGATCCTGTTCAAATTTAGCACACATATGTTTTTTATAACAATTAATACAAATACCAAATTTCGTAAGGATCGAACTACTATATCATATAGCTGCCATACGAACCTAAATCGGTTTAGGGAATAACTCGCACATTTATTGACTGATCTTTTCAAAACTCGGCTAACACGTTTTCTACATAAATATACGCGTTTGTGCTAAATTTTATTAAAATCAGACTACTATATCATATAGCTGTCATACAAATCGAAATCGGCCCTATTAACTGACCAACCCCGTTCATGTGATTTTCGGCAGAAACAACTTCGAAAAGAGTCTGTAATCTTCGGCACCCCGAAGATAACGTTGGGATTTTTTTTTTATTTACTTTGACAAGGGTTAATATATACATATATACATATGTGTGTGTGTGTTTACATAGTTAAAAGCTATTTTGGTGGGTAACAGTTTTTCCGAATTTTCCAAAAGTCACAGTTGGTCAATGAAATGAAAGAGTTCACTCAACTTTGCACTGCTTAAGGCACTAACAACAACAACAACAACAGCAACAACAATTAACAGTGCCAGCCTAGCTGATGTCAGCAGAGCGAGGGAGATAGATAGAGATGGAGAGACCAACTGCAGCGCAACAGCAGCCCACGAAGGCGACTGCGCAGCTTGTTTGCTGCCTCTGTCTGTCTGCCTGTGTGTGTGTGTGTGTTTGTGTGAACAAAAACAAAAGCCAAACTAGACGCGCAGAGACATGTGAACAACAACAGCAACAAACACAATAAACTTTGTGCTATGTTGTTTGTCCGCTATTAGCATTTTTTTTTTTTTATGTAGTCTCGGTCTCTGACCATCACCATCATCATCTGTAATCAACAGGTCGCCCGGTCCGGCCACAAAAGCAACAACTTTCAGCTTTCACTTTTTCTTTTTTCTTTCTTTCATTTCTTTTTGGTGTTGTTGTTGTTGGTGGTGGTGTCTTTTTGTAGGCGACAATAACATGACAGGCGTGTGTGTATGTGTGTGTGTGTGTGTGTCTTTTGTTTTTAGAAATGACAATGAACCTGTGCGTTGCGAGTTGTTGTTGGCCGGCCACCTGCTTTTGTTTTTCTTCAACCACCTGAATTTTTTTCTTTCTTCTTCTTCTTCTTCTTTTTTCGAATTCGAAACCAACCAACGCAATTCAAAATCTGTGTCATCGTTGTTTTTTTTTTTTCAATTCATAAAATAACCCAAATCAAAGCAATTGCAAATTGTTTGTGTGTTGGCGTTGCCTGATCGTTTCTACTGTAATGGAGTGCAGCGCGTGGGCGCGCGCGCGCGAGAGAGAGAAAGAGAGAGCCATAGGGGTCATTTGCAGTTAAAGAATTTTCGGTTGGGCTGACCAGCGTGTTGAATATCATTTACATTTTTTTTTTTGTTTGGGTAAAAGAATTTTTAGTTGGGCTGACCAGCGTTTTGGGTATCATTCACATTTTTTTTTTTGTTTGGGTAAAAGAGTTCATCTCTTTTAATGATGTCATAATTGAATTGGAGCAAATCAATTGAACTTGTGCCCTTTTAAGAATTTATTTTTATATTAATTTATGTACTCTTTGTTTTTGTTTTTTGGCAGATTCTTGGCATTCTTTGCATGGCCTTGGCCTCACCGCCCCGCATTGCGGCCACTTCGTTCTTTATGTTTGTGATTGTCATTTCATTCATAGCCACAATTTTATGGATAGCCGCCTATTTCCTGGGCATACGTGAGGCGCTCAACGTTGCCGTCAATTGGATATTCACTGTAAGTTAAATTTTGCAAAAAAAAAAAAAAATGAACCGTTATAATTAAATTTTTTTGTTTTTTTAGGAACTGATCAATACAGCCATTTTGTCGGTACTGTACTTTATAGGCTTTGTGGTGCAATTGGCCAAATGGTCGGGCTACTCGGACTCGTATTATGGCTCGAATATTGCGGCCGGCGTTTTTGGTCTATTCAATTTCTTGGCCTATGCAGCGGGCACATACTTTTTGTATTTGGCGCACAGATCGGGTGCCACGTATTAGTCAAAAATAAAGCAACAGCAACCGCAACAACAAAGGAAGCAACAACTTCTACAATCCTTTGCAGCCTGCCCCTCCCCCCCCAGTGACGCGTGTGTGTGTGTGAGTTGGAAGGCCTTGAGCTGGCTGAGCAGTGAGAAGGAGACAGAAGGAGTAGGCAAGCAAGCGAGAAGAAGAACCGTTACGAGCGACCAATAACAACAGCAATAGTCATAATTTACACACACACACACACACACACCCCTTCCCCCCCACACACTAATTTAGTTCAAAGTTTAAGAGTTTTGTTTTATTTTTGTTGAAATTCAAGAGAAAAAAATTCGAAGAAGAAGAAGAAGCCGAAGTGTTTGCGCCTTTTAAACAATATTTTTTTTTTTTTTTAATTTTAATGCTTATTTTTAACGCGCTGCTAACATTTAAGTTTAATAACAACAACATATAAATATATACAAAAATAAACAAACAATAGTGCAAAAAAGAAAAGTTATCAAGACGGGGAAAAAAACCAACAACAACAACAACAAGAAACTGTAAGAAAAATGTTTTTAATAAATTAAATTATTTGTATCTGTATAAAGTGGATTTTTATTTCAATGGAGATTATTTCAAATTAATTTTTCAATTAATTTTTGAAATGTGCTTAACGCGCGCTAAAAAGTTTGCTAAAACAGACGAAAATTCCATTTTGAAATTCACCAATAAGTATGCTATAAAATAAATAAAAGTTCCACTCCGTTTCCGCTTTGTGCCTCTTTGGTTTGTGTCTCTGCTAACACAGTGAACCTTAGCCTGAACTCAAACCACTTTGCATCTTTTCTCAAATGGTCAGTTTTGGTTAAAATCAAAATGTTTGAAAAAAAAAAATCAAAATGATTGAAAATATCATCAAAATGATTGAAAATACCATCAAAATGATGAAAAAATCAAAATTATGAAAACAAAGTTAATTTTAATTATTTATTTGAATAAAATTATGAAATCAAATTAAAAAAAAAATCCTGGCCCAACAATTTAAGCAACAGCGAGAAGAGCAGCAAGAACAGCAGCAACAACAACACAAACAAATACTAAGTTAGCAACAAGAAAATAAAAACAAAAAACCATTAGAAATACTAGAAATATGCAAAAATGTTATTCAAACAAATCTTGCTGCAAATCAAGGATGTTCCATTCCGGCCATTCCGGGCCGCAAGTCCAATTCCATTCGTCCCTCTCAACTTGGCATGACATAGCAAAAGGAGTTTGTCAAGGCTCAACGAGAAGTTAATGCGTCATTTTATTGTTAGATAAAGACGACCCCCACAGATCGGAGCAAGTTTGTTATTTTTTTTATTTATTTCTTTATTTTGTTTTACTAAATTATTTGATTTTTGTTATTATTTCATTTAACTTTATAATCAGTAAATGTCTTTGTTTTTATTAATTTTTTTTTTTTTCAAAGTTTTGTTTTTTTTTTTATTATTCTTATTTATTTATTTAATTTTGTTTTTTTAAATGTTTTAGTTGTAGTTAAGCTGTAAAGAGTTTTAAATGTCTTTTCTAGGTTCGAAAATCGATTAGGCTTGGCTTATTTCTTAGATTTAATTTTTATTTTTTTTTTTATTAATTCAATTTTTTTATTTTTTTATTATTATTATTATACACTCTTAGAATTCTAAATAGATTTATTGTGTGTGTGTATGTTTTTTTTTTTATTATTTTTGAAAAAAACAATCAATTTTCTCGCCCATCATTTGGAACTCTTTACGCTCGATTCAACATTATACAAATATTATATATATATATCTTTATATATATACATATATATATATATATACATATATATATTATATATATATATATAGAAAATTATAAAATAGTTTTTTTTTTGTGGTTTAAAAGGAACGCAAAAAAAAAGACGAAAAAAAAAAAACTTAAAAAATAAATCAAAGCAGAATTGTTTAACAATTGTTAAAAATTTTAAAAATAATTAGGTTGAGGCTTAAAGCACTTGACTAACTAAATAGTTAAATTGTAAATTTTCTTTTACTTTTCAGCATTTGTTTGATTTGATCGCAAATGCCTAAAAGAAACACTCAAGTTGACCAGAAATACAAATTATTTTTTTTTTGTCTCAAAAAAAAAAAAAAAAAAAAAAACAAAACAAACTTAAATTAAATGTTTAACAAAAAAATGTACAAAAATTAATTTTACTTATTTTTTTTGTGGCCTTTTTGTTGTTGTTTTTTTTTTTTTTTTTTGGTCGCAACTTTTGTTTTTTTTTTCAGCTTAGCCTAAAATTTTTTTCGTTTCTTTAAATTTACGTTTAGTTTTTTTTCTTGTTGTTTTTGTTTTTTTTGTTTTAAATAATAAATACATATACATATACATTATTACATTATACAATTACATATTCCATAGTACAAAATATAAAATTTAACATCACATTGGTTGACATTCTTTTGTTGGTTGGTTGGTTGGTTGCTTCGCTTTACATGCATTTTTTTGTTTTTGTTTTTCTTGTTTTTTACGTTTTTTGTTTTTCGTTTTTGTTTTTCGTTTTCTTTGTTGTTGTTGTAATTTGTGGGTAGGTTGGTAATTTCTTTCTTATTTAGCAATTTTATAAAATTTTTTTCTTTTGCTATTTAAGTGTATTTGTTTGTGTGTGTGTGTGTAAGTATGTGTGTGTGTTTTTTTTTTTCTTCAACAATCACCATCATCGTCATCATAATGAACATTTATCGGTAGGTCTAAAATATTTGCAAACAAACAAACAAACAAACAATTTCCTCCTCGCCTTGGCTAAAGCCTCTCGCTATCTCTCTCTCTCACTCGCTCGCTCTCTCTGTCTCTTTCCATTCCATTTTTCTTATGATGTACTCCTTCTGCTCTCTGCTCTGAAAGAATAGAAAATTTCTTTGTTTTTTAATTAAAAAAATTTCTATAACAAATTCCAAAACTTACTCAGTTTTATTTAGCTAATTTTTCTCTCCACTTTCTCCATTTTCTCCAATTTGCCTAACCGACCACACCACATCTGCTTTTACAGTTATATATAAAAAAATTGCTATTTTCATCATCTGTTTTTTAGCTTTTAATTGAACGACTTCACCTAAACTTTCAAATGGATAAAATTATTTCCCAAAAAACCATTTTTTGGATTTGGCTTACCCAAGAGAAGATCTACTAATCGCCAGGATGCTCGGGACAAGAGCGATTCACTTCGAACCAGCGATCGATGCAACTGCAAGGGAATATATAAAAATATTAATATTCATTTTATATGGCCACGGATTGGAATTGCTTACCCTTTGTGATAGATGCAGAGACAGGGTAAACGAGCAATTATATCGCCGGGACTCAGATCTTCCAGGCAGATAACGCATTCTCCTTTTGGGTCCGTCAAAACGTCCTCTAAAAAAAATTTCGAGATATTTGAAAATCTTGCTTAAAAATATATATATAAGTATACCGTTATATGAGAGTCGTGGTTTTGTTAGGCACATGACTAAATGGCATTCAATATCGTCGGGCAATACGAATTTATTACAAACTGGGCATTTGATCCCTGCCAAAATAAATAAAGAGTAAATAAAAATTATTATAATTTTTTTTTTAAATAAAAATGAAATTAGAAAATTACCATTAAATGACCAAATATGCGATGGAAGCGATGTGGCTGTATAGACACGTCCTATACCATTTGTGGATGTGGCTGATGCAGCCAAGGCAATGCTTTCAACAATATTTGCTCCAGTCATATCCTAAATGGAAATTAAATCAAAAACAGATTATTTAGAAATTCTGGAGGGGATTGGTTGAGTTGAACTTACGCGTATGGAATCACCGAGTCCACGTCTTTGTTGTAGATAATTTTGTGTGGCTGAAGTGTTATTGTTGGCGGCAGCTGAGAAACTATTACTATTTGAGTTAGCGGATACTGAGACTGAGACGGCGGGATGTGTGTGTGGGCTATTGCCGGATGAATGGTGATACGCGGTTGAGCCTTGTTGTTGTTGGTTTTGGTGTTGTTGTTGTTGTTGTTGGTGCTGTTGCTGTTGTTGTATGTCGGGCACAGAGCTAAGGCTGCGCGCCCTCTGGCGGTCTATCGATGTGGAGTTCTGATGATTATGGTAGACCTGGAGGCCAGGCAGGGTGCGTAGGAGATTGAAGCCGGGTCCGGCATCGTTGCCACGACCGGGCAGTGCTGAGTTTGGCGGCGACGTGTCGGTGGTGGTGGCACCCGTTGAACTGCTTGAGAAAGTTCTTGAGCGTGGGCTCTGTTGGCCGCTGGTCGCTGGAGTGCTTGCCTTTTGACCCATAGATTTGGACTCTCGATATGGTTTTTTTTGGCAGCTGTGCTGCTTTTGTTCTGGCTTAAGGTTCGCCCACTTGCTGCTTATTTATTTAGTTTTATTTTGGTATTATTTTGTTTTATTTGATTCTATTCTGTTATTTTTTTTTTTTTCAATTAGTTTTTGATGGTTGGAATTTTGTTGTTTTTTTTTTTTTGGAGTTGATGCGATTTGTTTTGACAGTGCCGCTTGGTACTTTGTTCAAGGAAACAAAACAAATACAAATGCTGCCAGACAACAATGGAAATGGGGAAAACAAAGTAAATGAAAAGGGATTTGCAGCGGCGGCGTTAGCGTCAGCGTCAGGTCAGTTTTAGTATTGGCGGAGGAGTCGGAGGCGACAGCGGCGGCGACTAGCAGCAGCAGCAGCAGCAGTAGTCGTAGTCGTCACAATTGCGGCTATGGCTGTGGCGGTGGCGGTGACGGTGACGGCGGTGATAAATACGGTATAGATAAGTGTGTGTTTGTATGTAGAAGCGCGGTGTGCCAAAAGTGCGGGTGTAGGAGGGCGTTAATCGGTCGGTGCGTAGATTGCTCTTGTTCCAACAGCCAAAAAAGGTGTGACTGAGCTTCATCCGCTTGTTTACACTTTCAATTTATATAAAGTATTCAACTATTTTATTTTCAACATCTCCGTATTTCGTTTAATGTGTACTCATGCACTTTGTCAATTTGATAACTGTGAGAAACACACAAAAACGGACAAAGAATACCTCCGGACAGAGTGAAAAATATTAGTGTTGCTCTGTTCCGGAACGAACGTGGGCGACTACGCCAGGTATCTCAACAAGCCCCCAAGCCGGGCCATCTATTCTGCTTGGCTTTAACAGTTTGCCTAAGAGCTTTGAAATTATTATATTTATTGTCCTAAGGAGCTGAATGGAAATCTACTTAATTATTAATATTAAATTTTCAAAGAATATTATCAATTGGAAACGTAATATTTTGAATGTCAGCAGGTAACCCAAATGACTAGTTCGCCTGTGTGAACACAGCTTCTCAAGTCTAGAACTTATCGAGTCATATGACACACTAATCGAAATTGTATCATGAAATATTCGAAATTATGACCTATTTTAAATACAAAATGATTTCATTGTTTAAGTGCTTATATCATAAAAGGTTCTAATAAAAAAATTAAAACTCAGTGCGTAAGTGACAGAGACTATCGATATAGCTCGATAACTGAACCAGTTCGTTATTTTGTTATTCGTTCGGTACACCACGACCAATAGGGGAAAAAAAGTAAAGACCCAATTCTTCCACAGTGGCAAAACCAACAAAAACGGCATGAGTTGGTTCGAAAAGGCCAAAACTGTTTTAATTGAAGCCTTAGATATCCAAGATGATGATAGCAAAACAGCTGGAACAACAACGGGGGCCAGTGCATCCTTGAGTACCACAACCACAACAGCCTCAAACCCAGACAACGACAATGGCCTGACGGCAACAACTCCCACATTCTTTGACAATCCACATGCCAATGAAATGGTCACTATACCGCCCAGAGCAGGCGATGTAGTCTCCGTGCCGCCCTCAACAAATCCAACACCCGTCGATGCCGTCAAAAGGCAATCGGCCACTTCGGATTCCGTGGACCTGCTGTCACTGCCTTCGCCCAGTTCACCTTCAGTGGGTGGCAGTGCCAATTTTTTGCGCAACTCTGAATCGTCCCTAGAATTGATAACAGCCACCACGGGCAGCGAACTGGAAATGTCACCTGACACGGAGTCCTCCCTACCCGGCAGTATTGTAATTATAGCCAGCAATGAAACATCCGATAATGCTGACGAGGGTGATGGCGAAGATGACGACGACGATCAAATCAAAGACGACCATTCACTGCACTTAAATGGTAAGCTCCGAAAATCTCAGCCAACAAGGAAAATTCAGATTTCCATTTTATTTGTTTTTTTTTTTTTTTTTTTTTTAGATTCAACCAAAACCATGAAAGCCTTGCTGTTCAGTGAGGCCCAGACTTCAGGCACCGTGGCTGGAGCAGACTCAGATTCCACGCAAAGCTTCGAGGACATACAAATGCAATTGAGTCAAAAGGACAAACTGGGCGCAGTAAATGCGGGTTCCGCTGCCACAGGCGCCAAGTCAGATATCGTGGATCAGAGCTACTCGTCCACATCCTCGGATATAGAAATCATCTCCAATCCCAATGGTGGCGATTCCAGCACGAACAGCACCACCACACGCACCAGTCCACAGAAATTCCGGGAACTCGGCCTCAAGGCCAACACTTTGGCCATGAAGACCAAAGGTCATCATCGTGAGCCCTCCGAAATATCCCTGCTATCCGAGGACTCTCAGGCCGAGCTGGACAAGCTGGTTAATCGCATCAGTGAGCTGAATCAGGTGATTGAGGCACGCGAACAGCGTCTCCTCCAATCCGAGCGTCAAAATGCCGAACTTATCGAACGCAATCAAGAACTCCTGGCTGCCGTCGAAGCCGTCAACAATAGTGCCCAAAATACAGACGCCACAGCCGAAGCTGTCCAAAGACTGTCAGCGTTGGAGAAGAAATTCCAGGCCAGCATACGCGAACGTGATGCCTTGCGCATTCAAATCAAAACCCTGAAAGATGAATTGCAAAACAAAATACCCAAAGATGAGCTAGCCGAATGCAACGAAATGATAGCTGGCCTCCAATCCGAGGGCGAGAAACTATCCAAAGAGATTCTACAACAGTCCAATATTATCAAAAAACTCCGGGCCAAAGAGAAGACAACGGACACTTTGCTCAAAAAGAATGGCGAGCAAATTTCCCAGCTATCCAGCGAGGCCGAGCGCCTCAAGAAATCCCTGGCCGCCAAAGAGGAAATGGAGCGTACCCAAATTGAAGCCGTCTGCAAAATGACCGCCGAGAAGCGACGGGCCGACGAAGAGAATGCCGAGCTCCACAGCCAAATCGAAGATCTCCAATCCAAATTGGATGCACTCCACAAGAGCTTCGAGGGCGTCAAGGGAGATCTACAGAAGCGCAGTCGGGCCGAGCAGGATCAGGTCAAGGCCGAGAATCAAGAGTACCTGCAGCAACTCATGGAGTTGCGTGAGAAACTCTCGGCCACAGAGCAGGGCATGGCCCGACGGGAGCAGCAATTGCGTGAGGAGAATCGTGAGCTACTGCGACGCCTGGAGGCAGCCGAGCTGAGGGCCGAGACATCCACCCAAGAGCTCAGCATGACCACCACACCACTGATACGCCAGATAGAAAGCCTACAAAAATCTCTCAATCAGCGCTCATCCAGCTGGGCCAAAGATGAGCAGGCCATGCTCCAGAGACTGGAGGAATCCCAGGTTCAACTCCGTTCGCTGCAGCAATTGGAGACCGTACAGAATGAGAAGCAAGAGCTCTTGCGTACACGCTGCAATCTGCTGGAGGAGAAGCTCTCCAAGGCCCTCATGCAGGTCGAGACGGCCAAGATTAGCCTAAAGGAACAGCAACTGGAAGCGGAACTCCAAACTAGTAACCACAAAAGGTGAGTCAAATAAACCAAGAAACCCAAAAATGTTATCTTTCACTTTGGTTTAATTTAGACAAATTGAATTGCTGCAAGTGGAACTGAAGGGAAGTCTGGACAAGATTCAAGAGCTGGAGGCTCAGTGTCAGCGTTTGGAGGCCGAGCAACAGAAACAGCCTACCTTTGCCCGAACCAGTGAACTGACTGTGGAAGCTGTCAAGGCAGTAGCCAGCAATGTCGAACAAGTCCCGAGACAATCACCACCCCTCAGTCTGGCCGATGAAAGCGGCTCCAATGATGAGGCCCTCGGAGGCATACTCGACTGGCAGGCAGTGAGTTATTCCAAAGAAAAAAAAATTAGACTTTTTCTAAACTTTTCTCTATTCAATAGGATGATATGGATTGCATTTCCATGTCGGGACGCCAGCCCTCGGGGATTATACAAGGTGTACATTTGAATTTCCTGGCGCCCACCACAACGACCCTAGAGCATTTGCAGGCTCTGCTCAAGCAGCGAGATGGAGAGCTGTCGCATTTGCAATGGGAATTGTCACGCCAGCAGGCTGAGCGTACCGTCCTAGATTCGGAGATATCCAATCTCACCATGGAACTCGAAACGGTGGGCCACAAAAACCTTTCCCCAAAAACCTTTCGTTTTATTTAGAAATATTTTCTTCTTCTTTAGTTAAAGGATAAATTGTTAGCCTACGAGGCAATGGAGAAGAGTTTTGCGGAACTGCAGCATCGCTATGATGCCTTGCTGGAAATGTATGGAGAGAAAATGGAACGAACCGAGGAACTCGAATTGGATTTGGTGGAACTGAAGCAGGCCTATAAGCTCCAAATTGATGAGCTTCTGGCCAATCCGCCACCGAATTTAGTTGGTACACCCAAGCATACGTGATTCCTCTGAACAGCTTATATATATATATATATATAGAATATCCGCACCTCTTCAAATCTTGTCAAATTTTAGAAATCTTAAAAAAAAAAAAAAAAACGAAAAAATTCCACAAGAAAAATTATGATTAATTTTTAAATCTTTTCAACTTTTAATTTTTATTTAATTTTATTTTATTTTTTTTTGGCCTAGAATATAATGGTTAAATTTCTAGTTATTATATTGATCGATTGTGATAATTTATTTATATATGTATATGGAAGAAAGAAGAAGAAGAAAAACGAAGTATATAAAAACTTGTAAATTAAACAAAACAAAGGCAAATTTAATAAACACTTCAAAAAAAAAAAAAAGTTGTAACCTTTTTTTTAATTAAAAAAAAAAATTAATTTCTCAAATAAAAAATAAATTTCTTAATTAAAAAAAATTAATTTTTAAATAAAAATAAATTTTTAAAAGGAGAAAATAAATCACTAAGAAAAAATGAAAAACAATTTTTTATTTTATATTTTTTGGAATTATTAAAAACTTTTTAACACTTTAACAAATCACATTTTTTTTTTTGGAGAAAATTCTTTGGCAAGTTTTTTTTTATAGCCACTTAAAATATTCCCTGAACTTAGATAAGACTAAATTTAAAAAATCCTAAAGAATTATTCTAAAATACTTTTGACTATTTTTTTGTTTTTTTTAGTTGCTCAGAATATCCCGGACAGTCTGGGTGAGTGGAAAGACCGGCTTGGAGTTGGCCATACGACTGGTTATGTATTGGCAAGAGTTTTTCACATCATCCGCATTTAGGGAAAATATCATGGCACCGGCTATGTGAAGGTCCTTGACATAGTTGGCCTTGCAGGAAATACTTTTTTGATTCTCATAGGAGATCCACTCGCGATTGGCACTCAAATAGGGGGCACAGGCCTGATCATCGTAGGCGTACAAGGGCTCCAGATAGTTGGCAGCGCATTCACAGGTCTGAGAGAGGCTGGTGAAACCGAGACTGCCACATTGACCTATGCCGGAGGCAGCTGCTCCAATGCGTTTGTTCAGAGGATTGAAGAGACTGTAAGAGGCAACAGAAAAGTGAGAATTAGAGGGAGTTGTGAAAAGGGTGGTGTGGGCTTACGTGAATGAGTGACCAAAGGTGGGTAGGCCTACCACCAGTTTGGTGGGCTCGAGACCACTTTGGAGCCACCAGTGAATGGTGTAGTTGATATTGAAGGTGGACAAAATGGAGAGCTCGTTGCGGCGAGCATAGAGGGGGGCATTGATGCCGGTGAAGGGTGTGCTGCGGCTATAGAAATGAAAGTCATAGGACATGACGTTGACATGGTCAACGTAGAGATTCAATTCACGTATGTCATAGGCATACAGAGCGATGCCTTCGGGTGCGGCAGCAGCCACGGAGAGAAGGCGGTTTTCACGCTTCTCACGACGCCACTCTTGACGCAGCTCGTAGAGTAGTTGGGAGAAATGTTGACGTTCTTTGTTGTAGGCACTGGGAAATTCCCAGTCTAGGTCGATGCCGTCGAGGGCAGCATACAATTTGAGAGTGTCTCGCAGGGAGCGTAGGAATTCCTTGCGCTGGGCATGTTTGGCCACCATGCGGGCGAAGCCATTGCCACTGTCGGCCCCGCCAATCCACAAGAGCAACTTCACCTCTGGATATTTGAACTTAAAATTGGGGGTATCTTGAGCCAGGACTTCCTTTAGCCTTGGGGAAAGCAATAGGGTATTGTTCTCCACATTAGCTATGCCGATATTAATGTGAGTGCAGAGATCTCCTGGCACATCCAGAAGACTTAGTTTATCATCAGTGGCTGTGTAGTAGCAGACCAAGAGCTGCGGAGTAGAGGTCTCCTTGGGCAGTGTTTCAAAGTGCGACTTGCTCAGCAGAAGACCGAATTTGATCAAACCACAAAGACCAACCAAAAATAATATCACCTTAAGCCAAATTGATGTATTTTGCTGTCGCCATTCTATGTCCAAAGAGCTGGTAGGCAATACAATGTAATTAGCCATGCCAAGTAAATACAAACGCAACTGCCTATTTGCTTTGTTTGGGTTTTTCTGGATATGCCAGGCAAATCGATAACAAAGATAACAACAACCATTTGATCATGCTCACAAAAGTTATCGAACTTGTGTCATGAACTTTGCTATTTTCAATTGAATTTAATATTATAATTCAGTTTTTTTTTTAACATGTTTATTTGGAAATTATTATTATTATTATTTTTTTTTTGTATTTCTCACGTAAGGAGTGTAAAACATGTATCTAGTTTTTTATACATTTTTAAAGTGGACTACCGGCTTTTAGATTTCAAAAACAGCAACACAACTGGTCACACTTAAGCGTTCCCACCATTTTCGAAAATTAAAGGCTTCGCTTTCCGCAATGTCACTAAATTACTTAGGTTACAGTTTTTTTTTCTAAATGTGGCATTATTAATTAACTAAGCGTCTTTCACAACACAAATATTTTTTATTTAACATAGATATCGCTTGTAACGTTGACATTTCACAGTTTCTGATCGTGTGTAAAGCGTCTGTAAAGTGAAGCGTGCGTTGAACATTTCGTTTAAATAAAACGAAAAAGTTATTGTAAAATAGAAGTAATTTTCCTTTGGTGCAAAAAAGTGTCAGTTTTTGGCATTGGGATGTCAAATTCTAACGGTGATACTGTGAATGTGGCTCTACGGGTGCGTCCCCTGGTCAGAAGTGAAAAAGAACGCGGCTGCCAACAGGTCATAGAAAGGGCTGCCGATGGCTCCCCCCAGGTCACAGTCAATCGTACAGAATCCTTTACCTACAACTATGTCTTCGATACCAACGATAGCCAGCAAAAGCTCTATCACGACTGCGTCTTACCCAAAATCCAAAAACTGCTCGCCGGATTCAATGTGACCATTTTGGCCTATGGCCAGACCGGCTCTGGCAAGACCTACACCATGGGCACCGTTTTCGATGGCCAGCCAAGCGAAGAGATGGGTGTTATACCACGAGCCGTCCAAGACATATTCAGCAAAATCACCGATCTTGCCTCCGAAACCAGTTTCACCGTGAAAAGCTCCTTCGTCGAACTCTACCAAGAGCAGTTTTACGATTTGCTCTCACCTTATGGCCGAGAAGAAAGTATTGTAGACATACGTGAGGACAAAAAGACCATCATTATGCCCGGTCTCACAGAGGTACAGGTCAATTCAGTGAAAGATGTGACTGATCTATTGGTACGTGGATCTCAGGGTCGTGCTGTGGCCTCCACGGCAATGAACGAACAATCCTCCAGATCCCATGCCATTTTCACCATTTCAATCGAGGCAATTTCCAAAAAGCAGGATCAGTAAGTTGCACAAATTTTGAACATCAAATTTTTTTTCCTAATCTGAAATTGTATTTTTCAGAAAATCTGTTTTAACTTCGCGTTTCAATTTGGTCGATCTTGCCGGGTCAGAACGCTGCTCCAAGACCCAGACCACCGGTGATCGATTCAAGGAGGGCGTCAACATTAACAAGGGTCTTCTCGCACTGGGCAATGTGATCAATGCCTTGGGCAGTAAGTCTTTCAATTCCTAAAAAAAAAAATAAAAATTAAAAAAGTGAATCATTTATTTTAGGTGGACAGGCTGCTGGTTATGTGTCTTACAGGCAGTCTAAATTGACACGGCTATTGCAGGACTCCCTGGGCGGCAACTCCATTACCTTGATGATAGCCTGTGTCAGTCCAGCCGACTACAATGTGCCCGAAACCCTCAGCACCCTCCGCTATGCCAATCGAGCCCTGCAAATCAAGAACCGTCCAGTTGTCAATCTGGATCCCCATGCAGCCGAGATCAGTCAACTCAAGGATATCATACGAAATCTGCGCATACAGCTATTGGCATCCGGTGGCTCCATGACCGAATCTCTCACCACCTCCTTGGCCAGTGCAGATTTGCCAGCACCCCTAGAAACTAAAGTCAGCAAGGAACAGTTAGCTGAACTGGAAGAGCTCAAAACACAGGCTCGCCAGCTACGTACCGAACGTAACCAGGTCATGGCCGCCCTGGCCGAAAGCGAAATGCGGGCCCACATAGCCGAGGATGTCCACGAGAAGCTGCGCGAACGTATCGACAAATTATGCAGCAACAAAGAGGAATGGGAGACCGAAGAGTCCGAGGAGCCCGAATCCCATCAGTTCATACGCAAAGTAAGCCATTTGGTAACCACCATAGACGAGGAATACCAGGCCCAAAAGAAAGAAGTTGTCCACTCCAACACCTTCCACGAGTCGACCAGCCCCGATGATGCCCAAGACTTCCTTCAAACCCTTGCCGAGGAGTACACCAAAAAGCAACTGAATCTCAACAAAGAGTTGCGCGACATCAACCGTGAGCTGGACTCCAAGCAGCAACTGCATCAGCGTGTCTGTCTCAACTTCAACGAGCTGAATAGACTCGACAACGACATCGAGGAGAAGTACAAGCTCTCCGAGAAAAAGATCCGTGAACTCGAAACCGAAAGGGAGGAGTTAGTTCAACAATTGCGTCAAGTCAAAACCAAGGACACATCGGCCAAATTGGCCGAAGAGCGACGCAAGCGTCTGCGTACCCTCGAAACTGAAATCAGTGAATTGCGCAAGAAATTCGAATACCAATCGAATCTCCTAAAAGTCCGCGAAAGAGAGCACGAGAAAATCCAACATCTCAGCTCCGAAATCAGAGCCATGAAAGAGTCCAAGGTCAAGCTGATACGTTCCATGCGTGCCGAATCCGAAAAGTTCCGCCAATGGAAAATGGAGCGCGAAAAGGAGCTGACCCAGCTCAAGAACAAGGATCGTAAGATGCAGGGAGAGATGGTGCGTCAGAAGGCGCTGCACACCAAGCAGAACCAGGTGCTCAAACGCAAATGCGAGGAGGCCATGGCCATTAACAAGAGACTGAAATCCTCGCTGGAAAAGCAACAGGCGGCCCAGGCTCAGCGCCAGCGATTCGCCAAAAACCAGAAGGATCCGCAGCAGGCCAAAAATCATGAGGCCTGGGTGGAACACGAGCTCGAGGTTATCCTATCCCTGATAGAAGCCGAGGTTAGTCTTGAGCACTTATTAGAAGACAGAACAGTGACTCACACCCGCCTCTCCGATCTCAGAAAACAATTGAAGGCCAATAATATCCCCAATGGTGACAAGGAGCTGGCCAGCCTCGAAGAGCAACTGCAATTCCAGAACGATCAGATTTCCGAGCTGCAACAAAAACTATGTCTCGCCGATATGGAGAGTCGCATGGCTGCCCTCACCGAGGATGTCCAGGTCATAGCCGAATCCAGGGCTGTCAGCAAGCATCTGCTGAAATCTCTGGTCAAGCAGAAACGTGAGCAGATCTCCCAAAAGCATCAATCGCTCGAACAGAAGGAGGCCATGGAGGAGCTACGCGGCCAGTTGAGTGCCTCCTCTGAGAAGATCGAGATACTCAACAAGCAGTTGCGCCAGGTCGAATCCATACACAACCAGCAACTGGCTGAACAACAGCGTGGCTTCGAGGACAAGGTGGCCATTTTGCTGCGTACCCCGAACTGCCAGCCCAATGGTGAAGAGGAAAAACAGATAGTCCAGGATCTACTGGGTCGCATAGAGAAAATGCAGGAGGAGTTGAATAAATTCCATGAACACAAGAAATTGAAAGCTGAGAAAAAGTCCAAGTCACAGGCGTTGCCAAGTGTACCCGCGGATGAGACAATTAGTGGTGAGTCTCTCGAGTCCGAAGAGGAAGATTCCGATCCCGAGTGGATACCGAGAACTCGGAAGCGATCACGAGCCAGCCATGAACTCAAGCGCAAGAACGACTCGAATCTCTCCAAGGATAGCACCACCACCACCCTGGAACGTTCCACCGGCGGCTGCAAATGTCGCCTGCGTTGCGATACCAAACGTTGCATCTGCTTTGTCAGCAACAATATCTGCAGCAGTAGCTGCAAATGCAAAAATCGCTGCCAGAATCCCTTGAAGAAACAGGATCCAAACGATTCAGACAAGAACAGCGAGACTCTCGGCAAAGTGGAAAAGGAAAATGTCAAACCCCTTGGCCTGGCTGATTCAATGGAGACGAGTGGTTCGAGTACAGCAGCCAAGGCATTTGTGGAAACGAAACCGGAATCCCCAGACAGCTCATCCAATTGGGCCACTTCAACTTCCACACCCACAGCCAGTATGCCCAGGTAGGTCTTATTATATGTATAGCCAATCTGTCCGTCTGTCTGTCGGTCCATTATCTTAGAAGTTAGCTTAGTCCGCTAGATGGCGCACTTGTTTAATTTTTTATGACCAATAATATGAGTGGGATAGATCGGTTGAACCTAGTGGATTTTTGATATAATCAATTTTTGTATTTATTTTCTTTTCAGAATGTCCACCCTCACCTTTAATACACCCTCGACCATGGGCAAATTCTTTTAATTTGTTTTTTTTTTTTCAACTATGACCAAGAAATAACCGAAAACTAAGCATTATTTAAAATCATCATTCAAACACTTTGTCGTCTTAGTCAGGCCCTGTATGTGATCCCCCCCAGCAACCTTTGGCTTGTCCGTCTAAAAACAAGAAGAAATGAATTGGATTCTGTTCGCAGTGAACCTGGCAAGTTGGCTTGTTGTTGCTGAAATGTAGATGGCGCGCTTGTGCTCATGAATGTGAGGCAGGGGCTGCCAACTTGTGCAGGTTGGGCGCGCCTGATTTTTCTTTTTGCTTAATTTGGAAATTACACCAGCTAAAAACTAGAAAAGGGGGAATTCAATAAAAAATTAATAAATTTAATAAAGTAAACAAAAAGAATGACACAATATATGCATGTTTTTTTTTTTATGAAGAATTTTATTTATTTTTTGTATTGTTTTTTATTTTATTTTTTTGTTTTGGTTCATTTTTAAGCAATATTTTTTTATTTTGACATTTAGTTAAGAAGTAAATTTATCAATCTTGTTCGGGGGAGTTTCGTATTTGTATTTTTTGGAATGTGGGCATGGTTATCGAAGCACCGTTATTTTATTTAATTATTTATTTTTTTTTATTTTGTTGAACTTGAAAAGAACCAAAACGACACAAAAGGAGATTATTTCTCCATTTTATTTTATTAATTTTTTTTTCAATTTGCTTGATTCATTCACACCCATTGCCACGCCCCAAATTAATAAATATATCTAGATTTTTTTTTTTTTAAATTGATTTGATATTCTTTTCTCGTTTGGTGTGAATGTTAAAGTACATTTTTCTTTTTGTTTTCCATACAAATTAAATAATAATAAAAAAATTTTAACAGTTTTTTTTTTGTTTTTTTTTTTTTTGTTTATTTGATTCTAGCCCGAATTTTTTTTGTTCTACTTAGCAAGAAGCAGGAATATTTCTATGTTTTGTTGAAGCTGTAATTTTTTTTTTTTTTTTGATTAAAAAAAAAAAATGTTTTTATATATATATTTTTTTTATATTTAATTTTATTTTAGTCACCGGGCTCAAAAATTTCTCAATTTTTGTTTTACTATTTTTTCTTCTTCTTTTCTTTCTTTCTTTTTACATTTAGATAATTAGATATACATAAATAGAGACTAAAGACTAAGGCGAAAAAAAAATAATAATTATAATTATAATTAATAAAAATTAATTTATATGTGAAAAAAAATAATAATAATTTTACATTAAATTGAGAGCTTTTTTATTTTATTTTGAAAGAGTTCTCATTGATTTGAAATATTCTTTGTGTTTTGCTTCCCTTTTTCATTTTTTTTTTTCTTTTTATTGCTAAAAATTTTTTCATGTGCGTGTGAAGTGCTTTGTTTTTGTTGTTGTTGTATAAATTTGTAGACATAATTAAACCTTTGTCTTTATATATATATATATGGTGTGTTTGTGTGTGAGTGTGTGTGTATTACAAAATACAGTTAAGGTTAACGAAATAGGGCCGGCATTTTAAATTCTTCAATTTAAAAATTATTCCAATTTTTTATTTTTTCTATTTCTATTTTGTTCTTAATTTTGAAACAAAAAAAAAAAAAATTATTTATTTTACAATTTTTTTAGAGCCAAAAAAAAATAATTAATAAAATGTTTAAATAAAATAAACAAAATAATAATATGAATTTTTTTTAACAGAGTTTGGTATGATTTGTGATTGGGTGGGCGTAAGTTGTGCGTTCAATGCGACCGTGTGTGGATTTTGTGGACTTTGTGCGTTCAATGCGACCGTGTGTGGATTTTGTGGATTGCGTGCAGCCTTATCCTTAATGAAATGTACAAAAGAAGATCAGAGATGATTTCGTTTCATTTCTTGTTTTTTTTTTTCATTCGTGTTAATTTTTTTTTTTTAATAATTATTAAATTATTATTATTATTATTATTGCTAATGGCCATTGTGCGGTTTACTAATTTTCTGTTTTGTTGCTTTTTGGTTTGATTTGATAGTGAATTTGTGTGTTTTGTTTTTTTTTGACATTTTAGACAGTTTCGAGGACACGTACATCCTTTTGGACGACATAAAACTTGTGCTTCTTGCCAACAAGTCCCCAAATGACAGCCACATTCTCGATGACCACATTGACGGGTATCGTGCAGACCGCTCCCAGCACGCAGGCCAGAAACTTGAGCAGCCCAAAGCGATATAATGAAAACGATTTGATCACACCAAATACATACATATAGATATTTACGGCCGCTATAAAGGCGCATATAAAATCGACCAAATTGGGGCAGGGTATCGGATAGAGGGCGGCAAAGATAATGTTCGATGTGGATAGAGGCATGGTTACCCACGAATAGACGCTAATGCCCAGGAGTAATTTATGCTTGAAGGGTATCATCTTGGAGTGGACAACGAGGAGGATGCCCTGAAGCCAGCGTTTGCGTTGCTGTAGGAAATCGAGCAGGGTGAATGGTGATTTCTCGTACATTTCGCCTTCGATAAAATTGAATGTGTAGCCCTGGGAGAAGGCTCGCATGGCAAAGAAACAATCCTCGGCAACAGAGCCATCAATGCCATTGTCAAACGATACGGAACGTTCGGCGACAACCTGAAAAATACAATTCAATTTAAATCAATCCGAACTTACGAACTCGAATAAAGTAAATAAAAATCTGATTCTGAGAATTTCCATATTATTCTTTGGAATGAAAGTTCAAGAACCCTAAAATACGCAAAGTCTAAAGAGAATAAACTTTCGAGGGATTCCACGGGAATAAAGAGTAAATATTTGAGGGGGATTTTAAATCTGATTCTGAGAATTTCCATATCATTCTAATGGAAGTTCAAGAACCCTAAAAAATATAAATATTTGAGGGATTCCAAAACAGATAAATTTTATCTGATTTTGAGTAAGGGCCACTCTGATCTTGAGAGCTTCCATTAGGAACTCAAAAAACAAGGAAGCTCAAGAAAAATATAGATAAATATTTGAGGGAATCTAGGGAAAGAAGTCTCAGTTTTCTCAGAATTACCAGATAAAATATTTGAGAGATGTTCTTGAACTGAAAAACTCCCAAAGAAAATGGAGTAAATATTTGAGTGATTCTAAAACAGAAAAGTTTGATCAAAGAAAACAAATCTTTAGACTAATTCTGAGAGTTCTTAAATGAAAGAAAAACCAAGTCTGTTCCTATATCATTTTTAGGAACTACAAAAAGGAAACCTGAAATCTTCAAGATTCTAAAAGGAATCTAAGGAATCCTAAGTCCGACTCTGAGAGTTCTCAAGTCTTAGAAAATGGCTCCAGCTCCAGAGTGAGAGTGAGAGACTAAGTATTTGAGGGACTGAAAGTCCCCTTTGGCAACTGAGAGACTTGAGACTAAGAGACTAAGTATTTGAGGGACTGAAAGTCCCCCTTGGGAACTGAGAGACTTGAGACTGAGAGACTAAGTATTTGAGGGACTGAAAGTCCCCCTTGGCAACTGAGAGACTTGAGACTGAGAGACTAAGTATTTGAGGGACTGAAAGTCCCCCTTGGGAACTGAGAGACTTGAGACTGAGAGACTAAGTATTTGAGGGACTGAAAGTCCCCCTTGGCAACTGAGAGACTTGAGACTGAGAGACTAAGTATTTGAGGGACTGAAAGTCCCCCTTGGGAACTGAGAGACTTGAGACTGAGAGACTAAGTATCTGAGGGACTCAAAGTCCCCCTTTGGGAACTGAGAGACTTGAGACTAACAGACTAAGTGTTTGAGAGACTCAAAAGACCCCCTTGGGAACTGAGAGACTCAAGACTGAGAGACTAAGTATTTAAGGGACTGAAAGTCCCCCTTGGGAACTGAGAGACTTGAGACTGAGAGACTAAGTATCTGAGGGACTCAAAGTCCCCCTTTGGGAACCAAGAAATGGTAGCCCTGGAGAGAGGATAGGACAATGGTTTTGATGAACTCACCTGAGTGACAACATAGCTACCCTTCCAGCTGAACAATGGCTTGTGGAACAATTTGAATTGCAGTCTCAGCTTGCCCATATCATCGGAGACCCGAAAGCTATCGGCCAGAGTGGTCAGCCAATTGACAACATTCTCATTGGCATAGGTGATCAGGCCCTGGCCAAACGGATGATTCCCATCCAGCACAAAATTAACAATTCCACGCACCGAATTCTCCGTCAGCAATGTCTCCTCATCCAAATGGACAATCCAATCATTATCATTCAAAACATTCACCGAATCCTCCAAACAATATTGCAGAGCACGCGACTTGAAGAGTGCACCGGTGCGGGTCTTATATTCTTTGGGTACAACTATCTCACGTATACGCCGATGTTGAGCCAAATTGACAGCCTTGTCGGTGACCACCTCGATAAGGAAATTCTCCAGACCCGTATCCAGACAGGTATTCATATTACGCAATACATTCGTCTTGACTAGATCGGCGAAATCACCCCGAGTGACCACACGTATACAGATGAAGGGGGCCAGAAGGGGGCTGCCCTTGAGTATGACCTTCTCGGGGAAGGCATTGTAGAAGACAAGACCGCAGAAATTGAAGAGAACCTGGGGTAGTGTTAGCAGGGTTAGAAAGCGCAATAAGTACAGTAAAACGGTGGCCAATTGGCCATACTCAGTCCATGGATCGACAATGGTAAATGAATTCTCATCGATTTTAATACCACCGGAAAATACTTCGAATGTTATTATCACAGTGCTCAGCAGCAGGCAGTGCAGCAAATGTTTTGTTGTTGAATTCATTATTTTCATTAATTTAATTAATTTATTTATTAATTTTTTTTTTATTTTTTTTTAATTAAAATTATTTTTTTTTTTTTATTAGTTAAATTCTCTAGGCTGTTTGTTGTTGTTGTTGTTGTTTGAATTTTGATTTTCTCTGGTTTTTGATTTTTATTTTCTTCTTCTTTTTGCTGACACTGCTGCTCCTCCTTGTGTTCTTTTGTTCTTATATAAGTAATTTCTTAAGTTGTTGTTGTTATTGTTGTTGTTGTTAGCCTAAAATGTTTTGTTTTTTTTTTTTCGGGGAGGCTTGGCTTTTTTTTCTATCTGCCTGTGTGTGTGTGTGTCTTTTAAATCCTTCCGTTTATTAAATTATTTGTTGTTGTTGTTGTGCCCCAAAGCGGCATGAATCACAGTTATAAATGTTGTTGTATTATGCTCTTTCCGGTTTGCCTTTCCTTGGCTTTTCTTGTTGTTGTTGCCTCCCCCAGTTCGTTTGCTCTTACAACTTTAAATGGGTGTGTGTGTATGTGTGTGTGTGTGTGATGCCTGTGTGTGTGTGTCTTATCAGCTGACTGTTTGGCTGGTCGGCGTTTTATTTTCGGTTTCGTTGAAAAAAAATTTTTTTTTTTTTTCCTTTAATCGAATTGGGCAAAAACAACAAAGCCCATCAAATTTCTCGTCTCTCTCTGTGCGTGCTTGCGTGTGTAGGTGTATGTGTGTGTGTGAGCTGCCAATCCTTAGTTGATTCGAATTTAAGGTTTCTTTTTTTTTTGTTTCGTTGAGGAAGCGAGAAGAAGAAGAGTTTGTTTTTTCCTATTCCTTTTTATTTATTTTGTTTGTCGCCAATTGAGAATTAACTGTAACGAGTTTCTTTGACTGCCTTGTTGGTTGTTGTTGTTGCTGCTGCTGCTGTTGTTGTTGTTGGCGTTGACACTAAAATTGTTGCTGTTGTTGTTTTTGCTCTCATTGATTCCTCACTTGCTTTCGTTATACATGACACGGCTGGGGTAGTCATTTCTATTCAAAAGAAGAAGAAGACAAAAGAAGAAGAAGAAGAAGAAAGGTAAAAAATTAAAATGTCTTCATTTTTTTCAATCTGAAACAATATCAATTTTCAATGATTCATTTTAAACAATAAAAAAGATTAAAAAATTCATTTCTTTTTTTTTTGTAGACAAAAAAAATTTGCCGCTTCCGCCGCAGTGATTCATGATTTTTTTTTCTTATGATTTTATCTCTCTTTTTTTTAAGCGAAAAACTTCCACTCGGAAGAAAGATGGAGAATAATTTTGATTAAAAAAAAAATAATAATAATAATAAAATAAATAAATTTAAAAAAAGAAACAAAAAATATTAAAAGTAAAATTTAAGTGAAACCATTTTTTTTAATAAGAAGAAATTTTTTATAGAGCCTGATAATTCTTTTGATATTTCCTTTATTAATTATGCATTTTGTAATATTTAATTTTGTCATTTTTTTTCTCAAGTGTAAATTTTTAATATTTTTTTTTTATTTTGAAAAAAAAAATTCAAAATTCTTGAAGAGTCAAAGAAATTGAAAGAAAAAAAAATCTGTAAAAAGCCTCAAATTTGTTGGGTATTCTGGTAAATAAAAATCTGAAGAACTCTTTGATAAATTAAAAAAATATATATACAATCTTAAAATTAAATAAAATATAAAGATGAAAATCTGAAGAAAAAAAAAAAAAAAAAAAACAAAAAAAACAAAATCGATCAATAAATCAAAAATTTCGAATCCTCTCCAAGAAAAATGAGAAAAAATAATTAAACAATTTTTAATATTTTTTGAAAATAAAAATCTGAAAGCTTTAAATGGAAATCTTAAAAAAAATATATTTATATTTATTAATTTAAATCCAAAAGTTTTCGAAATTTTTGTCAAGAAATCTAAAATTATTTTTTTAGTATTCCCGGCTAGAAATCAATGAACTGCTAAGAATTTTTGATAAAATAAAAAATTTCAAACAATAAAAAAAGAAAATAGAATTTAACTAGAGCTCCCATTAAAATGTCCAAAAAGATAATCAATCACATTTAATTCGGTGCACATACACCTTCAATTGGGTTCCACATGGAGTCCACTTGGGTTCCACTTTTTTCTTTTTCCACAATTTTTTTGTCCACAGCAATTTTTTTTGTTTTATATCAAATTCTGTGTGTGTGTGTGTGTTTATATTTTGATAAGCTATCTGGAGTGGTTCGGGGTATATTTTTATTACATTTTCTTATTATTGTTGTTGTTATTGCTATTATTAATCAGAGTCATAAAAATAAATATTTACTTATCGGTTGAACGTGCTTTCAGAAAAAAGCAAAAAAAAAAAAACCAGTGAAATCCAAAAGAATTTTGCGTAATCCTTGGAACGAGGCAATATATAGGGGCCTAGGAATTTCTTTGGCTTTAGCCAGATGCCCGCATATTCCCTAATTGAAAGAAGAAGAAGAGAAGAAAATAATAGAACCCAATTGAAAATGTGCCTTGCCTCGCCTCATGTTGACATTTGAACTTGGGCAATTAAATTACACAAATTAAATTTAACTCACAGACGACAGTCAAGTTTTTTGGGTTCAAAACGAATTCTGAGGAAAAATAAATAAAATGATTACAAGAATTACAAAAAAAAAAAAATGGGAGAGAAGAATCTTTGGAGCAGACCTCAAAGACCTCTCGAATTAATCATGTCAGCTCGAAAACAAATTAGATTCGAATTAGATATTGGGCACAGATGATTACCCAGATATAAGTTGGATCGTTGAATCCTATATAAGCCCCAAACAGCTTTAGGAATATCTTCAAAGTTCTTAGGTCAAACCCTTTCAAGTCTGGTTGCTGGTCATCCCTTGGTAGAGCTATAGATTTGTACCAAGTTTCATCTGACTATCTTTACAAAATGAATAGACCAATCTTCTTCAAATTGGATATTCGTAAAGCCCATCCATAGACCTATTTGTCTACCAAGTTTCACCTAGATCGAATAACTATATCATATAGAAATTGGACTAGAGATTTTCGGAACCAATCGAAAGCAATCTCATATTGAGTGGAATACCTATGGAGAGCCTGAGTTTCACCCAGATCGAACGCCCAGCCAGAGACATATTTGTCTACCAAGTTTCACCTAGATCGTATAACTATATCATATAGGAATTGGACTAGAAATTTATAAAGAGATTTTCGGAACGATTTCATTTCACCGGCCAAACGAAACCCTGAGCCTGAGCCTGGAGAGCCTGAGTTTCATCCAGATCGAACGCCCATCCATAGACATATTTCTCTAACAAGTTTCACCTAGATCGAATAACTATATCATATAGAATAAAAGAGATTTCCTGAATTATTTCATTTCACCGGCCAATCGAAACCCTGAGCCTGAGCCTGGAGAGCCTGGTTCTCACCCAGATCGAACGCCCAGCCAGAGACATATTTCTCTAACAAGTTTCACCTAGATCGAATAATATAGAAATTGAACTAGAAATATATGTAGAAATTTCAATCGAAAGCAATCTCATACCTGATTGGAATACCTGAGTTTCACTTAGATCGAATCACTATTCTATTATGAACTAAGCTCATTCCAATTGGATAAGACAGATAAACGTGTCTACGGTCCCCATAGAAACTACTTTTCAAATCTTAAGCCTTTTGCACTGAGAATATATGTACCTATGTATATATTTATAGAACCTAGCAAATCGGGTTCAATTGATTGATGAAGTACCAGATTGTTTTTATCTAATCATTGAACTAAACAAATTGCCATTATAATTAATAGGAATAAGTCTGGGAAATTTTCATGAAAAATATATAATAGGTTGTTACCTATTATATAATCTGACTAGTTTGGATTCGTTTTGGTTTTGTGAAACAAGAAAATTTATTTAAGATTTCATTTCGATTGATTTAATTTGGTTTATCTTATCGGGAATCCATATACGTCTTCGACCTTGTTGAATGGATCATAATATTTTTTTTATTTTATTTTTTTTGTCGTATTGCCAAGCCAGAAAGTCCCATTATCATTCTAGGGTCTGCGTAATATTTGATAAGTCTCTCTTTTCCCCAAAAGTGATTCACAAGGAATTTCATTCAATCGACCTAATATGTCTACAGATTTTGTCATCATGTGACTTATATATATTTTTTTTTGAAATGGAAATGGTCTTATCAGTTGAGACGCAAGCGTTTTTATGGGCATTCCGGTTGGAGAAGTACCAATAAAAAAAGGGGTGTATGGCTAACAATTACTCGTATCTGTTATCTGCTTTTGGTTAATATTTAAATAAGCTTATTTGGGTATCGTTAGACCCGGATTATGTTACGCCCCCATGGTTCATTATAATGAGATCGTTCAAATATATAAATATTTTTTCAGAGTCTTTCTAAAAAAAGTTCAAGCACATTTCCCGTGAGCAATCAAAGTTTAAAGTCCCCAAAGTACTCGGAACGTACTTGAGACCACAAATGACTAAGTAAAAAAAAAAAAAAATAATGACGCATAAAAAAAAAAAAAATAAAAAGATTTTATTAAAACATTCAGACTGGCGGTGAAAATCGAATGACGTCACTAGTTTCGACTTGGTCTATTTGGAAGTTTAGATAAGACTTCAATTTGAGCTGAATTGAAATGAAAATGTTAATTGTTTATAGCCGTAGTCTCGTCTCTGGGTGGGGCGGGGTTCGAGAGGTCTCGGGGGTCTCGCTCTGAGAGTGTCTGTGTTTTTATTGGTTTCCAGCGAAAAACAAAAGTTGATTCATTTTTATTTCAAATTTGAAAACAGATTTATTTTTTTTTTCTTTTTTTTCGTGATACGCTGGGATTATCCAGCGGATTAGACCTGATTGACAGCTCTTAAATTGAAAAGAATTCAATTTTAATTTTTAAAAATTCAAATGGGGGGGATTTTTCCTTGGAAAGAGATTTCTTACTTCCTTTCTTCTTCTGTCTATTACAACAGAGTGTATATTGGCTTTGCATACAAAACAAAGTCGAAATGACCAAGTCAAACAAGACTGAAAACGATTGGAGAGACGCGCCAAAGAGCCGAGAGCGCGGACAACGAAAAAAAAATATATATTGTACATTTTTATTTTATTTTTTTTTTACACACGTACGCTTTGTTCTTCCTCTTCTGTTTTGTAATTTATATAGAATTATAAATTCAATTATAGTTAGATTAGCTTTAGTTATTGTTGTACGACAGGCGCCCATTTGTCCGTCAAAGTTTTAATTCACTTTTTTTTATTTATTCATACAGTTCTTTTTTCTCCCTCTCTCTCTCTCGCTCTCTCTTTCAATTTACCGACACAACAGACAATTCATTTTGATAAATAATTCATATTAAAAAAAAACAACAATTGTGAGAGAGTTCAGTTCAAATTGAATTTATTTTGATCGACAGCAAAGAGCAGTGTGTGCATATGTGTGCGGGTGTAAACGACCTTAACCTTTGGTCAGTGTTGGTAAACGCTTGCCTAAGGACCAGGGAATTTTTTAGTGGCCTGTGTACACACTGGCCATAAATGCACTGAACTCTTCGTTTGACGTTGATGAGAGAATTGGTGTGCGTCGAGGAGTCACGCGTTAATTTCTTTGGCTATTGCAGAGACGCGCGCGTGTGGCTTGCTTATCGCACGCATACACACAGACACACACACACACGCACACAAGTAAATAGATAATTTTGAAGTATAGATAAGGGCGACCCGACGACCGGTACAATGTTCCCGCCTTTCAAATATAACATAAAATACACACTGAAAACAGGTGACAGACGACAATTAATGATACAAATAAGCTCGGCATGTAAACTATTATGGATCGATAAAATATAATATGAAACAAACATACACAAAAAAAAAAACCCAAACAAACAGAAACAGTTCAAGGCTCAGGACAAAAAAAAAAGAAAAGTATTTCTCTTTTTTTTTTATAGATTCCGCTTCCCAGTGAAATGCTGGCTTTGCTGTTATTATTGTTATTGTTGTTATTTCTTTATTGTTTGGTTCATTTAACAAACGAATAATAATAATAAAAATTTGATGTATTTGTATTTTGTACATGTGTATGTGTATATGTATGTACAATCTGATAAATACAAACGTAAATTAACTGCAGTGCAGGTTTTCTGCTTTTTTTTTCGAGTCAGCCTTGCGATGTGTGAACGAAGCGGTCAGACAATACAACAAAATGGGCCAACAGCACTAAGTACACAGATTAGTAAGTGAGGTTGATTACACATCGAGACAAACAAACAAACAAAAACAGATAGCTGACACAGAGCTGACAAGAGCCAGAGAGAGAAAGGGCGAGAGTCTGTGAGTAGACGAGAGAGTTAGAGAGAGACAGAGAGAAGGCGAGAGCGAAAGGTATATAAAATTTATCAATGCACTGCGTTTGTGTGTTGATATGGAGACGTTAGCGGGAAATTCTTAATAAGTGCTGCGGGGCGGGGTATGACGCCAAATAGTAGCATTGCACTTGCCACCTGCCGTTGTTCCGATACTATTTTTACATCTCAAAAAATACATATACATGTATACATTTGTTTATGTATTAAAAAAAAAAAAAAAAAAAACTGTTAATTTTCGAAAGTAAGCCAAAATTGGTTGGGCAAACAAATATGTTTATTATTTTATTATTTATTTAAAAACAAAAAAATGTGTGTTTTTTTTTTGCGAAAAAAATGTGTTTTATAGAAAAAAAATTGAAGAAGATTCTTAAGTCCAGGTTGGGCCTGGAGTATGGGGCTATGAATATGGACATATTGGCTCTAGATGGTAATACGCACGCACCAAATGGGATGTGGTTTAAAATGTATAAGGCAGGCGGCCTGGCCTGGTCTGGCCTCGGCTGGCGGGAGTTGGGCGTAGCAGGTGGCGGGAAATTGTTGCCCAGGGTGTGTCTGGCTAAAATGTATAAACAATTTTGCTACCGATGAAATTGTCTGTCCACTTTGGTCTTATCTGTCGACAGCATACACACACGCACACACCCGAATGAAGACGACAACAAAAAAAACAAGAAAATGAAGACGACGCGCAAACACACTTGGGCAGAGAGACCAAGCTCTTTCTTCCGGATGCTGCGAAAGATGCCGCACCGCTTGTTGCTAATGTGCTGCTCTGGGGCGTTGGAAGGGGGTGGGGAAGGTGCCGGGATTCTTTGGGGTTTGTGTCGGCGCCTATTTGTTTAGTTAATTTTATATACATATCACTGATGATATATATCTATGTTGAGTGTACTGTACAAACACTCTCACACATACACACACACACACAAGCACATTTATCATATATCAATTTTTTGGCAAAGAATTTTCTTGTTCTTGAATTCTTTTCTGCTTTTTTGTTAAATTAACAAAAAAAAAAAAAAAAAAAAAACAATAAAACAAATAATAATAATAATGATTGGCACTGTAATTATAATATTCCTTGAAATACGATTTGATATGTTTTATTATATATATTTTCAAATATATATATATTTTTTTGCTTCTTTCATAAAATTAATTTTTGCTTGATTGCCAATAAACATGACATGCGGGCGCTGGTGGTGGTGGCGGCGGCGGTGACCATGACCAATTAATTGCACTTACCACAGGAAAAAAAAATTTTTTTTTTGTTAGATATTAACAATAACCGACTTTGTGTATAGGATGTTTTGCGGGCTTAAGAATATCGATCGATTTTAACACGGACTCGTTTTATACTTTTCTCCTGTTTTTATATATTCATTTTTTTTTTTTTTTTTGTGGGAGGTTTGCAAATTTTGTAGCTGGCAAAAGCGGCGCGGGGCGGCAATGTAATTTTTAAGAAATTCTCGATATCGCGTTTGAAATTTATTTCTCTAATTCTATAAGCTAAAATTAATTTACTGCACTTTTGCGTAATTGGCGTTGGCGCGTTCGTTTCTGTCGGCTGTTAGGCTAACATTTCCGCACTTTTTGTTTTCAGTAGAGCTGCAAAAGCATCGATATCAAAACCGATATATTTTTTTTTTGATGGCAGACAAAATCGATTCTTATTTTAGTAAATCGATGAATCGGCAAAACAATTTATGAGATAAAATGGGCAAAGTCAATGAATAAATAGCGTATTCTAGTTTATTTTCAGGTTTTTTTTTTCTAGCCGGAGCTATTTTCGCGGGATTTGCAGTTTCCTCCAGAGTAAATCCTAGTCGAGACTCGAACTGCAACGGAATTGTTTGACTTATTCATCGTGTGGAACTAGTTTGTGTTGCTTTAAATTTTTTCCATTCCTGGCATAACAGAGTTGCCTTAACGGCAATTGTCACCAAAAGATCGATAATTCAAAAAAGTGTGAGCAATACACAAGCTCTATAGTACACCGCTCGAGTAAATATTTCAATATATCGAAAGTGATCGTCCCAGCTTGAGTGAGATCTTTGTGTTTAGTCTTAAATAGTTAATTTATTGTGATTTCGTCTTAAATAATGGAGCCAATGAACTTGGGTAGTCCTGCCAATAGTCCAGGCAGCAACCAAAGCCAATATTTACCACCATATCTGATGGGGGATCTTCAGGTTCTCACGCCACACAACAACACGCTATCACCGAAGCCGGGACGCTACAATGTGAGCTTTGGTAAGTATCACAACATATAAAATCAAATTATACAGCCCTAATTACCCTGCAATCAAAAAACAACTCCCGTAGCTGCATCGCCCACAAATACATCACCACAGGACTTCAATCGCACAGGCATGGGCGCTGGCGGACGCTCACTATTCGGCGGCGGGCCTGGCATCCAGAACACTTCCATGTCAGGCGGCTACGGCCCCAGCACTCCCAGCGCCCAACACAATACCAGTCATCAGGCAGGACCACCCACACAGGGCCTCTTCGATTCCTTACGCAATGAGCAAAATGCTTACACCACGCCCCAGCGCAACCTAGGTATTTCTCAGAATCCACTCTCACAGCTCAATATGAGTGCAGCCGCCTCTACCTATAGCCTAAATCAGAGCTTGAATCAGCCCAGCACACAGCTAAACGATTCCTACGCTCCCACGGCCCCCAATGCTGTGAACGCCTCCATGCGGGCCCTCTGCTCACCGCTGGGCGCCAACATGTCCCCGATGCCAGCACATACGGCCGACTTCTGGGTCACAATCTTTGGCTTCACACCCGGCGCCAGCTCCATGATACTCCAGCACTTTACCCTCTGCGGCACCATAGTGGATGTGGTGCATGCCCCACAGAATGGCAACTGGATGCATGTCCGTTTCTCCTCTCGCATCGAGAGCGATAAGGCCCTCAACTACAATCTCAAGGTAATAGCCAGCAATATTATGATCGGCGTGATCCGCTGCACCGACAGGAGTATTATTGACAAGGAGAATTCCAACCTGGCCAGCAATTTGGATTTGGATGCCAGCAGGCCCAAGGTCCGCCCCTTTGCCCAGCAGTCCTATAAAATCGCCCAGCACGACTCAGCGGTGTCTCCGAATAAAAATGTACCCCAAAAGAGCTCCGGCCTGGTCAACAAGGCCATGGACTTGATCTTTGGCTGGTAAACGCAGCAATTTTGCATTCATTCATTCAAATTGTACAAAATCATTTTTACTATTCCGAAATTTGTTGTTTTCCTTTTCTATTTCTTATTATTTTTTTTTTTCTATATAATAAAACCAAGCATGATGAGAACACTTTCTCTGTTTCGTCTTGGCGGCTCAAACGCACATACATACACACTTAAAGCTAAAGCAGTTAATAAGTAGACAAAAAAATATATAATATGGAACCGAACTTGAAAATATTGCAGAAAATTTAAGGTTGGTTGGAGAGGGCGGAGTGTGCGCCTCCTATTTGGGCTCGATCTGGGCTGTCTCTAGATCCTTCATTTTGGGATAGGAAATGGAACGACTTTCGAGCTTGGACTGGGCCCAGAGTATGAGCTTCAGTAAGAACATCATCTTTGGCGTTGAATCCTCGCTGTGCTCGCAGCGTAAGATGGCTGAGTTCAGCTCGCTGGCAATTTTCTGCCTGTATGACTGCTCTAGCAGATCGGCAAATGGACTCTCCTGCGGTTTCTCAAAGGCGAGTAGGGCCACTGTACGTTCTAGCTCGAACATGGCATCGGCCCCAGACTCTGACAGTTTAGCCTGGGCAAAGGCTAGGGCATCCTCGACCTTGCCCGCTCGTATCAATTCAATCAGTTGCAATTGCTGCAGATGGAAGAACAAATATCTTTCGTTGTCCAAGAGATCGGGATGCAATTGATTGACCAGTTGAGTGGCCTCCTCTATGCGCCCATCCTGCACTGCTTCGCGTATTAAAATTCGATCGTCCAGACTGTTCAGTTCGACGCTGGGCTCCAGCTCGGCTTCGTGCTGGAATTTCTCGGCCGCCTCTTTGAAGCCCTCTGGAAAGCAACAAAGAGCAGAGCATTTTGAAGGCAATCGATATATATGTATATATATGTGTATATAATTAATGGGTAACAGCTCTCTGTTGGTGTTATTGTTAGTTACCTGTTACCAAGTAG
Source organism: Scaptodrosophila latifasciaeformis (assembly GCA_037075145.1). Taxonomy (NCBI): domain Eukaryota; kingdom Metazoa; phylum Arthropoda; class Insecta; order Diptera; family Drosophilidae; genus Scaptodrosophila; species Scaptodrosophila latifasciaeformis. Next base: position 3,447,318 of record JBAMCM010000429.1, read on the forward strand.
TTCATGATTAGGCGATTCATATCCGCTTGTTTAAACGGGAATTGCTCTAATCGTTGCAGCCATTCTTCCTTTGAAATGGCCTCGGTTTTTTCATTATAGCTCATTTTCTTATTTTTGCGTATCTTGCCAATTTTGAAGCCGTTATGTGGAAACTGCGCGTAATGAATTGTTTTTTTGTATTGTGTATATTAATTTTTCAATGCACTGTATCGATTACTTATCGTCTTCAGCATGGAATCGATACAAACAAACAGCAAAGCAAAGTACTCAGGCCAAAATAGTCGATACTTTTAGACTGCAGCAAGAATTAAAAGAATTTTATATTTTCTTGAATTATTTTTAGGAAACACACACAATGCTATCAATCAGTAGAATTTGTTATGTAATCCTCAATCAATTACCAAGCTCAAACTTGCTTTATTTTGGTATTATTTTTCATACACCGTCTGTTTGGGTTAAGTGCTTAAGAAGAATCTCTGCCTTTATCCTATATTTTATAGCTTACTCTCCTTGTCTTGATCAGCAACATTGATGATTGATCTTAAAATGACAAACGCACAAAGTAAACAAACTATTCCCGCCAATTAAATAAATCAGCTGACTTGCCGATAGAAATAAATCGATAAATATTGATTATTAATCTATCGATTATATTGTTTATGCAAGTTATATTGCTTTCGGGTTTCAAATCCACAAGGTTTCCAATACTTGTGGAATTCGAACAAAAATTCTGTAAGCCTTAAAAAACAAATACGAGCCTGCCCTCTTCTAGTGTTTCCAAGTTCTTATTCTAGATTCTTCTTTTTATTATTTTATTTATGTTTTTTTTTTCTGTGTATTATTGTTTTGCATTTTCGAATCTGGCCTCTAAATTGTGCCGTCTAGCGGCCATCATCATATCATCCAAGACCCACATATCACGCCTAAGTCAACATCTGCCAATATCAATTTTTGCGATTGCCCCGCCTACGCATAGATGCCGTACACTTGGGGCAATACCATTTGCCCTTGGGCGGCTGGGTAATGCCGACGCAGGGATAATGGAACCATTCATATGGACAGGCATCATTATCGCAGGCCACCATATCACCGTACGAGACCTGATTGCAGGTGCAGTAACGAGGTTCATTCGGGTCATAGGACCACTCGCCCTCATTGGTTTGCTCAACGATCAGGCTATTCTCATTTATGGTGAGATTTGCACCGGGGGCCAGGGCTGTGCTGGGCAGACCACTCACAGCCGCAGCCACGCTGCTTAGGTTGGGCACGGTGACGGCGGCAGCCACCACTGCTGGCGTAGTGACCACATTGCCGACCCCGCCGCCTGGACCAGCTGACACATGGTTGAGGGAGATGGAATTGTGGCTGAGGTTACTAATGGCATTCGAGGAAGCATTGGCTGTCAGCATATCCACCGAATCCACACTCATCGACGACGACGATGATGTGATGGAATTGCCCGACGATGAACCGCCCAACGTCTGCACGGCTATGCCCCCGGGCAGGGAAATGCTGCTGTTGAGTTTCCTTTGAAAAAACAACACAATTGACAAATAACTCAATCAGAGATTAGGTTTTGACTCGCTTACTTTTTTTGCTTTTTATCCGGATGGTGGTGATGATGATGGGCCATCGAGGCAGTTAACGAGGGTGGCGTAGATTGTATGCTGTTCTGGGTGGCAACATTGGCGGCCGACCAGAATTCTGTGGTGCCAGCAACGCCAACGCCGTGGATGGCGTCATAGCTGGCCTTTAGGCTGGCGGTGCGGCGTCCCTGCTGCATTTGCTGGGTGGTCACAATGGCTTTGCTGGCAGCTGCTACCAAGGCGCTGGAGCCGGAGGTTCCGCCACCCAGCTGGGGAAGATTATAGGTGACTGCTGTGTTGGGGTGCGAGGCAGGATTGGCGGCATGGGTGACCACTGTGGTGGTGCCCGGACTTCTGTTAAGTACTGTGAGCCCTGTGGAAATTTGACCTACGGGAGGGGGGGCTGTTGGTATGACACTGTTAGTGGTGTCACTGCCGCTGCCGACGGCAACGTTGGTGGTGCTGGTAGAGCCTTGGACTGGCAGTGTGGTCACATTTGTGATAATGCTGGTTATGTAGTTGCCGTTGCAGGCCGAGTTGATGAGCCCGCCAGTGGCATTCACACTGTTAACGGTCGGCAATGAATGATTGAGATTTGGCCGCTTTTCTGGTACGGGAACTGTGCAGATGGTTTCGCGGCGCTTCTCGAGCTTTTTGTGGCGCGGAATTCCCACTGTGTTGACAACTAGTTGGGCGGGGGATAGATTGCTGAGGGCATTGATACCAGCGCTGCCTACGCCACTAGCACTGACATGGCTAGTTGTTAGGCCACCACTGCTGGTGATGATGCCGGCTGAGCTGTTGAGACCGCTGCCGCTTAAGATGCTGTTGCCAGAGCTACCGGAGCTGCCGCCGTAGTAGCGGTTTTCGTTCATGCTCATTAGCAGGGCTGTGGCTGCTGTGGAGTTGTGGCCATCGAGCTCCAAAGAACGCTTCTCGAGTATCTCGGTTATGCCATTATTGTCAGCTTCCAGCTCGCATTTGAATTTGAAGAGCTCGCTGTCTAGTCGCTTTAAGTAACGCTCGACTAGTTCATGGATTTGGGTGGCTATGGCTACTTTCTCGTCGGCATCTTCCATTACCTTAAAATATTCACGTCGCAGGGTGTGGAATTCGGTGTCCATAGACTCGTGTTGCAGTTCGCCGCGCTTGCATTGTTGAAAGAACAGACGCGACTTCTTGTCCAGCGAATCCATGTTATCTGAAAATAATTGCATGTGATTGGGGATTCTCGAATTCCAAGACCACATGTACTCACTCTGGACGGCGAGATCCAGTTCGCGCATTTCTGTAAATCTGTCGCGCAACTCCTGCGGCAGATGCTCAATCACTGTAAGGAAAATGCAAAATGTAGTGATGGCTAGGTATTATTCCGTTTGATACATACTTTCTAAATAGTCCTCTAAGTATAACATGATGAGTTCAATTCATTCACGACCACTTAATTATTGTTTATTTCGTTTTTTTTTCTGACGCTGACTAACAAAAATACTTCGATACATTCAGACTAGAACTGGAAAAATATCGATAATTAGTGTGACCAGCTCTCATGCGGAACTGTTAAAGAACTGAGCCTATTTATACAGCCCTGGTATTTTCGGCGCCCATTTATTTTATCATTTATTAAAATTATGCATATAAAAATTTAGCTGATTTTTATTAGCTGTCGGCTAAAGCAGCTTCCAAACAGAACATTTTTGCAAATTCACCTTGAAGTATCTGTTGTCCAGATACTTGTCAACCCTAGAATGCGCGCACACACAACCACACGCACAGCTGAACAACCAAACAAATCGTTGCTAATTTCACAACAAGAAAAGACGGCATTATGGAGGACATAAGCAACACCATTAAATTTTATGATATATGCACAATGTTAGACAAGATCAAAGAGGCCCAAAAAGCCGAGCGAAAGGATCGTATCCTCCGTCGATATTATGAATCATTTTGCAAATACCGCGAGGCCCATCGAACTCAAGCAGGTGTGTCGGCTGAACAGCCGGAAACTGGCGAGACTAGTTTCTACCCCGTGTTGCGTCTACTTCTGCCCAATGCAGACACCGAGCGTGACAACTATGGCCTCAAAATCACAGTGCTGGGCAGAATCTACACCCAGACACTTCAGCTGGCTGCAGACTGTAAGTATAGCCCAAATCCATAACTGATAAATAATATAATAATATGCTTCTAGCCTACGATGCCATACGCCTGCAGCATCGCAATTACTCAGCCAACCGGGACTACAGCGATGTGGTCTACAGTGTGCTAAAGCCGCGTTGCCACAACAAACCCAGCAGCCTAACACTGAAGCAAATCCACGAAATGCTGGACACCATAGCCAATGAGAATATAGAAGGTAATCTAGAGCCCAAACATTTACCCTCCACCAACCACAACTTACAATCAATCTTTAGTCAAGAAGCGCGAGATCACCCGGTTCAACGAAATAGCCTCGGCCATGGAACAGAAATGGATGATACGCTTGCTCTTGAAAAGCCTAGGCCTCGGTATGGGTGAGCAACGTATATTCAATATAGTCCATCCCAAGGCCAAGGAAATTTACCAGCGCTGCTCGAGCCTGAAACGGGTCTGCTGTTTGGTGGCCAATAAAGAACTCAACCTGAATGACAGCCTGATCACACCCAAGCCCTTCGATCTGGATGCTGTAATAGAGCCTTTCCAACATATACGACCCATGCTCTGCGAACGTTTTCCGGGCAAAATTGAAGACCTCCTGGAAACCGATGTCCTCTACATGGAGACCAAAATGGATGGCGAAAGATTTCAGCTCCACTTTGCCCAGAACAAATTCAAATACATCTCCCGCAACGGAGTGGACTATACCCACAGTTTTGGCGGCAGCTATGACAGAGGACCCCTGACACCGCGTCTACGCCAACTGCTGCCCAAGGGCATGGAGTCATTGATACTAGATGGCGAGATGATGGTCTGGGATCCGGTGGAGAAACGCTTTCGCGAAAAGGGTGAGAACACCGATGTCAAGCATCTGGACCGGGAACGTGGCTGGCAGCCCTGTTTTGTGGTCTACGACATGCTCTATCTAAATGGACATAGTCTCCTGGACATGACCTACATACAGCGGACCCACAAAGTCCAATCTCTGCTGACGGAAAAGAAGGGTGCCTTGGAAATTATGAAGGCCCGTAAAATTGGCTCCCACCAGGAATTTATCGAAATGTTCCAGGAGGCACTCAACTCCAATGCCGAAGGCATTGTGGTAAAAAAACAGAATTCCCTCTACAAACCAGGAGTGCGTATCAATGGTGGCTGGTACAAGGACAAGGCCGATGTAAGTCTCTATTCACTATAAGAGATCTTTGAGGATTTATTATTATTTTTTTTCTCTTAGTATATACAAGGTCTGACAACGGATCTGGACTTGCTCATCATTGGGGGCTTTCAGAATCGCACACGCACTTTTATCGAGACCTTCCTGATGGGCGTGATACGCAAGCCGCTGAACAAGGCGGCCAGGGTGGAGGTCTACAGTGTTGGCAGGGTGACCAACAATACCAGGGAACGTGCCCAGCTCCATCATAATTTGAAGCCGCATTGGCATCAAGTGGAGAGTGAGCCACCACCTTTGTGGTATCACTACAGGGCCGATGATGCCGAGGGCCGACCCGATGTTTGGATTGAGCCGCAACACTCGTTCATCCTGCAAATCAAGGCAGCCGATCTGGCACCCAGTCGTGCCTTCTTCACCTCCAAGGCTCTCCACTTTCCACGCACACAACATGTGCGCAATGACAAGGTCTGGGATGAGTGCATGACTCTCCAGGAATACAGCGACCTAAGTCAGGTAGGACAAATCCTAAATGAAAGAGGTGAAAGATAATTCATTTTGAACTCCCACAGGGTCGGTCCAGTATTAAGAAGCTAACCAAGCGTCAGTTGTGCATGGAGGATTTCGCTGGGGAGAGAAAGCGACAAAGACTCACAGCGGCCGAGAAAAGGAAATTGGCCTTGGATGAATATGAAAAGCGCTACGATGCTGAAAAGGTGAGTTGATTTCGGCATACGAAAATTTGCAAATCTTTAAATTCGCTTGAATTTTTGTCAGCTTGAACGGAGTTCGAATATTTTTGAGGGCTTCAAGTTTTGCATTTTGAGTGGAGCCCTGCAGCGTCGCTATTCCAAGCAGCAATTGCAGACTTTGGCCGCCTCGCATGGTGGGGCTATTGTGGAGAATCCCCTACCCCATGATCCCCAGTGCATTTGTGTGGCCGGTGATATTACCCATTATGTGGAGCGTCTCAAGGAGCAGAGGCCCCGAGTCAATGATATTGTTCGGATGGATTGGCTGCTGCGAGTCTGCGAAAAGCAGGAGGTCTACTTGCGTCCCAAGGATGTGATAGCTGCTTCGCCGGCCCTGCAAATGGAGTTCGAGAGAAGCTTTGATCGTTTGGGTGATTCATATACAGATGCTGTGACCAGCCTGGAGGAATTGCAGGAGATCTTGGAAGACATTAAAACGGGCGAAATCCAAGAAGGGCCAGAAGTCACAGAGTGTGTTCTGGGCCAGCTGGAGTTGGAATTGCTGGGCCCAACTACGCCAAATTTCTTTCGTAATTTTATGGGCTATTTCTACAGTGATATTGAGAGCAACGATGATCTGGCCAAGTTGTATTTTCTGCAACATGGTGGACAGTTTTTAGAGGACACCAATTCGGAGCTACAGAATAGCAAATTAACGCATATTTTTGTCTCCACAAAAGGCTGTGATCTGGACAATTTCGAGAAATGGAGACGTGAAGAATTGGGCAATATCAATGAAGATGTTAACGTACTCACTTGGGACTGGATAATACAGTCGCATCACTTAAAGTCCAGACAACCAATGCAGGAGTATTTGTGGCCCATACGGGTACCTGAAAGTTAGACAAGGTTTTTTGTTAAATTTTATTGTAAAAAATGAAATTGTTTTATTATTAATAAAAGAAAATTGCCTTCTTACCTTTATGGCCAGTGAATTTGAAAATTTGTGCTGATTGGTTCCGTTAATGAACTTGCGCAAAGAGTCTTGCTCTAGTTCCAGTTCCAGCTCACAGAGTGAATTGCAGGTGAACTCTTATTGTTTGCAACTGCTTAAAAGTAATTAAAGTTTGAAAATGAATTCGTTCGATCTAGTTGGCTTTTAGTTTGAATTTATAATTCTAAAAGGAAAGCCACACAAGTACACAGCTAAAATATATTTATATAGAAATACAAAACAAATCATTTAACTTTTATTCAAGCCATACAAATCTCAAGACTTCTTTTGTTTTTCGTATTTTGAATTAACTTTTAAACATGTCCATACCCGCCTTGTCTCGATCAGAGGTAAGTAAAAAAAAAATATACATATATATTTTGTATTTATGAAATAATTTACAGTTTCTGCTGTTTGAGGCAAATTTCGAGTTACCCAGCGACTTGGATCGCACCCTAGCAATAGTTGATCGCATGGAATCATTCTCGTCCACTTATCGCCTAAGCGAGGGCCACAATGAGAACGTCTATCAGTCGACCATGGCTAGAGTGCCATCAAATAGCCGTTACAATAGTTTACCCAAATGGATTGACATGCACAGTTTTACCATGCCCGAAGGTCAAGCTCGACGTTCGAAATTAAATTCAATGCGTCCCTGGAAGAGTCTCTTGCCCACTCCCACTCCCACTCCAATCAAGAAGAAGCGTATGGGTATACGCGTCTAATTGCTGAACGGATTTTGTCTATTCAAAATTTCATTTGTACCGCAAAAGGAAATAATTAGGAAACGATTAATTAAGCAAAACATAAATAATAAAAAAAAAAACATATATTGATCACTTTTAAAAAGCAAATCGGAAATTGTATTTGTTTTGTTTTTTGTTTTTTTTTTATTCGTTAGACAGCAAAAAAAAATATATATTGTATTATAATTGAATGTTTTGCTCAACATGAAAAAATAGTTTGACTTTTGGAAACCGTTTTTTTTTTTTCTTTTTCAATTCGAATTTTGTTCGAGGAGTTGAGAATAGCTCTGTCTCTCTCTAATTCATTGCCTATTGATTTATAATAAATTATTTAAACATTTTTATGAAATTCTTCTTTGTTTTTTCTTTTTTTTTTTAATACATATTCGTTTCTCTCTCTTTCTCTTTCTTTTTCGCTCTTTTCTCTTGTCATGTTTTTTTTCATTTTTATAAAATCTTTGAGATTCTCTTAAGAAAAGGCTGAATCATTCACACACACAAAAAAAAAAAGGAAGAGATATTTGAAGAGCCTAGGAAATATTTCAATCATTTTATGATTTAAACCTGCAATAGTGTTTCTTTTTTTTTTAATAATTATTTGAACATTCAGTTAACAATGCCAAAAAGACAGTTTACGTATTTTTTTTTTTTTTAGTTTTTTTTTTTTTTTTTTGTAATCCACAACAATTAAATTAGGAGTATATATAGATATATATATATATATAATTTTTTTTTTTGGGAACCCTTTTCATGTCTCTGGGCTAAATTCAGTTTTTACTTTACCTTTTTTGTTCACATAAAAAGCTTTTCTTTGTTTTACAGATATCGACATATATATCTATATATATATATATATATATAGTATTTATATTTGTTTATTTTGTGTATATAATAAAATTGTTACAAAATAGATTTTCTTGTTCTTTTGTGTGTTTTTTGGAAAATGCAATTTTTCAAGAGGATTCGTTTTTTTTTTTTTTGGCTATTTTTTTTTTCGGGGGAGAAAAAAAAAACTAAAAACAAAACAAAAATTTAATGTAAAAAAAATTTTTCGTTTTTATTATTTGAATCAAGTCAATAAATGTCTGTCAAATTCAAAGCAATTTTGTTCAGTTCAATTTGCCTTTTGCTGTTGTTGTTGTTGTGGTTCTGATTTTGTTGTTGTTGTTGTTGTTGTAATACTAGACATTCTGTGAACATAATAATTAGGTAACTTCAAATTTGAATCGCTTAACAATTAATTTAATTAACAACTATCAACAATTAATTTTTTTTTTGTTTTACGAAAAAAAAAATGAAAAAAAAAAAAATTATTTTTTCTGTTTGTTTTTTTCTTTCTTTCTTTTTTAGTCTTTTGGAATTTTCTTGTAAATTTTTTTTTTCTGTTTTTTTTTTTTGCAACACCTTTTAAATAATATTTATAATAATAAGAATAATTATTAAAAAAAAAAATAATAATAATAATTAATTTTAATTATTTTCTTAAAAATAGGAAAAAAAAAATTTTACAAATCAGACTTTAGCAGCTTGAAAATTAAATGTTTAATTCAAAATCAAGAAAATAATTAATTTCGATAATTTCTCATACAAAATTATAATTATAATAATAATAATAATAATTTTTTTTTAACTTTATTATTTTTTTTTTTATATTCAAAAATACACACGCACATTTCGAAAAGTTTTTTTGCTCAAGTTTTTTTTTTTTTTTGTTCAGTGCTCAAATTTGTATGTGTGTGTGTGTATTGGTGTGTGTGTGGCAGTTTTTTTATTTTTATTTATTTTTTTTTTTGGAGGCTTTCAAATATTTTCGACTGCAATTTTTTTTCTTCTTCTTTTTTTTTTGTGACAAATTTTTTTGGTCCATCTTTTTTTTTTTTGAGTCGAATTTTTTGAGGGTATTTTTTTTTTACAGCTAAAAAAAAAAAAAAAACTAACTTAATATTTTGTAATTCTTTCATTTTGTAGGAGTTGTACTTATATATTTTTTAATAATATATATATTTTTTTTAATAATAAAAAAAAAAAAACAAAATCTTATGTAATTTGTTGTGATCGGCTAGAGCCATTTAAACTGGAAGAAGAAGAAAAGAGAAAAAAAAATTAAAATTTTTTAATAAAAAAAAAAAAAGAATTTTTTAAAATAATTTAGAGACTCACGCTGATCGAATGTGCTGGGATTAATATAGCTAATCAAATCCTGATCAGACATGGTGGTCAGCTCCTGGGGTATGGGCTGGGGTAGGGGTACGGCGGCGGCAGCTGCCGCTGCCACAGCACCGACAGCGGCCGGCACAATACTGCCAGCTGTGGTGGGGGCCGAGGCCTGCTGGGTCATCACCGAGCCATTGGTGGTCACGGCCGCCGTGGCCACGGACTTTTGCAGGGCATTCTCCGTGGCCAGGGCAACGATCAGAGATTCTTGTGGGGGGGCAGGCACGACGGGCAGGTGGGCGGTGAGGGCCGAATAGCCGGACGCCTCGGCGCCCACCACCGGCTCACTGACCACGGGCAGTAGAAGATTCACTAGAGGATCGCTGCTGGCATTCGATACACTGGCCACTTGTTGTTGTTGCTGCTGCTGCTGTTGCTGTTGTTGTTGTTGCTGTTGTTGTTGCTGCTGTTGCTGCTGATGATGGTGGTGGTGATGGGTGTGTGTGTGTGTGTGTGGGTGCGAGTGGGAGTGAGAGTGATGACCATGATGATGGTGATGGGTGTGGTGCTGGCGCTGCTCTTGGGTGGTGATGAAGTCGGCAGCGGCCTTGATAATCAGATTGCTGACGGCCGTGGAGGTGGCCGTGGCGGCCACTTCGGGCTGGAGGTCAGCCGGTGTGGGGGGCAAGGCATGGGCATCCACGCCGGCAGCAGCTGTCGGCGGACTCATCATAATGTTGCTGAGAGCGAGGGCAGCCACAGCCGCATCCTGCTGGGTGGGCTCCGGCTGCATGGCAATGTCGTTCAGAATCGAATTGGCCATGGTCACCTGGTGGGGAGCCATAATGTTGGGCACTACGGCGGTGGCGGCTCCATTGGCCGAACAGAGAATGGTCGAGGGCGAGACGGCCGGATTCATGATGATGTCCGTGGACAGGGAATTGGTGGCATTGGCCACGGCAGCAGCCACAGCTGCACTGGGCACATCCACCACGGCAGCCGGCACCACACTGGCATTGGGTGCCGGTAGGAGAGCTCCCAGCACGGCAGCCGGCTCGGAATTCAAAATTATGTCCTGGGCCAGGGGTGAAGAGTGACCGGCTGCCGGTGAGGTGTCGCTGCCCGACAGCGAAGACGAGGAATTGTTGCTGGACATGGAGAGGCTGCGCTCGAGTACAGTAGGTGTGGCCACATCCACACCCACACCCACACCCACGCCGACGCCGACGCCCACCTCCTGCTGGAGTATATCGGTGAGAGCCATGACACCCGGCGTGGTGAAGAGGGCCGGCTCGGTGGTACCATTGCTGGTGACCAGGGAAGTGGATTTGGTCAGGTCATCAATAAACTTGTGGACATTTGCTGCATTCTGTTGCTGCTGCTGCTGGGGAGCCTGATGCTGCTGCTGCTGGACAACATGCTTGACAATCTCATTCTCGACGGCCAGCTTGACGGCCACGGCCACAGCGGCGGGATCAATGTCGACGGCTGCAGCCACGGCGGCAGCAGTGGCCGGCACAGGGAAGCCGGTCAGACTGTTCGACTGGTCATACATGATGGTGTCCATGCTGGACTTGCGCCGGTAACGGGCGTGGGCAGCAAACTGCAAGGTGCTGGGACTGCAAGGATTGAGGGATTCCGGTGAGTGCATCGACTCCCCAGTTAGGGGACTATGCGAACTGGTATCGTCGAGGAGTTCGCTCTTGAGGGCCTCGGCACTGGCGGCCACGGCATTCAGATGGACCAGCTGGTCGGTGATCATCGGTGTGGCACTGGGCAAGGAGGAGCGACGTACTCCCATCGGGATTTGGGTGGTTATAGGGGGTGGCATCATGCCCGAATCGATTTCATGTTTTGCCTCGACGCCGCCATTGGCGTTGCCAGACCAACCGCCCGATCCACTGGGCACACCAGCGCCGGTGGGGGGCGTGGTTGTGGTATCCATATAGGTGGTGACATCTACAAAAATACAAAAGAGCACGTTAAATTTGTCAAAATCAGAGTTGGCTGTAACCAAGGGGGTCTTGTGGGCTCAGAGGGGGGGCTGAGGGCGCTGGGCGCGGGCGGGGGGGAGTTGGGTAAAAACAAACAAAATAAAGTGTAAAAAAGAAAATTAAGATTATGGAAAAAAAACTAAATAAAAATCAAACAAAAAATTCGGGTTAAAAAAAAATTTTTTTTTTTTTTCTTTTTTTTAACTAAAAAATATTTCGTTTCCTAGGGGAAAGAAGAAGAGACACTTAAAAATCTAAAAAAAAAAATAAAATTAATTGTGTTTTGTTTGGGGGGAGTAATCAAGTGTATGTGTGTTTGTGTGTGTGTGTGTGAAAGAGAGAGAGAGAGACAGACAGACAAAACTAAGTTAAATGAAAAGAAAAATAAAGACAGAAAAAAGGAGAGTAAAAAAGATCAGGAAAAAAAGTTAAATTAAATTAAAATAAAAATATATTTTTTTTGAAATAAATATAAATTGGTCTGTATATATTTATATACATATAAAAATATGCAAGAGTGTGTATGTGTGTGTGTGTGTTTGGGTCGGCAAAAAGGGGTAAGGTCTTTCGTTTTAAATTTAAATTGTTTTTTTTTTTTTTTTTTTTGTTAACACCTAAAAATATTTTTGTTGTGAAGCGTAAATCTTATGAAGAAAATTATAAACTAAATAATTTTAAGTTAATTACTATTAAATTTAATTATTTTATTCACTACGACTCAACAGAAACCATTTTAGCCTGCAAGTAAAAAGAAAAATATCAACTCTGACAAAATGGCATCTGTTGAATGCTTCTTTCTTCTTCTTCTATATTTTTTTTTTTCTTTGGAAATTACTCTCACTCATACTCAAGCAGAAAACACTCAAATCAAATCAAATCACTTCCACTCAAATTGTACAAAGGAACGCAATAGTCCTGCTGCTAACCAAAAAAAAAAAAAAAAAAACAAAGTAAACCAAACCGCAACCCACAAAACTGATGACTTAAAATGTAAGGAAAAAAATTAATAAAAATCAGATATCTTCGGGATTATCCGAAAATTTTGAAACTCTTTTCAAAACTTAACACAAGCAAACAAAATGGTTGGAGCAAATACAAAAGACCCGAGATTCAGTTCAAATATTTAGCGGAACGAACAAATCACCTTTTTCTTCTTCTTCTTCTTCATCGAAAAGAGTTTACCAACGAGCGAAAAACTAAACACGAGCTCAACACATATTCCTGCTCTCTTACACTCAGATTAACACTCGCTCTCACACACAGTCACTCTCTCTCTCTCTCGCTCTCATCAAGCAGTCGAACTTGCACAAAAGCCTTAAGCGAAAAATAAAGCACTCACTCGCTCACTCACTTAGTTGCCAGACTCTCACTCAGGCACGCACACACTCAAAGTAATTTTCCGTTAGGTCTCTGCCGAAGGCTTAAAAATAATTTTTACGACTAAAAAAACTTAAGTCTAATAATTGTCTTAATATTTAGTTATTATTTTAATTTAAAATATATATTGGTGCTTAAAATTGTTTTTTTCAGGGCTCCTTTTATTATTAATTTATTTGTGTGTGTGAGTGAGTGTGTGTGGTATATGTGTGTGTCTCGTTTGATCATTCGATTATTAGTTTGGAATTTTTTTTTTCTTTTTTTTTTTGGGAGGGTGATGATGTTTTCAGAGGATGTATCATTTATTTTAAAAACTAGATAAAAATTATTAAAAAAAAAAAAAGAAAATAATTAAACAAGGACAGAGGAATCAGTGACGTAATCATATACCCTACACCAGAAAAAAAAACAGAGGGAGAGAGAAGGAAGCCTCACATTGACCAAGCACCAAACTAGAATTAAACTAAAAAAAATATTATGTTTTGTTTTTGTTTTTCTTTCGCAGAGCAACTCGCTAGATATTTGATTATCGGTGTATTTCTCTAGGCGTAATGTTGAGTCTTATAGATCGAGCAAAGCTTAAAATTCCGCCCGTGCTAGGCAAGTCCCAACACCACTTCGAAGGGAATGTGGAGGAGCGCTCCGTGGAACTAGTTCAGAAAAACGAACAACGTTTACTCTAAATGTTCAAGATGTGATGTGATGTGATCCATTGAGAAGGGTTTTTTGAAATGCCAGGGAAATGACAAAATAATTCTTAGATCCCATCGGATCCTATAGGAACAGAGTACAAGACTATTCTCAAATCGTTTCCCATCAATCCAATAGGTTTCGTATACTCGTACTAACGAACCTGGCCATATTCATTCCCGTCTCATCCAGGGAGTATAAAAAAATACTTTTCTTAAATCAAAAAAAAAAATATATATATATAGATCTATTTGATAGAATCTGGAATCTAGAGAAAATAACCTATAAAATGCTCAGACAAGGCACAAAGGATGCTCATGACCAAGGGAAGTGACAAATGACAGCCCCCCAAATCAGTCTTTCTGGAATTCTGGTAAAAATAAAAGGTTAAAGAACAATCACATTTTTGGGACGCAAAACTTGATGAAGCTGAAATGATTCCTGTTTTAATGAAACAAAGATATAACGAGAAGTCCCAAAAGCTTGGACTATATAGAGAAAGCTAAAAATCTTACTGAAGCTTTTGAATGGCCTAAGAAACTGTACCTATAGCTTAGTAAACCTCGAAACAGGTTTTGTACCTGAAATTTCACAAACCTTCTAAATTCATTCTTTGTTATGAATTGTATGAATTGTATAAGCGATTTTTATATACCTAGAAAGCCTTTGAAATATTTCAATTTTGAATTGATCTGAGAAAACTGTACTTGTACTGAGGTTAGCACCTCTTCAACTATGCTTAAGATCTTCTAGAATCATTGATATACTCTTGCTTTGAAGGGATACAAAAATTGTACTGAATTCATTGTAAGTTTTTGAATTGACATAGAACTATACTCCTGAGGCATTTATTATTTTGAATTGATGCTAAGACTGTACCCAAAGCTTCTGAGAAAACTACTGAGGTTAGCACCTCTTCAACTATACCCAAAATCTTATAGATTCATTGATATATAATCTCGCTTTAAATAGATACAAAAATTGTACTGAATTCGTTCAAGTTTTTGAATTGACATAGAACTATACACCTGAGGTTTTGAATTGCTTTGAATTGATGGTTAAACTGTACCCAAAGCTTACAACTTTTGCTTTGCTCCTGAATTTACTTATGCTTTGAATTGATAAAAAAAAACTGTACCCAAATTTGAATGAAGCTCCTGAGTTCATCTATGTTTTGAATTGTTGCTAAGACTGTACCTAAAATGCCAGGCAAAACCTGTCTGGGTCAGCGTCAATCTGAGCACGAGGACATTAGGGTTTCAGTTTCGGGTTAGTTTTCAATAAAATATTTCAAAAGGGAAATGATAAACTTAAAAAGTGTTTTTTATTGTTTTTGTGTTAATTAGGTGTATGTGTGTATGTGTGTTTGTGTGTGTGTGTATGAATTAGATAGATAATTATTAATTAAATGTTTACGAAAATGGTAAATTGAGCAAAAATATATTTATATATAATATATATATATAAAAATTATTTTATATATATAAGAGGTCTTTTTTTTTTTTTTTTTAATTGGTCTTTCTGGTGATTGTTTTTGTTTTTGTTTTTTGTTTTATATAACCAGTACCCTAAATAGAGATGTGCAGACGTGTGCTGAGGGGATGAGTGGGAGCTTCCTGCTTGTGGTTGTTGTTGTAGTAGCTGTTGTTGTTGTTGTTGTAGTTGTAGTGGGGGCCAGCTGAGTGGTCATCCGGTAGAATGTGTGAGGTTGGGTGTTACGGGCACATTGCTTCCTTTTGGGCTCTGGGGTCTCATTGGGTTTTATATGAGTGATTTTTTGGTTTTTTGGTTTTTCTTTGAATTCTTTGGCGTTTCTTTGGTTTTGATTTGGCTCTAGCTATTTCCAAGCTTAGAACGAGCATTATTCTCTTGATCATAAGAATATATATATGATATATATAAAAAAAAAAATTTATCATTTTTTTTTTTTTGAATTTTTGGAATGCATTTTTGTTTTCTTTTTGGCTTAAGTTTTGGCTTTTTGACTAGTTTATGTTTTGATTTTTATATTTTGTGTATCTTGAAATATGGTATATATATAATTTGTTTGTTTGGTTTACATCTTATTTTATTTGTTTTTTTATTTTTATTTTTTATTTTTAATAATTTATTTATTTTTTTTTTAATTTTCTTTTTTTTTTTTTTTTTTTTTTTAACTGAGCACCTAAATTGCTAAGAGAAGGGGGGAAAAATAAAGTAAAAATATATTTATGTATATTTTGTTGTTGTTGTTGTTGGTATTTTTTTTTTTTTTTGTGGTTTTTGGTTGAAATTTAATGTTGCAAAAATAGGAATTTCCTGCTGTCTTCTATTTTTTTTTTTTTTTAATTTTGCCTGAATTTTTATTATTATTATTTTTTTATTTTCAACGCGTTTTTTGTTGCTTTTTGCTTTTCTGTTTTCTGTTTTTATTTTTTTTGTTGGTTTTTTGTTCATTTTTGGTAGACTGTTTCCTGTTACTCATCTTCTTCTTCTTTTTAATATCCTCATCTTCTTCAGTTGTTGCTTCGTGTTTTTAGTATTAATTTTTTCTGTTTTTTTGGGATGGAAACGTGACCAAGAAAACTCTGGAAAGACACAGACGCACGGCATACACTCGCTCCCAAAAGTAAACGCACACATTCACACACTCACACAGACTCACAGAAGCTAGTCCTACCTCCCCCCGCAACCCCCCCCCCCCCTGACCCTCTTCAAACCATCAAGCAAAAAAATATAATAACGACTAAATTCGAGTAAAGGATTTCTTCTTCTTCTTCAAAGAAATCGGCAAACAGAAAAAAAAAAATTAAGTAAAAAAAAAATCGTCTAAAGGAAAAAATCGCAAAGCATTCACACACAGCGCAGAGTTGTTTCGATCAGTTTCCATCGGAGGCGAGCTCGGCTCCTCGGCGTTTACAGTTGTGGGAGAGATTTTTGTTTTGGAATTATTCGATTAAAATTAATGGAGAACTTAAGGAGAGAGAATGAACTAGTGGACGAGTCGCGCAACTTTCGTCATACTCGAAGCATCTCGCAGAGGAGCAAAAATTGCATGCAATTTCTTCTTTGTTGTTGTTGCTGTTTTTTTTTTTTTTTTTTTGGTTGCCTCAATTAATATTTTTTTTATATATTTCCTTAAACTTAAATATTTAATTTAATAATTTGCATTTTTTTTTTTTTTTAGAAAATGCAAATTTTTTTTTTTTAGACTTACTAAAATTTTCTATTAAAAAATTTTTCTCTAATAAATTTTTTTTTTTTTTTTTTTATGCTTTGCACCTGCCTATATATTTTTAAGGGGGGTGAAAAAATAAAGAAAAAAATTATTTTTTTTTAAATAAAAAATAAACAGGTGCCAAAGCTTTTTAGATCTAAATTTTTTTTTAAATTAAAAAAATAAATAATTTTTCCTGCCTGAAAATTTGAATTTTTTTCTTAAATCTTAAAAGTGGGGGGAAAAACGATTTAAAAACCGTTTAGAAATTTTTTTTTTCTAAAAATTTCCTAGAATATTTTTTTTAACTTTCTTTGGTTTTTTTTTTTTTTTGGTTTTGTGTAAGAAAATATTTTTTTTTTTTTATTTTTTTTTTATGTGAAGGTGTGTGTGTTTCTTTTTTTTTTTGGTGTAATGATTTGCATGTTTTTTTTTTTTTTTTTTGTAAAAGTTGTTGATTTTTTTGTTGTTGTTTTTTAAATTAAATTTAGGAATAGTTAACAAATAAATACCTTGATTTGCGTTTAAAGTACCGTGAATGGGGCTACTTAACATGCTGGCCGCCGAGAGGGTGGTATAGGTGCCCTTGGGTGTGTACGTGAAATTATGCGATTCACTCTTCTTGCCGCTGGACACTATGGACACCTGGACATGGACAGGCTTTAAAATATTCTGATGCAGATACGGTGGTACGGTGCAGATCAAATGGGTCTGAAAATGTCGGGGGAATATTTAAAAAAAAAATTGTATAAATTAGTCAATAAGAAAGGCCGATTTCTATATGATATAGAAGTTCGATTCTCATGAAATTCGGCACATATACATATCTCTATCTAAGAAACTTGTGTGCCGAGTTTGAATGAAATCGTACAATACATATGGAAGTTATTCCTAGAACCGATTTAGGTTCGTATGGCAGCTAATCTTTATAGTAGTCCAATGCTCATGAAATTCGGCACATATACATATCTCTATATAAGAAACTTGTATGTCGAATTTGAATGAGATCGCACAATACATATGGGAGTTATTCCTAGAACCGATTTAGGTTCGTATGACAGCTAATCGATATAGTAGTCTGATCCTTATGAAATTCGGCACATATACGTATCTCTATAAGAGAAACTTAAATGTCGAATTTGAATGAGATCGCACAATACATATGGAAGTTATTCCTAGAACCGATTTAGGTTCGTATCGCAGCTAATCCTTAAAGTAGTCCAATCCTTATGAAATTCAGCATATATATGTATCTTTATGAGAGAAACTTAAGTTTTGAATTTGAATGAGATCGCACAATATATATGGGAGTTATTCCTAGAACCGATTTAGGTTCGTATGGCAGCTAATCGTTATAGTAGTCCAATGTTCATGAAATTCGGCACATATACATATCTATTTAAGAAACTGGACTCTCGAATTTGAAAGAGATCGCACAATACATATGGAAGTTATTCCTAGAACCGATTTAGGTTCGTATGACAGCTAATCTTTATAGTAGTCCAATGCTCATGAAATTCGGCACATATATGTGTATCTTTATGTAAGAAACTTGTGTCTCTAATTTGAATGAGATCGGTCAATAATATTGGCTATATGATATAGTAAACCGATCCGGCTGGTTCCGGCATACGTTTCATTACGCTGGCTCTAAAACTGAGTCAAATCGTCTAGTGATATTTTTTGGGGACCTCTGATGGATGGTTTAGTTGGACTAACCTGATGAAGATATTCCTTGTCGGGTAGGACGCTACGCTCCCAGAGGGCGGCGGTGCCGCCAATAAGCTGCTGGCGTACGGCAATTTCGGTGGCCGGATCATCGGCATTGACGCTGTCGTAGGTTTCCTGAAAGACCACATGGGTGTCCTTTAAGAAATTCTTGCCAATTATGAAGAGCTCAAGGCCCCCATCCACGGGGCAAGAGTTGAGCGATTTTTTACAAATCTCTGGCACCCCAGGCGGTTGAGCTGAAATTATTCAAAAATTTAGAAAATATTACGAAAAAAATAGAAATAGAAATAGAAACATACTGCAGATTATGGGATTCGAGCAGACTTGAAGGGTTTCAGTGGTGCCATCATCGCGTGTCAATTGAGTGCGGAAAACCATGCGGCATCTCGTCGACTTTTTCTTGTTCTTCTGGGCCAAATGTTCCGGAAAACGATGCTCTACATCAACATTGCGTTCCTATAAGAAAACAAATCCGAATAGAAGGGATTTAGTCAGAAGGTTTTGAATAGGGTTTTGGAGGTCCTAGAGGAGTCAGGAGGAGCAGGTTCTATATAGTTTTGGAAGGCAAGAAATCTTGATCAGATTGTAGCTTGGATTAAAATAGGCTTCAGTATATCTTTCTGAACTAATCTTGTAGAGATTCGTTGTCTACTTTGATCTTTGTCAAATTACCATATCTTTCTTCTAACCCTATGAAAATAGGCCTAGACGTACTCTGATTTTTAATGGACCAATCTCGGTTAGATTTTTTATACACTTTGATCTGGATCAAGCTACTATATAGTATAGCTCAATTCCTTCAAATCAATATGGTTGAAATGTTCCTGAATGATCTGGAACAAGCTACTATATGGTATAGCCCGCTTCAATCCCTTTTAAATCAATATGATTGAAATGTTCCTGAATAGATTCTAATATTCATTTGATAAGGGCTTTGAGTATAAAAGGTTCCTGTCTAGATTTTACTGGCTTTATAATCAAATCTCTTTTAGGGCTTTTAAATATTTACAGAACCCAAGCCCGAGGGTCTTCAAAAGGAAAATATTACTCTCTGAGATATCTTAAGAATCCAAAAGAGAGATCCCATTTAGATGAGGCTTACGAGAAATTTCCTGACTCATAATTATCCTCTTTGAACTCCCTTGGGAATTTCGATGCAACCCTTGGGGGTACTCACCTTGAGGATACCAACGCAATCACAAGTAATTGTCATATCCGATTCCGGTTTAAAATCAATTTCAATAACCATAGTGCCGTCGACCTTCTTCTCATTGCATTGGGTGGAGTTCTTGCCAGCCACCTTGCAGGCCTGATAGAACATATGGGGCGCCACCCGACCTATATCCGTGCCAATGAAGACCTGCAGCACGGCCTGCTTATCGTAGCCGGTGAGACGGACAATGGGAAAGCCATTGCCACTGCGATCCTTGACGGCACCACGGCTGCCCTCGGTCTGGTAGCGAGCCCGATGCTGTGTCTCCGGCTGAGAGACAATTTCCAAACGCACTTTGCTATCGTTCGACGAGGCGACACTGTTCAGGGGCTGTTGGGGCTGACGCTTATTGGCCACCCGAGTCACAGTCCGATTGGAAATGAATCTAAATCAAAAATAACGAGGAAGAGAATACAAAAAGGATTAGTCAAGTCCAAAAGGCCGATTTGGTCAATGAGAATGTGAAAAAGCTTCGAGAAGTGTTGAGGGATTTCTGGACAGAATGTGAGGGGTTAGTATGGACACACACACACACACACACACACACACACACATAAACAGAAAATCAAGAAGAAGAAAAATCACAAGCCAATCCAAAAAAAATTGTTGAAATTTTTAGAATTTTTTTTTTGGAAAGAAAATTGAAAAAAAAAATAAAAGTCTTGTTTTTTTTTTTTATTCACAAAGGCAAAAGCATATAAGAGGAAGAAGAAGAATTTGACACATATAATATATAGAGAGAAGAATAGGGACTCTCAGGTATATATATTTTTTTTTTCTCTTTCTTAAATAATCGAGCTAATCTGAAATTACAAAATAAACCTAACACAACACTTGACCCGCTCTATATGAGAGTAAAAAAAAAATAACAGGTTATCTCTGGCTGAAATTCTAAAAATATAAAAAATATTTTCAATTGATAATCAAATTTATTGAAATATAAATAAATAAATTCGACTTTTTCAAGGGGAGAAAAAAAATTGAGTTTAAAATTCGAAAATAAAGAAAAGAGGCTAATTTTGGTATCTTTTTTTTTTAAGAGTAATTTCCCAATATTTTTAGTCACTTTTTATCTTATCTATTTACCCTTATCCTCTTCGAATAATTTTCTATTTTTTCTGCAAAAAATTTTGAAAAATTTCCCCCTATTTTTTAAGACTTATCCCATATTTTTTCTATCCTTACAAATTTTTGAAAAATTTCCCCCCTTTTTTTAAGACTTATCCTATATTTTTTATATCCTTACAAATGTTTGAAAAATTTCCCACTTTTTTTATGACTTATCCTATATTTTTTCTTTTCTTAAAAATGTCTCAAAAAAATCCCCCTTTTTTTAAGACATCCTATATTTTTTCTATCCTTAAAAATATTTTAAAAATTTTCCCCCCTTTTTTTAAGACATCCTATATTTTTTCTTTTCTTAAAAATGTCTCAAAAAATATCCCCCCTTTTTTCAAGACTTATCCTATATTTTTTCTATCTTTAAATTTTTTTAGAGTAATATCCCCTTATTTTTCCCCCTTTATTTTCTTACTTATTTATCTGCTCTTCTTTTTATAAATGTTATATTATTTTGTTCCCCCCTTTTCCTAGCCGAAAAAACCTTAATAAATTTCTATTTTTTCTCTGCAAAAATGTTTAAAAAAATTCCCCCTTGTCTTTAAGATTTATCCTTATTTTATTTTTTTTTTTTAAGAGCAATTTCCCCCTATTTTTAACCTTATTATTTTGACTTATTTATCTATTTAAAAATATTATCTTATTTTGTTCTCCCCTTTTTCTGTCAAGAAAAAAAAAAACATTATTAATTTTTTGCCCTCAAAATTTTCAGAAAAATTCCCTTAATTTTTTAAATTTTATACCACATTTTTTTAGGGCTAATTTCCCTATATTTTTGGACTCTCATTATTAATATTCTGTTCCAAACTTTTGAGGAAAATTTCTCTATTTTATTTTCCCAATATTTTTGGACTCTCATTATGAATATTGTTTTCCAAAATTTTCAAGAAAATTTCTCTATTTTATTTAAGCTTTATTCTACATTTTTTTTTTTTTTGGATCCTTAAAATTTTTTATTAACTTTTTCTTTTTTATTTCATATTTTTCATATTATTTTTAATTATTGAGTTGATTTGTTTTATTTTTGCTTGATCTTTTTTTAAAACTCTCAAACTAATTTCCCTATAATTTTAATTTTTTTTTTAAACTATTTTTTTAACATTTAATATTTTTTGTTAATAAACACAAATTTTTGGGTAATTTTTTTCAAAACATTTTCATGGCTCCTTTTTAAAAATAATTTCCCTTTATTTTTGTTATTATTTTATTTTTTATTTCCTTTTTTTATTATCACAGATTTTTTTTTACTATTTTTTCCAAACATTTTGTATGTTTTGTTTTCTTTTTTTTTTTTTGAAAAATTTCCCTTTATTTTTTATATACTTTTATTTTATTTTATTTTATTTTTCAAAATGTTTCTTATTTTTTATATTTAAAATTTTTTCCTCAAAGCTTTCGATTGAATTTCCCTATATTTTTGGTCTCTTTTTGAAAAATTTCCCCATATTTTTTTCTTTGATAAATTTTTTTTACACAAATTACCAAGCTAAATTTTATATATTTTTTAATTTTTTTTCACAATTTTTTTTTTTTTTTTTTTGGTTTTATGAAAAAAAAAAAACTGCTTACTTTTGGTCACTGAGTTGGCTGAGGCTTGGCAGCCCATTCCCAGTATTGGCGACATGGCAGATGTTGTTGTTGTTGTTGTTATTGTTGCTGGCAGCCTGACTGAGGGTCTGCACTGAAATAATATGGGGCAGAGTCTGGATGAGGCTGACATTGCCATTGCCATTGGAGCTGCTGTTGCTGTTGCCATTCTCGAGAGCTTCCTCCTCGTTGGACTCGTTGAGGGCGACGGTGGCATTGGCAATTTTCCTGATGAACTCATCCTCGCTGCAGGCATCAT
The DNA here is from genome assembly GCA_037075145.1 of Scaptodrosophila latifasciaeformis. Lineage (NCBI taxonomy): Eukaryota > Metazoa > Arthropoda > Insecta > Diptera > Drosophilidae > Scaptodrosophila > Scaptodrosophila latifasciaeformis. Next base: position 3,469,963 of record JBAMCM010000429.1, read on the forward strand.
CATTGTTCAGTTCAACATGATTGCAGGCCAGCTTCTTTCGCTTGATATGCTTGCCACTCCGTTGAAATTGTTGTTGTTGTTGTTGTTGTTGCTGGTTATGTTGTTGTTGTTGTTGTTTTTGTTGGTGGTGCTGTGTCAATTTGTCGATTTGTGAAGTGTAGTAGCAATTGGCTTGTTGTTGTTGTTGTTGTTGTTGGAGATATTGAAAGTGTTGCTGTTGTTGTTGTTGTGATTGAATTTGCTGCTGAACAGCCACGGTGGCTGTGGCAGCCACCGCTGCCACCTCGGCGGCAGCCTGCTCCGCAGCTCTCTGAGTGAAGAGACCACTGAAAATATCACTGCCCAGGTTGTTGTTGTTGTTGTTGGCGTTGGGGGTGGTGGTGGGGGTGGCAGCTTCGTCGGAGTCCTCCAAATAGGGCATTTTGCTAGCATCCGTCGATCTATATATTTTTCGTATATACATAGATTTTTTTTCGATTTTTATACAAACACACAAAATATTCGGGTATATTTTTTTTTTTAATTTTAAAATTTACATTTGAATTTTGAATTTTTATTTTTTTTTCTTGGTTGGTTTTTTTTTATAAAAATTTTCTGTTTTGTTTTCCAAAAATTGTTTCGAGCCGAAAAAAAAAAAAAATTTGCAAATTTTTACCAAACCAAGCAAAACGTATTTTTTGTTAGTTGAAAGGGGGAAAAGGGGGAATTTTGGTTTTTAAAATTAAAAATAAAAAATAAAAAAAACAAACTTTGCCAGACAAAACATTCCACAAAACAAGACAAAACAATCAAAAGGGGAAAAGGTCTTTTGGGAACTCAATAATGCTGGGTATATAGGAGGAGTCGGGTTGGGCGGGGGGCGATGCATTTTGAAAGAATCCTAAGACTCTCTCACTAATAATAAATAATAACAACAATTTTGTAGAGTTATGAAAACCTATTTGGATTGGGTATATATAATGTTCCGATTCAGGTGAAATTTGATAGATGTATAAACTATTATATAGACATTCCATATACCAAATTTTAATGAAATCAGTCAAAAAATGTCAATAATTTCCCTAAAGCCGATTTGACTTTGGAATTGGTTCAAAGAGACAATAATCAATTTGTTCAAGATAGGACGAGTACCTAAGACTTCAGTCTGATTAAATCCTTTCCAAGACTCGCTCCCTAAGTATCTCTCATTGCTCTCTAAATTGTTGAGCAGAATCCCAGCTAAACAAGGAAAACCCCAAGAATTTCTAAGAGAATTCAAAGAGAGTTCTAAATGATTTAGAGATTCTTTTGGAATCCATTTCAAAAGGTCACCAAAATCTCTTGAAAATCCCAAGAATTTCTAAGAGAATTCAAAGCGATTTCTTCAAAACGTTTGAGTTAGTTTCAGGACCCATTCTAGTATCCAAAATCACGGGACTTCAGACTCTTTAAAACCCCCAAAGTTTGAGTTAAATTCGGAACCCAAACTAAGTCAAATTCTAAACTCATTTCAAGTCAGTCAGAGACTCCAAAAGATAAGACTCACTGGACCATGCAAATCTCAAGAATTTCAGGACCCATTCTAGGAACTTAAGGATAAGCCAAAATCACGGGACTTCCGACTCTTTAAAATCCCCAAAGTTTGAGTTAAATTCGGAACCCAAAATAAGTAAAATTCTAAGCTCATTTCAAGGCAGTCAGAGATACCAAGATAAGACTCACTGGATCATGAAAATCCCAAGAATTTCTAGGAGAATTTAAAGCGCTTTCTTCAAAAACTTTGAGTTAGTTTGAGGACCCATTCTAGTATCCAAAATCACGGGACTTGAGACCCGTTAAAACCCCCAAAGTTTGAGTTAAATTCGGAACCCAAACCAAGTCAAATTCTAAGCTCATTTCAAGTCAGTCAGAGACTCCAAAAGATGAGACTCACTGGATCATGAAAATCCCAAGAATTTCTAGGAGAATTCAAAGCGATTTCTTCAAAAAAGTTTGAGTTAGTTTCAGGACCCATACTAGGATCCAAAATCACGGGACTTCAGACTCTTTAAAATCCCCAAAGTTTGAGTTAAATTCGGAACCCAAAATAAGCCAAGTTCTAAGCTAATTTCAAGTCAGTCAGAGACTCTAAAAGATAAGACTCACTGGATCATGAAAATCTCAAGAATTTCAGGACCCATTCTAGGAACTTAAGGATAAGCCAAAATCACGGGACTTCAGACTCTTTAAAATCCCAAAGATTGAGCTAAGTTCGGAACCCAAACCAAGTCAAATTCTAAGCTCATTTCAATTCAGTCAGAGACTCACTAGAACTCTTGGATTTTCAGTTATCGAAAGACCCGAAATTTCCAGCATTTCGAAAAGAACCCCAAAGAGTATTCGCCAGCATTTTCAAATGCAAATCGAATGCAGTTGAAACCATTTTCCAATCAAATCAAGAGAGAGAGAGAGAGAGAGCGAACTATTGAAATCAATATAGGTATATATATATATATAGTGTCTATATGGAGCATATAAATCAGTTATGTGGGTAAATATGTAGATGGTGTTTGCATATATTTGAACTCAATCGATTGATTTGTATGCGGCAAGATTGCTAAATGAATTGATTGCTAAATGAAAATACACTTGAGTCGATCAGAAAATAAAATAAAAAAAATCCATATATATATACATACTCTGATGTGATGATAGGAGTTGAAAGAGTTTGTATTAAAGAGCCAAATGAACTCGGTAAAATTTGTTGTTGTATTCTTCGAAATAACGAAATTACGTATACGCCCAGTGACACCTGGTTACACTGATCTGCAGCAAATTTATTTCCTTTCTTTTTTTTTATAATTTTTTTATACGCTCCTTTTGAAAGGCAATGACCGAAGTGGTTGAAGACTTAATGAAAATTGTTGGCGACTTGAACATTTCTGATAATCATTTTCATATTTTTGTATACAAAAATTTTTTGGTTTTTTTTTCGGATCGAATCGAATTGAGTGTAAATTTAATTAGGCTGGGCAAACTGCAACTCAAGACTTGCCAACACAAAAGGTAAACAAAAAAATCAAAAGACAAGCAAATCAATGCAAAAAAATTTGAGACTGGCAGACAAAACCAAAAAAAAAAGGGTACAGTTGCCTCCAAGGCGTTTATGATTTTGTCCTTGGCAACAGAGAAAATTTTGCACGAAAAATAAAATCGAAAGTAATCAGAGAAAGCTAAGCTAGGCCATATTTTAAGATAAGATAGAACCGATTAGATCAGAATATGCAATTACAATTACAACAACAATTACAAATACACTTGACAACCGGCTAAATAAAAAAAAAACCAGCAACAACAACAAAACACATTTACCATGACCTACAATGTTTTTTTTTGCATTTGACAAGAAGAAACGATCACATTAAATTGTATATAATTTTTTTTTGAAATTATTAAAAACAAAAACAAAGCTTAAGTCATTGAACTAATCTGCTGGTCACCGCTCAATATCAAAAGTTATGGCAGAACTCAGCGTCAAAACGATTTTTGTATACCCTTCAAAAAAAGTGGAAGGTGGAGAATCTTGGGCACTCAAAAAGGTATCTGATCAAGAAGAAGTTGCCAAGAATAAATAGCGCCATCTAGCGTATAACTTGAAGCGAATCTAAGCTAGATTTTGGTAGACCCTTAAAAAGAGGAAGTGAAGGAAGAGAAGTGAAGTGAAGGAAGAGAAGGAAGAGATCTGAAGTGAAGGAAGAGAAGGAAGGAAGAGAAGGCACTCAAAAAGGGAACTGATAAACAAGAAGTCACAAGGGAATGTTTAGAGGCCGCCATCTAGCGTACAAGTCGGGCAATGTACCCTAAAAAAAAAGAGAGCAAAGAGGAATCTTTATTGCTCAAGTTGATCTGACAAACAAAAATAAAGAGCGCCATCTAGCGTACAAGTCAGACCAGTCCAGGTCAAGTCGAAGCGAGCTGAAGCGCCATTAGAGCGCCATCTAGCGTACAAGTCAGACAACTCCAGGTTAAGTCGAAGCTAGCTGAAGCATTTGGCATTAACTCAAACTACTTTTAACTTCCAAGATTTTTAATGAATTTCAAAGCTGTAGACTATGAGGGACCTTCGAAATTCCGAGGAGGTGGTGGAGGTGAGGAGAAAACCCCAAAAATCTCCTAAGACCACCCTAAAGTCTGAGAACTTTGAATCCCAAATTTGGTTCATCTAGCTCTGATAGGAGCCAAGTTTCAGGCCCTTCCTCTAGTCAACACGATGTGTTACCCTAGGGCTTACTCGGGCTTAGAATGGATAGATGAACTTATCAAGATGACCTTATCAAGCCAAGACTTCCTCGTTGAGAAATAAAGATAAACGTTTCACAAATTCCCGAGATGACCTAAAATGGTCTTTTGGTTCTTCCAGCGGTAAAATCTTTGTTCCGAAACACACAACCGTTTGAAGTCCGAACTTGGAGCGACTGAGCTGAGCTGAAGAGCCCGCAAGCTTTCAAGTTATTTGGCCTTCCAGGCTTGGCTTCTCTCTCTCCTCTTTCAGTCCTTTACCGAAATATAAACACAAGAAAATTTTGCCTAAAATTTTCCTAGACTCGACTGATCAATGCAATTTGATTATTCATAAACACAGACAAAAATCTCTCGAGTTGCGTAGAGAAATACGAGAAAATCTGGGGTCTTTCGGTCCAAGGTCCATTTGATAATTGGGAAATCAGAAACCTTTGTGAACCGAAATAAAAAAATGTTTACTCAATTTAAATCGAGTTTTAGCTAGTCGAAAATTATTTTATTTCTAGAGAGAGGAAGTCCAAGCAAATAGGGAATACCGAGAATTTTTTGGTTTAAAAAATTGAAAGCATTTGGGGTTTTCCTAGCTATAAATTCCCCCATAAAATCCTCAGCTATGTATGAGGGTTTATCAAGCTGAGCCTTGATGGGTTTCCAAGTCCTTGGTAGAATGTGGAGGTCTTACCTTAGTCTCTCTAAAATTTTGTAAGAGCTACCGATTTCTTGAATCTTGAAAGGATTTATTTGACCTTTAACAATTAGTCGAGTCTCATTGGATTCTAATTTCTTTGGGATTTTGGAACAGAATCTGAGTATCTAAGTTCTTTGAAATGAAAGTTATGACAGGACTCTGAAGTCCTAAGATCTGAAAAGTCTGTCTGGAACTAAGCAAGTCTTGACAGAAAAAAAAGGTTTTCCTCATCAACAGACTCTCAAGTCTTGGGCAAACTTTAAACTTGATATAAGCCAAGCCATTACAAGGATTTGAGTTCTTTGAAATTCTTAGAATATATTTTAAAACCTGAGTTCTTTGAAAGCCTAATGATAACCAATTTTGGAAGGGCTTGAATTTTTGAGAGGATCTAACAGTTTTGAAACTCATCAAATTCCGAGGCCATCGGATTGTTTCTTCCAAGTTCCTTGAGATTTGCGAATTAGCTTAGTCCTGATGATGAAAGAGATCTATCTGAGCTATCAAAAGTCTTGAATTCTTTCAAAATTCTGGAATTATCTAGGGAGAGTTCAGGAGCGAATTTCTTGGAAATTCTGAAACTATTTCTATCATTATGGAATCTCAGTCTGTTACCCTGGTGGCTCTGAGATCTATACTTATAGCTCTGAAACTATATCAATCTGGAATCTTTCAATAAATTTCTTGAAATTCTCGAATTAACCAAGTCAAAGTAACATCGACTAAAGCCCCCAAAAAGTTGGACGATGACAAACTAAAAATTTTTTTCTTTTTTTTTATGAATTTTTTTTTTAAATTTGTTGAATGTGGCATTTTGTTATTGTGGCTAATTTTAATATTAATATTGTTGTTGTTGTTGTAAAAGTTATAGTGTCTCTCTGTGTATGCGTGTGTGTGTGTGTGTCTTTGCCTTCTCTGTGTATGTGTGTGTGTGTGTGTGTGCAAGTGCCAAGCAAGCTGGTTGTGTAAATCAAAGACACTTTTTTTTGTTGTTTTTTTTTTAGTTCGTTTTTTCTTTTGTTGTTGTTGTAGTTTTGGTGTTGCTGTTGTTTTGTGTTGCTGTTGTTGTTGTTATTATTTGTTGTCTCACTCACCTTGATACAGGTATGGCGCGTATTAAATTCTGTTGCGGTGAATGGTGCTGTTGTTGATGTTGTTGTTGTTGTAGCTGCTCTTGTTGCTGTTGCTGTTGTTGTTGCTGTTGTTGATGCTGTTGCAGTGTATTGCTGGCAACAGCAGCGGCAGCAGCTGCTGCTGCTGCGGCCACCGAATTTGTTAGCAAACTATTGCCAACCAATAGATTCGTGCGTTGATTATTGTTGTTGTTGTTGTTATTACTACTATTATTACTGCTAGAGGAGTTGTTGGTATTGTTGTTGTTGTTGTTGTTGCTAGTGCCATGTTCGACATGCTGATCGAAACCCAGGCCGCTATCATTGGAATTATCACAGGGCGGTGGATGCGGACGTTGCGGTATTCGTTTACCCGGGACCAATTTACCAGGTCCATTCTAAAATCAAAAAATAATTAAATTTTAATTTAAAAAGAGAAAGAAGAAGAAGAAGAAGAAAGAATTGAACTTACTCTGCTGATGGCATGCAATTTGCCGGGTAGACCTTTGCCAGTCTGCCTTTTCGATGGTATCCGAAAACCTTTCCGATGTATCCGTGGACTCATTGTTGAGTTTGTCGACATGGTCATTCTCATGCCTGCAAAAAAAAAAAAAACACACAAATTCCAATAAAATAAATTTCAAAAATTCTTAAAAAAAAAAATAAAAGAAGAAGAAGAAGAAGCAGCAGCAAAACGGGTTGATTCGAGTGAAAAAGTAAAGTGTTGTGATAAATTGAATAACAATGCAAAAAATATATTGCTTGATTGCAATAATAAAACTTGATCATCATCATGATGATGATGATGATCATGTGGAGGCAGCAAACCAAACCAAACCAAGACCCAAGCCAAGCCAACCAGCGAGTCAACTAAGCTGATAAAAAAGCACTCCGGTGCATTGAACTCACACACTCTGGTGACAATTTCAGCATAGTGCTAACCTCTCCCCACCCCCCACCCCCCAACACACACACACATACACAAACACACACAGATATACTCTTTGCAGATTCATTGTGGCATATTCGAGTTGCCTCAATTTTGTAGGCAAAATTCTGCCCCACCCCGACCGGCCTCGTCCAAGACAATTAAGAACAACATTTGCATTATCAGTTGTGGCATTCATGCCTAGACTCACACACATACACATACACACAGCAAGTCAATCATCTATGCATTCATTTAATCATTCAGTCAAGCAAGGCAGGCAGTCAGCCAGGCAGTGAGCCAGCGAGCCAGCCAATCACTCAAAACAGAGATAACAAGCCATCAAGGCAACAGTTTGTTTTTGTCTCTATTTTGGTTTCATTTCAATCATCAACGAACGTTTTATTTTATTAACTATTCAACTCTAACAAATAACAAAATAATAATAATAATAATAATCATAATAATCATAAAGGTCTTTCTTAGATACTTTTCGGACTTTCGTTTGAGATCTTCTTGGGTTAAGCAAAGTTTCACTCAGAAATTCTCGTAAGAACTTGGGAAAATTCTATAAATTTTGGGACAGGAATTCACCCAAGAACTTTTTGGGTTTATCGAGACTATTTAGAGATTTTCAAAAAGAGTCTTCCAGGGATTTAATCAAGTAGCAACACCTTCATTTTTATACAGAAAGAACAACCCGAAAAGCACTTTTGGATTGGTCAGTATGAATGACAGATTTTCAGGAATATTTTCTCTATAGTTTACTGAGGAATTTCAGGGTACTTTTGTACTATTCTAGATTCTCAACTAGGTCTTAATAGGGGGTCTAGAAATTCCTGGGATTCGCTTAGAAACCAGACCCATTTTTATACAGAAAGAAGTGCCCGAAAAGAACTTTGGGTTAAGAGATTTTCAGGAATATTTTCCCTATAGTTTACTGAGGAATTTCAGGGTACTTTTGTACTATTCTAGATTCTCAAACAGTTCTTCATAGGTGGTCTAAAATTCCCTACGATTCGTCAATATGTTAAGACATTTTCTCCTTATAGTTGACTGAGGAATTTTAGCGATTCACTTTGGAACTTTTAGGACCATCAGGATTATTTATAGATTTTCAAATAGGCCTTTTCAGGTGAAGTGAAAAGGTCCACCCAGAGACCAGCTCCAGTTTCATACTAATATAAATCAATCAAAAGAACTCTTGAGTTTTTCAAAAGTTTTTAGAGAATTTTTCCTTTAGAGATTAAGTCAAAATTTCAGAGATTCACTGAGGGTTCGAAGAATTTCGGGCGACTTATTAATAGTTAAAAATTTCTTATGAAATTCAGAATTGATAATTGAGATACCCAAAAGGGTTTCAAGGCTGGAGATTTTCTGAATTTTTCAGGGATTTTAGGGAAGGGAAATTATGTATTTATAACCCTTTTGGGCTATATAGGAAGAGTGAAAAGATTTTCGAAAGCCTGGAATCCCCGAGAACTTGACAGAATCTTGGTATATTCAGAAGAACTGAGAGATTTTCTGGTATATTTTTGGTTTCAGAGCTTATTTAGAAATTCCTCAGATTCCTTTTGAATATCTCATAAGATTTATAGAGCACCCAGGACTTTCAGGGTCTATCTAAAGTTTGAGACTAGAAAACTTAGAAATTCTTCGGATTCCTTTTGAATACCTCATAAGGTCTATAGATCACCCAGGTTTCACTGGAAAGAATCTTGGTATATTCAGAAGAACTGAGAGATTTTCTGGAATATTTTTGTTTCAGGATTCCATTAGAATATCTCATAATGTTTATAGAGATTTCACGGTCTATCTAAAGTTTGAGACTATAGAAAATACCCAAAAATTCCTTTGAAATTATTCGAATACAATTTCTATTTTAGATTCTCTGTTTTGCCTTGAGAGAGTTTTTCGGTTCTTATTTATCAATGATTCATACAAAAGACTTGGATACGTTTTAGGCTCATTATTTGTCAATAATAATCAGAATTATTATAACGCTTTTAAATGAGCTCAACATGATACTCAAATTTTCAACTTTACCTTGGAATACGCAAATTATTTGGCGCACTTCTTAGATTAAACTCAAAGACAATGTTTACAATCCCCCCCGATGACGTCAAAAAAAAATATAATAAACTCATAATCACACACACAAATATACCCAAATATATATATATATATATATATGGCGATAATTATTTTTATTATTATATTTTTTTTGTCAATGATCTTTTCTTTTTTTTTTTGAAAAAATTCAATTTGATTTTTCCCGAGTTTTCCTGTTTCCCCCTTTTTTTCATTTGATCAAGAGAAAAGTTCAGCAAGGTGGAGATTTATTTTTTTTTTATTTTTTGCCAATGTCGCACTTTGTTTGTTTATAAAAAAAAATTTAACACATTATCATTCAATATAGAAAAATCTACAACGAATCCAACAATCATAAAAGCAAAACAAAAACAAGAAAATTAATTTTGATAATAAAAAAAAAAAACGAAAAAAAAAGAAACGAAATAAAACAGAATTAAATAAATACGAAATAAGTGGGCTAGTAAGAGAGATAACGAGAATGAATTGTTCAATGAATTTAAATAATCGTAATCTTCATTATTATTATTATTTGTCCATCATATGATTTTTATATCCTCCAATAAATACAATCAATTTGAAAGAAGCTCAAATATTGACAAATTTCGTGCCTGAAAACTGGGTTAAACTTCTTCAGAGTTCTAGAAGTTCCACAAATATTCTGAAGGCTTTGAAAGGCGTAGGAGTTCTGTAGAGTTCCTAGGAGATCTTTAGATATTCTGGCGACTTTCTGGAGACTTTGAAAGGCGTAGGAGTTCTGTAGAGCTCCTAGAAGATCTTTAGATATTCTGGCGACTTTCTGGAGACTTTGAAATGCCTAAGAGTTCTGTAGTGCTCCGTGACTTCAGATATTCTGGCGACTGGGAAAGGCGTAGGAGTTCCAAGAAGATCTTTAGATATTCTGGCGACTTTCTGAAGACTTGGAAAGGCCTAAGAGTTCTGTAATGCTCCGTGACTTCAGATATTCTGGAGACTTTGAAAAGCGTAGGAGTTCCAAGATCTTTAGATATTCTGGCGACTTTCTGGAGACTTTGAAACGCGTAGGAGTTCTTTAGAACTCCTAGAAGATCTTTAGATATTCTGGCGACTTTCTGGAGACTTTGAAAGGCGTAGGAGTTCTTTAGAGCTCCTGGAAGATCTTTAGATATTCTGGCGACTTTCTGGAGACTTTGAAATGCCTAAGAGTTCTTAAATGCCCCGTGACATATTCTGGCGACTTTCTTTAGAGCTCTGAGATTCCAAGAAAATATTAGGATAATCAGGAAAGTTTGAGAACATCTTCAGTTATCTTTGGAGCTCTTAGAAAATCTTGAGATATACTAGAGCCATTGAAATGGGTACGAGATTTTGAAGGCTCCAAGAAGATCTTCAAATATTCTAAAGACTTTGGCATAAGGTCAAACTCCTTAGAGCTCCTAAAGATCTTCAGATATTCTGAAGACTTTGAAAGGGTTAATAGCTCCGAGACTCACTGAAAATGTCAAGACAACCTGGAGACTTTGAAAGGGATAAAATTTATTTAGAGATATCTTTAAAGTTATTCGAAGATCTTTAGATATTCCGGAGACCTTTGTAATGAATACTACTTTTTAAAGGCTCCAAGATTTGTCCACAGCATTTTTAAGACTTTTAATGGGAAAAGTCATAAATTTCAAACTAAGAAAAAACCAACGAGTACAGCTTTATTTTCATCTAAAGATTTTTTTAGAAATTGTTTGAGAATTTATAAATGGCAAATTCGATCTTCCATTTGATCTCCAAAAAAAATCCAGAGTGATTAAGGTAAGCTTACAAACTTTCTCAAGATTTTGCTAGTCTGGAGAAAGAAGTGAACTTTTCAGACAATTTCGCCAGACAGAAGAGCTTCGTATTCCCAGGAGAACTCAGGATTCCATATCTTCAGATTTCTTGGGATTATAAGTCAAACTCCTTCTTGAGAGTTTGAGATAGAAGTGGCTTGTATTCCCATATTCCATATCTTCTGATTTCTTGGGATTATAAGTCAAACTCCTTCTTGAGAGTTTGAGATAGAAGTGCCTCGTATTCCCATGGGAACTCAAGATTCCATATCTTCAGATTTTTTGGGATTATAAGTCAAAATCTTTCTTGAGAGTTTGAGATAGAAGTGCTTCGTCTTCCCATGGGAACTCAGGATTCCAAATCTTCAAATTTCTTGGGATTATAAGTCAAGTTCTTTCTTGAGAGTTTGAGATAGAAGAGCTTCGTATTCCCAGGGGAACTCAAGATTCCATATCATCAGATTCCCATGAGAACTCAAGATTCCATATCTTCAGATTTCTTGGGATTATAAGTTAAACTCTTTCTCAAACAGGAGTCTCATTCCACTTAGCTTACAGAAGTGCTTCCCATGAAGTCACTTGGGAATTCCCTGAGAAATTCGAAGATATATTTCAGGTCCCTTCAGGTTTTCAGAGCTTCAAAGCTTCTCTTTTTCTTCAAGCAAAAACCAAAGCTTGAGAACTTCGATCAGACCTTCGGATCAAAGTGATCTTTTTTGATTTCTTTTCAAATACAAATAGTATGATCTCTCTCAACCTTTCGGAGCCGGCAAAAAAGATACTCTGCAACTAAGTAAATAAATATTGTAGGAGAGTTTCAGAAAATATTTCTATATTTTCTACCTGTCTATTTGAGACAGCTTTTATTTTGTTTTGTTTTTCTTCAGACCCTCCGAGAGTGCCTCCCTTGTCGCTGTCTGGGTGGTGTCTACCTGAATTACAGTTGGCAAGTTGAACAGGTATCGTTGATTGTTGTTAATTTCATTTTCATTGCTTGACTGATAAAAGATAAACATGCCCATTTACCTACCCAGAGACAAGTACACAGGTTAACAAGGTAACACACACACACACACACACTCACACACACACGCCCTTTTTTTTTTTTTGTACGTTGAAGATAATCTTTCTCCACTATTCTGATAACATAAAAATTTCAAAACTAATAAATTGGGGACACACACAAACAATACCATATTTATTGTTGTTGTTGTTGTTGTTGTAATATATATATTTTTTTTATTGAATTACAAAAGTTGAGCTTAGTTGAGTTGGCTTAGTTAAATTCAATTTGTATTTTATTTGCCGACTCGAGTGTAAGGGTAATTGACCGAACCGGTAGGTCGGATCTCTCCAGACCTCCCTCTCTCTGCCGATCTGTCGATCTGTTGATCTGCTCGGTGGGTTGGTTGGTTGGTTGGTTGGTCTGGCAAACACAGATGTGCCTCTCTCTCTCTCTCTCTGTCTTGGGGGGATATATGTAGGTATATATGATATTGTCAAGTTATTGAACTGCATCTGGCTCGTATTTACTTTTTTTTATTATAAATGACCAGGGTTAATATTGTTGACAAACAAACTGGCAGATTGGCAATTGTAGATTTGGGTCAATTGCCTTTCGAAAAAACCGACTCGGCCGATTCTCAGAGAACATTTCAGGCCCAGAATATAAAGCATATGATGATTCCCCTATCAAGCCGCAATCTAAGCTGTCTAATCCATTATCTTATCGCTCGGCAAACTTGGCAACCAACTGAATAACGACAAAAATATTGCTAACCCACCCAAAAAAAAAAAAAAGCAACTCCCAAGGCAATCGTCATTTTCAATTAGGAATTATTTTTATTTTTTTGATAGAATCTGTGGAGGGTCTCAAGGTTCAGACAAACCTTTTGAAAAATTCGACAGAAATTTTCGAAATTCTCAAGGGCCTCAAAGTTCATCGAAATCTTTTTCAGAAATTCTTTAACAAATTTAAATTTGGTTAATCGAAAAAGAAATCTAGCCCCAAGGCTGTCAGCCCTTCATCAAGAACTTAAGGAGGTTAAAATAATCAAGATTTTCTTATAGCTTAAATCAGTTCCAAGAAGTGGTTCCCTGCTCAGGAAAATACCTATGGAACTCTTTAGGATTCTATTGGAGAAGCTAACTCAAACAAGTTCAATATAAACCCAATCGAGGGACTTGAGTTACTTTAATTTGGTTTTGAAGAAATCAGATAATTAAATCTTAAAATTCCGGAGAGGTTTAATCCCAGAGGATAAGTTTTTGGCATAAAAATAAATCAAATTTAAAAGGCCCATAAAACTAACCCGAATTGGGGACTCCAAAATAATTTCAATGAAATTTTTGGGAAATTTAGGGAAGTCATATTAGGGTAATCCTGGAGATAAACGGAGAGCTATGATATATCTAACTGAAACTGACTAAATCTTGCGATTATATTTTTTGAATATCTTTAATATTTTTTTATTTAAAGGTGTCTATTTTCGTAGGCTTTGGGGTCTTGAATATATATAAAATTAAAAAAAAAATCGAAATAATTTAAGAATATGAAGATAAGTTTTTTTTTAACAAAGATTGGAAATTTTTAAGACGATTTCCTGACCGAACAGGAAATTTATTTTATTTTTAGAAGCACTTAAAAAAAATATTTTTTTTTTTATTTAATCTTTTTATTGTATTATTTTTTTAAATTTATATTTTTTTATTTATTTTTTTAATTTTATTATTATTTTGTTTTAATTTATTTTCTTTTTCAACTTTTTAAAATTTATTTTTTTTATGATTATTTTTTTTTTTACTTAATTTTTTTTTTATAATTTTTTTTTATTTATTTTTTTTTATATTTTATTATTTTTTTTAATTTATGATTTTATTTTATTTTTTTCTTAATTTATTTTCTTTATCAATTTTTATATTCATTTTTTTTTTTTTGAGTATTTTTTTACTTAATTTTTTTTTATTCTATATTTTTTTTACTCATTTATTTTTTATTTTATTATTTTTTTAATTTATTTTCTTTATCAATTTTTTAAATTTATTTTTTTTATGAGTATTTTTTTTACATAATTTGTTTTTTTTTTATTTTAAAATTTTTTTAAATTATTATTATTATTATTATTTTTTTAAATTTATTTATTTTCTTTTTAATTTCTTTTTATGATTATTTTTTTAATATATTTTTTTTTATAAATTTTTTTAACTTAATTTTTGCATTTTATTGATTTAAAAACTTTTTTTATTTAAATTTTTTATTAAAAAAATTTTTTTTTAATTTTAATTATTTTTTTTAATCTTACCAAAATTACTTTTATAATGATGCTGGTAGGGGCTGGTGTTGCTATTGTTGCTGTAATGGTGATGATGGCTATTGTTGTTGTTGTTATTATTGGCATTGTAGCTGTTGTTGTTGTTGTTGTTATTGTTGTTATGGTTGGCATTGCCACCGCCATGATGATGGCTTAAATTGTGCATTTTGGAAGGGATCCGATAACCGGATTCATAATGTTTATACTGATTGTAGGTGAAGCGCATTTTATGGCCGTTGTTGTTGTTGTTGTTATTCTTTTAATTAATTAATTTAATTATTATTTCTATAATTTGGCTATGCTAATTTTTCTTTTTATTTCTTTTTTTTTATAAATTATTAATTAATTTTTTTTTATTTATAATTTTTTTTGCATTGATTTTTTTTTGTGTTTTTTTTTTGCTTATTTTTATTTGTTTTATAAATTAATTAATATTATTATTATTAATTTTTTTTAGGTTTTGTTTATAAATACTTAGGCCAATGAAAAAAAAATATATATATTTATTTGTTTAATAATTTTTATTTGTTGTTCATGTTGTACTATTTTTGAATTTGTTGTTGCTTTTTTGGTATTGTTGAAATTGTTTAAATTTATGCATAATTTTTTTTTTTTTTTTCTCCCTTTCTTTCTTTCTTTCTTTCTCTTTAGTCTACATTGAATTTGTTGAATTCTTTTGCGCTGTTATTATTGTTTTTGTTGTTGTTGTTGTTTTTAACTGAAAAATTATTTAATTATTATTAAAAAAAAAACTTAAAAGTAACGAAAAATATTTTTGTTGATTTTTTTGTTTTGATTTGTTTATTCGCCACACACACACACACACACACACACGCACACGCACACTTTGAAACAAAATCGCTAAAAAAAAAAATTTTATTTCTCTTCAGTTTTTTTTATTATTATTATTGTTGTTGTTGTTGTAGTTGTGTACCGCCGCGTGTATGCTCAAAGTCCAACAAGTTGAAAGAAAAACAAGAAAAAAAAAAAATTATATATATTTTTTCTTCTTTCTTTTGAAATATATAAATAATCAGAGCAGCCAGCAGCCAATGAGGCCGAAACCGAAGAATCCGAAGACCGAAGAACCGTATCTCTTTTTTTTTTCATATTGTAAATTACATGTTTTTTTTTTTTTGTTTCGAGAGATCCGCAAGTAGCAGTGGGCAGATTTTTCAAGTTTGGGCAAGAAATATGCGAAGAAAGGAGAGCGCAACGATAAGAGAGTCTGGTTTTGTATTTTCAGGTTCTTCTACTTCTTTTAGAATGTCTGAAGGGCCGTTGCCGTCCGCCCTTCCTTCTGGCTGTCTTGCCAACCGAACGACCCTGAATCATATCTCTTTTTTTTTTTCGAAAAATTAACTTTCTAATTATCAGATAAGGCGGGATTTTTTTTTTTTTTTTAATGTTTAAGCAAATCAACAGTGTCTATCTTTGATTTGTTTTCTTATCGGACACGTGACTAGATTTTTTTTTTCTTAATTACAAATAATTCCCTTTCAATAGAAACAAAAATTTAAATTTCCCTCCTCAGTTGCACTCAGACAAAAGCTATTTGCTTTTTTGCTTCTTTTTTTTCGGCGGCCTATCCCAACCCAGCTATCTCGCTCTGGCACACACACAAGCTGCACATATATTTTTTTTTTATAAACAAAAAAAAAAAAAATTTTTTTTGGTAAATAAAAAAAAAAAAAAAAACATGGCACAAAACCGGAACCGCAAAATTTTAAGAAAATATTGACCAGACACTTGATTAAAGTCGAAAGGCGAGGATTCCTTATTAATTTTTTTTTTTTGTTTTTTCGAACGGTACACAGAAATTAAATGAAAACAACGCAAAAACCAGAAGAAGAAGACAAGACGAAAAAAAAAGAACCGAAACCGAGTACTTTTGCCAATGAGCGCGAAATTCTTTGTGCGTGCGCCGCCAATGGGAACTGCTTGAACTGGCTCGGCTGGCTGGCTGGCTGGTTGACTTTCTGGCTTGGTGGTTGTTGTCTGGGTTGACAGAAAAGGCGATAAGATAAAGTTTTTGCTCATATTTTTTTTTGTTTTTGTTTTTCTGTTTTCAGCCAGGGTAGAGATATCTGCACCGACCAACTGTATACACTATATATACATATATATGTATGATATTGTCGCGTCATCAGCAGCAGCAGCACCAACATTTTTGCTAACTATATTCTGGCTTGTCTGTGTCCAACAACCCAAAGATAAGTGAACGCGCGCGCCTTTCAAACAGATCAGTGCGAAAAAAACAAAAAATAGAATTCTTTGCTGATAAAAAAAAAAATGCTTAACGCCCGCACAGATATTATAATAGTGAAATTTTTATTTAATTCACACAAACAAATACACGCACATGCACATCGAAATATTTTTAGTCAAATTATAGACTTTTGCCATTTAATGCAAAATGCCGGTCTATTGGCTTCTTCTGTTCAGGCCAGAAAGGAGGGCAAAACAAAACAAATCAAAAAAAAAAAAAAAAACACAAAAATATATATATATATAAAAAAAGTTTTAATTCACCGCGATCATTTATTTATTATATTCAAATTTATTATTTTCAATTTCAATTAACGTGCCCGTCGAGAATGTAGCGCGTATCGCACTCTGTGCTACCGAACACTTACGCTGAGATCGATGAACTAAAAAATCCAAAAGAACGACAAAGTGTAATGATGCCCCGTTGTGTGGCTGGCTGGCTGGCAGCAACTGTGAGGGTGAGGGCGCGGGTGACGGCGACGGAGGCGGCAGCGGCGGCGGCGGCTACGATGCTGGCCCATTCAGAGCGAGAATGAGAGAGTTAGTAAGTGACGGAACGGAACGAGTGAGAAAGACAAAGTAAATGAGAGCTTGCCAGTGTTGCCAATTTAAAGCAGCACCTAGCCGGAAATCTAGCCTATTCTTCGATTGTTTAAGCTTTTTCTGTCCTTTTATTTTTCTTATTACAATTTTAATCTTTTTAGGTTTGGATTACGCCGGCATAATGCATGCAGTCAAAGGTGTGATCTACCCGACAAATATATGCAAATGATCGGAACAAAAACTTCGTCTGCCAACGAAAACTAAAAATTTTTACATTACGCTTGTGTTTGGCATTTTTTGGCAGTTTTTTTTTAGGTTCGTCCAGCACTTTTTTTTAACGAGTCGCTGGCAACACTGGCTGAGCAGCCACCTTGTGCGTGAGTGCAGCACTGTTAACTGGAGGGCAACAACAAAAACAGCAACAACAACAAGAACAACAACACAAAAGCAGCAACAGCGTACGAACGAGCGTCAGTGAGAGATCGTTTCGATCGAACAAGTGAGACAAGTGAGAAACGACGACAGTTCATGTGCTTTTTTTTTTTCTTCAATTTTTATTTATTTTATTTTACTTTGTATTTTCGCCACTGTTCACACTGTTGGCCGACAAAAGACAACAACAGTGGAACTCGGGAACGGGTTTAATTGATTTCAAGTGTGTGTTTGCTTGAAAGTGAGCACACACAATGCGCTTTGGTTTTTTCTTCTTCTTATTATAATTCTTTTTTGATTTTTGATTACAGCCACGCCAAGCCGAGGCGACAATTTAATAATAAAAAGAGTGTGCAAAAAAAAAAACAAGCAAAACAAATAAAAAAATAGAACAATTTGACTAGACAATTTTTTGTCAAGGACTTTTTTTTTTTTTTTGATCGTTTTCGGTTCATGAGCATGTGTTTTTTTTTTTGTTAAAATTGTTAAAATAAGCATATTTAGTTAAAAATTTTTTTTGGGGTAAATTTGATTTGCTAAACTTTTCTTATAAATTAACAATGCGTTAAACATTTTACCAGACAAGAGTTTTTTTTTTCTTTCTTTTTTCCTCTTTCTATTATACTTTTTTGTGGTTATTCGCAATTTGTTAAAATTTGTCAAATTGAATATAATTTTTATTTTTTTCTAGACTTTCATACGATTACGATCGTCAAAGTTCGTGTAAACAGCTGAGAGAATTTGTTGATATTTTTTTTTTTTCTGTTTTTGTTATTGTCGACAACGACGAAGGCGGCAACGGTGCGTGCGTCTATGTGTGTGTGTGTGTGTATTGACATAGTGCAACAACAGTTATGGCGTTAAGTTCTTATTGGTCTGTCGACTTTGTGGTCATTGTCAAAAAAATGTACAGCTTGGTACGCATAGTGGGACCAAGCTCTATGAAAATCGGATTAAAACTTTTTTTTTTTTTTTAACTTTGATTTACATAAAATATAAGAAGCAAATTTATATACTTTTTTTTTTTTTAATAAATTTGATTTTTAGTTAAAATATAAGAAACTAAATATTTTAGTTTCTCATTTAGAACAAATAAAAAAAAAAATTCTTATTTTTTTCTTTCTTCTTTTTACTCTGCTTCTTTCAAATGATAAAAACAAACAATAACAGGAAAATAGCGCGTAACAAAATAAATACAACACCCCTGCCAACACTGTATGTGTGTGTGTGTTTGTGTGTCTGTATGTAAATTGTTATTAGGCGAGGCTGCCCCCTGTCACCGCTCTAATATTTCGGCATCATTATTATCGGTTATTACAGTTTTGGGCAAGCTTCGAAAAAAAAAAGAGACAAACGTGTGAGCAGCGAGACCAACAAAGCGAACTAATCAAACGACCAAAACACGCGCACGCTGAACATAAAAGTAGAAGAAGAAGAAGAAGAAAAAAATAGCTGAGCGACAAGTGAGTGAATAGTGAGAAGAAGCAACAAGCAAAACGGAATGACGGTCAAAAAAAAAATTTTTTTGTTTTCTATGCGTGCCTCTCTCTCACTCAGTCTACAAGCGTCTCTGTGTATGTGTGTGTGTGTGATTCTTTCAAATTAGATTTCGATGACAATGATTTGGTTGAAAGGCATAGCGCACTCTCCGTCCACCCCGCAACTAAAAGCGTGTGCGTCTCTCACACAATTAGCGACCCTAAAGGTAACACATACGCACCGTGGTCTCCACTAAATAAAAAAATAAAATAAAACCTTTTCAATTTTTTTTTTCTAAATTAAAAAATTACTTTAGCTTTGCACTTGCAATTGGAAAAATTCCAAAACAAATGAAACATCGTACGTATAAATAATTATACATGCATTGATAAAAAACGAGCACAGGTCAAAGCGTGTTATAGTTTTTTTTTTTTTTTTTTAATTTAATATTATTATTGTTGTTCATTTCAATTTAACAACTACACACCCCAAAAGTCCAATAAACTATGTTAACTGTCTCCCTCCCCCCTCTCCCAACACCGGAACACACACACACACACACGCAGATATATATATATAGAGAGAGAGAGAGAGAGACGCATACTCCCCCCTTTTGGCTTAAGTGTCATGTCACCTTGAATTAGCCTGTTCAACTTTTCGGTGTAAGTTGAAAAACATATGATAATTTTTCAAGTAGGGTATAATATAATACATTCATCGGCGACATAAACATAAACAACAATTAAAACCAAAACAAAAATACTTATAAAAAAAATACAAAAAATTAATAACAAAAAAGCCAAGAGGAAACAATTGTAATCATTGTCAACTTGATTTATTTATTTCTCTATGAATTAAGAGTTTATAGGTGGAAGGGGGGGTGGGGGTGGGGGGTTGCCAAATTATTTGCATTTTCTTTTGATAGGAAAAAAGAAAAAAAAGAAGAAGAAGAAGAAGACATTTCGAACCTGTTCAAAGCTGGCTCAAATGCAGAGGGGGACGCGTGCGGAGCAGCCCTTTCCAACCAACACACACACATACACAGAGACTCACGCATGCACGCACGCATACACATATACCGATATAATCGATTATAATAACTTAATAATGTTAAACACCCGATCACGATTTTGTATGTTTTTATTTCCATTTTATCGGTTAACACAAATGATGAAAATTTTTTTTTTCCTTTTTTTTTATATTTAACTCAAAATCAGCTTTAAACTGGGACGTGAACAAATCATACATATATATATATATTTCAAGATATACATTCGTATCATATCAGAAACTGTGGCTGAGCTTACTGATTTTTTCCTTTGCTTCTTCTTCGAAGAAAAGAGAACTTGAAACTTTGAAATTGATTTTGATCGAGAAAAAAATATGAGAAAATTCTTTTTAAATTTGATTAGAGTTATTTTTTTCCAATAACTTGGTCAGACCAAATCCATATCATATTTTGTAATATCGAAACTATTTTTTTTAATTGGAAGAAAATGAGTAGGAGAGGAGAAAGTTTCTGGAAAATATAATTTAATATAAATAGGAAATAAAAAAGAAAATCCCCTTAAAATATATCAGAGCATTTTTTTGGAAGATAAGGAAAATCTTAAGAGAACCCCGAAATTATTTGAAATCTAATCAAAATTAGATTCCTTTCCCTTTCCCTGATATCTGAGATATATCCTGGAACTTGTCATAATCCAAGGCCCGACTCACTCGCAGCGACCAGGAGAAAGAGTATAAGAAAAGGCCTAGTCCATAGAATCTGTGGATGTACTCATATTTTATTCAAGAGAAAAGAGAATTTGAAGGCTTGAATAAAAGAAAAATATCACCAAAAGGCATACGAAAAGAGCAATCTATCAAAACTCTTGATTAGATCTTTCATTTTTCGAAAAAAAAATTGAATTAGAAATTCCTAAAAAATATATTTTTATATACCCATTTTTATATATTCCAGAAACCAGGAGAAATTGAAAAACGAAAGGCTCAAACTTAAAAGTGAAGATCCTAAAGGGTTCTAAAAGAGAGAAACTCTTGAAGGGCAAAAATCAAATAAATATAAAACCTAGAAGTTCTTGAAAAACTTTGAAGATCTCTCGGTCAAAAGGTTGGCATTATTTTAATCGAAACAAAATTCCCAAAGATCATTCAAGACAAAAGGAAAACAAAGAGCCACAAGACCTTTCATGACATCAAAGTCATTCATGCATCTGAAGATCAGTAAAGATCCCAAAGTCCAAGGGCTCCCTCCTTGTAAAGAGAAAGGAATCTCTTGAAGATCTTTCAAGATTCCAAAGATAAAAGCCTGAAGCCCCAAAAGTATCAAAAAAATCTTGTAAATCTTTCAAGTCTCGAATGAAGATCCCGAAAGACTCCATCAGATCTTTAGGGAATTCCCATAAAACTAAGGAGGGAGTCTAATTAAATCATAACACTAACTCCCTACCCTCGAATCTAAGACATATAAAACAAGTCTTCAGATAAGTCAAAGGGCTCCCCCATTCTGAAGAGAAAGGAATCTCTTGATGATCTTTCAAGATTCCAAAGATAAAAGCCTGAAGCCCCAAAAGTACCAAGAAAATCTTGTAGATATTTCAAGTCTCGAATGAAGATCCCGGAAGACTCCATCAGATCTTTAGGAATTCCCATAGAAATAAGGAGAGTCTAATTAAATCATATCACTAATTCCCCACCCTCGAATCTAAGACATAGAAAACAAGTCTTCAGATAAGTTTTTTTTATTTTTTTTGGCAACAAAAATATTCTCATATCTTAGACAAAAACAGCCTTGGCTGCCAACGGTCAGAATAATTCATTTGTTTTTTTTTTTTTATCATTTTCAAGATATCAGCAGGCACGTACGGTTTTATCAGATGCCTAAAAAAAATCAAAAAAAAAAAAAAACAATCAATTGAAAAGTTAAACACTTGCTGAATCGTGAAACTAGACAAAAATAAAAAGGCAAATGGTTTGTAATTTAAGGAATCTGAAATACTTTTTTGCTTGAATTTTACACATGGCCGGGTTTTTGGAATTTTTATTGAAAAACAAAAAAACAAAAACAAATACAGAAAAAGAAAACATGAAGAAACATTAAAATGTTTCTTCTTCTAAAAAAAAAAAAAATCCGAAAAAAAATGCGAAAATATGTTTATACTTGGATGTAAATATTTTTGCTCATTAAAGACACAAACAACAAATATAACAGGCCACAAATCAAAAAAGGAACCAACAACACAAAACACAAAGAGAAATCCCCATAAAACTTGGCAAAAAAATAAATAAATAAAAAATTGAATTTTTTTTTTTTATAAACAAAATTCAAATTGAACAAATCAATTGTATCGAAAGAAAATGAAAGCATAAATATCTCAAGGCCATCTTCGGCCTCCCGAAGACTATAGACTCTTCTCAAGAAGTCATATGAAAAGGAGGGGTCAATAGGTCCCCTAAGATATACCCAGACAGCCCGATTAAATCCGATTAAAGCATAAATATCTCAAGGCCATCTTCGGCCTCCTGAAGACTATAGACTCTTCTCAAGAAGTCATATGAAAAGGATGGGTCAATAGGTCCCCTAAGATAAACCTAGACAGCCCGATTAAGTCCTCCAAAGATTAGTCCATAAGATATGCCTAAGACCGATTTAGGTTGGGTATGTCAGCTATATTATATAGTAGCCCGATTTGAACAACCTTATAAATATAAGATATGCCTAAGACCGATTTAGGTTGGGTATGTCAGCTATATTATATAGTAGCCCGATTTGAACAAGTTTATAAATATAAGATATGCCTAAGACCGATTTAGGTTGGCTATGTCAGCTATATTATATAGTAGCCAGATCAGCCAAATATTATATGGGAGATATTTTCTAGGAGATTTTGGCTTGTCAGCTTTATGTTATAGTCGTCCGATCCTTATCTATATGGGGAAATGTCTATCTTAAATTTGAAAGAGATAGTTTGGGCATGTCAGCTATATTATATAGTACAAGATTAAAGACACTTTTAAGGATCAGTCAAATATTTTATGGGAGATATTTTTTTAGGAGATTTTGGTTTGTCAGCTTTATGTTATAGTCGTCCGATCCTTATGTCTATTTTAAATTTGAAAGAGATTGACCGACTTAGATTGGTATACCAGCAATGGGATATAGGAGTTCGATCCTATTAAAAATATGAAACATTTTTAGGCTTTTTAAAGAGCAACTTAAATATCAAATTTAATGGAAATCGCTCAATAAATGTTTGAGTTATTTCTAAAACCGACTTGGGTTTCTCAGACAGCTACATATATAGAATATAATGATTCGATCTTAATAAAAAAAAAAGTCAATCATTTCTTTGCTTATTGAATTTTGAAAGAGATCATTCCTAACATTCCTTTATGGTATAGCAGTTTTATAGGGCCGATTGGGGGGTGGGGGCTACGATGAGTGCTTCCGTGCAAACCTCAGAGCAAACTGAATAGACTAGTTTCTCTTCGAAGAGAGTAAGAAAATTTTTTAGAATTTTTTTCAAATGGAAAACAAAAACCTTTAATTTCTGGTTTAGTCTAAATTCTTGACTGGTTTCGTCTGGTCTCTCTGGGCCTTGCCGATAATTCAGATTAGCTAAAAGTACTCTCCGACTTTTTTTTTGTTTTTTTATAGAGCAATTTGGCAGATCTCTGATAAGCAGTGAGGAGCATACGGTCTGTAATCATAATCAAAAGCAAAGCACACCTACAAATTGGAAGAAGAAGAAGAATGAAAATATAAATCATCATCAATTATTTATTAATTTCATAGGGAAAATCTCTTTCTTCTTCTGTTTTTGCTTCTTCTTCTTCTTCTTCTTGTTCGTGTCTCGTGGCTTTTGTCGGAAGAAGCAAATCTGATATGAGAGTTTTATTATATAGACACATGTATGTACATGTCGGCGGGGGCTTTGAGTGCGGTTACTATTCGTATTTGCATTAAATTCTCGTCGCAGCTCGTCGCTCGCTTAGTTTCCGGACCCCGCACGACCACATTGCGTGTGCTCTATGTTGTTGTTGTTGTTGTTGTTGTTGTTGTTGTAGGATTGAAGGTTCCCCCCCGACTACTTGGAGGCATTATCAGTTTTATTTTATTTGTTCAAAAGAGAGAGAGAGAGAGATCACTTTTGGCATTACCAAAGAGCTGAACTGAGGAATAAGAAATTATAAGACGATTTTACTTTACTCTGATTTCCATTCAATTCCAAAGGAAAACCTTAAGAATCCTAGGGAATTTAGGAATCTATAAGAAAATATTTTTTTTGAGGAAACATTTGTATGAGTCACACATAGTCTATATAACCTATAACCTTCCTCAAGTCTAGTCGTCTCTATACACTTTTTCGGTAAAGAAAGTGCACATTCAGATTTTTAAGGCACTTCAGATGATCCGATTTAGCAGTATTATATAGCTTAATTATATATCCAAAACGGAACTGAATCCAATCACTAAGTCAACTAGATAAATTAAATAGAATTAAGAGAAAATCTCCAGTATTTGGTAAGGGATTTCAATCAAGTCTCAACTGGTTCCAACTAATTTATCCCATAGATAAGGGAAATCTCCAGTATTTGGTAAGGGATTTCAATCAAGTTTCAACTGGTTCCATTTTATTCCATAGATCCAAATCGGTTTCAGAGATATCTCGAATATATAAGGGCCATCTCATTCACAATTAGAGTGCCAAGCTTTAACTGAGTTGAGCCGGGTTCTGGATTTTTTTTTCTTTCTTTTTTTTTTTCCTTGTTATTCCACTTGGGAACTTAGGGCCTCAACGAGAGCCTTCCATCGAACCCTATTTAGTGCCGTCTGTTTAGCTTTGTCCCAACTTGTGTCCGACTGGGCCAGTTCTTGGAGTATGGTTCTTCTCCAGGTCGCCCTTGGCCAGTGCCATCCTGACAACACTGCTTTGGTTTCTTCTGAGCGCATGCCCTATCCACGTCCATTTTTTCTTCTTTATTTGAAGGTGTATAGGGGCCTCACCTGTAACACGAGAGATCTCTGCGTTGGATATTCTCTTTGGCCAGATGGGTTCTGGATACATCTGGTATAACCAAAAAGGTTCTGGTTATATCTCAGGTATTTATTAACCGAATTCAACTAAATTAGATATGTGTATTACTTATGCAGAGAAACGATGGGGTACCACGTTTCACTTGGTTACCACTAATATATCATATGGATTCAAATAGATTTCTCAGATGAGAGGTTTGGAACATATTTTCACAGAGACACACTTGGGTTTCATCTGGGTTTTGGGTGATAGAACCAATCAAATTGGATTTGTTTACCATTTATATAGAGCTGCTTTGGGTTACCAAGTTTCATCTGGGTTTGGGGTTACCATATCAGAATGATGGAACCAATATGATTTATAGAGTTGCTTTGGGATACCAAGTTTCATCTGGGTTTGGGGATACCATATCAGAATGATAGAACCAATATATGATTTATAGAGCTGCTTTGGGATAGCAAGTTTCATCTGAATCGAGAGTCACTAGATCATATAGGTTCCAGTAGTTTTCTGAGATGTCCGAAAATGTTTGAATGATTAAAGAGATTTCCAAAAAAGATCCCATAAATTGCGGTATCTCAATATTTTCCCAAGATGATTTAATGATATCGATAAATTCTTTTCTTTTTTTTATCAAATTGTTTAGTTAAATTTTTTATTTGTTTATTCAGATTTTCTTGTCTGGGAATTTCCATTTCCATCAAAAATTTTTCAATGCAGACTAGAATTCTTTTTATTAAAATAAAAAAAAGAAGAAGAAAAAAATTTAATGTAGTTTGCCTTGGTCGCTTGGAGGGGGCGGGTAGGGGGGATGGAAGAGGGAAGGCATCGGCAGCCTCAGCATAGATTTGTAAATAATTTTTACATATGAGCCAATTTATGTTGATTTCGATTGGAATCAACACGTGTGGCATTGACGAGGTCATCGATCGTTGCTCATTGGACGTCTGGGCCTGTGGTCAGGCCTGGTCTGCTTTGCCAACAATTTCTTTAATTATTTTAAATAATTTCAAAAAAAAAAAAATCACAAAAAAAAATAAAATTATTGATTCACGCGTCTAAAGAGTGTGTAAGAAATTTTAATTTCCGAAACGTTCGACTGGGAGCTAACTTTGGTTTTATCAATGAATTTCGTGAGGCTGATCATCAGTCTCCAGACAATGATGAAATTCGTCAACTCAGAGATAACCGACAAACATTATACAACCCCAGATTTGCTTCTCTTTTCGAATGAGTCTTTTGAGTTAGACTAGAATTGCTCTAGGGTAAGATTGGATCAGCCAAACAAGGCAGATAATCAAGATATTAGAAATATTTGATAGATTTTTTTTGTAGAAATTCTTATTCGGATCTTTAGAATTCTGAATTTTCAATACAAAAAAGGAAGAAGGATAATTTCAATTGGAAATCCCAAATCCACTTTTCCCCCCCAGATCTTTCGGCTTCAGAAGATCCCAGGGAAAGAGGGATTATTTCAATATTGAAATTAAAAATCCCAAATCCACTTTTTCCCCCCAGATCCTTCGGCTTCAGAATCCAGAGGGATTATTTCAATATTGAATTGAGATGAATCTAAAAAGTACAGGAGACTCAAATCTGATGATCCCAGGAAATTTGGAAAAGTGAAGAAAGATTTTTTCACAAGATTTTTTTGGCTTCAGTAAAATCAAATCTATATCAATGAAATCAATGGTTTTAAAATTGAATTAAGAAGTCCCATGAGATCTCTTGGCTTCATAAAAAGTCAGGTAGGCCTTTATTAATAAGATCCCTGGAAAAGGGAGGAGTCAAATCTGATGATCCCAGGAAAAGAAAAGCATCTTTTCAATATGAAATTTGGATTTTTTCACAAGTTGTTTTGGCTTCAGTAAAATCAAATCTATATCAATGAAATCATAGGGAAAGGAGACTTTAATGTCTTGAAAGAAATCCCAAGAGATCTCTTGGCTTCATAAGAAGTCAGGCCTGGAAAAAGGAAGAACTTCCAGGAGATACTTTTTTCTGTTGGCTTCCGGAGAGTCAGTTCTTCCCTCCAAAGGAAAGGAGGATGGTGTCAATATTGTTACTTTTTCCCAAGAAGTGAGAATCGAAAAAACTACCTTCAAGTTCCTCAAAATGCTTTCGGCCAGACTTTCACCAAAATTTAAGATGAACTCTTCAATATTTATGCTAAGCTTTATAGAGTATTTTGGGAGAGAGATTGAGAGTGAGAGCGAGAGCTGGTCACGAAGAGATCTGATGGTCTTGAGGTCTTCTCAGGCTGGCCACAGTGGGCCGAAGAGCATTGCTAAGCTCTGAAAATAATATAATCAAATAAAACGAAAATAATAAAAATAAAAAACGCACACACAGAGAAAAGACCGAAGCACGCACAGTTTAAGATTATCGCTGATATTTTCGCACAACGTCGCTCAAATCGTCACGTGATGCGGGCGTTGCCTTCATTATTATTGTTATTGTTGTTGTTATTGTTGTCTGTACATTATTTTTTTGATGATTACTCTAAAGTGGTACTAGTACGTCGAGTGGGGTAGATTTTGTTTGGCACTTGTGAAATTCTAGCAAAAAAAGCCCCCCAACTAGTCCAGACTGATCTCTACCTTTTTTTTTTTTGACTATCAAAAAAAATTTATATCTTTGCCTGGTAATAAGCTTTTTACGCTCTTATTGTGCCCAACTTTATCGGAACAGAAATTTTTTTTATTGATATTTTTGCCTATTTTATTTCCTTTTTATTGTTTTCAATAGGTCTGATTCGTTTTTTTTTTTTTTTTTTTTTTTTTTTGGGTTCTCATTTTTCTTGATTACAAGCAAAAATTGTCTCTGGGAAATATTTTCAAATTTTATACAAAAAAAAAGTTATAAACAAGTGCATTTTTTTATAAGTAATTGTCTAATTTAATTGAAATCGGTCAATAAATATGGAAGCTATCTCCGAACCCTATTTTCTGTATGATTTAGTAGTCAGATCAGGTTGAAATTTGGTACACAACTCCAATTTTATATAAGTAATTCACTTGTCTAATTTAAATGAAATCGCTCAATAAATACCCGAAAACCTCTCAGGATCTATATGGATATAGTAGTTCGATCCGGGTGAAATTTGGTACACAAGACCATTTCTATATAAATAATCCACTTGTCTGATTTAATTGAAATCGGTCAATAAATATGGAAGATATCTCTGAACCCTATTTGATTCTGTATGATATAGTAGTTCGATCAGGATGAAATTTGGTAAACAAGTGCATTACTATATAAATAATCCACTTGTCTAATTTAATTGAAATCGGTCAATAAATACTAGTAAACCTCTCAGGATCTATATGGATATAGTAGTTCGATCCGGGTGAAATTTGGTACACAAGTGGATTTCTATATAAATAATCCACTTGTCCAATTTAATTGAAATCGCTCAATAAATACCCGAAATCCTCTCAGGATCTATATGGATATAGTAGTTCGATCAGGGTGAAATTTGGTACACAAGTGCATTTTTATATAAGTAATCCACTTGTCTAATTTAAATGAAATCGCTCAATAAATACCCGAAAACCTCTCAGGATCTATATGGATTTTGTAGTCCGATCGAGATGAAACTCGGTATACCTGGATGTTTTCTTAAAGGCATTTCAAATACCCAATTTAATAGAAATCGCTCAATTAATACCCAAGATTTCCATATCTCAACATAATATAGGCAATTTATTTGCATCTCTTTGATTTTCGCTGGTATATATTTGAGTATATATATAAATTGTGTAT
Source organism: Scaptodrosophila latifasciaeformis (assembly GCA_037075145.1). NCBI lineage: Eukaryota > Metazoa > Arthropoda > Insecta > Diptera > Drosophilidae > Scaptodrosophila > Scaptodrosophila latifasciaeformis. Next base: position 3,498,680 of record JBAMCM010000429.1, read on the forward strand.
GAACAACGCAATAAAAGCTTTCCGAAACTGTATCATTTTGGTGGAAGCAAAAAAAAAAAAAAAAAGAATTTTTCGTAGTCGCAGATCGGATCTTTCTTTCGTTTGGCTTTTATAGTCGAAAAATTAAATACCCAATGGGATATTATTTAGCGAATTTCTTTCTTCTTCTTTTTCTGGCATTCTTCAAGCATTTACTCATCGATTATTGAATTTCCTGTTATTTAGCAAATCCCCAAAACGAAGCTAATCAAAGTTTGGCAAATTCTTTTTTCTTTTTTGATTTATTATATCATTTTTATTTAGCTTGTAAATGAGATTATTTAATTGGAATTAAAAAAGAAAATATATTTTATTTTTTTTTTTGTAAAAAATTTTTTAAGTCTTTAATTTTTTTGGATTTTGTAAAAAGTTGATGGGATCAAATAGAAAACTCAAGACCTTTGGATTTATTTACAGTTTTTGTTTTTGTTTTTTTTTTTTTTTCTAGTATAAATTGAATTCTTTTGTTGGTTGACTGAAAGGCACGCTAAGTAATCCAAAGAAATCAATTAGCAACAATTTATTTATTTACATATTGATTAGTCCCCACCGCGTAATGACGCCACTAAAAATCAAAAAAACGCACAAAAAAAAAACATATCAAAAAAAGAAAAAAGAGAAACCCAAGACTCTCTCAAAAAGCACGCGACAGCTCTAGGTAGTACGAAAGGGGATCGGGCCAATCGGGGATGGGAAATAAACAGAAACGCACTTTGCACATTAAATCAAAAACAATTTATGACATGAAAGAAGAAAAACAAAAAATAAAAAAATGGCAAACACAAGTCAGACTCAGTGAATGAAATCCAAAACGTTTACTTAACACCTCCATAAAAAATATATAGAAAAATTATATAGTAACAATAATACCTTTCAGCACGCATACTTTTTTCGGGAGAAACGAAAAAAAAGGGAAGAGTTCCTTAAAAATATTAAATATACTTTTCAGAAAGAGTCTCAATTACTTTTGGGGTCTTGGCATAAAATTTCAAGATCTTCAAACTGGTTGAGAGGGTCTCGAATTCTTCTCAAGTCAAAAGCTAATCGTATAGAATCTTTGCTCTTAGAAGTAGCCAAATTTACAGACTTGCTAATTACACTAGTCAGCTGGGTTTTTATTTGAGAAGAATTTGAAATCGAAATAAATTAGATTGGATAAAACTAAAGGTCTTTTAAGCCTTCCTGAAAGGCTTTATGAGAGATTTTTCAGACTAAAAAAATATGGGAATTTTCTGTTGAAAACTTCAAATAAATTTGAAATAAATTTCAGATCATATATCAAATATTCCAAATCAAAATCTATCCTTTTTTTTGGTACTTTTTAAGACAGTTATGACTCTCTTCTTGAACCGAATATATCAAGGTCTTTGAGAGAAAATTGTATAAAATCAAAATTAATCAAAATTAAAAGTCTTCAAGACTCGAGAACATATGAATTATATATTCTTTTGGGAATTTCCATATCATAAAACCACCAATTAAGGTCTATTCGATAAATCTCTAAACACACCCATAAACCAAATTATCATTGATAAAGAAAGATAAAGCTCTTGGCTACAGAAATTCACATTCATAGTTTCCCAGGCCTTCATTGAGCCCGAAATGGTATTATGTTATTTATCAATGGATTTTTTGTAGACGATATAAAAATCTTGTTTTCCGGGTTGTGAAATTCATTATATCTTTATGATCCAGGAGAAATGTAAATCTCTGAAAAAATCATTTTCAAAATGTAAAATTTTCAAATGAATATTTCCGGTTATATCGAGTGTCATGATATAAATCTATTAGGGTCTAATAAAGTCTATGTTTTTTCTCAAAAGGGTCTATCGAGTCGGTTAAAGTGATCTATAACGATTTCAGTGACGTTGAAGGCCAAATTGGACTGGTTCGAACGTTCAGAGACGTCACAATTTGTTTTTGAATTAACATTTTTCAGATTTCATCGGGGCATTTCCGGGCGGGTTCAATTATAATTATAGGCAAGCCTCCATCATAGCCATCGAATATAACAACTTTTAACTATAGTCGATTCAAATTGAGACTTAATATTTTTAATATTTACTTTTTGTTTACGAAAACAAAGAATGAGCAAAAAACCGACAGACGACGAGATCAGACATATTATGAAGCGTCGACAAGTTGACGATTAACTGAGATAGTTAGTTTTAATTTTTATTGCCTAACTGGTTAACTTGGCCAATTTCACATATCGATTTGCTCTATAATAATTTATATATTATTGTATAAGAAGCTTGTAAAATTGAATAATGCAGCAGACAACAAAACAATAGTCTAATAGCCACTTAAAAATGGATTAAAACTTCAAACGGCCCACCAAATCGTTTAACTCAACAAAATATATATATCAATATATTTTAGAAAACTAAGGGGCTGTAAAGCCCTAGGCCCCCCTCAGGCTTAGGCATACTGAAGAAGTTCTATTTAGTTCTTACCTCTCTCCAACTTCAAGCTAAAGAAACCTACCCAAGTCACTGGGGATCTAGAGGGAAGCCCTAGATCTGGGGACCTAGAAGGGTTAGAACTCTCAAACTTGGGGCTTGAAGTCTTCAAGTTTATGCATACTGAGAAAGTTATATTTAGTTCTCAGCCATCTCCAACTTCTCTCTGAAAACGGAGACTAAAAAGAAACCTACCTAAGTCACTGGGGATCTAGAAGGAAGCCCTAGATCTTGGGACCTAGAAGGGTTAGAACACTCAAGCTTGGGGCTTGAAGTCTTCAAGTTTAGGCATACTGAGAAAGTTATATTTAGTTCTCAGCTATCTCCAATTTCTGTCTGATAACAGAGACTAAAAAGAAATCTACCCAAGTCACTGGGAATCTAGAGGGAAGCCCTAGATCTTGGGACCTAGAAGGGTTGGAACACTCAAACTTGGGGCTTGAACTCTCCAAGCTTAGGCAAATTTAATTTGTTCCCACCTCTCTCCAACTTCTAGCTGGAACAGGACACCCCCTAAGCTCAGCCTATATATATTCAGGTTCAAGAGGGAAGACCTAGATCTTGGCTCCTATAAGAGTTGAAGTCCTCAAACTTGAGATTTGAATTCCCCAAGCTTAGGCACACTAAATAGGTTAGAGTTAGAACCCCTCTCTTTTCGAATTCTAACTAGAAATAGAGGCTCTCTCAAGGTCATCCCGTACATGCTTAGACTCGAAAGTTAAGACCTCGATCTCGACTCCTATAAGACTTGGAGTCTTCAGACTTGGGACTTGAACTCCTCATGCCTAAGTCGATTGTATAAGACCATTTTTTCCTTCCCCACCCCGCACCTTCTACGATCATAGTCCTGTAGTTTGCACAGCCTTGAACTTAATATTTTCTAGGGCAATATTAGAGTCTTTATAGGTGACTGTACCCGGCAGCAGCAGAGTTTAACGTACGCCCTTTTTTTTATTTTTATTTATTTAAATTATTCATATATTTATTGTCATTAAAAATAAGCCTCTAATTAAATATTAATGAAATTTATTTATTTATCAAGATTTATTCAGAACTCTTTTGAACTCGACTCAAATTGATTTTAGAAAAAAAAAGTAAAAATAAAATTTGAGGAAATATCAAACATTTTTTTTTTTTATCTAAGAAATCAGACAAGATATTTTGGTGTTATAATTTTTTTTTGCAGTGAAATTTCTTATCAATTTCTGGGGAATCCCAGAGCAAACTATATGAAAATAATACAAATATCGAACTGATTTAAATAAATTCCGTGTACTTTTTTTCACACAATTCTGAATTGCGTAAATGAAAATATTACAAAAAAAAAAATTATTTTTTTTAATATTTTTGAGTGATTTCTGAGAATCAATAAATTTGAAAATTTATGACAAATTCATCTGCTTCTGCTTCTTTTTAATCTCCTTTCGTCATCCTCTTGATTCAATGAACTTGAGCCAATGGATTTGCCGATTATAAACAAAAATAAAAAAAATAAAAACAATTTCTTCCGTAAAAAATAAAATTAAATTAAAATTGTTCAGGCCATATTATTTATATGTCTGTACGATCTGTATAAACTTGTAAAAAAAAAAAAAGGTAATAAGCGATTTAATTATTTTGTTTTTGTATTTTACTGACGCAACTCGGAGTTCTCTGGAGCAAAAAAAAAAACAATAACCCCGAGACTAAAAAATTCAAACGAGTATTAGAAATTCTAGAAAACAAAAATATGAAGCCAGATCGACTAAGTTATACACTCTTTTTGGGGAAAATTTGAAATCTTTCATATAAAATCCAGAGATTATCTTATCTATCCTATCTGGCTTAGACCCGACTATACCAAGGATAATTCAAAATATTCTCAACCTTAGGGGAAAATTTATATCGGCTATCTTCTCAGAGGAATCACCTTTTTCAAGACAGCTTCTATAAATATCGAGCTCTTGAAATTATATGAAATACTTCAGGTCAGCTTCTGGTTAAGTCTCAAAGAGCTACAAATACTCAGACAGGTTTGATTTGGGTCGTGACTCAAAAAATTCTAAAGAATTTAGCCCTATCAAATATATATTCCCTTGACTTGGGATACGAATTTCCGGACAGATTTGATATCCTAAAAAAATATTATATAGCTTAGACCAAAGCTATGGGTCTACGGACTGGAAAAATATTACAGACCTTAGACCAAAGCTTCCTTATAATTTGAGGACCTACCGATTCCGGGTAAGACCCCAAAAAATTCTAGATAATTTAGTCCTATTAAATATATATTCCCTTGACTTGGGATACTAATTTCCAGACAGATTCGATATACACTGCGTCCTGAAAAAAATATTAGATGATTTAGACCAAAGCTTCCTTATAATTTGAAAATCTAGGGGCCTTGGATAAGACCCCAAAAAATTCTAGATAATTTAGTCCTATCAAATATGCATTCCTTTGACTTGGGAAGCTTTGAAGGGTTCTTAGAACTTAAGGACCTAATAGTGATATGACTAAAACCCAAATCGTCTTATTAACCCAAGAAAGAGATGATATCTCAATTTCCAGACAACCTTGAAAGGGTATCGGGTATCGGGTCTCGGCTATAAATTAAATAAGGCCAGGTCAACGTTTCCTTGGGCAACAAAAGATTTATTGAACCTGGCTAAGATCATAAAATATGTTTCAAAAAAAAATTCAAGCCACGAATCAAAACTTGATGGAGCTAAAAATTTGATATTCCGGAATTTCCGGCGTTGTTTAACTTTTTTTTCAAAAACCAAAATAAAGTTCATCAAAATCTGAAAAATAAAATCTTTAGACAATTTGAAAAATAAAAATAAAATTTTTGGATTTGAACTGCCCCAAAGTGGGCAATGCTCTCTGGGCTGTGTGTGTGTGTGTGAAATGCAGTGATTCGCGCTTTTGGACAATAACAAAATAATTGAGGTGGGTTCGTTTGCGTGCGCCAAAAAAAAAACAACAACAACAACAACAAATTAATGTGATTGCTTTTGAAATTGTTTAGTGGTTTTTATTGTGAATGAGCGGGCGCGTTGGCATTGGCCAGGGGGGAGGGAGTGGGTTTGGGTAGGGCAAAGCACAAAGGCATTAAGCTAATAGAAAGAGAGTGTGCGAAAGAGACAGATAGATGAAAAGCAGTAATGAAAGTTAAGGTAAAAATAAATAAAATCGTTCAAACTTAACTATCTCTCCCCCCCCCCCCCTTCTCACTCGCTCGCTCGCTCTCTCTCCCGCTCTGCCCCAAATGTTTTTTTTTTTGAAAACAAAATGATTTCCATACATAATTAATTTGGTTAAATAACTTGAAATGATTCACGTTAAATTGTTATTATTTTTTTTTTTTTGCTTAGTTGAAATCAACAACAAATATCGCGTCACACTGTGCATACGAATTACCTACTCGTCCCGTCCATTTGATCTGTCATTAAATAATGTACTCAACAGAAAAAAAAAATTTCAGAGAGCAACAACAACAACAACAACAATGGCAACAAAATGAGCCCAAAAAAAAAAGACGAGAGCGTAAGACTCAAGAGCAAGACAAAGAAAGAGAGAGAGCGAGCGAGGAGTGGTAGAATGGTAGACCCAAGAGAGAGAGAGAGAGAGAGAGAGCGAGCGAAGGTGGCCGAGTGGTAGAGCCAAGACAGAGAGAGAGAGAACGAGCGAAGGTGGGAGAGTGGTAGAGCCAAGAGAGAGAGAGAGCGAGCGAGGAGTGGTAGAATGGTAGAGCCAAGAGAGAGCCGAGCTGAAAATTCTGAATAACAAAGTCACGCGACTTCAAATGCAGGCAATTAATTCACTTTACGACTTGAAAGAGGCCCGATCCGACAATGATGTTTCCAGAAAATCACAAGTCATGCAAATATAATACACATATATGATTTGGTTTTTTTTTTTTTTTTTTTTCTGAAACCGAAATGATAAAAAAAGTAGAGTATATCCAATGCCAAAGGTAGCACATAGAAAGATATAAAGATTTTGGTAGCTTGATAACTTTGAGGGAGTCTAGGTTCCGATCTTGGTTTAGTCAAAGTTCCCATAAGGATTAGGAAAATAGAGTTTGGGTTCCGATCTTGGTTTAGTCAAAGTTTCCCTAAGGATTGGCAAAATAAAGTTTGAGTTCCGATCTTGGTTTAGTCAAAGTTCCCATGAGGATAAGGAAAATGGAGTTTGAGTTCCGATCTTGGTTTAGTCAAAGTTCTCATAAGGATCAGGAAAATAGTTTAAGTTCCGATCTTGGTTTATTCAAAGTTCCCATACGGTTTGAGTTCCCATAAGGATTAAGAAAATAGACTTATAATATTTTGGGGTATACCGAGTTCTACTCCAATTCTGGAGACTTGGTTCTGAGCTTTGAGATTTCATTTATAAGAATTGAAGAACTTGGAGTATTCCTAATTCCTATACCCAAAATGAATAGATTTGTATTTAATTGCAGTGCTTTCAAAATTCCATTCCAGAACCTGAAGACTTGGCTAGGAACTTTGAGGTTCCTCAATTCGATTTTAACAAATAAGAAGAACTAAAGAATTTAATATGATCTTATAATACTCCAAGGTCCAATTGGGATTTATAGTTCTATCCAAAACAATAGATTTGAATATGCCTTCAAAATTCCAGTCAAGAATTGGGAACTGTACAGGTTAATATGTGATTTTGGAGTATTTCCAGGTTCAATCGGACTTGTGAAGAAACCAAAACTTATGATTTGATCCTAATCGTTTAGATTTCAAAATTCAATTTGAGTATTGAGAAATAGAGTAATTAGGAGTAGTTTTGAGCTATCAAAAAAATAAAGTCCAGAGATTTTGATATAATCTTGGAGTAATTTGGGACTTGCTAACGGTCTAAGAGTTCTCTTAAAATGAAAGATTGATAATTGATACTTCTCAGATTTTGGGAACTTAAACGTATGATTTCGATTTATTTTAGTTCAGGAAACATTTAAATGGGTTATGAGAGACACTGGAAACTCCTTATTCAAGACACGAACTATTGGAAACTGCCTTGGGATTTTGAATATATATATATTTTGATATATATATGAGTAACTCAAAACCAAAGATTGGAATATGATTTCAGTGTTTATATGGAAAAATTTAAGATTCGCTTATGAATTTTTTTGGGAATAGAAATTTTATTTCATTATCTTCTGGACTCCAGGCAAAGTTTTAGTAAAAAGAAAACCAAAGATTTAAAGTTTCAAATCTTCATATTGGTAAGGGTAGCTCGAAGTCTCGCAGATATTTTCCATTGTCTTTGTCTACCCCAGTGAAACCTTGTCCATTTCAATCTAGCTTGATTTGAGTCTTTCAAAGTACAGAATAGTCTCACACATCTCAAAGTACAGTACCTCTCAGCTTGACTAATTTAAGTGTTTTGTGGGTACTGTACTATTTTGGAATAGAATTTCGACTTTGCGAAGCTCAAGAGCTCTTCAAATTCTACCATATTGTTTCTGGTATTTCCTTAGTTTTTTTTTTTGTCGATATGCAAATTCAAAAAGAGTGTATACATTAGTCGCCGCTCAGAGGTGTGACTCATTAATAATAGTTAGTTTGGTGTATTTGAATATAATTGTGGTTTTCCAGTAGCTGATCAATTGTTATTTGTTGCTGTTGTTGTTGTTGTTGTTTTATACCGGTTACAAAAGTACAAAAGTACGCGGAAAGTAAGAAAGTTTTTTCGTGTTTTCCATTGTGACACATGAATGAATGAGTCCGTCTGATTGGCTAAGATTAATTCAAGCGAATGACAACGGACGTCATTGAAGGGGAAGAGAGAAAGAGTCAGCCTAAGAGTGAGGGAGAGGGTGAGATATTCTAATGCAGGAAAAATGACGCATGGCAAGATTTCCACTAAGGATTATTTGCATGTCGAAACATGTTCAGAGCAGAGCGATAGCTGCAGGGGTTTTTCTCTACTTTTTTTCTTCTTCTTCTTCATCATCATTTTTCATTCTTGTTTGTTTCATAATTCTTAAGAAATTTAACTTCCTTGTTGAAATTTACATTAACTAAAAGTGGAAACAAGGCCAAAAGAAGAGACACGAAAAACATGCGATCCGGCAACGCGCCACTTGTTGCAATTTGGCCACGTGAGTAACCAAAAATAGTGTGCGAAAGAGAGAGAGATACAGGACTCATCTATGTAATTGTTTGACCTTGATTAAATTGAATGGCATCAAAAGCCAAATGAGCAAACAACTCAAAACGGAAAAAATGCAGACGGCAAATAGAATGAGAAAAATAAAAAAAAAAAAATTAAAAAGAGAGAGAGAAAAACAAAATAATAATCATAATAAATAAATAAATTAAAAACTCGGTTGGTGTATTGAAAAGAATGCATAACGGAAATCGAATACTTTCGTGTGTACACAAACTTTGTCACGGCCTCAATTGACATGACCGTTCCTCGATGGAGGGGGGTGGGGGAGTGGGGGTGGGGCTGGTCTATCGAAAGGATTCATATAGCCGGTGTGTGTGTGTGTGTGTGTGTGAAAAGCTATTAGTATTTCTAATCAAGCTAAGGGAAGCAGGAAGTCGCCTTGCATTGCCTTGCACCGACCAGCTTATACAGTTTTTGAGCAACAAAGCTAAGGTAAAGGGTATATCAAGTTAAGAAGAGAAGGAGACTTGGTAGACCCCCCCCCCCCCCCCCCCCCCTCAAAGTTATCCACAATTTAATCAGGGTGACTAGAAAAAATTGATGCAGCCATGTCCTTCTGTCAGAGCTAGGATAACCAAACTTGAGATTCGGACTCCTTATTTGTGTACGCTGGTTGAGTTAATTTTGTTTTTCTCCCCCCGCCCTTCCTTCTACCCCCTCACTTTTTCAAAGCCTTGTCATTTCTACAGAAAAGTTGTTAGTAATCCAAAAATCTTTCGATTGATATCAAACATGACTAAAATCGGATCATATTTACCTGAGATATACAATAAGCAAATTTTCAGAGTCAAGATTTTAGTTCCCCTTGCCTAACTGGCAAACGGTCGAACAGTCCGCTAGATGGCGTGCCTGCATTATTGTGAACAATGTGTTGTTGGATTCAAAGGAATATTAAGACCCGAGGTTTTATGTGAATGTAGACGAGCAGGATTACCAACCGACTAGAGTTACCACCCGGCTAGGGTTACCACCCAGCTAGGGTTATTACCCGACTAGGTTTATCACCCGACTAGGTTTATCACCCGACTAGGGTTACCACCATTCTTGGGGTACCACCCGACTAGGGTTACTAACCGACTAGGGTTACCACCTTTTCTTTTTCAATTCCGTCTACTAGGGTACAGGGTATCTCAGAACTCGGCCGTGCCCAAGTTAAACGTTCGGCTTAATTTTTTTTTTTTTTTATATTTCTTTGATATTTATTGAGTTTTAATTCTTTTGCCCTAATAAATTTTTTTATTATATTAATTTTTATATATATATATTTTTTTTTATTCTCGTGGAGGTTTCAAATCCACGAAGGTTCTGAATATTTTCCATAATCATTCTGTTTGAGTTTATTCAATTTAATTTATTTATTTTTATAAATTAATGCTTAATATTTTTTTTTATTATTATTATTATTTATTTTAGGTATTTTTTGTGGTCACTTTAATGTTTATAAAGGCATACATATTTTTTTATTTTTTTGAATTAAATAATTTATTATTATTATTATTTTTTTTTTTTTTAATACAATTCTTTAATTTTTAAATTATTTTTTTTTTTCAATTTTATTTATTTATTTTTATAAAATAATGCTTATCATTATTATTATAATTTTTTTTTTTTTTGAATTAAATAATTTCTTATTTTTATTTTTTTTTTTTTTATACAATTCTTTAATTTTTAAATTATTATTTTTTTATTCAATTTTATTTATTTATTTTTTATTATTATTATATACATATATATATATATATATATATTTTTTTGATTGAAATAATTTCTTATTTTTATTTATTTTTTTTTAAATTCAATTTTTTTATGTTTAAATTATTATTTATTTATTCAATTTTATTTATTATTATTACATTTTTTTATTTTTTTGAATTAAATAATTTCTTATTTTTATTTATTTTTCTTTTTTAATACAATTTTTTAATTTTTAAACCATTATTTTTTATTCAATTTTATTTATTTATTTTTATAAAATAATGCTTATTATTATATTTTTTTTATTTTTTTGAATTAAATAATTAATTATTTTTATTATTTTTTTTTAATACAATTTTTTAATTTTTATATTTTTAATTTTTTTTTGTTCAATTTTATTTATTTATTTTTTATAAAATAATGCTAATTATTATTATTTTATTTATTTTTTTTTATTAAATAATTTCTTATTTATATATATATATTTTACAATTTTTTAATTTTTAAATTATTATTTATTTATTTTGATTATATAAATTTCTAAGTTTTTTCCCCCCTTTTCAAGGTTTGATTGGTTCACCGTTATATTTTTTTGTCATGTCATCTTGTCTTCTCTTTTCCCCCAGTCCAATGACAATATTTCATGGCCTTACCGTTACTTGGTTTTTTTTCTTTCTATTATTCAATCTGCCCACTTTGTTGCATTTCATGATTTGCCCTTGCATGCGTCGTCTTCTACTTTTGACATTTTCAAAAATAGTAACAAAATTCTATCATTTTATGCTTCACTTGCCGCAACGCAGTTTTCGATTGGCGTGTGTGCGTTCCCCCCGCCCCCGCCCCCCATCAATTTCCTCTTGTTATGCTATTGCCACGTGTGACAATCAAACACAGAAATAACCTTCGAACCTGCACCCAACAAGCGAAAGACCAGAAAAAAATAAAAATAAAACAAACAAAATCAGCCATGCCAAGTCAAGTTAAGCCAAGCCAATCCAGTCGATGCGTCTTGGATAACCCACGACAAGCTGTCAAATGCAGAGACACCCATGCACGTATGTACTTTCCGAAACTACTACCCAGCTATAGATTATGATCTGATTAATATAATATATATAAATATATATATGTAAGCCACGTGTACAAGTGTAAACTCGAAAAAATATTTCGAAAAGTTGAGAGAGAGAGAGAGAGATCTATTTTTTCCCGGAAATATTTTGAAATATTCATTTGATTAACCTCGCATCTGACTACTCTTGGCTTAGTCAACTGTTCAATTTACAATATCAAATAAGAATAAGAAACAACAACAATAATAACAACAACAACAAAAGACTAAAACATTTCAAATTCCATTTTCAACTCCCCAATTTTTCTTATCACAACAACAACAACAAACAACAACAACAAAATAAATAAAAACCAACCAAAATAATTTATACACAAAAACAAGGAAATACATAGATTGCCTCTATGATCTCAACGAATTTCGAATACTCTTTTTCTTAGGAATTTTATAGGAATCAAATTGACGTGATAACTGAATCATTGGGAATATATTTATTTAGACCAAAAACAAAAATCAAGTCTAAGATTTGAGAATTTATAGCAAGTTAAACTTTTTTATATATCTCAGATTTTTGAATCAAAAAAAAAATCTAGTGAGAAATTTCAGACTTCCAAGAATTTATAGCAAATTTTAAGTGTTTCAAGAGATTTCTTATCTAAAATTTTCAGACTCCTAAAAATTTATAGCAATTTTCAAAAACCTAAAAATTCTCAAAATTTATAGAAGACAAAGGAATTTCATCATTTGTCTAATCTAAAATTGCTGACTTCTAACAGTTTCTAGTGACATTATTCCGACATTATTTAAATTAAAATTATAGAAATTTATGGCAAATGTAAGAGTATTAAATTATTTTTCTATAGTCTCAAGTAATCTTTTAGAGAATTTATAGGAAATGTATATAATAAGAGTTCAGAAAATAATAGCAAATATAAAAGATTTTCATCATTTTTTTTCTAGCTTAAAATTTCGAAATTTCACAGATTTATAGCAAATAACGAGCTATGATTTTTATGAAAGAAAATTTCCGAATTCTTAGAATTTATAGCAACTCTAGGAAGTGGTATAATGTTCATAACTTCAAATTTGAGAATATCAAGAATTTATAGCAAATATTGTTTTCCAAAAATATACAAAATCCCAGAAATTTATAGCGAATTCTTAGAATTTATAGCAAATACAGGAAGTGATATAATGTTCATAACTTCAAATTTGAGAATATCAAGAATTTATAGCAAATATTGTTTTCCAAAAATATTCAAAATTCCAGAAATTTATAGCAAATTCTTAAAATTTATAGCAAATCTAGGAAGTGGTATAATGTTCATAACTTCAAATTTGAGAATATCAAGAATTTATAGCAAATATTGTTTTGCAAAAATATTCAAAATTCCAGAAATTTATAGCAAATTCTTAGAATTTATAGCAAATCTAGAAAGTGGTATAATATTCATAACTTTAAATTTGAGAATATCAAGATTTTATGGCAAATATTGTTTTGCAAAAATATTCAAAATTCCAAGAATTTATAGCAAATCGAAGTAACGAATAATACTTTCTAATCGAAAATTTCAGAGGGCAAAAATTCTTATTTAGAATTTGAAGAATTTATAGCAGTTTTTATAAAAGAAAATTTATAGCAAAAAAAGTTTTATACTAAGGAACTCAAAGAATTTTCTAGCAATAAAAAAAAATCCTAGAAATATCTTCCAAAAGTTCCGAAATTTTTTTACCAATTCCAGAATCGAATTCCGATATTCGTAACTGAAAGGACTCAAAGAAAATCTTACCATTCAAAATCTAAGAATTCCATAAATTTATAGCATATATAAGAATTCCAAGAATTTCATAATCAAAAAATTCATAATTCTTTGCTAATCTGAAAAAGAAAAAATAAATTCCAGGCAGATCAAATAAGACTAATTTGGGACTTGGGACTAAGAGAAAATGAAGAATCAAGTTTTTCAGACTTTGAGGACCCTTCGACAACCGATCGGCCCTTTGTCCTATAAAACCGGGTATACTCTTTTTTTTTTTTTTTTGAGAGAAAAGGAAAAGAGAAACACACGCTATAAAGTACGAAAATAAACACACACAAATGCAGATAGACACACATACACACACACACATATGTATGTATATATATGTCTGATCATATATGTATATGTATGCTATGCCAGTGTTTGTTTATATAGCACAAAATACATATATGTAGATATCGGTAGAAAATATATGTATGTGTGTGTGTGTGTGTGGAGGGAGGTTTGGATGGATGGGAATTTGTGGTATTGATATGGTCAAGGTATTTAGAAAACAACAAGAAATACGACATAATTAAATAAAAGTTTGATACAAACCTGTTCCGCGTGCGACATAAGTTGTTGTTGTTGCCTGTATTGATGATGAACTGGAACCCGGTAAGCCAGCAACGCCGTTGGCTCCACTAACTTTTGTGAATTTTAAAAGCATTGTTTTTGTTTTTGTTTTCTTTTTTTTTTTTTTTGTTGGTTTGTTTTAAACTTGCTCCGTGGCTTTAATTTTAATTGTTGATCTTGTTAGCCCGAACTTTTTGTTTTTTTTTTTTTTTATTGTACTTTTATTATGCACTTGAGCACCAAGAGAAGCGTGTTTGGCGCTAAGCCCAAATGCACAAAACACTCGAACAAAAAAAAAACAACAGTAAAAAAAAAATATTTTGGTATTATTGACAAAGAAAAAAAAACAAACAAACACAATGAATTCACAAATTTGTAATTTGTAACTGTTAACAGAGAAAACAACAAATGCGAGACAATTTTACGACACGCTATGAACCGCTGTGTTCTCTCTTTCTCTCTCTCTCTCTCTCTAATTGTTGCTATTTTTAGCAACAACAAAAAAATTAAAAAAAAAAACACACACAGAATTAAATAAAATTGTATGTATTTCGCGATTGTTTGACGTTGGTATTTTTCGTTTCGGCCTGTCTTTTCCTTATAGCCTGGGGAGCCGCTGGATAAGAGGCGACCACTAGGAGAGTCGAATGCGTTTTACTTTTAGATTCCTGGCGCAGAATCGTCAAAGGGAAATGCTTGTTGCGTTAGGTTTCTTGGTTGCTGTTGTTGTTGCTGTTGGTTTTCTCTAACGATTGGCTTATGCTTTGACGCAGTTCAGTTCAGTTATTTTCAATTATTACTGTTGTCCTATGTGTTTGTTTCGTTCGCACTCATATGTATATTAACGAATTGACTTTATATTTATTTTTTATTGTTGTACTTTGCATACGTTTTCCTTTCTGTTTATGCACGCGTTTACACGTTTGAAACTTTATCTATGTATGTGTGCGTGTGTATGTTTTCTAACAGGAACGGAACGTTCCGATATTTAGTTCATTTACTGAATGAACTAATAGTTCGATAAGAAAGAGTCTTTATTAAGATTGTGGAATCGCCTATTAACTATATTCAACTCACCAACTGTTATTATTTTGAAAATAAAAGCAAAATAATTCCCCTCCCTTAGTAAAATTATTTAATTTAATCATTGTTTTGATGAGCACCAGGGCAGATTACAACAGCTGTTTTGGCCACCTGCTAGGTTGGCAGCTCCAAAAGATTTCATAAACAACACAAGCGCCTACTTTTATATACATATATACATATATATAGGGCGAATGCAGATCAACGAAATTACTTTGTATTAATATGGCAACGGCAACAGTTTTTATACCTTTTTAAATTGTAAAGATAATGTAAATTATTTTTATATATGCATTATATTTTGCTTATGTTTACCTTTTGTTTGTGTGTGTGTGTGTGCAACTAAACGGATAAGACTTTAGCTAGACATTTAATTCATGATAAAATTAAAACAAAGACTGACAAACAAAGCCTGTCCACCTGTAAGCCACACCACCACTTCATTTCCTATCATTTGGCAGAGCCAAAAACAACACCATAACCATCAGCCAGAGATTAAGCCGATAACAACAGTCGACACCCATCATTTCAAGTATCTGCACGTCCAGACAAATTCGGGAAACGGAGACACTAGAAAACAATAAAAAACAAAAATGTGTGTGATATTTTTCTATGCTAATTCCAAAGCCGATAATGGCGGCTACAAACTCATCTTGGCCTCCAATCGTGACGAGTTCTTTGCCCGTGACACTCGCACCGCAGCCAAATGGTCCAATGCCGAGCATGTCTATGGCGGTAAGATTCATTCAAAATAATACCAAAGCTAAATCCATACTCAATGATTTAATCACTCAGGTATTGACTTGGAGCCCGGCCGTGAGGGTGGCACCTGGTTGGCCATAGGCGGCCAAAATGGCATTTTCCGTGTTGGCGCTCTGCTCAATCTCACCGGCGAACCCAAGCCACGCGATGCAGTTGGTAAATTTCCTTACACTTAACACACACTTAACATCCATCTCATTGGCATCTTTTGCAAATTATTAACCCAAAAAAAATTCTTTGACATTTGAATGATGCATAATTTTTTTTTTTGATTTTGCTATTGGTTGGTTCGTTTTTTTTTTTTGGTTTTTAAAAATTTATTTTCTTGAAGCGCACAATAACATTTTGCAGCCGCATAATAACAGCACCCAAACCTACAACAACAACAACAACCACTATCAAAACAGCAACAACAACAACAACAAGTGCAAAAGTTCAGCAAATAACAAAGAAACTTTCTTACTAGGACGTGGCATGATTGTGGCCGATTTTGTCAGTTCCACGGCCAAAGAGCACAACATTGTCAATTATAATAAAAGCCTATTCAACGATTGCATTAAATACAGTGCCTTTAATTTTGTATCCATTGAAATTGGGTAAGTCCAATATGATAATAACTTTGCCTCGACTTTGCCTTTAACTTTCTCTTTTTTTTATAGTGAAGCCAGTCAACCGGCCCAGATAAATTTGCTGAGTAATGTGCCGCCCACTCTCGAGCAATTTGAAGAGGGTAAATGCTATGGCTTTGGCAATAGCCTGCCCACAGCACCCTTCCAGAAGGTGATCTATGGCCAGCAGGAATTTAGTAATATTGTGGCCCAACATGGTCATAGCGATGCGATCAATCTATCCAATCATCTGCTCGACTTGCTCAAGAACAAGACAAAATTCTGGCCCGACAATGAGCTGAAGCGTCGTGCCCCCAGCTGGGGTGAACACCTAAGTGCCCTCAACGTTCATGTGGAGGATCATAGCTATGGCAGTCGCACCCACACCATTGTCCTTGTCGATAGTGATAACAATATGCATTTCATCGAGGAGACTATGAAGGGTCTCGATCCCAATGGTGAATGGCAGCGTTCGCATCTAACAAAGCAATTCCCCTTTGTCAAATAGTTTATTTGCCATTTGCCACTCCCACTACCTCAACGCCTACTCAGCCACTTAGAGGTGACTTTGATAAAGCCAAAAAAAAAAAGAAAAAAGTAAATGCTTATGCCTTATTTAATTCTCACTTTGTATGTACTGAGAGCTGCCATAAAAAAAAAATTATACACAATATTTTTTTTTTATTGTTGCCATTTTATTTATTTATTTATTTTTGTGTGTGTTTTTGTTTATGGTGGAAAAAAAAGAAAAGATTTCATATTTGAAGAGTTATATTTGGTAGGTGTTGTTGTTGTTATTGTTGTTGTTGTTTTTAGCCCTTGTAGGATTTAGTTACACGTCCACCGCCCCGACCACCGCCGGCCCCCTTTACTGTGCTCTTGAATTTGCGCGAGTTCATTGCCCGCTTTCTAAAAAGAGATAAAAAAATATATATATTGGAATAAAGTTCAAATGATTAGATTTTTACACACACACAGATAGGCCCACCAACACATCGAAACTTTGAACAAATTCAGAGATTTTTCATCAATTCTTTTCTTTTTGATTTTTGAAGTTTTTTCTTGATTTAATATAAAATTGATTCTCTTCTGACTCTAAAAAAAAAAAATTAATATATATATATATATATATCCCTTGAGACTCAAGATCTTATAAAAAAAAAAATAATACCCCTAAAGCTCCTCGAATATAGACTCAAGCCTATCAGTTCCTCTACACTCTAGGGAATGCCGATTTTCATAAAGATTACCCCCCCTCATTCTATATGTTAAACTTGATCTATAAGATCTCTCAGAAATAGAGATCTTAATCCCTGATTAATAAATAAAGAAACTCCTAAGACTCATAGCATTTAGACTCAACCTCTAGGGTCTTCCAGAAGCACAGGTCCTATACCCTCTTCTATAGCAAAAATATAGACTCTTGATTCTTATAAAGACTACCCACCTAAGTGCCTAGAATATAGACTCATACTATATGTTAAAATTGATCCATAAGATCTCTCAGAAATAGAGATTCGATTCCCTGATTAAACACTCCGAAAGATCCTAGAATATAGACTCAATCTTTAGGGTCTTTCAGAAGCACAGATCGCATACCATATATAGGGAAAATATAGACTTGTGATTTGCCTAGAATATAGACTGTAGCTTGAGCTAAAAGATCTTTCGGAAACACAGAACCTATATCCCCTTTATAGAGCTAAAATCTAGACTCCCCATTTCTAAAAAGAATACCATTAAAATTCCTAGAATATAGACACAAATTATAAACTAAGCCCTAGAATATAATCCCATACATCTTTCAGTAATCCTATCTCACCCAGAAATTGTATTAAATTATATAAAAAATTCGAAACACTCACCTCTTATTGAGCATATTGCGACTTAGAGGTATATAAGCGTATGGGTCCAGTTTGCCCTGAACCTTAATATCACCTTGGGCTTTTTTGCTCTTATATTCACTGCCAGCAGGCTTGGCTGACTTTGTGGATTTACCAGATTTTACAGACATAGCATCGGTGGTTGTGTTAGTGCCGCCCAAAGGGCGATGTATGCCCTTGCCACCGGCTGTGTATTTTGTGGAAGTGGAAGTTTTGCCCGAACGCATGCTGAGCGCATCGGTGGCCTTGCGTTTACGTTTGACGCTGGATTTGTTGGCAGCCTGCACATCCTCTTCATCGCTAGAATCATCATCCATGCCACGTTGATCCAATTTACGTTTGGGCTTGGCCAAGAGCTCGTCACCGGCAGCATCCTGGATACTGTTGCTATCCGAGTCGGAGCTATCATCCGAATCTTTATTGCCACGCAGAGCCTTATCGTTGATTATCAGACGACCATCTTCGGCCAGTTTGAAGCCACCGTTGGCCACTTTTACCTTGATACTCTTGATACTCTTTTGGGTTTCTTGGGCCGTCAAGCCACTGGCTATAGATAAATATTTTTTAGATATTTTAACAAAATACTAAAATCTATTTAGACTTACTCAGAACATTGCCAACAGACTTGAGATCAGCCAGATCGACTATATCACCCACATCCTCACGTATATAAGTGCTAGCATTCTTCTTGGACTTCTTGGACTGACGCTTGCTGGTGCTTGGACCATTGTCATCGGAATCCATATCATCTGGTAAATCTGTATCTGAATCCGAATCAGCCAAAATATCTTCGATTCTATCGAAACGAAATTTTCATTAAAATTCACTCGATCTAGATAAATCCAAGAACAACTTACGTGAGACTTTTGGGTTCGACATTTTCTCCATCTAAATCCTCGGATGAATCAGCTGCGGCCTCTTCGTTTTGTTTCTTACGCAAAGCACGTCGCATACTCTTGCGGATCTTTTTCAAACGGCGATGGGTGACTTCATCATCACCGGGCACATATTTGGCCAATTCCTCAGTGGTGAAACGTTTGCATAGCTTCTTCAGGAAATAACCAATGGATATCCTGCAATAACGTTTCGTATCCTTTGTCATGGCCGACAATGAACGCATCTAAATTTGGAAAAAAAAAAAATCTTAAAAAAAAGAAATACCAATTAAAATTTTTGTTTTCCCCCAACTCACAATTGACTCGAGATAATTGGAGACCAAAGGTATGGGCATCACTTTGATGAATGTGATTAAAAAGGCCACAGATGCCTCGGCCTGATGGCGAGATCTTTGCACCAGAAACACCGATATCTGTTGCAATATAAACTCCAGAGTGCTAATGGTTAGATTCGAACCCTGTTGCTGGATCACAGCCCGAAAGGCTAGAATTGTATTTGTTACTGTCATTTCATCGGTGGCCAGACCGGCTATCAGTATATCCATTAGATCATTGATTTTGCCAGCCTTCTGATAAAGATCGGATATGAATTTGATTAGATCCTCGGCCACAGTTTCGCGACGATTCGAGAATTCTTTGAAATTTAAAACAGCCTCGGGTATCGTTTTTGTGACCAATTGATCATTATACGTGAGGTTATTACGACTCTCCAAAAGGGCCTTCAGACAACTGAAACAATTTACAAAATGTTAAAAAAAAATATATTCTAAAATTCTTTCAAATCTTTCGACTTACTGCAATCTGGAGGCATGGCATGCGGTGCAACTGATGGCGAGACCATCCAAAAGTATTTTCTGCAGAGCCACTGAGTTTTTACGTGTAAATTTCTGGCATGATGGCAGCTCAGAGGTCATCACATCGCGTAGTAATCTAGAAATAGGAAAACCACGAAGAAATTTAACACCGATCGTTCGAATATGAGTTATATATGGGATTATCTATAGTAAATATATATAAGATCTGTATGGTCCTAGGTCTATGGTATATTTAGTCAAGATATATGAAATCTATTTGGATAAGGCCTTAAGATTCTCCCTGCTGATTTGTCCTATAAGATATAGTTAACTTCTATAAGATCTTTGAGATTCTCTCCACTGATTGCTTCCATATGATATAGTCAAAATATATATGGTATAGACCTTGAGTTTCCCCCTGCTGATTGGTCCCATACGATAAGGTCCAGGTATATGGGATATATAGTCAAGTTATATGAGATCTATTTGGTAAAGACCTTAAGTTTCCCACTGCTGATTGGTCCTATAAGATATAGTTAACTTCTATGAGATCTTTGAGATCCTCTCTACCGATTGCTTTCATATGATATAGTCAAAATATATATGGTATAGACCTTGAGTTTCCCCCTGCTGATTGGTCTCATACGATAAGGTCCAGGTATATGGTATATATAGTCAAGTTATATGAGATCTATTTGGTATAGACCTTGAGTTTCCCCCTGCTGATTGGTCCCATACGATAAGGTCCAGGTATATGAGATATATAGTCAAGTTATATGAGATCTATATGGCATAGACTTTGTGATAACCCTCGACTGTTTAGTCCTATATGATATAGTCAGCTTATATGGGATATATATGGGATAGACCCTTCTCAGCTTATATGGAATATATATAGGACAGACCCTCCTTTGTACATATGTATATAGTCAAGATATATGACATTTTTACGGTAAAGATCTTAAGTTTATCCCTGCTAAGTGATCCTATATAATATAGTCAACTTATATGGAATATATATCAAGATATTCTCTATAGGTTAGATCATTTGATAAAGTCAAATGATTTCACTCAAATCGGACACACAATTATAGTGGATTTAGCCTAGCTTAGTCTACCGATTACATTATAGGATGCCCTAACGAAGTGAGTTAACTTACTCATAGATCTTGCGCTGTTGCTTCTTGAGTTTCTGTTCATCCTGAGAGACCAGTTTGTTCTTATCATTGCGCAGCACGGGCCCAATATAGAACTCGAAAAAGTCCTCAATGCCAGAGCAATTCTGTACAAGCACAAGTACCGCAGCAATATCTAAGAGGGCATCATACTCGAAGGTCCCAATGGGCGTATTGGCCAACTGGATTAGGGCAGTCTGATAGAGTTCAAACTTGCAATCGTCTTCATTATGAGCTAAAAAGGCACGTATGACGTCTAGGAGACGTTTGCGCTGATCTGCCTCATAGGTGGTTTTGGGTTTTTGGGTGTAAACGTTGAATAGACGCGGCAGCATATTGCGTGTGAATCTGATCATAATTTCGTGGCATTGGGGGGGCGAACTCTCGTCGAGCAGTTCGAGTAGGCCGTCATAGATGGGAGCACGATATTCGGGATTTTTGTCCAGGGTCATGGCAATGGTGGGGGCCAGTTTGCGGAAATTTTCGGGATCCTTGGGCTGGCGGCAAAAGCCAGGAAAGAGACCCCAAAGCTGACAGCTCAACAGTTCATGGATATGAGCCTTGCTGGCGTTCTGGTTTTTGGTAAACTCTCGCCATTTCTTATGGCATTGGGAGGCTAGTGGAATTATCTCATCTTTAAAGTATTCTAGGCTGGCTCCGCAGATACCTTCGCGTAGTAGGGGGAGCAGCCACGTGCGTTCCATAATTATGCCATTGTAGTTTGTGAGGGGCACAGCCTTTAGAACCGAATCGGGACCCAAGGCCTTAATGGCACTGATTATGGTGTGCTCAATTTGCAAACGGAGAGAACCATTCGATTCATACATATTGGCTAGGGTGAACAGGGGCTCCGACAATTCCAACCTTTTTTGGAAAGAGAGAGAGAGAGAGAGAGAGAGAGAGAGAAATTCTTAGATTCTTTGATCTATTGAAAAGCAATTAAAAAAAGACTTACGCAAAGGCAGGGCCACAGGTCTCAAAGACAATGGAGAATATGATTATGGATACTTTGGTTAGTTCACCGAAAGGAGCATTGAGCACCTTGTTCAACAGGCCAATAACGCGCTGAATAGGTAAACGATTTTGCTCGACCAATGAGGCTTTAGCACAGGCCGGACCCACGCAATCCTGTAGCAATTCCTTGATACAATTAGACACGGCCAGCACCAGCTCACTTTGATCCGAAAGCCATAGATCAGCTGTGCAGATTTCAAATAAGCCTGGCAAAGCCTGCAGACATTTCTTCAGACTCTGGGTGGCCAATTGTATGTGACCCTCTTTCAGTGTGATTAGCCAGGATAAAGATTGTCGGACATCGGAACGATCGGGACGGTATTGGTAAATGGCGGCCACCAGTTTGCCACACAGAGAAGAAGTCAAATTTGGTGTACGCGCCGCAAAGAGAGTATGTATAACCTGCAGGCAGTTGGTGCGTATTACAACATTGGCTGCAGTCATTATGGAGAGTAGACGTTCGCAGATATCGCGTATGTCATCGGTAGAGAAAGCAGCTATAGTATCTCTGAGGAGATTTAGAGTGTGCAGGACAGTGGTCTGTGAATTGCCAAGCATTTCGGGCTGGAATTGGGCCAAACAGAAATTGGATACACGGCTGCCAGCCGGATGATATTTGATTTCTGATGGAATTGGTTTAGCTTCTTCGTCACCTTCGGGCTTGGGCTGGATGGGCAGCATAAAGCAACTGCCATGCATGACGGATATGACGGCTTGTTGGGCAGCCTTGCGAGTTTTGGGCTTCGAATAGGTGACAAATGTGAGCAATAGATCAAAATATTGCAAGGTGGATGGATAGGTCCAGGTGTTATATTCCTGAGCTCGCAGCAATGTGCCCAAGCAGCCAAGTATCTATTAAATTGATTTAAATGAAATTATTGTTTTGTGTATTTGAAGTCGAAAGTGGAAACTTACATATCGAATTGCTGTTGGGGATTCCTGATCCATAAAACGTTTTAAAAGGGCCTGCAGAGTGTTGGCTGTTTGAGTGAACCGATTGCGTAGGACAGGGGCTGGGACAGATTTAATGCCCAAGGATAGGAGAGCTATGCCAGCTATAATTTCCTGATCGACTTGAGAGCTTTCAACCTGTTCCATTAAGAGGAGAAAATATTCTGTTGAAGTTCCAGTGCCGCCACGTTCGTGTATGATTTCGGTTAAGGCACTCAATATGGCTAGCATCTCTTTGTGCAGGTCTGAGGAAAGGCGCATACAGTTGAGGATTTTGCTGAAGCTCATGTTGCTGCAATTGGTGAACTCGGAGGCGAATGTCTGGAAAGTTTTATGGGTATTGTGCTGAGTGCCGCTCATGCCATCCTCGCTTTCATCATTGATAGAGAAAGATTTGAAGCTACCGGCCACATCGTTGACTGTGGTGGTTTCGGTATTGTAGGCCTCGCGCTGTTCATGCTTGCGCACTGCATCCATAGTCAGGCCACTATCAGTGGTGCCCACTAATAAAACAAAATATTTTACGCTAAGGTTTACGACAAAAAGGAAGAAATGTTCTTACCATTATTCAAATTTGGTTGAAAGAACCGCGATTTGGCTTTAAGGCGATGCTTCATTTGCTCGGGATTTGTTACAGCCGAATCGCCTTTAGCCCAGGTCTTGCCTTTGCTATGACGTTTTAATTTCGAACGAATTTTAGCCATTTTTCAATTGTAATTTTCTCGTATTTCCCCCAAACTAAATACAGCACACTTTATTTGCTTTCAAAGCCAACACGTGCCAAACTCAACAAATTAAATCAAGTCAATTGTTATCGATAACAATCGATAACAATCTGTCTGTTGCGACAGTGCTGCCAACCTAATTTTATCGTCAAGCAGCTGATTGATTCTTTTTTGCTCACCTGTTTTAAATAGCTGTATGTGTGTGGTGCGTTATAGTATTATTATTATTATTTTTGTTTAAACATATATACGAAAGGCGGACGGGCATAAAAAGCGCAGCAGCACTTAGACTGAATGTGTCCGCAGACGCGTTTCGACCGACCTTAGTCATTTATAAAGCAAGTAAATGTGCGGTTTATGCGCGTTCTCGGAGGCGGCGAGTATTCAACAAAACCAGCAACACCAACAACAACAAAAACAACAAGACTCGTAGAAATAGCAGCAGACAGAATTGGCAACAAAAATTATAAACGAAGGAATATTTGTTTTTATTTAATTTTTTATTTTTTGTTTTGATTTTTGTTTGGTTCAGTTTTTTTTTGTTTTTTTGTATAAAAAGAAAATTTAACGGCTAATAAGAGCAATTAACCAGTGACTAAAAGAATACAAATGAGCAATAAATAATATACAAAAAAAAATGAGAGAATATAAATAAATAAATAATTATAACTAAATCAACAACGCCAGCAACGACAATACATTCAAATGAATCGGTTAATTAAACACAACAACAACAGCAACAGCAACAACAATTATAATAACAACAACAACAATAAATACACACCTGACCCATAATATATATATATTTATATATAAATATATGTAAACACACACACACACACATGCAGAGAAATACACAGGCATAAAAATAAAAGGGCGCGCAGAAAAGAGAGAGAACCCAAGAAGACCCCAACCAAGCAGAAGCAGGCAAAGCAGAACTGAAGAAAGAAAGTAAGCTTAAAGTGAAAATTAGGCCAAAATTGTCATTGCCAAAAAGTCACCAAGACTATCAACAGGGTTGCCGGTCAACTTAAAACAACAACAACAAATAAACAAAACAACGAATAGAAAATCTCACGCCTTAATGAAATAATTAAAAAAAAAAAAAACAATAAAATGGATTTCCTACAAAATTTTATAAGAAATCAACAGGCCATTTTATGTAAGTAAAAATTATATATTTTTTTCAAATGATTTAATAAGCCTGCCCAAAACCAAAACTGATCTAAACTGTCTCTCATATACACACTCCCTCTCTCTCTCTCTCACTCTCACTCTCTCTCTGTCTTTTGTTGAACCCACAGCCAGCTACATCGATCTGGACTATTCACTCTGGCTATATCGTTTCCTAACGCCACTGATTGTCACATTCCTATTACCCTTGGTCTTCGTGGCCCTCATCTACATATCATTTCTGGTGCTCTTCATATACAAATTGCACAGGTAAGAATTAAACCCCTAACCCCGATTATAAATCCATAGGATTTAGCATTTACCACAAAGAACATGATTCAGCATATTCCAAAAAAAAAAAAAAGAAACGCGCAAGTCTGAGTTTTTTTAGAAAAAAATAAAATAAATCATGCCGGGTGAGTGCCCCCCAGCTAAATTTACCTCAACTTGGGCTAGCGATATTGTAATAAATATTTTCATAAAAAAAATTTTTTTTTTTTCACTTAAAATTTCAGCTTGTCTTGCTTTTTCTTGTTAACTTAAAAAAAATCCAAGTAAGCTTTTAATTTTTTTGCACTTGAACTTTCATGCCTGCCGCCGCCCCCTTTTGAAGGGTCTCTTCAATTAGTCAAAAAAAAAAAAAAAAAATTGAAAGGTTTTCAAACAATTTCATTAATTTCCCAGTTTTGTCACTCTAATTGTTTAGATAAAATAAATAATAAATAAATAAAATGCATTTAAAAGTCCGTCGATCTTAACTTTTGACCTCCTTGAGATTTGCTCATTTCACACTTGGAGAACCTCTTCAAAAAATTCGAATTTATTTATTTTCTTCTTCTTCTTCCTCTTCTCTCTCGGTTTCATTGTAAAATGATTTGTCATAATTGCGTTTGTTTTGTGAACGTTATCGGCTGATTTCGCCAGCCTCGGACTATTTTAGTCATATAAAATTATCTTTCAGTGAATTACAAAGCAAATGGGCTTTATTTTGTTTGCATTAAAAAAAAAAGAAATACCATAGACTTTCTCTGGAACGAAACGAAATTTGAATACTCTTCTTTAGGGGGGAAAGAATTAACGAAAGATTCAGAAAAAGACAAAAGGCTTGAGTCTAATTAGAAACTGAATCTATTTTATATGGGAAGGTCTTGAGCTTAACCTTTCTGTTTTGACCCTTGAGCATGTCCTTAGATTCAATCAGACATCAGAATCCTTATATGAACAGATCTAGGGTAATTTTGGAAGGGTCCTTGAGTAAGTCCATCAACTTTAATCTTTTGTCTGATCAAGGGAATCTAAGTGAATGTCTTGAGATAGGCTACTCTCTTCTGGGTCTAGAGAAGAGCCTGGCTACTGAGACTAGTCGCATTACTCCTAGAATTCAATTAGAAATCAGATAAGTTGAAATGTGTAGGCCTGGGAAATTTGTGAGATTAGTTAGTCCAAAACTCAGATCTCTTTGAAGAGATTTCTTCGTAAGAAAGGCCTTGGAAATGGTCTAGGGAATTTATGGAAAGATCCTTAAATTAATCCCTCAATCAGAAATCACCTCTCGCTAGGCAGAAGTCTTATACGGAAAGTTCTTGAGAAGAGCCTGGTTATTTCAAGGAAAGATCCTGAGATAAATAACTTTAGTCCCAGAATTCAATCAGATATCTTTTTAGCACTCCTTTAGGGAAAGATTTTGAGTATGATCAAGAATAGAGTCGACTTATATGAAGATCCTGAGTTTAGTCACCTTAGAACTTAATCAGAAATTAATGAAATTCCCAAACGGGTAGGTCCGAATTTACTGGCACTTCTTATAGGGCATAACTAAGAAGGAAAAGTCTTGAGATAAATCAGTTTTAACTTAAGCTTAAGCCGAAGGATTAAGGAAAGTCATGAGAGTAATTGGAAATGATTTAATTAGGCGAGAAGGTCAGGTCTTAGGATTAGTCAATTTAACCATATATATAATTTAATGATATAGTAACCTCTTCATTGTATTCCTTTAGAACCTTGCCAAAAAGGGGAGCAATATTTTTGAAGCTTCTTAAGAGGGCTCAAAGGTTCTTCCAAGCCTTTCTTGGGTAGTTCAGTCTCAGGTCCAGATCCAGATCCAGGTACCCTCAACTACCCAGCCTTTCCTTGGACCAGTCTGACTTTGGTCCTTTTCATACCAGAGTCAAGTCCTTTAAGTCCTTGAAATTAAATAGAAATTGAACTCAATTTAATCACCAAGTGCGATTTGCTAATATTTTAATTGTGCCAATCAAAACTAGTTTTTTTATAGTCTGAGACATTCTTATCGTAAAGCTTGCATAATTCTTTTTCTGTTAGCTAAGAATCAATCGAAATAAACTCGGGGGGGAACCTTAATGAACTCGAGATCAGAGGGCTTAGCTAGTTATGATTTGTTATGGTCTGTTAATTTTTACGAGCTTTTTTTTTTTTTTTTTTTTGTTGAAATGAAATAATTTTATTTGCAGTTTTGCTAATAAGTTTTAGGTTAAATCCCATGAACCCAAAAGACCCCAGTCGCCAAGTGTGGTATTTTTTTTTTTGGCTTATCAGTTCGAATGCCTATGACAATTTCACAGAGAGAGAGAGTGAGTGTGAGAGAGAGAGAAGAAAGACCCCCCGCCACAGACACAACTGTACCCAGGGTATCTCCTGGGTATTTGGTAATTAATTTTTTAGAACTTTTTCTTTTCTTTTTGAAAGATTCTTTTTTTTTAACTTTTCTGTTGTTGTTGTTGGTATTGGTTGGTGCTGATAACAGCTGAGGTGTTTAAGGTTTTGTTCAGGTTATAGAAAGCATAATGACGTTGGTCTTGCTAAACATATTAAACTAAATTAAATATGGCATATACATTCAGTTATCAGTTTTTTTTTTTCGAAATGATTTCTTTCTTTGAGAACATACAAAATATTTTATAGTCTGTGTAGAATGAATAAATAAATATAAAATTTAGATTATGTGGCCCTGAGATATTTTGGAAAGACATTTTGAGAAATTATTCAGAGACCTTCTCAGCCTCAGGTTTAACTATATCAAAAGAGAACTGAGAGTTATCCCAAGAAGTGTCGGAGTTATCTGCCCAGCATCCAAAGCTCCAAAGAGGTCTTAGGGCTATCTCATGATTATTGATATCTTTAAAACTAAATATGGGGAATACCCTAATAAATAAAGTTCCATGATGATCTGGCATTAGGTGAAATCGGCTTTAGACAGAGCTTCCCTATGTATATCGGCTATAGACATATCTCTCACATCTATTGACTAAACTCTTTCTAATCGAATATTTAGAATTCAACTAAAGAGACACCCATGTCTACCAAGTTTCCGATAAATCGAGCTATAGACATATCTCCTATATTTCTTGACCCAATCCTATCAAATCTGATCTTCAGAATTCTCATAAAGCAACTATCAAGTCTACCAAGTTTCAGCCGAATCGAATTACTATATCCCATAAATCGGTTCTAGTTTCCGATAAATCGAGTTATAGACATATCTTCTATATTTCTTGACCCAATCCTATCAAATCTGATCTTCAGAATTCTCATAAGGCAATTATCAAGTCTACCAAGTTTCAGCCGAATCGAACTACTATATCCCATAAATCGGTTCTAGTTTCCGATAAATCGAATTATAGACATATCTCCTATATTCATTGACCCAATCCTATCAAATCTGATCTTCAGAATTCTCATAAAGCAACTATCAGGTCTACCAAGTTTCAGCCGAATCGAACTACTATAACCCATAAATCGGTTCAATAATATTCAAGTGCTTATATATATATTTATATTGATTCGTTTTAGACAAGTGATAATGCGTGCTGTACAAACAGATCGTAACTTTTGGCGTGTGGGGAGGAAAATAGTTGCCGCTATTTGGGATGCCCATGCCCGGATCTATCATGGCTACGAGGTGATCGGCCTGGACAATGTACCGCGTGAGGGGCCAGCGTTGATTGTCTATTATCATGGCGCCATACCCATCGATATGTATTATTTAAACTCAAGAATGTTGTTGCAACGCGAACGTTTGATCTACACAATCGGCGATCGTTTTCTCTTCAAACTGCCCGGCTGGGGTACCATATCCGAGGCCTTTCACGTCAGTCCCGGCACCGTTCAGTCGTGTGTGAGCATTTTACGAGATGGCAACCTGCTGGCCATCTCACCGGGCGGTGTCTACGAAGCCCAATTCGGTGATCATTATTATGAGCTACTTTGGCGTAATCGTGTGGGCTTTGCCAAGGTGGCCCTGGAGGCTAAGGTACCAATTATACCTTGCTTCACGCAAAATCTACGCGAAGGCTTCCGTCAGGTGGGCATCTTTCGGACGTTCTTTATGCGACTGTACAATAAACTCAGGATACCAGTCTATCCGATCTATGGTGGATTCCCAGTTAAATTCCGTACTTATTTGGGTCAGCCCATACCCTATGATGAGAACCTCACTGCCCAGGAACTACAACTTAAGGTAAGTTTGGGCTCTCTCTTTTTACCATTTCATAATTTGTTTTCATTTGATTTACAGGTGGCCACAGCTATAGAGGATTTGATAAATCGACATCAGCGCTTACCAGGCAATATACTCTATGCCCTGCTGGATCGTATACCCACCTTCAGACGTAATCTGAATAATCCCCAGGAAAGCTCTAGCTCTCCACCTACGACCCAAACTTCTGGCCACAGTAAACAGGACTAAACTTCCTCGCCACTCCAAATCAACCCAAAATGCCTCACAAAAAATAAAGCAAACAAAATCTCTCATCATATATATATATATATCTGTCTATATATATTTGATATACATTTATAATTTTTTTTTTCAGTTAATTAGCAATAAAATCGCTGTGTTAGTTTATAAAGTTTATATGTCTGAGCGCCGCCATATATATATCTATCTATATATATATATATATACAGATCGAAAATACCTTAAGCAAAGACAAAATAAATGTGCTATAAGTTTAAGCCAGATTCAGGTCGTATCGCTTCGTAACTCTTGAGATCATTTTTTTTATATATATATATTCATATATTTTTTTTATCAACTTATCAAGTGCAATAATACCAATTTGATTCTGGTTTTATTATTAATTTTTTTTTTATTTTTGCTTGTGAACAAATTGCGCTCTCTCTCTTTTTAGTTTTTAAATTTAGTTATTTAATTTTTGGTTAAGGTCCCCCCCCCCGCACCCGCCACGCCCTAATTAACTTTACCATTTAGAGCCCTAATGCAATTTAGTTTAGTCTAAATTAATGGACCATGTATAGTAAAAAATATTGAAAAAAAAAACAAAAAAATTGTACAAGTCGGAATTTTTTTATGTAAATTAAAAAAAAAAGAATGAATTAAATTAAGGCAAAGAAATGGAGACAAAAATAAAATTAAGCTTGTAAAAAGAAAGTCAAAAATTTGTCTTATTTTTGCTAGGAATTATTTGACAAAATCTTCAGAAATTTTGAATAATCCTAAGATTGTGTCAGGTACAGTACCCACCTAAATGACTAAGCCTGGTTGACCTTGGCGCAACTCTTCAAATTAAGAAAAAGTAAATTTTTTCTTTGATCTCATGAGAGAGACAGAGTGAAGGGGATATAGCCATCCCTTTCTTATTTATAGAAACCCGCAAAGGAATGTAGAATGATTTGGGAAATTTGCAATAGCTCTTCCCAGGGGCCACCAAGAGTGGAATAATTGAATTATTTAATCCTCTCTACCATCTATATAAAACGAGATCTGAATTATGACTATATAAACCAAGAAAGAGATATGTCTTCTAAGAGGCTCTGAAAATATAACCATTTCTTGGAACTTTCAAAGAAGTCTGGATACCCTAGAAAAGACAAGTCTTTTTTCTCCCAAGGACACTAAAACTCTTTTGCCCAACTCAACGAAAGACTTGAGTCCAAGGTAAAGCTATATCTTATTGGTTATAAGTCAAACTAGATATTCAGAGATCCATAGAATCCATATAACTCTGGGAACTAGCAAGAAAAAATCTATTGAAAATTCCCTATAGCTTTTACAGGTCATTCACTCACTCAGAAAATACTAAATCATTCTGAGTCCTTAAGACAAATATCTCCAGATCCTTAGAAAGAGGGAGCTTGCCATACACAAAAAAGGTATTTAGAGAACACCAGACAAATCTCGAGAAAGGCATGAGTCCCTGAGTCCCTGAAAGAGTTAAGTTTTAGGGGACTAGACAAATTATTAGCTTCTGCTGGGATCTCTCTAGATAGACCTGATACCCAAGTATACCAAAAAATATAAAGTACTCTGAAGATGGAATATTTCAGAAGAAGATGAAGGAGTCAGATAGAAAGATGGAAGATGCCAGATAGAAATCTGGACTCCCTGAGGAAAGAGTTAAGTTTTGGGGGACTAGACAAATTACTAGTTCTTTCTGGGATCTCTCCCAATTATATCAAAAAATATTAAGTCCTCTGAACTGGCCAGTTCCACTTGAATGGTAAGAAGGAAGACGTCAGAGAAAGATGAAGGAGCCAGATAGAAAGATGAAGGAGCCAGATAGAAATCTGGACTTGCCTCTATTAAATTGTCTAGCGATATAGACTCAGTCCTATCAAGCTAGGCTTTCGTTTAGACAAATTTCGGAGACATCGAAAAATGTTCTCATCCTGGGTAAATCTTCTTTTTAATTAGAAACTCTTTGGGATTGCTTGAACCTCTTCGGAATTTCTTTGATATTTCAAAAACAATCAATTTTTAAACACTAAAAATGTTTGAGTTAATTTATTTAAAATTTCTTTTTTTTTCGTTTCATTCAATTTTGTACAATTTAAATTAAACACAAAATGACCAACTGGCCAAATCTGTGCGTCTGTCTTGATGAATGGAATTTGCTACAAAACATTTACACAATTAAACATTTTCGTTTTACACATTTAAATATTTTGGTAGCATTTTACTTAGGAATTAAATACACATACATACATATAGAGATATAAATAGATATATATAGATATATATATATATATCTATCTATATCTTTTCCATTGAGTTTCAGTTTCAGTTTCAGTTTTTGCAAAAAGAACTGTTTCAGATCAGATTTTTTTTTTCTTCCATTTCTTTGAGGTGTCTGTGTGTGTGTGTGTGTGTGTGTGTGTATTGGTGTATGTGGGTTATCACAAGAACTCACAGCAGCCGAGAACCTCTTAGGTCCCCACCGTTTTGTATGCCCAACAAATCAAATTCAGTATAGCTCGGACATGAGGAGGACAACAAGACCGGTCCAGCCCGTGAAGGGATGACAACCCTTGCCCTCGCCGGTAATATCATCGTAGTGCTCCCAGGTATAGCCGGTACGTTGATATTGCTTGTAGATATTCTGTATTAGATTCTCACGCAATTCGGCATAAAGGCGACGAGCTGCCTCGGTATTGGGTCCCTCGATTTTGCCATAATATCGAAGGGCCTTGACTGCCAGATAATTGATATTTATCCAGATTGCACCACGCCAATATGGTGGATCATGTTCGGTATTTCGTTGCATATACAGCGGTGAATTCTTGGCCAACGACCGAAGACCATAATTGGTCCAGAGCAAATCGGGATTGCGTAGATCGGTTAGGATTTTCGTAAGATATGGCGAGTCATGATCGAGTTGTTCCAGCAAAAACGGGAACAGACTGACATAGCCAAAGCTGGTGTCCACAAATTTATATTGGGGGTTGGCGAGGGTGAAGCGTATCTTTTCCGGTTGGGGTGGTGGTATCCGACTATGAGGTGGTGGCTTTTGGGTAACCGGTGGATATTTGAGCTGGACCGCATCGGTATGGAGACCCCAGTCGGCATAGTGCTCACTGAAGGGATCCAAATGCAATTTATTGAGCAAAACATTGTCCGTTAAATAGGAGGCAGTCTCATAATATTTAACATCATCCTTGCCCAGCAATGATGATAATTCGGCCATAACACTGGCGGCCAGAGCTATCCAACAGCGTAGATCCACGTGCCTCTCCCGATCGGTGGGATGCGAGGCACGCGGATAGTCATCGAGGCCAGAGGAAAGACTCTTGGGATTTAGTTCACGCTTGGTGGTGGCATTGCGTCCACGCCAGACATAAGTGCCCAAGGTGTCACCTGAGAAATAAAAAAAAATTATTTAAGGATTTTGTTGGAGGATCGAAGAGACTGACCTCTTTGGGTGGTATTGAACCAGGTGAACCAGGCCTGGAGACGTGGATAGAGGCGTTCCAGAGTGGCAAAGCGACCCTTTACCGCCAGCTGCTCTCTGTGCTGGCTGAGCAATTTGCGTAGAGTTAGAAAGAATGCTGGTGGATTGGCATTGGTATTGCGTTGGGTCACGAACTCTTCGGGCACCTTGGCCAGGGCCTCGACGCCAAGGATTTGCTCTCGCGGTATCCAGCCCTCGACATTGAGCAGATCGAACCAATGGCAAATAATATCCAATTCTATGTCCACATCCCAAGATGAGATCATTAGGCCATGGAAGCCTTCATCCCAGAGAAAGCCACGGGGGAAGAAGGAACGTGAGGGCACCGCTGTATACAGTGGAGCCTTCCAATAGGGCACTGGGTTCTTGGTGTGGGTTGACTGCACCCGACTGGCTCCATAGAAATAGCCAATGCCACCCAGCATATTGCTTAGAACAGATTTGGCAAAGTTAATGAGGTCCTGGGAATAGCCCTTGGCTCGGAGTTGATAGATGTCCTCGAAACGCTTATCAAACTCAGCTGTCTTGGCCTGAAGGGATTCGGTGTAGGCACGACCAGTGGGCGGCTTGGGTATAGCTGCCCCCAGGGCATAGCCAGCTGAGGATTGATATGTGATGTCCAGAGTGAAATCCACCTCGGCTGTGATTTGGATGGCTATGAAATTTGGCTCTGGAGCGGCTGAGGGTACACCATTTTGGGAGACTATCTCACCGGGCAGGCCGATGAAGCGATTGCCACGCTTGTCGGTGAAGGCGCGGAAATGATTGAAGACGGTCTCCTTGAGCTTGCTGAGAGATGGGGCAACAGTGCTGAGATATGACTTGTGCAATATGCGTCCCTTGACAGCATGGAAACGGACCTGGAATTCGCCCAGACCCTGGGTCTCGCCATAGACGCCCGGTTCGGGGCTCTTCTCGTCGGAAACGTATTTGATGTGTCCATTGGTGCGTTCGTCTAGGGCCACATACCAGATCAGCGAGATGCTGCGATCCCAGGCTCGGGTGGTATTGCGTACGGAAATCCGGGCTGTCCAATCGCCGCCATATTGCTTGCCCTCGGGATATTTGACAAAGGAAGTCTTGAGCTCGAAGGGCAGATCGTGGATTTCCTGACGCCCAAAAGAGCGGCCATCGTGATGGGTCCAGGTGTAGCCGTCTAGTTTGTCACTTTGCTCGCACCAGTGGCGTATGCCATGGCCGCCATGGCCCAGATTACTGGGCGTATACCACATCAGGCCCATGACGAGGGAGTGCGGATCACGTGTCTTCATGCCAAAGTAGGTGAGCGGTCTATAGGAGCCCCAATAGCGCTCGGGATCGTCGAGACCGGTGCGGGTAACCATTTTCTGATTATCGAAAGGGGTGTTCACGCGTGTCTCCAAATAGCCCAAATAGCCAAAATAGGAGGCTATGGCCAGGCAGATACAACCGATTAGAGTCTTCCATTTGTCTAGCATAAATTTGGGACCAAAGCCATTGGTATTGTTGATGCCTGTGGCTGTGGAGCGCTGTTTGGCTGATGTGGCTGCCGCTGAGGCTGCAGCTGCGGTGGCCGCCTTAGCCGATTTTGGCGTATTATTGTTTGTGTTATGCGAACTACGTGCCATTTTTCTTTCCAGCGGTGACAACCGTTTTTTTTTTTCTTTTTCTTTTCTCTCACACTCTGAGCCTCAGGCAGGGGCAAAATTTCAGCCAAAAAAAAAAACGCTCAGCTGTGTAAATTTTATTTACATCTACACACGCGTAAAATAAACTAAAATTTCGGGGTTGTTGCTGATAAGAATATCTTATCGATAAAATTGATAATAAATAATCTACGACTATTTAAAACAAAAAAAAAAATAAGTCATAAACTCCCATTAAAAACTAAAATTAGAAATTAGTTATTATTATTTTTTTTTTTTTAACAATTTAGCAAATAACAAATTGCCTATCGATGGTCAAATATACAGAAGCTGGTCACACTGTCCCAGACGCAGAGTTGATTCGACGCTCTTACCTTTGCGCTGTGGATTCTAAGAAATTGGGGCCGTTAGAAAAGATTAAACAAAAAATATCCAAATTCTGTTGAATTTGATTTAGATTCAAACTATTTTTGTTTTCAAAAGAAATCCCTATTTAAATTTTGATTGTGAATTGATTAGTTCTATTACTACCTAAGTGCAGCTGCCACACAGGGTTGATTCGGCACTTGTCCCTTTTGGCCATTTTGCTGTGGATTGTAATAAAAACAAATTGTCCAGTTTTTGTTAAATTTGATTTTTATTCAAACAATTTTTGTAATTCATTCTCATTTTTTTTTAGATTTTGATTCTGAAATCATTAGTTTTTTTACTCTAACTGCAGCTGCAATCAAAACAGTTTTTTTATAGTATTTTTGCCAGTGTTTTTTTTTCGTTTTCTTTTTTTTTTTAATCCTTATAAAGTTCAAGTCAATTTTGAAAACTATACACAGTAAATATAAATGTGTACTGTACTACATAATTTGTTGTTCTTTTTATTTTTATTTCGATATATATTTTTTCTTACTCTTTACAAATATAATTTCCATTTTGGTTTTAATTTGAATGTAGCCCAGCTGAATGGAAAAAAGCTAACACAGTTTTCTTATTTTAAACATTTAAATTTACAATGCAACTGGCTGAAAAACAAAAAGAATAACCAGGTAAATTTTTTTTTTCTGGAGAGGATTTGGGTGTGTGAATTTTCAAGTCTTAAGGAATTAGACTGGCAGGCAAAAATCCAGTTTGTTGTTGTTTTTTTACTATTTCAAAGTGAGTTTATTTTTTTTTTTATTAGGTTGAGGCCAAAGGCAAATTGGCTTGGCGTTATTTTCTTTTTTTTATTTATGTTAGTTTATCTTAAAGAATTGTTAAATAAATGTTGTTGTTGTTGTTGTTGTTGTTTTAACTTTTTGCTATTAATTTGAAATGTCAAGCTTAAAAGTAATTTCTAACTTGTTTTTATTTTTTCCGTTATTTTCAGATATATAAATATGCATATAACCTAGCTCATACATATACATATATATATATGTATATATATATGCTGTGTATATAATTATTAATTATTTATTTATTTATTTATTTATATACATAATTGTTGGTATAATGCAGTCTTTACGGCAAAACAAAAAACATAATTTTATTTTTTTTTTATAATAAATTTTTAATTGTTTTCTGTTTAATTTTTTTTTTTAATAATAATACAAAATATATATTTATATATATATATATATATATTTTTTTTTTAGTTTGCTTTTAAAGTTTATGAAACCAAATACACTTTTTATTTTTAGGCGTGGCATTTTTTTTTTTTTTTTAATTTTTGCTATTTTTTGTTTTGTGGGAATTTTCTTTTTTTTTTTTTTTAAATAAAAACACTTGCTTTTGTTGTTGTTGTTGTAATTATGCACGCGTATTTGTTTGAATTATTATTTTTGTAAGCATACACAATTTTTTTTTTAGTTTATTTAAAAAACATTTATTTTCAAGGCAGTAAGAAGTGAATTTCATTTCAAGAAAAATCTCAACTTGTTTTGGTTGCTTTTATTTTTATTTTTTTTTTTTTGTATATATCATTTGTTTAAACAATTATATACACATACATAAATATAATTTATTAATTTATTTTTTATTTTTTTTTATATGTTTGAATTGCTATTTACGTTTCCTGTCTTAAATTTAATTTAATTTTCTTTTTAGTTGAATTTTTCTTGAAGATTTTTTTTTTCGTACATAAAAATACATTTTTTTTTTTTTATAAATATATTTATTTTTTTTGTTCCCTAAAGGCATTTATTTTTTTTTTATCTGAAATTAATTTTTTTTGTAAACAATTGGTGAGGTTTGACAAATTAAAAAAAATAAATAAATAAATAAATTGAAATTTGTTTCAAGTGTTTTGTTGTTGTTGTTGTTTTGTTGTAATAATTATCATTTATTTAATTTTTCGGTATAACTTATATAAATAATTTTTTATAATTAGTTAAAAAAAAAAAAAAAAAAAATATTTTTTTTGTGCTTGTGAAAAATTTTTCAAGTTTAAAAATAAATTTTTACTATTTCTTTAAAATTTTAATTGAGTATTTATGTATGTGTGTGTGTGTGTGTGTGTAAATTTATTGCAAGTGTATGTGTGTATGTGTGTGTGTGTGTGATTCTTTACCAGTCCCACAGTCTCAGTCATTGGCATTTTTATTATTATTATTTTTTTTTTATTTTTTAATTTGTTTCTTTTGCCGTTTTCAAATACAAAAATTTGTCATTTTATTTTTTAATATTCCGAATAATATATTTTTTGTTTTTAATATTGCAAAATATTTTCTTTTTATATATATAAATTTCTTAATTTTATTTTATTTTTTTTTTTATTATTTAACAACACAGGAACAATTATTTTTTTTGTTTTTTTAATTTAACCAAAAAAAAAAAAAAAAAAATTACATAATTTATTTTAGATTTTCTTTCATTTTTTTTCGTTTTGGCATTTTAAAATTTAGAGATATATTTTTATGTATAAATTAAAATATTTTTTTTTTTTTAATTTTTAGAAACTATTTTATCTTTGTTTTTATTTTTTATTTCGAACCTAACCTAACTTTTTACTCTTTTTAGTTGATTTTTTTTTTTTTACTAATTTGTTTGCTGTTGTTTTTGTTGTTTTTTTTTTGCTGATTTAATTGGTTTTGGTTTTGCAAGTGACCAGATAAATTGTTAAATTGTTCAAAAAAAAATTCTGTTGATGAAAATTTAACATTTTTTTTGTGTTTTTTTTTTCAGGAAAGAAAATTCTTTTTTTTTTTAATTTCACTTTTTTTTGTTTAACCTATTTTTTATTTATAAACTTTCTTCTTTTTTTTTGGCATACAGAAAATATATTTATATAATTTTTTTTTTTTTAGGGATTTGTGAAATTTTTTTGTTTTTACTTTTTTTTTTCAATAAAAATTAAATTAAATTTAAATTAAATTTCTTATATATAAATCTAATCTTATATAAGCATTTTTTTTGTGGTTGTATGTGTGTGTGTGTGTAAACATTCTTATTGGGCATTTTTTCACAATGCTCTTAATTTTTTTTTTATAGGAAATCTTACAATATAAAATGTGCTCTGCTGTGGATGTGTAGGCGTGCGTGTGTGTGTGTGTGTGTGTGTTAAAATTAAACTATATTTTTGTTGTTGTTGTTGTATAGTTAATTACAGTATATAATTAGGCGGTGGTACAATTCTAAAAATTATTTATTTTATTTTTTTAATTTAAGCAAAAAAAAAAAAAAAATTAAATTAAAATTAAATTTAAATTTAATAAAGACTTGAAAATTATAATTTTCCTTGTCTTCTTCTTCTTCTTCTTTTAGTTTTGTCCGAGTGGATTTCCATAAAAGAAATCATCTTTTCCTCTTTGCCGGTTTGTGTGGATTTTGAGGTTAGGTTTTTTTTTTTTTTTTATATCCCAAATACGTCTCAGAATTAATTTCTACGTATATATAGATATAGCCACACAAAATTAGCTGACTTTTGTTGTTGTTGTTGTTGCACTTTTCCTCTACACATGACAAGTGTGTATAAGTGCATGTGTGTGTGTGTCTGTGTGTGTGTGTGTGAATTCCTTAAATAAATCGAGCTGGTTGATATTCACTTAAAATTAGAAACTAATCTGTATGTTTAGTCTTCCTCCTGAAACAAAGAAGAAGAAAAAATTAGTATTGTAAAAATCGAAAAAAAAAATTCTTAAATATTTTCAAATTCAAATTTAAATCCCATCAAAATCGGTTTCTACTAGCCGATTCGTTTCTATATAATATAGTGTTTCAATCTGATTTTTGCTAGACAAAAGTGTCTCTATATAGGTTTTTAATTCAAAGATATTCCTAGACCTTATAAGGCTCCCTGAGACAGCCATATCTAGCCAACTAGAAGTACGATTCGCCTCAAACTTGGTATACATATAAAACTGCTCAAGCCTAAGCTAAATATAAAAATTTAACAAGATCGTACAATGAATTTCCGAGTTATGCCGATTTGGTTCTATATAATATAGTGATTCGATGTGGTTAAAATTTGCTAAAAATAAGAGTCTCTGGGTGGATTTTAAATATCTCAAATATCGAAGATATTTCTAGACCTTATATGGTTCCTTAAGACAGCCATATCTAGCCAACTAGAAGTACGATTCGCCTCAAACTTGGTATACATATATAACTGCTCATGCCTAAGGTATATAGAAAAATTGAGCAAAATCGTACAATTAATTACCGAGGTATGCCGATTTGGTTCTATATAATATAGTGATTCGATGTGGTTAAAATTTTTAAATACCTCAAATTTAAATGTGTTTGCCGAATAAAAATCGAAGATATTCCTAGACTTTATATGGTTTTTTAAGACAGCCATATCTAGCCAACTAGAAGTACGATTCGCCTCAAACTTGGTCTACATATACAACTGCTCATGCCTAAGCTATATAGAAAAATTGAACAAAATCGTACAATTAATTACCGAGTTATGCCGATTTGGTTCTATATAATATAGTGATTCGATGTGATTAAAATTTGCATAAAAAAGAGAGTCTACATGGATTTTAAATACCGAATAAAAATCGAAGATATTCCTAGACCTTATAAGGCTCTCTAAGACAGCCATATCTAGCCAACTAGAAGTACGATTTGCATCAAACTTGGTATACATATACAACTGCTCAAGCCTAAGCTAAATATAAAAAATTAACAAAATCGTACAATTAATTACCGAGTTATACAAGTTTGTAATCTGAACCTTTGATTATGAATTTGAATTTGAATCTGAATAGGATTTATCTTGAAATTCTTGAACTCACCTTATAAAATAGTTTTATCTTTTTGGTTTTATTTTTTCTTTTTTTTTTTCTTTTGTGGTTTTTGTGTTCCTTTGTAAGGCATTCCGAAGCATAATTTTTTTTTTTGATCTGCACCAAGTTCCAACTTTTCTTTTTTTTTTTTTTGGGCGAGACCTTCCAAAACGAAGTATATGTATGAGTGATTTCTGTGTCTCTGTGGCTTTTCTTAATTAAGCGAAAAAAAAAAAAATATATATATATATATATATGATAATAATATAATGATTTTGGCATAGGCAACAATTCTATATATTCTCCTCTCTGGACTTTTGTCTTTTTTTTTGTTAATTTTTTTTCCGTTATTCTTTGTAGTCGCATCAATACTGAAGTTCGGAGAAAACATCACGATCCTCTTCGATTAGATCATCGACATCAAAGCCATACGAAGAGACAACGGGCTTATCACATTTCACCAAATTGCCAGATATATTGGTCTGATGACCACCACTCGAGGAGCTAGAGGCGGCACCACCGATCAATATAGGTTTATTGCCATAGCTGCCATTATCCTGATCGGTGACCTTGCCCAATACCATCGATGTGGAGGCATAGGTGGTCGTAGATGATGAGCTCATCCCATGGAGACGGCTGCTTATATTGCTGGGATCATTATAGCGCGGTCGTTTATGCTGCAATTTGGTGGCCCAGCATTCGGCTGCCCGTCGCCGAGCATTGGCACAGATATAGTTGGTACTGCTGGTGATCGTGCTTGTTGTTATGTTCTTTGACTGGCTGCTGCTGGTCTGTTGATCCTCTTGACTCTCGCTCTTGCCCGACGACTTCAATTGTATATGGCGATGTTCG
Source organism: Scaptodrosophila latifasciaeformis (assembly GCA_037075145.1). Taxonomy (NCBI): domain Eukaryota; kingdom Metazoa; phylum Arthropoda; class Insecta; order Diptera; family Drosophilidae; genus Scaptodrosophila; species Scaptodrosophila latifasciaeformis. The sequence continues at coordinate 3,539,446 of JBAMCM010000429.1, forward strand.
ACTTGCGTCTGGGCCAGCATATTTCGATAGCGCTGATATTGCTGTGTATTATTTTTGGAGCCCAGCGTTGTAGTCGTTTCTAGGTCGGTGGTGGTGGTGGTGGTACTACCGCTCTCACCACTGACCTGTTGGGCCGTTGTGGAGTTTACGTCTTGAGCTGATGTTGTGGTGGTTGCTTCGGGGGCCGGGGAGTCCTCCGATTTGTTGGCCAGCTGGTTGTTCTTTTGCTTTTGACGCATATGCTGGAGTTCCTCGGCTGAGCGTTGCTTTCGGAATTCATAGACCAAAGGATAAATGTGTTGGATGGCAGATTCCACATGGCTCACGCTGGCAGCTGCGAATATATTTAAAAAAAGTCATTTCTCGGTAATCTTATCGGTTCTTTTTCTTTCTTTCTTTTTTCATGATTCATCGGAGCTTTTATTATAAAAAAAATTGGGGAATTTGAGTGTCACAGGTCTTGGGTGTGACCAGGAGAGACGGTGACCTGGAGGCCAAAAGGAAACTCGACAGTTTCCGAGGTAATCCTTGGGCTCATTCGAAGGCCCTTAAATCTCAAAAACCTACTCACAGGGATTGAGAAATTCAGGAATCAAGAGAAAATTATGCCAGCTTCAGAAAACTATTGGGTTGAGTTAGGCTAGGTCCTCGGAGTTGTTAGGAGAGACAGAAGGCACTTTTAGGGACAATTGAGATCTGGAGAGTTTAGGTTCTCAGAAACTTAATTTATGAATCAAATTTAAGAATATCAAGGTCTTTATATAAAGAGCTAAAAATCTCCTGAAACTTATTCCAAAAGACCCATTTAAAGGATCCAAAAAAAATCAGGAATCAAGAAGCCCAGTTCAAAAATTTGATTAGCCATTTAAAGAGAAACCCAGATTCAGACGGCAATCTCAGGGAATCCATTCCAAGAGATAAGGAACACAGGAACCCAATATCAGATGGAAATCTCAGGGAATCGAAATAAATCAATTAAGTTCCCAGGAACCCAATTTTAGATAGAAATATCAAGGAATCCAATTCAAGAGATAGAGTACCCAGGAACCCAATTTCAGATGAAAATACCCAGGAACCCAGATTAAGACGGAAATCTCAGGTTATCCAATTCAAGGGATTAAGTTTCCAGGAACCCAATTTTAGATGGAAATATCAAGGAATCCAATTCAAAAGATAAACTACCCAGGAACCCAGAATCAGCCTGAAATCTCAAGGAATCCAATTCAAGAGATAGAGTACCCAGGAACCCAATTTCAGATGGGGAAATCTATTCCAAAAGATAAACTACCCAGGAACTCAGGTTAAGACGGAAATCCCCAGGAACCCAACCAACACATACAAATCCCAGGGAATCTATACCCACTCCAAAAGCGTACAACTTAACCTCACCAAATTACCCATGACCAAAATTTCAGGAATTTCAGATCAATTGAATGGGGGGGAAAAATCAGAAGAAAAAAAAAGAGTTGATCAGTCCAAAGACTCTAATTAATTCAATACAATTAAAGGATGAATAAAAATTTGGATACATAAAAAACAAAAAAACAAAAACATTCCAAAATAAAAATTCAATGGATCTTGCAACCACCGATTCCTTGGGCTCAAAACCATCCACATTCACTTCAGCTAGCTTGGTCATGCTCGAAACTCACCAGTCACTGTTATGCTGCCGGTGGAGAAGATCTTTAGGGTGGCTTTTGGATCACGCATTTTATAGGTAACACCGGGATGTAATTCCGGTTCATAGCTGGCATTCTTACGATGCTTTTCCGAGAAATTCACAATTTTAATGGCCCAAGGCATCGAGCAAGTGCCCAAAACATTGACAATCCGAAAATTTTGAAAACGTGCCGGAAAACCCAATTTACCCAAACAGCGGGCATAACGACGGGCAGCAATTTTAGCCTGAAACCGAGAGAGAGTATTAATTATTTTTGATTAGAAATTTTTGTTTGAACTTACCTGAACCTCAGAGGTGGCACCTGTACAGGTGATACGGCCGGAAGACCAAATCGAGGCGGTGGTATAGGGACGTCTCAGTTTCATAGTGACCATGCCATTCTCACGACGATATTCCACATTCGAGCCATGCAGGGCAATATCCCTTAATTTCAGATGACATCGGACACTGAATGAACAGACCACATTATTTATGACTATATCCAATTCCGCTTCATCATCCTTTTTACGCAAATCCACTGGTTCACTTGTCGATTGTTGGGTTTGATTTGTCTCTGGATTTGTGGAGGTGACAACTTGACTTGGGCTGGTGACTTCATTATTATTCTGACTATTCGAATTAATTTCCGATTTATTTGGATTTTGTTGTTGTTGTTGCAATTTTTGTTGTTGTTGATTTAAGATTTTACCAAGATTTAGATTTGATGGTGCCGCCTTAATCACTTTGATATTGCTTAATAAATTTGACTTGTTGTTGTTGTTGTTGGTGGAGGTGGTGGTGGAGGAGGGGGGATGTAGTGTTGTTGGTGGCACCATTTGTCAATATTGTTGAGGATATAATTGCTGGATTATGATTAAGATTTAATTTATTTTGGTCATTGGGGCAAATGGCATTTGTGGTAAATATCATTGGCTTTGAGCCATTCATAAGGACAACGGTATCGCCGCCACCATTGGCAGCCATTAATTTATTTTGACCAGCCGCTGTCAATTGTAATGTGGTAGAGCCACCGGTCAATGTGGTCGTACAGCTTAATTGTTGTATGGGCTGGGCATATTCCTGGAGTTTACTAAATTGTGAGAAATAACGCACCGAACCGGGTGTGGCTGGTGTTGTGACTATGGAACCACCAACTCCATCACCGCCACTGCTACTGCCACCGTCGGATCCGGGCGAGTTAATGACGGCGGCGGCGGCGGCAGCGACGGCAGTGGCGGCGGCGGCGTTGTTGTTGTTGTTATTGGTGGTGGTGGTAATGGTGGTATTGGTATTGGTGGTGTTGGTGATGGCAATTATGTTATTGATATGGGCTGCAGCATTGGAACGATTGGCCATAAATGTGGAGGCCGGTGTTAAATAGACGCGTGGTGCATTCGCTAATTGTACGCTGGCAGTTGGTGTGGTCTTTAGGGTGCCATTTAGGTTACCCTTGGGTATGCTAACCATTTCGTTTTGCATCAGCAGACAGATTGTTTGCTCCGGTAATTTTGCCAATAGGGCCAACCGTTCACGGTTATCGTTATCGTTATCGATCTGCTTTGGCTCAGGCTCCGGCTCTGGCTTCGGCTCTGACTCTTGCTTGTTCTTCTCCTCCACTTGGTGCTCGTCTTGCTCTTCCTGATTATTATTATTATTATTATTATTATTGTTATTATTATTATTATTATTATTGATATCGATAGTATTATTTAGTTTTGAATTTGTATTGTTATCGTTTGGCTTAAACAATCGATAATATTCAGCCAAGGTGTAAACACTGGCCACCGTGGGTACCTCTAATAGGCAGCCATATTTTTCGGCCACTACTTTGATTTTATTTATCGGCTGACTGGGATATTTATATGGTGGAAGTGTTGGTGGATATGCCGATCCGGGACTCACTGGTGGCGGTTGTTTTAAATATTTTGGACAAGGTTGGACAGTTGTTTTGGCTTCTGTTTTTGTTGTTGTTCTTGTTATTGTTGGTTTATTGATATCATTTGATAAACCAAGCAACCATGCAACATTTATGGGCGGTAATCTGATATCGCTTAATATAGTTACTTTGTTTTTGTTGTTCTTGTTGTTGTTGTTGTTGTTGTTGATCTTTGTCGAATTGGAAATATTCTCGAAACTTGATGGTTTTTTAAAAATTTCTTTATCGTCTTTTTCTTTTTCTTGTTGTTGTTGTGTTGTTGATTTTATTGGTTGTCTGATAATTGTAGTCGTATTTTGTGTGTTATACAAATTGTTCCTACCATATGATATAGTCTTTGGAGGATTTAAACGTTCTTCAACTGGTAATAATTTTTGAACGGGTAACGGTTTATAATTTTTATTTATCGATTTTGTAGCTGTAGCTGTAGTTGTAGATTTTTTTGTATTGACCTTTGGTTTGGGCTTCGATTTAAGATGCAATGGATTGTTATTATCATTGGTATCCACCACATGCAATTTCGGCTCATAGTCTTTCGACAGTGCCGACTGCTTTTTGGGCTGCTTTATCGGCGGCTTTTTGGGCTGCTTCTCGGCGAGCTGTTTTACAGGCTTCTCTGTGGACTGCTTTACAGGCTGCTTGTTGAGCTGCTTTACCGGCTTCGCTGGTTTCCTTATAATATTTTGTTGGATTTCCCACAGACATTGACGGGGTGGCGGCGGTTGCGCCTCAATAGAAAACTGCTGCTGCTGCTGCTGCTGCGGCTGCTTCTTCTTGTTCGCCTGTTTGGACTGCTTCGATGAATTCTCCTTTTGCTGCTGTTTTTGAGCAATTGACTGTTGCTTTTGCTTCGGCTCCTGTTGTTGCTGCTGCTGCTGCTCCTTTGGTTCGTTGATCAATGATTCAATAGAATAATAATTATTATTATTATTCAAATTCTTTGACTCGAAGATTTTAGGATGTAACGAGAAGGCATCTACGATATGATTATTCGGACTTGGCAACTGTAGGGGCAAGCCAAAGAATTGCTCTATTGGCAAACCATATAGTTCGATATGATGGTTTTCCTGAATTGGCGGCAACTCCAGGGGAAATTCGAAAAAATCGTCTGTTGGCAAACAAAATAGATCACTTTCGGGTATATCGAATAGATCTGATGCATCCAAATGATCGGGTAGATCTCCAATCGAATCGTCGAGGCCAAGATTTAGAATGCTGTCCAAGTCGAGTTCTTCGGGCTTGGGGAATTCCTCGTATACGAACAATGCTTCCGAATGAGATGAATGGAAAGTGTACGGTAAATTTGTACCGTTAATCGACGAGTGAACACTGCTTTTTGAATCGCTGCAGCTATTGTTGTTGTTGCAGTTGTTGTTGTTGTTACAGTTGTTGCAGTTGTTGATAGCCCTTTGATCGCTGCGTGTGTGTGTGTTGGTTCAAAGTGTTAGTAAAAAAAATCTTTCTCTTGTAAAATTCAAAACAAAAATTTTACTGTTTAGTGTTTTTGTGAGTGAGTGAGAAAGAGTATTTGTGTGCGTGTGTTGGCGTGTGTGTGTTTGGATTGTTGAAATAGTTAGTACGGCTCACTTACAATATTTCTGCCATATTTTCTTAATTTTTAGTTGTTTTCTTTTCTTTCTTTTTTGTTTTTCACCCAAAACAAAAAAAAAAAAAATATTCAATATTTTTTTTTTTTATTGATTGGGACTTTTTCTTCTTTCTCCTCTTCTTCTTTTACGTCTTGATGATTGTGTATGTGTGTGAGTGTGTGTATGAGTGTGTTAGTGCACAAAAAAAAAAAAAACACTTCACTTTTTAACTTTAAATTATTATTAACAATTTAGACTGTGTGTGTGTGTTTGTGTGTGTGTGTGAAACTATGTTTAACTCCTTTGTTTTTGTTTTAGCTTTAACGATTGTAGTCTTCGATTCTTTCTCCTTGATTTTTGCTGTTGCAATTATGTTGTTCGCTGTTCCTTAAAAGCAGTCTGAAAAAAATATCAAGTAAAAGGCAAAGAAACAATCGGATTAGTAAGTTTGAAAATATTAAATTTTAATCATTATTTTATTCCTAATTTGATAGATATATTTAGTTTTATTTCATAAAAAAATTTTAAGTTGATTGCGCACTGCGAAATTTACATGACGCTACTCACTCTGACAAAAGAAGAAGAAGACCAACTGTCAAATTGACAGTTCCCCTTCTCTTGCTTTTTTTTTGACATTCGAGGACTAGAATGTTCCTTAAAAACAAACCAATCACAAAAAAAGGAGAAAAAAAAAATCTATCAAAAATTTTGAGCAACGCAGCCAGCCTGGCAACTAAGTAAGGCAGCGGCGACTAAAACAACGCGCAATGAAACGCAATAACACTCACTCATTCACACACACACGTAAGCCTATATGCAGACTACTGGTGCAAGAAGAGCCGGTGCCATAATAGCCTAAAATAACTGTGCATGAAATTGAAACGATGGCAAATTTTGTGGTCCCAGCAAATAAAACATAATTGTGATATGCTGGAACTGGAACAGAACATGTAATGAAATTATTTTAAAGCTCAACTATATTTTATTTAAAAAAAAAATTTAATCCTTTATAAAATAGAAAAGAAAAGGAAGGCGCATAATGTTGACCTCAACACAAATTACGCCATGTATTTAGTGAGAAGGAATTAGTGGGCGTGTAAATGGCCTAAGCAAAAAAAAAAAAAATATGTTTATGTAGGTGCGCGCGCGCGTTTGTATGTGTCGTTTTCTGTTTGCAATAGAAATGCGTGAGACAGCTTTTGGGTCAAGGACGAGAGCAAAGCAAATGGAAAAAAAAAAATGTGGAACACACAAAATGCGATACTGCTTTTTCAATTGAGCACAACGTTAACGGCGACGTCGACAGAATTAGCAACAACAACAACAATAACAGCATCAAAATCAATGCACTCTCTCGCGCAGGCACGAAAGCGACATGTAGCTTCGCTGCCAGCACCAGCAACAACAACAACAACAATGAGAAGAACAAAGATGACAGTAACTGAGCAGAATTCGGCGAATGCTTTATACGCTGCTATTTTTAGCATATGCAGGCAAGCAGAGGCGGCGCAAGTGCAAATTAATACAACAATGCAGAAATTTACACGAAAACAAATAAATCAATTGAATAAAATAATTTTTTTCTTTTTTATTCCAATTTAAATAAATATGTATGTTAGTTTATAAATAGTTTTATCATTTATGCGAGGAGGACGAACTGCTGCTTTGGTTTCGTTTATTGGGATTCTTATTTTGTTGCAATTGTGGAAAAATGACATAAGTTTGCTAATTAAAAACAGTTGATGGCGACACACTTTTTAAAGTTTTTGAGACATCACTGAATTGGCAACGACTCTGATGATGAAGATGACCTCGTTGCCGTGACAAAACTCACGCGCCCCCCGCACATAGGCTGTTTCTTTTTTTTTTAATTTGGGAAATGAAGAAGAAGCAGAAGAAAACAAAAATGGCGCCTATAAAATTAACGAGCATTTAAAAATTTTGAAAATCAGTTGGTCATTTAAAAAGTCAGCACCTGTTAATTACAAGGCAAAAAAAAATAATAATAATAATCACACCCGCCAACATTTTGACCTCTGCTCGTTTGGTTATGAAAACAATATAATCATAAATTTAAATTATACACTTTTTAGGGAACGCCAAATGATATCATTTTGTGAAACGCAAACAAGGAAGTAGTTTTTTTTTTTTTTTTTTGAAGTCCAAGAAAACGGCAGGCCTCTTAAATGAATTTCTAAGAATTTCATTAAATTGATTTCTTTTTCCAAATTCAAAGAAAAACCAAATCATGTTTATAAACAATATAAAAGCTTAAAGTGCAAAAAAATTTTGCTGTCAAAAAAAAGCGCAAACAACCCGAAAAAAAAATCAACGAAATTGTATGAACGAGACGACCCGTTGCCGCTGCCTAGATAATATGCGCCGCTGCCAACGGTTCATTAAACCATTCACAATGGCAGACCAAGGCGTTAGAGAGAGACAAGAACAAAAGCAAAGGGAAAATTTATTCAAACCGAATACGCCATTTTTCGATTAAGGACAATATTAAAAGCAAATAAGAGAACAAAGAATGACAACTAAAAGAAACAAAAAAAAAAAAAATCATCATTCACAATTTTTTTTTTTTGGGCATACAAACACACACACACAGGCATACAAATGCAAAGTAAATACAATAAGCAACTGCAAAATGGCAAAAGCAAAATAAACTCCGCACTCGTAAATAAAATAAAAAAATAATTTTTTTTTTTTTTTTTAATTGAACTACGAAATTCAGGTTCAAGGCCAAATGGCAACTGTTTGCATACACAACGCATTTTGATATTATTAATTATTATAAATTTTTTTTTTTTATTTTCAAGTGAAGGCAAAGACAAATCAATTCTGCCTAAAATATATAATAGATTAAACCTTTTTTTTAATGATAATAATAAACCACATAAATATCTAGATATATAAATGAATTTATTTAATTTTTTTTTTGTGTTTATATTTCCGTTCTATATTTCTACAAATTATCAGTTTAGTCAGACATATACACACAATGTGGCATAGAATAAAATAAACAACAACAACAATGGCAATAATAATAATAAAATAATAATCAACATGCATGACCAAATAACAAAACAGAAAATCTCTAGTTTAAATGCTGCAGCACGTTATTGTTGTTGTTGTTATTGTTGTTGTGGTTGTCGGTAGTTCTAAGTTAGCTCTCCCACCAGCACCCTCTCTTTGGACTCTCTTACACTTGCTCTCTCTCTCTCTCTCTCACTCTCTTTGTTTGGCTTTAATAATTTCATGCTTATTTTATTTTCATAGTTCACACTTTTTTTTTGTTTACAGTTAATTAGTAATTTTGGTTTATTATTGAAAATGTTTAAAATAAACGGCAAGTGTTTTATTAATTTGATTATTTCAATTAAAAGATAAAATCGTATTTCTAAAGAGAGCACAACTCAACTCAGTTTTGCTCTCAATTTTTGCAGACTCCCTTTTATGCTAGGCTTCGGTGTAAGTCTCTGCCTGTGCATTTAGAGCATGTGTGCGAGAGGGAGGGCAAGAGTGTTGGCATAGCACCGTTATCAATTACGCGTGTAGCGTCCAGCTAAGCTCACTTTAGTTAGAGAAGCGCGGGGGGCAGAGCAGGGTTGCGCGGCGGGTGTGGTCGCAAATGCGCATGAGTAATTGTGTTTAAATTGTGGAAAAGCTTTTATTTTTTTTTTCTTTATGCATACACAGATCATGCAGGCACACACACACACACATACATACATTGCGCCTCATAATCACCATACTCCGGAAATGGGAGCACACAAATACACACACACACATACACTTGCAGCGAAATAAATTTTATGCTCATTTGTTGCTTCTTCTTCTTCTTTAATTTTTCATGCGTGGGTTGCTGAATTTTTCTTTCAAAACAAATTTTTTTTGAAAAAAAAAAACACGCCCACCATTTCTTTTGCATTACAAAAAGTAAAGCTTTGCTTGATGGTGAATCAGGCCAATAATTTCATCATGAAATAAGCCAATAAGTAAAAAAACAAAAACCATATGACATCATCCAAATAAGTCCTCATTTTCGAAGAATTTAGATTCTCAAAAACTCCTTCCCCCCCACACTCTGAAATGCAATGGAATTGAAATAAAACAGCATTTGGTCAGCACTCACGCGTGAATTAAATGAATGCGTGCACACACACACACCCACCCACCCACACACATATACAGAAAAATAAATTTTTGCAATTGCAACGGAAAACACAAAAAATTGCTAAGCAGGAAAGAGTGCGTGAAAAATTTTTAAATTGCTTTGAATATTATCAAAATTGACCCAAATTCGCTGAGCAAGAAGAAGCAGAAGCAATCAGTCCCCTTAAACAAAAACAAAAACAATCAGGTCAATTACGAAAAAAAAAAAATAAATAAATAATAATAAAATAAAACATTTGAAACTGACATCAGACTTCTTAGAGATTTTCTGCAAACGTCAGAGAAATAGAAAAAAAAAAAAACCTAACCTCATTTTGTCCCCACCACATGGGTGGCCTATGCAGGGCCCTGTCAGCTGTCACTTGCATTGCATAAGCCAAAAGGATATTGTTATGAAATGGCATCCCACTCAACTTAAGACGCAATACCGTTAACTTATATATATATATATATATATATATATTTTTTTTTTGGCTTACCTCTTAAAAAGTTCTTAATTATTACAAAATTTTTTTCTGGAAATCTTTGACCGAGTCTGTAAATAAAAAAAAATAATAATTTATAAAAAAAATTAGCATAAAAATAAATTAAATTAATGCAAACGAAAAAATATATTTTTTTTTATTTTTAATTTTTTTTATTTTTATTTTTTTTTATATGTAAAATACGAAAAATCAGCGAAGCGATACCAGTCAAAACCGATCGATCTGCACGGTTCATCAATTTAACCGTTCGTATTTGTTTTCGCTCACGTCAGGTGTCCATCTCTAATTGCCTTTAAATGCTTAGTCACAAAGCGGAAGAGCTGAGAACAGCGAAACGAACACAAGTAGCGTTCGTCCATCGGCAAATAAGATAAACAAGAGAATAAAGGAAAAAAAGAAAGAGATCATCAAGGCATTTTTCTTCTTCTTCTTTTTTTTTTATTTGTCTGCGGCGTATTTAATGCATTTTATATAAATAAGGTTTTTTTTTGTTTAAATTAGATTATAACCCAAGACGAGAAGAAAAATAGGCTAACCCAAAAAAGTGCAATGTCCCATAAAAAGAAGAAGAAGAAGAGGCCTGGACTTCGGGCAGCCTGGCTGGGGATTAAGAATGTCAATGAACTGAGGGCTATCGAGAGAGACAAAAAAAAAAAATGAGTGCAAACTCACACACACACACACACATACGCAGGCACAAGCCCAAAACGCAAAAAAAAATATATATATATATATATAAAAGTCGTTGACTTGGTGACTTTTTCGGTCGATTATTTTGTGTTTTTGTTATTAACCGTTATAGGGCCAGACACTGACATTTGGCCGTTGATGCCTCGAGAGACGCCACAGGATAATGAAATCAATATGCAGACACAGACACACACACACACACGCATACGCAGGCATTAAAGTTCAAGAAACGTGCTCGAGAGCAGACAAAATAAATAAAGAAGAAATAAATCCTTTGTTTCGCTCTCTCTCTCTCTCTCTCTCTCTCAAAAATCAAAATCTTTTTTGCTGAATTAAAAAAAAAAATTTTAGTTTTACATTTAACAAAAATGACCTTGATTATTTCAACTATGCTCAAAAAAAAATGTGTACACACTTTTTATTTCTTGTTTCTTTCACACCACATAGTTTAGTTCCACTCACTCTCAAACTGTTATACATAATCAGCCCATAGGCCTCTTTATGTTAATTATTTTTTAATATGTAGGCGTCAAATGAAAGTGCCTTCAACAATAAAAAAAAAAAATAATAATAATAATAATAATTTTTTTTTTTTTATTTAATTTGGCAATGAGCATGTGAAACGCAGAAGCGATTGCTTGAAAAATTCGTGTATATCGTCAACCTTCAGTTTATTATCTCTGCATATATGTATAAATAAATAAAAGCAAAAAAAAAAAATAAAAATAAATAAATAAATTTTTTTTTTTTGAATAAATATTTTCAATCGCTAATCAATTAAATCTTCTGAGCCTATCACATGACGTCAATGAAGAAGACAACAAAGCAAAACAAAACAAAACAAGCCCAGTTGCATTCGGAAAAAAAATACATCAATTCTTTGCTGATGTCACAAAGCCGATCGACATAACACTTAAATACGTCATGGAATAAATGAATAAATCACGTAGAAATTTTTATTTGCCAAAAAAAAAGAATGAACTTTAATTCATTGTTGAATTGCAATTGCTAAATATCCTATGGGCTTGCTTGACCAGTGTGTCCATATCAACATTTTTTTTTCTCATTCTTCATATTTGACATTTGCACAGAAATGCCGTTAATTCGAGCGCAGCACACACACACACATGCACAAAATTCATTGAAATGTATGACACACTTCCGCGACAACGTTGGCATATACCACCAACAACAACAACAAGAGAAAAATAATCTTCATCGTCATCATGGCAAAAGGCGTTGTAAGCAAATTCTGCCCAAGAGTGTAGAGTGAAAAGAAAGAAAAAATTAAATATATGAAGCTTATAAATTTCGAAGAGAGTGGACGGCGGATGAAAATTCCAAAAGCAATGGCACAAAAAAAAAAAAACAACAAAAACAAAAAACTGTAACAACAACAAAGAAAGCGCGTCAAACAAAACACTTGGGCAGAGAAGAAGAAGGTCTCGCACAACGATGAAGAAGAAGAAGCAGAAGAAGAAACAGAAAATAAACAGTTATAAGCGAATCAGCCGCTTTAAGCAGAAAGTAAAAGTTGAAATCAATGAAATTGTTTTGTATGCGTTCGAGTGTGTGCGTGTGTGTCTATGTTTGTCTCTCTCTCTCTCTCGCTCTTTTTGCAAGGGCTTTATTCAAATACAAATATTTTTGGGGAAAAGCTCAAGCAGTTTTTTTTTTTTTTTATAAATTTTGCAAGCAACAAGAAAAAGAAGAAGAAATGAAATAATGAGTAATGGAAAAAAAAAATAAATTGCCTTGTATGCCATAAACAATTTTATAAGTCGTATGGATTAACGTGATCAATGGATCACACGTAAATAATGAAAAATTTTGATGACATTCACAAAACATTTGTTTATATAAACACAAAAAGAAAAATCAAAAAAAAATTTTTTTTTTGGTTTTTTCTTGTAAAAAGCAAAATGGGTACAAATAAAACAGCTGTAAAACACCCGCTTAGAGATAGTGATCATCAACTGCTTGGTTTATTTTTTTCTTCTTCTTCGTTTTCTTTTGTTGATTGGTTTAATAAACTTGACAATCAATTGGTTTTAACTGCCTGCCTGTCAGGTCTTATCGTTTTCTTCTTCTTCTTGTTTTTGTTGTTATTGTTACCAAGTCATTTTTTTGGCAAACGCACACGATAAGCAGCAACAATTTAAGGCGCTCTCTCAACGCACAAAAACAGGTAACTCTGACCAGCGACACACACACACACACGCACATAACCATCATTGATGATCTGCTTGCGCGCGCGCTCTCTCTCCCTCTCTGCGCTCTCAATACACTGATCACTCACTCACTCTTTCTCTCTCTCTCTCTCTCACGCACGCACTCTTACGGAATCTAACGTAAATTGCTTTACACTGCTTGTTCTACTCCAATTTTAATTTGCTTACTGTGGGGTGGTCATTGCTTCTATTCTTGAACAAAGCAGTCCAAAGCGCACATGCCCACATTTTATAAGCTAACTGTTAATTTATTAAATAAATAGCATGATTTATTCATTTTTTTTCCAACAGAATAAAATAATGAACCAAACAGATTGCAATAAAAAGGCTAAAGGGGTGCCGCCGCGCGCATTTGCATGACGTAAGTTTCCCACACACACACACACACACACACAAACAAAATAGAAGCACACATGCCTTGCAATTTATCAAATCACAATGCAGGCACATGTGTATGTGTGTGTGTGTGTTCTTTTTACTATGTAGGTCAATACGTTAATTAATTTTAATTATTTAGCATAGTTTTTTAATAATCACACACATACACTCACGTTTCAGAATGTTTATGTAAGTGTAATAAAAATATATATATTTATATATACAATATAAGTCAATAATATATAATCAAATTTGTAGCAAAATTAATTTAAGCAAGTTCATTGCACTTTAATGACGTCACACATTTAATTATTATCTTTTAGGACTAAATAAAAATATATCTTCATTTTGAATTCTATTCAAATGGATTTCAGTGTAAATAAAATATTCCCACAAATTGTGAAATTTTATAAAAAAAAAAAGAGTATCACGCCTCATGTTCTTTTCTTAAACAAAAAAAAAAAAAGACTCATTATTTTAGGGAAGCAAATCTGTCATTTCTGAAAAGAAAAAGGGGGAGGAGCTTTCCAGAACAAAACCGAAGAAGATGAACAAGAAACTTAAAGCTCGAATGCAAATGCAGCAAAAAAAAAAAAATAAAAAAAATAAAGAACATAACCGAGGTCAGAGTTATCACGTAGCCCGCTTTGCCTGCCTATCCTACCGACGTTTTGCTTTGCTTACGTGTTTGTCGATTTCTTATTTATGTGTATGTAAGTATGTATGTATGTCTGTCTGTCTGTCTCTGCCTTGTTTGTTTGTGTTGCATGAAGCTATGAATTGTATGAGCCCCGCACACGCAGTTATTGTTGGTTCTGACCTCGTTTGGAAAAAAAAAAAAAAACTAAAAGAAAAGCCCAAATAAAACAAAAACAAAAAAAAACTGAGACCGCACCTAAAAGAAAATTTTTAAATATTACATCACTATGAAAAAGAAGAAGAAGACGAAAAAACTATTAAAAAGAATCGTAAAAGAAATTGAAAAGTTTTCGCTCTTTTGAAAAGTTCATTAATTTATTCGACTGGCTGGGATAAAGAAAATAATTTCGCTTAGTCAACTACTAACGGTACTTATATGCCACTGCACAGGAAGGAGAACATAAGTCGCACACACACACACACACACACACACGCACATACGCATATGTGCAGGTATCACAGAAGCGACGCTGTCTCATTTGTCGGTTTTGCCATTTCCGTTTTGTTCCCACCACACCGCCGCCTCCTTGGATGGAATTTTGTGGGAGAATTCGAGCTTTCAATGCTGACTCAGCGCACGTGGTGGATGCGCTTTGAATCGTATTGAATTGCAAAATATTTTTTTACAAAAAATTTCAATTAATTCCCTTTTGAATTCTATGAATTTCATAATTATATACAAGTTTTTTTAAATCTAGAAAAATTAGATTTCAAGTCTTGTTTGTTAATTGAAAATTGTTTGGCGAAAACAAAATTTTCGAGAATATTCTAAACTCGTGCATCATCATCATCAACACTCTTGAAGAGACCCCACTACCGCAAGCTATATCGAATTGTGACTTCCCCCATATAAAAAAGAACACACACACACATAGAAAATGTAGTCAACCGCAGCAGACTAGACACATTCAAAAAGAGAGAGAGAGAGAGTAGACCACAAAAAAACGAAAATTAAGCAACATACAATTCTCAGCTACAAAGCTACAAATGAGAGAGCAAGAGTGATTAAAGCAAGTTAAGAAGCGCGCGCGCAGAGACGAAACTTGACTACAACGAAGCTTGCTGAAAATTCGAATGTATGAAAACGTTCAGTCTGCCGCCAGCACGGCCCGAGCGTTTAGCTCGAAAACGCGACAGAGGGGCCCAACGAAAAATTAGCTGGGTCAACGAGACGACGACGTCAGAGGCGTTAGGGGGCTGTTGGCGACAGAGGTAACGACACAAAGGCGCCGGCCTAGCATACAGCGTTGCCATGTGAGCGCGTCTTCTGACAGTCTGTTTGTGTGCGTGTGTGTGTGTGTGTGTGCGTATATGTATGTGTATGCCTCTTATACACACGCCTATACTTTTTTCTGTTCTTTGTGTGTGCGAAAATGCGCTGACCGTTTTAGCTTTTGGCCATTTTTCCCCCATTAAATAAAATACGAAATTATTTGAGGAATGCGAGAAGACGACATCTCAGCAGCAACAACGACGACGACGACGACAACAATAGCAACAAAAGAACAAATTTTAAGATATATCAGCAGCACACACAGAGAAAAATTATACAAACCTCTTTGTCGCTTGAAAAAGTTTATAAATAGTAGCCAACAGCCTGACCACTCTGACGTCATCGCAGCAACAAGGATCAATTTTATTTATTTCACATATCAGTGGAAAAATCATTAAGCTGATGATGATGACGCCGTCGTTGATTTTTCCTCTTCTTCTTCTACGTTTGAATGATGAGTTGAATGCCCTTGACCAAAAACCAGTAGCAAAAAAAAAAAAAAAAATCATATACACACAAAGGTTATTCCATGTGAAAACACATGTTTGTCTGTATATGATTTTCTTTATAGTCTTATGCCACCCTATTCTGTCTATAACCAAGAACCTTAAAACAATAGAAAAAATAAAAAAAAAACGCCCTCATGAAAAGATTACCAAAGCAGACAACCAGAAGATTACTGTATATCTACAGTTGGCTAAGCAAATATTTCTTTTTTTTTTGGTGTTGTTAATTTCGTTTTATTAGTTTAATGAAGAAGAAAAGAAAATTTCCTTCCTGACTTTACAATATACATAAAAGAAATAATCATACCAGACTGCCCGGCTGCCCAATGCTGCTGTGGTAGAGGTAGTTCAAGGCAAAGTGTAACACGTGTGGCAACGCTGCTCATACACAAATCAAGTGTTAAAGAGCAAGCGAGAAAGAATATACATATATATTTATTCAACGAAAGTGAGCGCGCGCTACAAGGCAACAAATTGAGAGACACCTAGAGAGTAGAAAAAAAAAAGAAAGAGAGAGAGAGAGCCCAACGAAATGCGCTCATTAATTTCTTGGTATGAGTAAAAGCTACAAAATAGTCAGTGTGTGTGACGCTGACAGGCAACAACACCAACACACGAACGTGTCTACATTTCATTTTTACAAAAGCAAAGCAAATATTGCAATATAAAAAAAAGAGAAAAAAATGAAATTTTTTCAACTTAAACGAAAAAAATATTTTTTTTTTGTTGAAAACCTAATTTGTTTTTTTTTTTTTACTTTTCTTGTCCGCAGAGCTTTTATTTAGGGGTGAGAATAACGGAAACTAAATGCAATTTCAAGAGAAATTCTTTACGCAAAAATCATTAAGTAAATCACCATTTTTTTTTTTATTTTATGTAAAGAATTTCCAATTGCTGTATAGTTATGAAATTAGAAAACCTTAGCGCGATAAGCAGAGTGTAGAGAGAAGAATGCAGAATGCTAGAGCGGATTGAAGGGGGGGCAGCATTTTGAGGGCGTAAGACCGAGCGCAGAGAGCAGAGAGAAAAAGTGTAAAAGTTTTGTTTTTTTTTTTTTCAATTTTCAAAGGCAAATATTTTTTTTATCGTTTATTAGGTTTTTTTTCTTTCTTGTTCTTGTGTTCTTAAATGGTTGGCCAATTTTTTGTTTGTCACCTGCATAAATTGGCAACAGATTTTTTTTTTTTTTTTTGGTCTCGATATAAATGTTTTTTTTTTTTTTATCTACGCTTACAAGTTAGGTTACAAAATCGTTAGCCTACAGTTACAATTAATGAGTTATCTAAATGAAAATAAAAAAAACGAGACGAGAGTGGATTGTAAAGTATTGAGTCATAGATTTGTATATATTTTATTTTGCCTGGGTAATTTTCAGCTTTCCAAGTTCCTGAGTGTGTCCACGGAGTACGGTTCCCTTTTTTTGTTATAATTAAATTATATTTATTATTGATTAACTGATGACTCAATACTTTATGAGTCCACCCTCAAGAATACAAGAAAATTGATAAAATATATTTAAAAACAAATAAAAAATATATATATATATAAAAATATATACAACTAAAAAAAAAATCACCTTTTTATATTTTTTTTTCTTTTAGTAGGTCGGTCGCGCCGTAATTTTCGCTACTCTTTTTCGTCTGCTCAGCTGCTTTCAGCACGTCAGCCTGGGATTGCCTTCTCGCTTACACTGCCTGTGGTGTATTTTTGGAGTAGATGAGCGAGCTATGCTGCTCACACACATACATACAAATACAAGAACGGCACTCACACACAAGAGCGGAGAATGCTGTTTACGAGCTACTTTCCGCTACTTTGATGCGTACACTTTTTGTTGGCTGGGTTGTCTTTTTTAGTTTTTTTTTTTTTTTGTTTTTTATTTATTATCTTTTCAAATTGATTTTCTTCTTCTTATTTACGCAATTGTAGTTGAGCTCAATTAGTTTATACAAATGGGCAACTATAAATTATTGAATTATTAATGGGTTTGTGCGTTTTAAATTTGTATGCATGTGAGAGTGTGAGAGAGTCAAGCGACATTTGAGCGCGACACGCGTTTGCGCTCTTCCCTTTCTCTCACACAGCCACACGACACATTTAGACAAACACTCGCTTCGCTCACTCTCTCGTTTCGTTCGTATCACTTCGCATTTGCACTCCACACACGTTTTCTGTTTCGTCGTATTTTTGACCAACGATTAATTTTCTTGTTGTTGCCGCCGCGCTGCGACTTTTGTAGTTGGCGCTCTTGCTCTGCGGCAACGCAATAAAAGTTCAAAAACAGTTGAAGTATACCGCGTCGCGAGTAAAAATCTTTTTCACCGTCGTGTGTCTTCCGCGATTTTATTTTTCAATTGCATGGAAATGTTAGGCCATGATCGTAATAAAATATTTTAAATATTAATATATATGTATATTTATATATATATTATTATCATTATTTTTTTTTGTTTGTTTTGGGCGGGAATGCTAAAGCAATAATATTAAATTGTAGTGTAGTGTAATGTGAAATACAAAAAATTTATTTTTTTTTTCTTTCATTAAATATACTATGCATATAGCTTAGCTTCCCTCTCTGTAGATTTCATATGAAATTAATTGTTTGTGGAAACCCAAAACAAAATTAACTACTTTATAAAACGGCTAAACAAAATGAATCAAACATAAAGACAAACAATTCCGCGAGACAGCGTGTAATTTAATTTTAATGTAATTTACTGTCAGGTAGAAAACAACAAAAAAAAAAAGTTAGCCTGAAATTTGCATAAATTTGATTGTTTAGCATTGTACGATATCGTATGTTTGTTTATTTATTTCTGGTAATTATTGCGGCGTTAATTTAATTTGTTTTCGTGATTTGTTGTTGTTTTGAAATTGATATTAATTTATACCAGCAGAAAAATGACCAAAAAAAAAGTAGATCTGAGAGCACAGTCTGAGCACACACGTACGATCTTAGCTGTCGCTCGGCTCTCTAACAACTGAAATTGAAACGAGTAGAGCTGCAAAAACCTCGATATGAAAACCGATAAGATAGATTCCCCCATTTTAGTAAGTCGATGAATCGGCACAACAAAACTATCAGATACACAATCGACAATTAATGTATCTGTGAGCTCTTCCTTACACGCGCTCTTAGTACGAATTCAATGAGGACAACAGCGTAGCTTCTTTTCAGTTGATTTCTAGCCTGGGCTACCTGCGCTTAAGCGGGACTAAACTCACTTTGGAGTACACTCC
The DNA here is from genome assembly GCA_037075145.1 of Scaptodrosophila latifasciaeformis. NCBI lineage: Eukaryota > Metazoa > Arthropoda > Insecta > Diptera > Drosophilidae > Scaptodrosophila > Scaptodrosophila latifasciaeformis. The sequence goes on from JBAMCM010000429.1 coordinate 3,558,312, forward strand.
TTTCGCCTAAGTACCCCCACCGACGACGAATCGATAAACACAAAATGATATGCACGCGACTTATCGATATATCTTGATGCGACTCCCAAAATGAACAGAGTTGATTCTCGGTTAACATTGGCAAAATGAGGAAGCAGAGGCAGGGCTGAATTTTAAAGACTGTTAATATTCTTGAAGGCTTCTTGAATTTTAAATATATATGTATTCACTTAAGGCTTACACCAATAAAAAATAATTTTGATAAAAACGTGTCTTTTATTTTAAAACTGACAAGCAAAATGGCTAACAGCATAAATCTCTCAAGTTCTTTGCTGAGATTTAACAGCACTGCTTTCTTTGCAGCTTTGTTCCTTAACAGCACTGGTCACGGCCTTACTTTCGTTCGGCTGCTGCCGTTTTGCTCAAAGCAACCCTGTCGAGCAAGCGATGTAAATGCAACCCTGCAAGGTGTTGTGCTGCCAAATTATTCTCTTTGAAAACAAATTTCCCTTTACATTTATCTGATTTTTTGAATTTGTAGAACATAGAGCCTATGCTATAAACATGAGCAGTGCTCTGACAATAATACTCCTTGCCTTGCTTGCTCTATTCAATACAAATCATTTAATTCCTGCCAATGCATTACTCCAAGCAAATGAACAGTTTCATGAGGAATTAGTGGTCCGGCCACTTGCCGGCGATCTAGACCATGTAAATACATATTTCCAGTTCACCACCCGATGGCATTATGGATCCAGTAAAAATTGTAAGTAAAAATAACTACCGAATTTATTTCTCTACCTTTTCTCCATTTTCTCCCTCGCCCCTAGTGTATCACACAAATCTAACACCTCGCGTCATAGCCGAAATTCTGCAAACCTATGATGTCAAGGAGTTACATATTAGCCTAACCCAGGGCCTATGGCGCTACGAAACCTGGGGCTATCCCATTGTCGAGGCCACCGGCGGAGCCGAGGTCTGGGCCTGGTTCAGCGGCACAAATCTTACCAGCAAATCAGTCGACAAACAATGGAATCAATTGGCCAATGTCTTCTCCGGCGTCCTCTGCGCCTCCCTCAATTTCGTTGACAAAACCAACAGCATATCACCAAAGCACACATTCCGTCCACAATTCATGGCCGCCCCCAAAGCTGAGGCCAACCATGATCCACAAAATTTCGTTCGCTATGCCACCCTGCCGCGTGAAATTGTCTGCACAGAGAATCTAACGCCCTGGAAGAAACTCCTACCCTGCGGCAGTGCCTCAGGCTTCGCCTCGCTTCTCAACTCCGGCTATGTACACAACACCAAATACCATTCCCTCGGCCTCAAAGTGCGCACCCTCTGCAACAGCCCAGAGAACTGCTTTGTCGAGCTCACCCAAACGGCCAATCTAGTCTATGACCTCAAGCTGCTCGAACAGAGCACCCAAGACTTTTCATTGCGTCGCCTCTTCGGCATGGGTCTCAACGGCTACTGCGAGCTGGCCAGCTCCAGCAAGATCTACGTGCAGCAAACTGAATCCGGCCAGCGCTATCAACTGGTACCCCCGCCCCAATACGAAGAGACCAGCATTCGCGGCGGCCACACCACCGTCTACGGAGTCTACAGCATGCAAGACCAGCTCGAGGCCCAGGGTGAGCGTCTCTTCAACATAGCCTGGGTGGCAGCCAAGGCCGGCAACCAGCGTCTCCAGACCCCACCACCACCACTCTATGCCCATCGCTATCTTCTCGGCAATGGCCAGGAACGCGGACGCATTGCCACCGAAATCACCAACACCCATTACGAGACCCTGCCCATTCTCCTCCAAGAAGTGGTGCCCTGGTATGTCCACACCTATCTCCACACCTTACGCATACACACCAAAACGAACCGCCGCCAAGAGTACTCCAGCCAAAAGGGACTCGACTTCCAGATCTTGCACTATGCCCCCAGCAAACAGCGTGAGCTCCCCACCCACCTGGAAATCGGCTTCAAATTGCCACCCCAGACCACAGCTCTAATCACCATCGAGGTGGACTATCTCCTACTCAAATGGCTCGAATATCCGCCAGATGCCAATCATGGCCATTACATTGGCTCCGCCGTCATAGCCAGCCAATTGCCCATAGGACGCAATTACACGGCTCTGCCCGTGGAGGGTCATCTCTTTGCTCACTCCTTCAATGCCAGCCGTCCCGGCTATACGCTCACCCTACACACCGAGGCCCTCATTGTCTCCCTGCCCACGCCCGACTTTAGCATGCCCTACAATGTGATCTGCCTGGCCTGCACTGTGGTGGCTCTGGCCTTTGGTCCCATCCACAGTGTGGCCACCAAATTGATTATAGTCGAACGGAATACCACAATGCCAAGGAATGTGTTGCGTAAGCTTTGGCAGCGTCTCTCACGACGTGGCCAATCGGACAGACCCGACGACGAGGATGAAGAGGAGCGGGAGGAGGAGCGCTATCCTGATGATCCTGGCTTCTCCAAAGTGGAGGAAATCCAAAATGACACAATCCGAGCTGAACTAACCGAGGCAGAAATGTGATAAAACTGGCACACACACACACACACACACAGACACACACCACACACACACACACACACACCAAGACTAAAAGTATTCCAAAGTTTGATTTGCTTTATTCATGTGTACAGATCGACTTGCTAATAAAGCACGAGAGTGATCTCGATAATACGTAAAAATTATACCAACCTCTTTTTTTTTTTAATCAAAAAAAATGTTTCAGGGTTCCAAGAAATCTCAAGATTAAGTCCGGATCTATTGTGAGTCGAAGGATCTTCGATGGATACCAAGGGGTTCCAGGTGGACCTGGGGGTTCCTATCTCTAAATTATATGAAAAATTTCAAATTTTCTCAAGATTCTCAGGAGTGTTTTTTTTTTACCTTAAAAATTTATAGAACTCTTTAGGTGCTTCTAGATTCCTTGAGATTCTCAAAATTTTTTTTAATAAAGAAAAATAATCTTTGACATATTCTTGAGATTTTCAAGAATATACTTAAAATCAAAAAATAATATTTCATAGGATTCTCAGAGATTTTTAATATCAAAAATAAAGTTCTAAAGATTTTTGACGAGACAAAAAAATAGTCTCTGACATCTTCAAGCATATTTTTGAAATAATAAATAAATATTTCAAGGGATTCCCTGAGATTTTTAAAAACCCTAAAAAATTTTTTTGGAGTTCTCAAAGATTTTTAGAATCTGTCAAATCGCTGAGTTGTTGAAATGATTCTCTGAGATTTTTTTTTTTAAGTCAAAAAGTTTTTTGATAATATCAAAAATAATCTTAAAGAAAAAATTCCTTGATTCTCTTCAATAATTATTTGAAAGAGGTTAGTCAATGAATGTGGAAGTTTACTCCATCTAACCCAATATAGCTCTAACCTGATCTATCTCTAACCAAAACCAACCTGATGTATCTCTGTAACCTTGGACTCGAATTATCTGGAACTTGTGGGGTCTCGAGACTAGGTATATCAGATCTCTGTAGCTTTGGGCTCAAATTGTCTGGAATTTGAGGGATCTTGAGACTAGGTATATCAGATCTTAGCTAACCTTATTAGGGATCCAATTAGATTTCTCAGAACCCATCAGCAGTTTCTCTATTTTTTTTCTATTCAAATAATAATAATTCCTTTATAATCTCTAAATTGATCTATATATATCTCTATTCGTTTCTATAGCCAATCTATCCACTACCAATCGTGCCTATTTATTAACTTTGTCCTCTCTAGTCCTGGGCTCTAAGTGTCTGTGGGGTCTTGAGACCAGGTTTATCACAGAGTTCATGAATCCAGTTATGCTTCCCCGAAACCATTAACAGTTCCCTGAATTTCTCTATTAAAATAGAGATACATTCCCTTAGGCTTTATAATCTCTAGACTGTTCTAGCCTGTTCCCTTAGGCTTTATAGTCTCTACCCTGATCTATCGAAGCTTTCCACAGCTTACCTATCTACCACCTATCCTATCTATTTATATATCTATCCTGTCTAGCTCTGGGCTCAAATTGTCTTTGGGGTCTTGAGACTAGCCTTATCAGATCTTAGCTAACCTGGGTTTCCCCGAACCCATCAACAGTTCTCTGAATTTCTCTATTAAATATAATACCCTTATTATGTTTGGGGTCTTGAGACTAGCCTTATCAGATCTTAGCTAACCTGATCAAGAATCCAGCTAGGTTGCCCCGAACCCATCAACAGTTCCCTGAATTTCTCTATCAAAATAAAGATAATACCCTCAGGCCTTATAATCCCTAAGATTCCTCTGAAATCGAATAAAATAATTCAACCCCCCAGAAAAAAAAGAAATGTTTTTTTTTTTTTTTGTTTTAAATTTAAGTTGCTACAATATTTTATTTAAATATAGTTTATGTTTTAGAGTTTCGTTTTGTTTTTATAATAATTATTTTTGTTTTTTTCGTTAAATTTTTATAAATATATTTTTAAATTTAAAATTACAATTTCGGCTTGCGATTTGCTACATACAATTTCGACAAATAGAAATAGTTTAGAAAGAGAGAGGTTTCTTTCTTTATTTTATTTTATTTTTTTTTATAGATTTTATTTATTTAATTATTAATTTTTTTTGTTCATAATTGGAGCAGTTTTTTTTTTTTTTGGTTGTGTCGTCAGGGGGAGGGGCAGGGGGAAAAAAACAAATATTACAATTTAATTCTAGAAATTTTTTTTTTTTTAGACATGTCACACATTATTTTTATAATTAAAATTAAAATTTATATATATATTTTTTTTATGTAAAAAAAAAAAAATATTTTTGTAAAAAAAAAAATATTTCGTTTTTTTTTTTAAATTTTATTTTTATGTGTATTTTTTTTTTAGTTATTATTTAAGTCTAAATTTACTGTATGCCTTTGCTTGAGTGAGTGGCAAAGTCTTCCAGCCAGAGAGAGAGAGAGAGAAAGAGAGCGAACGAGTGCAAGCAAGATGGAGCCTGTCTGTGTGTGTGTGTGTGCGAGGGAGAGCAAGCAAATGAGAGAGGGTAAAAAAAAAACTGTATTTTATTTATTTTTTTTTTTATTTATCCTAAATGCAAATTTTGGACTCGCCCCTCCCCCGCCACCCCGCAGGCACTCCACTCCTGATTTCGCTCTAATTTTTTTTTCCTATAAAAAAATTTTGTGGCTTGGGAAAATTTATTATTATTATTTTTTTAAGACGCGCTTGCCACGTTTTTTTTTTTTAGTTGTTGTTTTTTTTTTTTAATTATAAACTAATTCTACGTATATTTTTTAATAAATTTAATATATATTTTGTTTTTCTTATTGGTTTTCATGCTTTCAGGAATTTTTGCCCAAGGATCTCAGCACTCTTGGAAAAAAAAACATAGACACAAAGAGTGAAAGAGACAGAAAATTTTTTTAAAGAAAAAAACAAAAAAAAAAATATAAAATTTTCAATTTTGTTAAAAAAAAAAAAGAAATTATTTTGTGGGCTTGTTTGCATGAGCATTTTACTTAGGAGCTGTTTCACGCCAGACGACGGCGCCTCCTGTACCCAACCCGACCCCCACACCCACCCCGGCAGCAGCTGCCGCCGCCGCAGCGGCAGCATTGTATACCAAATTATCCATACCCGTGGCCAGACCATAGACCATTTGCTTACGTCCGCCAGCACTGGGACCAGGCCCAGGGCCAGGACCAGAGCCGGGACCACCGCCACCGCCTACACCACCACCACCAGTATTACCAATGACAGAATTTGGACCAGCACCACCGCCACTCACCACACTAGCAATTAGGGAGCCGGTGGCGCCGGCCGTGTTTCACTGTGGCGGCTGATTCCCATAATAGTAGGCGCCGGCGGGCGGTGGTCCCTGGGGTGGTGGGCCACCTGGTGGTGGCATTTGTCCACCGGCTGGCCTATAGCCTTGATAGCCCTGCGTGGGCGGATATTGGGCATAACCCGTGGCCTGAGGTGGCTGATGATAGCCATGGCCTGGATAGGCACTGCCCGGTGGCGGTGGTCCATAGCCCTGCGGTGGCGGCGGTGGTGCTCCATAGGGCTGCCCAGTCACTGGCGGTGGTCCCTGTTGATATTGATTTGGGGCCATTGGCGGTGGTGGTCCTGAGCCATTTGGTGGCGGCTGTTGTGGTGCCGTTGTATTCGGTGGCCCTGATGGTGGACCTGGCTGACCTGGTTGTTGCTGCTGCTGCTGTTGTTGTTGTTGCTGTTGTTGTTGTTGCGGCGACTGGGGTATGGGTCCGCCCTGTTGTTGTTGCTGCTGCTGTTGTTGTTGTTGTTGCTGGGCATTTTGGGATAGAGCACCATAGGCCACACCTGCCTGACCCACACTGGTGGGGGTATTGGAATATGTGGGCTGCTGTTGACTGGACAAAGGAGCCACTCCGGAGACAACCGGGCCCAATTGTTGGTTCTGCTGGGGCTGCGGAGGCGGAGCATATTGACCCTGATTTTGTTGCTGTTGTTGTTGTTGCTGCTGCTGCTGGGCTGAACCGCCGGGAGCCTGGGGATTGGTCACAGATGAGCCGACTGGTGAGGCAGTGGTCTGTGGAGCATTTGGTCCGTTGGGATTGTTGGTCGGACCGGAGTTTTGGGGCTGCTGTTGTTGCTGCTGCTGGTTGGGTGGCGGCTGTGGCGGCGGTGTCTGGCTGGGTGCCGTGCTGTAGCTGCCCGGTGGCGGTGGTCCGGCATTGCCGCTGGCTCCGCTTGTGGCTGGGCCTGGCTGACCGGGATAGCCGCCGGGTGCAGCTCCGGCATTTTGCTGATATGCCTGGTACGGCGACTGGGCATTACTCGAGGGCGGCGGCGGGCAGTAGTTGCCCGGGGGAGCAGCACCGCCGGCTGCTTGGCCATATTGATTGGGCGGATAGCCTGCATAGCCCATGGGGGGTGGTGGTGGGCCACCGCTGGTGTTCTGTGGCGGCGGCGGTCCGTATTGACCAGGTCCGAGATTTTGAGGTGGGCCCGGTGGTGGGGCCTGGCCGGCGGCCGTGGGTGGTGGACCGTACATTTGGCCAGGTGGTGGCTGCTGACCTGGCTGCACTTGCTGGCCCGTGGGTGGCGGCGGTGGATAGGCTCCGGGTGGTGGAGCCTGCTGGCCACCCGCTGCATTCGGCTGATACGAATGGGCTCCGCCGGCCGTGGAGCTGGCCGGAGGTAGGCCTGAATGATGATAGCCACCGGCCTGGGCATTGGGCGGCGGTGGTGGTCCATAATTCTGGGCCGGCGGGCCGTATGGATAGGCTCCCTGGGGCTGATATTGGGGCTGGGTCTGGGAGTAGCCCGGGTAGTGGCCATGCTGCTGCTGCTGATAGCTGACTCGGTATTGGGATTGTGGTGGCGGCGGTACCGGGCCTTGTTGGGGTTGCTGTGGCTGTTGTTGTTGCTGTTGCTGGGGATTGGGAGCCTGTTGGGGTTGTTGCTGGGCCTGAGACTGGCCGGGCGGCAAGGGTCCATTGTTGGGACGCTGTTGATCTGCAGATGGAGTGGGAGGATTTGATAGATGAGAGAGTTTGGGGCTTTGGCAGGCCTGGCTACTTTACACTTACTGGGCGCTGCATTGGGCACCGTTTGGGGCTGGCCACCGGGCTGACCGCCTTGCCCGGCCGAGCGGTAGGGTCCCTGCTGTTGATGCTGTGGGGTCTGGGGGCCGCCGGGTTGGTTGACCTGGTTGGGCTGTTGGCCGGCTCCGGCCTGTTGCTGAGATTGCTGTTGGGCATTGGGTGGCAGGCCGGGATGTGAGGCCTGTTGTTGATTGCCGTAGGGCGGCATTTGGACAGCCCCGGAGGCGTCGGTGGCACCGTGTGGCATGGGTGGTAGGCCACCGCCTCCGCCCATTTGGGATTGGATGACACTGCCGGGCGGGCCGCCGGGCTGGGGCTGTTGCTGCTGCTGTTGGGGTGGTGGTCCACCCATCATGCCGTGTGGTCCGCCGGGGGGTGGCTGATTACCCTGCTGCATGGCCTGGGACTGCAGTACATGTGGTGGCTGGGGGTGGCGGGGTAGATGATTTAGTTGGGTGGTTGAGGCGTGGGGAAAGGCGGCAGACTTACCGGCAGTATTTGAGAGATGTTCATAGCGGGCTCGGCCAGTTGGGCCAGGTAAACTAGATTTCTGTGGAGGGCTACGTGGTAGGTCATGCACTCCTGGGATTTGCCCATGCTCTGAAAGTCCTGGATGGTTTGGATGAGGCCGCAGTTTTCGTCGAGCATCTTTTGGATTTGGGCTGAATTCACCTGAGGCGGCACGCCGCCGACCGAGCGTTGGGCATTGGAGGGTGAGCCCATTAGGCCGGCACCGAGACCGCTGCCTGGGGGACCACCGCCCATGGGCGGGCCGCCACCGCGTTGCATGGGACCACCCAGGGAGCCGACCACTCCGACGCCGAGGGGTTGAACGACGCCGCCGACCCCGAGACCACCACCGCCCGGCCCAGGGCCGGCACCGAGTGAGCCGGGCGGTTGTTGTTGTTGCTGCTGCTGCTGCAGGCCGTGGGCATTGGGTGGCGGGGCCTGTGGCGGCGGCAGCTGGACCGTTCCGGGTGGACCCTGGGCCGGTTGTTGCTGCTGCTGCGGCGGTTGCGGCGAATAAACTGCAGACATTTTACTGGCTGCAGTCTTCTTCTTCCGCTTGGGAGTTTTCTCCTGTTTTTCCACAATTTTAGCGGTTATTATAAAACTTTAGGGAAAAGGAAATAATCAAAATGGTTGTCTTTTTGGTTGGTTGGTGTTGCTTTCGGTTTGGCTCACACGCCCCGAAAATTTGGCGTTGTCGTTTTGGAGAGAAAAGCAACAATAAAAAGAAATGGGGGAAAAAATTGCACTACAACAATAACAACGAGAGGCAAAAGTCTACGCCTTGGTTTTTTTTCGTTATAGTTTTTTCTTTTTTGCAGTGCGGCTTTTTCACATTCGCCGCCGCCGCTGCCACACACAAAACATATACACACACATACACGCGCGCGCGGAGAAAATACTTGCAGTTTTTCTTTTTTATGTTAGTTTTAATGGGTTTTGCATTTAAACCTGACACATGGATAAAACACGGGCTGGTGGCCGAGATTGGCAGTTGTCTTAGCACGCAATTAGCGCGCAATTGGACAATTTATTTGCGGGAGTCTGCATAATTTTTATACACTTTCGCAAATTGCAAAGAACGACGCTCAAATAGAGTTTGGGTAGTTCATGAACGAACAAGCCGACATGAACAATTTAAACGAACAGGCGCGCCAAGGCATAATTTTGAAATTTTGACTTATACTAATGGTATTTAGGCTAACAAAGAAGACGTGTATTCCATCATGATTGTATAAAAAATGCTTAAGACAACCTTAGAAACATAATAATTGGAAGCCGGCATTTTGCTCCCATGGCTGTGTTAAAATAGTACGGCAACACTGAAAAGGCATCTTGCACGATCCAATTATGCTAATTATTGACTATGTTTTTTTTTTACCAAGCTGTCGTTTATTTTTCGCTATTCAGGCTTGCTGCTTAAAATTTAAGACTTATAAATAGAAAAATAGGGCATTAATTTGGATTGGAATTGTCCTTCAATTCATTACGCATGTGCACAATCATTTAACTTGTAGGCGCACATATGGTTGTCGTTTAAAGTTGCAGATGAGAAAACATGAAAGTAACTTAAAACAAAGCTATCAAAATTAAAGAGAGTAAAATTGTTTTTAAAGGGCGTGCGGTAGAAATCGAGTTGTCATAAAACGAACTACGAAAAGGGTTGCCCTGACACTAGCGAGACCCTGAACTTGTTCAAGGCCAACGTATACAAATTTCTTGAATAACTCTCCCTTAAAGTTAAATCCACAAGTGTGTTAAAGGCATTTATAAAACATTTACATATGATTTACATTTAAATTAAAATCTCTTTCAAGGTGTATGTTCCAACGAACCACCCACATGATATGAACACGATTAATTAAACTAGTTCATAATGCAGCGATGGAACAACCCTGCAAAATATCTTTTTTCACAAATCATTTTTTGGCTGGCTTTTGGCCAAATTGATTATAGTATGTGGTGTTTGTTATGTGTATGTGTGATTTATTAAACAAAAGCAAACAACACGGGAGAATTATTTATATAATTGAAAAATGTAAAGACCAATTTCAAAAATGTCAAACCTAAACGTACAGCAATAAGCAAACCTCAACGACAAATACAAAAAAAAAATTTGGAAATTCTTACTTTACCCCCAAATATCAAAGTGCAATATCAATATCAAAATTTGCCGCATACATGACGGCATTCTTCAATTTATACCTACGCATAAACAACAAATCCCACTTAAAGTGCATACATTTATATATCCCAATTATACCCAAGCTTATAATTTAAAGTGAACAAAATACAAATAAATAAAAGAAAAAATAAAACTCAATGCTGCCCTGCTACCGCCAGCAAACTTGACCATAAAACGAGAAGAGCGCGACAAAACGAAATTATAATAACTCAAAGTGTCGTGTCACACAAGCAATAAAGGCCAATGCCAATACAGTGCAACAAAATAGAAATGCATTAAATGCTTAATAATAAACCAAAACGGCGAGTATTAAAATTGCCCACACAAACAACAAGAACAGCAACACCACAAACAGAAACAACAAAAGCGCGCGCTGCCATCTCAGACCTTTTTTCAGTGTGTTGTTGGCAATACAGTGTAAACGCGCTGCCAACGCTGCCGCCACCACCACCACCGCCGCTGTTATTGTGGAAAAAAAAAACTAAACAAAATACAGAAAACAAAAATTATTAAAATAAATTTTATTTGAAATATGCAAAATTCAAAGTAAAATTGCTTGAATCGGAATCAAATTTTCTCGCTTCAAATTCGACTTTGTTTTTGTCTACGCAATCAGCACAGTTTTTTTTTTCTATTTTTTTTTTTTTGCACGCTGTTAATATCGATTTTTGTACATTTTTTTTTTTTGAATAGTGTGTGTGTGTGGTATTTTTTTTTAAATTCACTTTTTTTTTCAAATATATATATTTTTTTACGTGTGTGTGTGTGTATGTGCAGCATACATAAAAATTAAAGAAGAGCAACATTTGTGATACGCAAAACAAAAACAACAACAACAACAAGACACAGTCTAAAGTGTTATCAAAAAAAAAAAAAAAAAAAAAATAGCAACAATTTGCCGCCAACAAAACATTTTGTCTAAATTAGACGACTGCCGGCAATTAAAGCCACACCCCCCCGCCGTTGCTTAACCAAAAGCCGGCAAAAAATAAAATAAATAAATAAATAAAAAAAACAACAACAACAAAAACTTGCCCTCCGCCCTGCCTTCGTGTCGATATTTACGGTGTGCTTGAAAAGGCCCACCGTCACCAACTAAAAGAAAATAGCCAAAGTTTTACCTAACGCCTTGGGCATTGGTAAGAAGAGAATCTTCTTACCAATGATTTCGCTGGTGCAAATGAAATTTCGTGCACTCCTCCTGCTGGTGTCAAAATTCTGGACATTCATTTCCTTCATATTCAATCGACTAGTGCGCGCTGTAAGTAACAACAACAACACCAACAACAACAATAACAACAAGTTTAGTTTTTGTGAAAGTTTCAAGAAGAAGAGAAATTCGTTTTTAACTCTTTGACAAAAAACATGTGGTTTCCTGATTAAATAATACATCCACTTACATTAGTACAATCTAAAGTCTATGCATCTGTGTGTGTATGTGTGTGTGTGTGTATGTGTCTATTGGCTAATAACATTGATAAGCAATTTTTGTGCTTCTTCTTCTTCTTTGATTGCTGCTTGGCCTTTGTTCTGCCCGAACTTTTTTTTTTTTATCAAAAAATTGCAGCTTACTGAGAAGAGCGAATTTTGTATGCCCTTTTTTTTTGGGAAATCTGTAAATTGTTGGAAATAGTCCTCTTAATTTATTTGATTTAAATTCAGAGATCATTTTTTTTTTTTTAGGTTAGAATTGATCAATTTTTTTTCCATATATTTTTAGGTTAGAATTGTTTAAAACTTACTCACTACAATTACTTTTTGAGATAATTTTGAAGAATTTTTTTTTTTTTTTTAGGTTAGAATTGAACCGATCCAAGAGGTTCGAACTATTTTTTTTAGGTTAGAATTGAACCCATCCAAGAGGTTCGAACTATTTTTTTTAGGTTAGAATTGAACCGATCTAAGAAGTTCGAACTATTTTTTTTTAGGTTAGAATTGAACGAATCTAACAGGTTCGAGCTATTTTTTTTTTTTTTGGTTAGAATTGAACCCATCCAAGAAGTTCGAACTATTTTTTTTAGGTTAGAATTGAACCGATCGATCCAAGAGGTTCGAACTATTTTTTTTAGGTTAGAATTGAATCGATCCAACAGGTTCGAACTATTTTTTTTTAGGTTAGAATTGAATCGATCCAAGAGGTGTGAACTATTTATTTTTAGGTTAGAATTGAACCGATCCAAGAGGTTCGAACTAATTTTTTCTAGGCTCGAAAATGCCTCTAAAATAATCAGTTAATTCGGTTTTAATTCAAAGACAATTTGGGTCTTTAGTTTTTAGGTTAGAATTGATTGATCATTCTGTGGATTGACAAAATCCTTAATCATTAATGATTTCTGTATTTTTAGGTTAGAATTTAAAAAATTATTCTCAACAATTAAGCGGCCGATTTTTTTTTTAGGTTATTTTTGATCGGTTCTATAATTAAATCCTTGCCTGACTCAAATGTGAGGTTTTAGGTTTTTTCTTAATTTGTTTTTTTAGGTTAGAATTGAACGATCATTGGGGAACTTTGGGTAATTATTTCATATAGTGGAAAGGGCTAAAAAAAATAATTATAGATTTATTTATTTATTTTTTAGGTTAGGATCTCTCTGAAAGCCTAGTTCCGCCAAATTTTTTTTTTTGGGCAAAATCGATCCATTGTTTTTATAGAATTCGGAATGCTCTGAGTGTTTGACTAAAAATACGAAAATTTTTTTTTTTTGTTGATTATTCAAAAATTAGTTTGTTCGATTATTAATCGAGCAAATGATTAATTCGTTTGAAGGTCAGATGAAGTTCAGAAATCTAGATAACTTCATAAATTTTACTTCCATTTGGCGCGTGTACAAAAATAGAAACAAAAAAGAAAAATTGCAACTGGGCTTATCAAACTTTTCTTTATTTGTATTGCTCAATTTTTTTTTTCTATATTTTTTTTGCTTAAACAGCATGACAAATCCGATTTGATTAAAATACGAAAAATGCTTTTAACAAAAAAAAAAAAAAAGGATCAAGTAAATTTTAATCTAATCTATAATTTTTTTATTGTATTTTTTCTTCTTCTTCTTTCAATTAATTCAACAAGCTATTTATTTGATTTGTACAATTTCAAAGTTTATAAAATAAATTTAATAAGGTTCAAGAGTTTTACGAACTCGAAATACTTGACCCAAATTAGTCGGCAGACTTTTGAAACAATCAAAAGAAAAAAATAGATAAGATTTATGAGGAAGTCAAAATCAAAATGATCACTAGCAAACTTGTTGATGGATCATAATTAGGTTTGGATTTTAGGGAATCCAAAAAAAAACTTAGAAAGGAGATATATTCAGAGATAGGAAAGGTATAAAATCAGAGAGCCTAGGGGAATCAAAAAAGAATCCATTTTGGCGAAGTCCAAAAAGTCTAGAAACTGTTAGGATTTCTTTTGGGGAAGCTCGGAAAAATCATAAATTCAGAGAGTCAAATTTTGGGAACTTAATTTAATGAACCAAATAAAGAGTGAGAGAAAGAGAGAGGGATAAACTCAGAGGAGAGGAGACTCTGGAAACTCAGAAGGTCCAGAAAAGGTTGACCCAGGAACGTCGAAGAGTCGAAGAAGTTAGAGTCTGGGGAAATCCAGATGAACTTCGGCAAACCCGAAGAAGTTAGAGTCAGGGGAAACCCAAGATATTCATATAATCCAGTTAAACTTAAGACCCGCTGTTGGGCAAACCCAGAAAGGAGATCAATTCAAAGAACCCAGAATAGTTTAGGAGAGATCTAAACTCAACTAAAACCCAAAAAAATTTAAGAACTTCTTTTGAAGAAACTCCAGAAAGGAGAGCCCAGAAAAGGTTAAAATCTTTTAAGATAAACTTGACACTCGAAATATTCCAGATAAACTTGGGCAAATCCAGGAAGTCGATCAATTTAAAGAACCCAGAAAAGGTTAGGAGAGATCTAAACTCAATTAAAACCAAAAAAATTTAAGAACTTCTTTTGGAGAATTTCCAGGGAGGCGATTAATTCAAAGAACCCAGAAAAGGTTAAGATCTTTTAAGATAAACTTGATACTCGAAATATTCCAGAAAAACTTGGGAGAAATTCCAGAGAGGCGATCAATTTAAAGAACCCAAAAGAAGACTTTGAATAATTTTTACTTTTTTTGGAAAACTCATCAAAAGAACTGAACTTGTTGTGATTGTTTATATATATACATATTTTTTTTTAGATTAATTATTGTTATATGTTAAATGTTTAATTTGTATTTGAATGCATATGGGAAATGTACAATTTTGATATATTAACTCTGTAGTTTATCCAGCGTCAGCCAGTTAAATATGAACTGTTTCCATTGTCGCCGGTGTCGCGGCATCGTCTGAGTTTGGTACATCGAAAGACCCTTGTATTGGATTTAGATGAGACATTGATACACTCACATCACAATGCCATGCCTAGGCATACGGTGAAGCCTGGTACACCTCATGATTTTACTGTTAAAGTCACCATCGATCGTCATCCTGTACGATTCTTTGTACATAAACGACCGCATGTCGATTATTTTCTCGATGTGGTAAGCTCAATTAAAATCAATGTTTTTTTGAAAATTATTAAAATTTCTTTATCGATTAGGTATCACAGTGGTATGACTTGGTTGTATTTACGGCCAGCATGGAGATCTATGGGGCAGCTGTGGCCGACAAACTGGACAATGGCCGTAATATCTTGCGGCGTCGCTATTATCGACAGCACTGTACGCCCGATTTTGGATCGTATACCAAAGACTTGTCTGCCATTTGCAGTGATTTGAATAGGGTGAGAAAAAGTTACTTCGAACGGGAAAAGGATATCCAGAGGAATTTACAGGGAATTTCTAAACTATTCCTTTTTATTCGAAATGAATCAAAGTTATTTTTCGATATTGTTGGAATATATATATATATATAAGCTAGATCATCCAGAGTTGAGCCTTTTTAGTTTATTCTTGGTCTGGAAATTTTCTAGAAGAGATGAAGAATCTGGAAACATATCAAAAATCTCTTATAACTCGGACTATCTCTTTTGATTTCCAAGCAATTTTGAAAGGTTAATGATTATTTTCTCGGTGCCAGAAATAAACCTAGTATTTGATCTGGTGACTCGGATGCTCTCGTATAGCCTAAAGGAACTACTTAGGGGAAAATCTGGAAATCTCTATTAAGAAGATCTTAAAGGCATCTTGAGGAAACCTCGTTAATTTATGTGGCAACTCAGATTCTCTTTCATTATTTTAAGGGTCTTCTTAAGGAATAATATATACCGATATCGATAATCTATCTGGGAAAATCTGGAGATCTGAAAATCTCTGGGAAAACGATCTAAAGACGATCTTGAGGAAACCTAGTAAATTTATTGGGTAACTCAGATTCTCTTTCATTATTTTATGGGATAATTTAAGGAATAATATATTCCGATATCGATAATCTATCTGGGAAAATCTGGAGATCTCTAGTAAGAAGATCTTAAAGGCGATCTTGAGGAAAGCTGATTAACTTATCGGGCAACTCAGATTATCTTTCATTATTTTAAGGAATAATATATTCCGATATTGATAATCTATCTGGGAAAATCTGGAGATCTCTAGTAAGAAGATCTTAAAGGCGATCTTGAGGAAACCTAGTGAATTTATTGGGTAACACAGATGCTTTCTCTCTCTCTCTCTCTCTCTCTCTCTCTCTCTCTCTCATTCATAATTTAAAAGAACTTTTAAGGAATGATAGTTTCCGTTAACGATATCGAAAGTTCTCGAGGAGTATATTTATATGAAAAGAGGTTTTCAGACAACTGAAAAAGACCAAGCTTGAAAATGCCCCCCCACAGAAATTCAGATGTCCCTGAGAGATATCATTCTATATATATATAACTACTTTAAGATCTTAAGAATGATTTATATATATTCCCTTTGTTTTTTTTTTATAGATATTTATAATTGACAATTCGCCCGGTGCATATCGTTGTTTTCCGTATAATGCGATACCCATTAAGAGTTGGTTCTCCGATCCAATGGATACAGCATTATTATCATTGCTTCCGATGCTGGACGCACTTCGATTCACAAACGATGTACGTTCCGTATTATCACGTAATTTACACTTGCATCGTATATGGTAGCAGGTATATAAATTTCATACACTGGACCATCTAGTTGTACTAGCCGTAGACCCTCTACGAAACGAATGCGTTCGGAAACTACTCTTAATAAATTACCTATAAAAAATTAAAAAAAAAAAAAATAAAAACAGTTAAAAAAAAACAATCTAAAAATTCTTAAAAAAAAAAAAAATTATATATATATATATAAATATATATGAATTATATGGTGGTGCTGTGACACATAAACGAATTTTTTTTCTCAACTATCAAAAAAAAAAAAAAAATATATATATATATATATATATGTTTTCTTAAATCCAATTTATATAAATTTTTTTTCCTTAACTTTTTTTTTTTTTTGATTTGTTAAAAAATAAAATTTAAATTATTTATAAAAAAAATGCTGGAAACAAGAAAAGAAAAAAACAATTTTTTTTATTTCCTAAACGTGACTGTACTTTTTTTCGTTTCGTTGTTCTTGTTCTGTGTGTGTTTTCTATGCAGGAAAAAATTTTCAAAATTATATCATATACATAAATAAGACCTATATATATATATATGTATATATATAAATATATATATATGTATATATATATATTGAGATATATGTTGTAATTTTTAAGACACCTATTAAAACATTTACATGTGACTACTTTTTATATATACATAAATATAGTTTGTTATAACTGTAAAAAAAAAAACAAAAAAACTATATAAAATTAATTATAATATTATTATTATTATTATTATTATTATTACAAAATGGCTTTTTTTCCCCAGCAAAAAAAAAAAAAAAACGCGATATCAACTTTTATATATATTTTGTACAAAAAAAAGAAGAAGAAGAAGAATCATGTAATTTGTTTATTAAATAAAATTGTTATAAAAAAAAGAAATGAAAAAAATTAATAATAAAAATGAACAAATAAAATTGAGAAATAATAAAAAAAAAATTTATATAAATTAAATATTTTAATTTTAGCTAATTTAAGTTAATTAAATTTAAAAGAAAAAGAAGAAGAAGAAGGAAAAAATAATTGAACAAATTGTCAAAAAAAAACAAGAAAAAAATTTGAATGGTTAAATAAAAGAAAAAATAGTTTAAAACATTTACAAGCATACTTAAAATATATATAAATACATAAGTCAAAAGCCAATTAAATAGACAGCGAACTACGGCAGAGCCATAGCCATACACACACACACACATACATACACAGACAGACACAGAGGCAGAGGCAAAGAAAGAGATAGACAGACACAGAGTCCAGCAACTATTTGCTTGGGCCTTGCTGGTTCCTTAGACTTTAGAATAGAATGATCAAACTAAACACACACACACACACATACACACACACACATACAGACACATACACTTGCAAACAATTAACTTAGTAAATCTGTTGTCTTTTGTATAAAAAAAAAATGAAGAAGTGAAAGAAATGCTTGCGAGCTAATCAGCATTGTTTTAAGCTTAAAATTAAATAGTTTTATTTATTTATTTAATTAGACATTTTTTTTTTTTTTGTATTTTGTATTTTGGGTAATTGATAATTATAAATATATATATGCCAATAATTTCAGACCTCAAACATTACCAAAATCAAGGTAGGCCTGCTCGCGAGCATTCAAAGAATTCTAATTAATCATATGTGTACTATATCATTTTGTAAACTATCAAAAAAAAAAAAAAACAAATTTAATTATTAAATAAATAATAAATAAACAGAGATTTATTATGAGGAAATCTGCTTCCATAGTTAGTTATATAAAACAAAAAAAAAATACCTTAAAAAAAAAAACTGTTTCAACGTTAAGCAAATTTTTGTTGATATTGAAAACTAAAAAATAAAAAAAAAATAATTAATTCTAAGAGAAAGAAGAAAATAAATATATAAATAAAAAAAAAAATATAATCATTTGTTTATATTGAAATGCTTACCAATCCAATCAAGTCTCAAGCTCATGCCAATAAGAAATCTGTTCTTTAACTTTTTTTTGTTTTTTGTTTTTGGTCTGATGATTTTGTGTTTTTTATAAATGTAAAATTCTGTGTTGTTGTTAATTTTGAGTAGTTTTGTAGGTTACAAATTTGTTAGAATGCTAAAGTTAAAATGGGAAAAGGAAAAACAAAAAAAGGGAACACAAAAAAATATAGAAACTTTGTAATCCAAATAAGTTAAAGCAAATCTGCGCAAATCAAAAACAAAAAAAAAGAAAAGAAAAGAACAAAAAACTGTAAGAAAAAAAAATCATATTTAAATAAATTTAAAAAAAAACTGCGCGCATTCAATAAACGCGAAATTGTTAAGAGCAATCAATCATGTATGTATGAAAAAGATTAAAAAAAAAAAACTAAAAATTAAAAAAAAAAAAACTTTGTTTTATTTAAGTTTGGTTCGCGGCCTTGGAACAAAAGAACCGCAGTTCGTGTTGGTTCATTTTTGAATAAATCATAGAGCAAAATAATTTGATTAAAGAAAACACAACAAAAAGACAGACCTAAAGGTAGGTGCCTGTTTTTTTAAAGCTTATTGCATTCCAATGGGTAAAATCTTTTAAATTGTAATAATTTACTTTAGATTTAGGTAGAATCCAGCAAGTTCCAAAGAATCAGGCAAGTCATCTTCGAAGTGGTTCCTTTTGCTTCAAGCAAAAAAAAAAAAAAAACAAAAGGCGAGAGATCGGTCGGAATTAGGACTAAAACCTATTTGAATTCGTATTAAAGCAATATAGATTCCAGGAAATGTGCTGCCTATAAAATAAAAAAATCACGTTACCCCAGAGATGACTCGATCAATTTGTCAAGGCAGAGTCTATGGCGCCTGGTCCTGTTACTGAAATCATAGGATTATTACTTCCCCACCCATTGTATTTATAAAAATTTGCACAAACTCATTCCTAAAAAATAGATTTATTTTGAATAGAAATATTGGGGAAGAATTAATTAATAAAGAGTGTGTGTGTGTGTGTGTGTGAATTTAAAAACTAATATTTTTTTTGAAGAAATATTTGAAAATTACTTCCAAAGTTTCTTGATGGACATGTTCTTTTCAGAGTCCTTTTGCATAACCTTGGCCACGGCCATTTCGAAATCTTCTTGGGTGACATGAACACGTCGCTCACGCAAGGCATACATGCCAGCTTCAGTGCAGACACCCTTGACCTCGGCACCAGATGCACCTGGCATCAGTTCGGCTATTTTACGTAAATTAATGCCGCGTGTTAGATTCATTTTACGCGAGTGAATCTTGAGGATATCGAGACGGGCCTCCTCGTTTGGTGGAGGGAATTCGATTTTACGATCAATGCGGCCAGGTCGAAGCAAGGCTGGATCTAAAATGTCGATACGATTGGTGGCCATAATGACTTTGATGTTTTTGGTGGCCTCAAATCCATCCAGCTGATTGAGCAACTCCAACATTGTGCGCTGGACCTCGGAATCACCGCCCGAACCAGATTCGATACGTGATGAGCCAATGGAATCGATTTCGTCCATGAATATAATGGATGGTGCATGCTCTCGGGCCATAACGAAAAGTTCGCGCACCATGCGGGAGCCTTCGCCAATGAATTTCTGGACCAACTCCGAGCCGGAGACACGGATGAAAGTACATTCGGTGTGATGGGCAACGGCACGGGCCAGCAGTGTTTTACCAGTACCAGGGGGTCCGTAGAGTAGTACACCTTTGGGCTGGGCAATACCCAAAGCATCGAAAAGTTCTGGATGTTTGACGGGCAATTCAATGACTTCTTTGATTTCCTTAATTTGCTTATCAAGGCCACCGACCATTTCGTATGTGGAGTCGGGCACTTTCTCCACCATCATAAGGGATACTAATGGATCCACTTTGTTGGGCAGTATTTTGTGCAGGGTATAGCTTTCATTGCGCAAGGCAACGCGGCAATTGGGAGTCACGTCGTTGATGTCTATGTTCTTGTCCAGATCGACCACAAATTTACCCTCTGGATGCACTTTCACGAGGACTTTCTTCTTGTCCATGGGCTTTACTACCTCGCCCACATAACTGCCTTGTTCCTGCAGCAATTGCAGTTCCTCGCGCAGCATACGAACTGTAGTGGAAAAGTTTTGCAATTCATTTTAAATGTGGATAATCCGGTGTCTGCTTACCCTTGGCATTGAGTTCATTGCGCTGAGCCTGGAGACGACGAAGATTTTGACTTTTCTCGGCCACAATCAATTGCAGTTCCTCAATCTTTTGTATAAAGTAAGAACGAAAGCCTTCGCCTTTTTGGTAGGCTGACTCGATTTCCATCTGAATAAATTGCATGTTTTTTTTAGTGTCAGCTTATTGTTTGGTATAATATTGTGCTTACCCGGTTGGTGACAGTCATTTTGCTTAAACAATAATTGCGCGATAATTGTATTTATGTGTTTTAATGCGCTCCTCAGAAGAAATTTTTTGATTATGACTCGGCACTTTGGCTAGTGTTGCACAGCGCACCAACGAACCTGCGATTTTAATAAAGAACGTTCATGTTCATGTTGATTTTTCGTTGCTTTATTGTTTTGCTTATTAATGAAAGTTTCAAACCTTCATGTTATATGAATGTTTTTCATTTTTTTCATATGCCTGTTTATTTTAGACAAGCGTTGCACATAATTTCTACTTGTTATAATTGTGTCTTCTAAAATTTATTGACATAATGTTTAAAGTTCGCGCGTAGCCTCTTTAGCATATGTACACACTGCTCTCTGGTTTTTCTAATGCCAGTTTTTTCTGTATTTTCAACTTTAACTAGAACTCACATATATTCTATGAATTTAAATGAAGCAGTTGTTTTTCTTATGATTTATTTATATCAAAAATATAATTTTAATATATTTACATGTTTGATAAAGTTCGTTCATTCGTGAACTTATCAACCGTTCAATTTGAGGTTAGAATTTCCAAAGAAATATTTATTTTCTAAGACAATTGAGACTATTTACGCAACTAAGAAGGTGGGTCGCACTATATTGTATGAATTAAAGCAAACAAATTGATTGAAATAATTCCACAATTTTCACAGATTGAATACACATGGCCGCCGCAGTAGCTAGAGTTGGAAAATCTGTTCATCGCATTTTTGTCGGCAATCTACCGTGGACGGTGGGGCACCAGGAATTGCGGGGATATTTCAAAGAATTCGGACGTGTTGTTTCCGCTAACGTAATATTTGACAAAAAGACTGGCTGCTCCAAAGGTTACGGATTTGTCAGCTTCAACAGCCTTTCCGCTCTGGAGAAGATTGAAAACGAGCAAAAACACATATTGGAAGGCAATTATTTAAACATACAAAAGTCTTAATCACATTGCCAACCAAATACACGTCAACTTAACTTTTTTTATCGTACAAACTCAAACACCAGTTATAATTTAGGAGTAAAATTCATTCATCATCAGAAATAACAAACAAAACAACATAAAGCATTCATTTTGCGATGACAGATAGCGATTTGGACTTGGAAGATCATGGAGAGGAAGATGAAGAGGAGCAGTTCGCCTTGGCCAGCAGTTATGTAGCCCAAAAAACAAATGAAATCAGTCGCAATGACTTGCTCGTATTCTATGGCCATTATAAGCAAGCCACCGAAGGACCATGTCGCACACCATGCCCAAATGTTTTACAAATTAAAGCTCGTTCCAAATGGTATGCCTGGCATGATTTGGGTGAGATGAGTAAATCGCTAGCAATGCGGGGATATGTGGAAAAGCTGAATCAATTGAAACCCGATTGGCAGCAGGGAAGTTCAAAGGAGTCCAGCAATTCATCCTTTGGCACTGGCCTGGGCCAAGGCAGCTGGGTAGTTCATTCCATTGAGTCTGTGCCTATCGAAGAAGGCAAGCCCGAAAATGAAAAGAATGTCTTCGACCATGTAAAAGAGAACAATGTGGATAAAGTACGTGAAGTCTTGCAGCCGAATGATCTATCAAAATTGGACGAGCATGGCATGGGTCTCATCCATTGGGCCGCCGATCGAAATGCTGTCGATATAATACAATATCTGCTTATTCGTGGCGTTAATATAAATCAACGGGATAGTATGCAGCAGACTCCCTTGCATTATGCGGCCAGTTGTGGCCATGTGGAGGCCCTGCGTTATTTGTTGGCTCTGAATGCTGATATCAGCTTAAAGGATGAGGATAATCAGACCTGCTTGGATGTGGCTGATGATGAGGAAATCCGTAACTTGCTAAAAACCGAGATTAAAATACGCAAACAATAATTTCAAATTTCCACAACTGTGACCATCTTTCCTCTTTGAATAAAAAGAACAAATAAAACTATCTAATTTTTATGTCGAATATTTTTGATTGCGGAAATGCGGGGGTACTCCAAAGTATAGCCATAGCCGTCTGTCTACCTTACTTGGGATTTGGACTCCCAGTGCATACGTTTGTTTTTTTCCCCCCCTTCCGAGAGTCAAGGCTTCGTTCATTTCAGCTCGCCTAAGCCAGCTTGCTGTAGTTTTGACTAGTCCGCTAGATGGCGCGTTTGTTGTGGATTTCATAGTAATCTTTTGCATTGCTAAAAGAAATCCAAATGGATTTTTTCATAAAATATACGTGCTTTGATTATGTTTTTTCGATCTGATCTTGTAAGCTGCTTTTGTTTAGTTTGAAAGAACACTTTAACTTTCCTTTCGATTTCACTCAATTTGAAATTCATTTTAAAATACTTTTCAATACACTTTACATTTACACGCACCTTAATATCAATTAAGGTAAGCAAAACAAACAAGTTTAAACAATAGAATGTTGGAAATAACGATGATTTTTATTTAGACAGCATTGATTGAAAATGCCGGCCACCTTTAAGGCGCTCTGCCGGCGCAATTATCAAATTGAGCTTGGAATGTGGCAGCGTTGGATATTTGAAACAATTATGGTGTTTATTTTATTATCAATCATTTTGGTTAATCCAGTTTCGCATACAAGAAATTGGCTGTACAATCGCGGCAAGACCGTGGATGAGGGTAGTTCTTCATCCAATAAAATGGATGATATCAATATATTGACGTAAGTTGGTAAGCGAATATCAAATGTTTTAAGATCGGCAATTTTGTTTTTTGAAAATAATCACAGTAAAATTGTGGATGCCAATCGCGATTCGGCCAAATATATTTTAGTGTATTCACCACCCTTTAAATTTGCGCAAACTGTGGCTAATAATGTGGCCAATACTCTATCACTGAATGGTACAATTAGCTTTGACACCAGCAAGGCCATGCAGGATGAGTTCGATGAACGCACAACCCTGGCTGGTATTGTCTTTAATGGGCTGAAAAATACCGATGAAGTGCCGAAAACCCTATCAGTTAGTGTGCGATTTCCCAGTGAATTTCGTACGATAAATCCGATTTTATCCGAAGATCGTCTTTGGGTCACACGGTGCTCGGGCATCATCAATGCGAATCGTGATAATGCCAATGACAAAGAGACGTCTCAGGATTTATATATACGCGAGGGATTCCTTCAGATACAGCATCAGGTCTTTGTCGAATGGTATCATATGTTGCGTAATAGATATCCCACGGATTATACGGAGCCAAATATTGAGGTATTCAATGTGCGAATGAAAATGCACGATGAGCCCTGCTCGGCAGTTGGTGTCTCAGCTGTACCCGAATTTATATTCTATTTTCTGTTTTTAATGCCGTTTCTCAATATTGTTAGGGTAAGTTAAATCATTTTGCATTTCAAGAGTCTAGCATTCTTTTTAATTCGAATTGCCACAGAATATTGGCTCACAACTTAAAGAAAACTGCTTTACCTACCTCTGGCAATACGGTTACTCATTTTGTGTACAATGGACTTCGGCATTTATGATAATTTGGGCGCGTATTTTCATATTGGGCCTTGTTGTCATTGTCTCCATATATGTAAGTATTTAAAGAAGCCGAAATTAAAGTTCGGCTGTGGCCGGGCTTGGGGATGCCCTGTACCTAGTAGAGACCGAATTAAATAAACACACAAGTTGGCAGCACTTTGTTAAAGCGCGCCATCTAGCGGATTGGTCAAACAACCGCAAGTTTGCCTAGGCGCGTGTAAATGAAATCTTGCCTTTGATATATTGTTTTGCTGATATCTTTTGGTATCTAACGAAAGATTTTTGGGATTTTCAACATTCTTAGAGCCAATTGAAAATTAACTTTTAAAAAGTGACGAAGAAAGAATTTAAAAATCAAATAAATGAATCCACCTCCCAAGTCTGTTTGCTCTGGCCTTGATCTTTCCTTGGATGGGACTTCGACATCTCTTCGGGTACAGGGTAGACTAGAATATTATTGTTTGACAATGAAAACTCCTTTTGTTTTCCTTAGATTGTCTGGTCTCTGAGTTTTTCTTTCGATGTAATCGCTTTATCGCTGATGATTGGCTTTACAATTTTGTATGCCACTGAATTTGTTTTATCTGCCTTTGTAATATCGAAAGTATTTTGCGATCCCTGCAATGCCATATTGTTTAGCATCGTCATTTGGACATTTAACTATTCCGTTTTCAGCATTATCCTAGAACGATATTGGGATGTTCAAGGCTTTTATGAAATTGTTATATTAATTTTTTTCTTTAACAATCAATTGCCATTCAGTATGCAGCTATTTCAACGAGCCATCGATAAGCTCGAGTCCGTTAAGGCCCAAGATATAGGCATACTCTATGGCTCAGCCTTGCTGACGATTATATTGTGTTTGACTCTTCTGTTTGTCCTGCAATGGCGTTCACCGGGTCGTCTGCTAAGCCGTCGAATAATACGGGGCAAGAGACGTAAGGAGAGGCATGAACAAGCCCGTTATTTGCATTTCGGACGTACACCGAGTTGGCACAACTTTGAGTTCGGCGATGTGGGTAGTGTGGAAATGTTGAGGCTTAAGCATATCAGTACCACACATCGTCAGACGGAACGGAAGATACTAAAGAATGTATCGGCTCGATTTTATAGAGGTGAAATCTATGTGCTTTTGGGGCATATCGGTGCCGGTAAGTTGACTCTAATGCGAGTTATATGCGGCATTAAGTATCCGGTTCGAGGTAAAATTCTTGTTTTGGGCGAAGAGTTCCATGAGAATCCAAATAAGATGCGCCGTATGATCGACTATCGGACTTTGGATAATGGCTTGGCCCAGTATTTAACAGTCGAGCAGACCATTATACATTTTGTTAGAGTAAAGTCACGTGATAATAATATGGATCATGTGTATGTGGAAGCCAGACATTGGTTGGAATATTTAGATCCTTTTATATTGCATCGAAAGCAGCGTATACATCATTTGAATTACGGGACCCAAAGACTTGTCTCGCTCTGTTGTGCCCTTTGTGGTGAAACGCAAATTTTGGTACTCGATGATCCTACCAAAATGCTTAAAAATCATGAGGCCCAAGCCTTTTGGAATATCGTTATGCTTGAGAAGCATGATCGTGCCATTATTGTGAATACATATAGCCTGGAGGAGGCGAATAATATAGCCGATCGTATTGGTATTATCAGCATAGGAGTTATCGAAGCCAGCGGTACACCCTTCTTTTTACGTGCCAAATTTAATAATACACTTGAATTGGTAAGGTTTTTTTTTTTTTTTGTAATATACCCAGAAGGTCAAAGGGCTTACTTAATTGGCTCAGTTTTTTTTTTTTTAGATTTTAATTAAGAAACCGCATATACCGGATCAGCCAATCACAGACTTTCTAGAACAATATATACCCGATATAGAGCCAGAAAATGAAATCGGCGATACGCTAACCTATAGAATCAATATTAATGATCGTCCGATTGTTCAGCGTATGCTGATACATTTGGAAAATAAACGCAAAATGTTGGGCATTGAAAATATCCGTTTGGTTTCCGGTGAATTAGCTGATATCTATATGAAATTGGTAACCTCATTTCGCCTACAACAGCACACCATACCGGATGTCAGTGAGTCTATAATTTCTTCTCCAAAGAGGATTTCATTTATATTTTATATTTGTAGCTCAAACCTTTAAATATCAAATGGTATCGAAAAAGCAATTGAGAAGGCAACAGATTCGTTCAATGTTCTATAAAAAAATGATACATGCCGCCCCGAATGTCTTTCCGGTTATAATGATAATAGCAATGTTTATTGTTGTCGTGATTATAGCACGTTTGGCTGTGGTCTTGGATGTGCCCGATGTCCGGCAAAATGAAATCCATTTGGGCTTTACAAAGAACTCGAAGGCCTTTGCGAAAATACCAGATATTAACTCATGCGGCTATATAGGCATTAAGTCCTTGAAGCGTTTGGAGAAATATAAAAAATCGAATGGTATGTCGCGAACATTTGAGGCCGATTCGTTTTCCTGCTCCGAAGGCTCGTATAAAGATGAGCTCAAGCGCAAATCGCAGGTCACAATGATGGGGGCCGTCGAAAAAGATGGCGATCAAATTATGAATGGCTATATAACTCAGGACACCTTCCATTCGGCTCCCATGACACTCAATTTGCTACACAATATTATTCTGAAGTTAGTTGAAATTCGAATTTCATTTTGGTTCCCTAAGATCATGTTAAGTTTTTTTTTTCTTAGGTTATCGTATCCCACAGAATCGGATGTGAAATGTACGGTTAGTAATCAGCCGCTGCCCACTTCGCTATCAATGAAAATCAATCTATTGGATAATGAAATAGCCCATATTAATTGCCCCGTGGCCCTGGGTAGTATCCTGCCATTGATAATGTCCACCTTCATTATACCCCTGGTGGAGGAGAATATCTATGGTATGCGTGTTTTACAAATAATTGCTGGTATTGGTTTAAATATCTATTGGGGTGTGAGCTTTTTTTGGGATTTTATCACATTCTTTATCTATACGATTATAATTGTGATCATAATGGCCGTGGCTGGTATTGGAAATTTCGGCATTATCGAAAACTTGTGTAAGTCGAAAACGAAAACAAATTATACAAAATAATTTTTATTTCATTTTCTTTTTTATTTTTTGAAGTAATATTCCTATTGATAATTGTATATGGTTTGGCTGCGATACCCACAACCTATCTGATATCCATGTTTGAGAATACCTCAGTTATGAGAGCATTTTTAGTCTCTCTGCTTGTACACACCATTACGGGTGACTATATATATATCTGAATATATTCGAATATCTTTAATTATTTTTTATTTGTTAATTTTTAGGTATCTTTACTTATATACTCTATTGGGATGTGGCAAATAGCAATGTGGTATTCTTTTATGCGGCTTCGTTTTTACCGGGTTTCTCTTTGCTCGATGGCATCAGTAATGTTTATACGCAATGTAAGGAAATGGCCAAATGTGTCTCGAAATGTAAAGCCCAATCGTATTGTACACCTTCGAATATGCATGATACCATACCTCATTGTAATTGTAAGTATTTTAATCTAAGATATTTTCGTTATTCATAACAAATCAATCAATAAATTTTGTAGTTGAAAGCCCTTTTATATGGTCTGATCCTGGCATATTACAAGCTTTGACATTTATGATTTTCATGGCTGTCATTGTTGGAATTCTGATATTTTGCATTGAGCTGCATCGACGTGAAAAAATGTTTCATTCATCTAGAGAGTAAGTATTCTGTAATTAAAGGTACATTCTACAATTTTCCCCTTGTCTGTCTGTCTATAGCTCAAATATTTGAGACTATAATTTCATTTTCTCATCTTGCCATTCTCTTTGAAATTTTCAAAGCCTCGTATTTTCTACAGTTTACAAATTTTAATGTTATTAAGTTGCAAAAACTTGTTAGACAGAAAAAAATCTTTCGTTTAATACCAAACATGATAAAAATCGGATCCTGATTACAGGAGATAATAGTAAAACAAAATCAATGAAACACCTAGTCAAGATTTCGTTTCCGCTAGCCTAGGCAAGCTTGCAGTTGTTTGACTAGTCCGCTAGATGGCGCGCTTTAAGAAACAAATTTGATCTTGCCAGCCAGTGTTGCCACATTGAGTGTTGATAAAACAAATCCTATAGAAATTCTTGTTACTGAATATCCCAATTTTTTTTTTCCAGTTTACATAAATTACGTTCCGCCTGTTATCCTTTCGATGATGCCGATGTGGCCGATGTGAAAATGAAAATAGCCGAGGCCGATATTAGTAGGTGCAAACTATCGGTATTTCTGGTGGATCAGGTAGAGGCCAGTATACCCAGAAGAAGCACCAAGCTTCACACAGTCTCGTTTGCTCTGAATAAGTACATGAGCATGGGCATTTTGGGTCCAAGGAATTCGGGCAAAAGTCATTTGATGCGGCAATTGGTGGGCGTGGATGGCTTTGCATTTGGCGAGATTTATGTGCGCGGCTTGGACTTCAAATATGATCTGGATAAAATTCAAGCCTATGAGGGTTATTGCCCGCAGAGTTATGGCCTGCTCAGGCAGTTGACTCCAAGGGAGCACATACGCCTCATTTGTATGATACGTGGTGTGCCCGAGCCCAAAATAAGCGAGAAAATGCATGATATCAGTCAGATGCTAAACATGACCGGGTGGATGCATCGGAAATGTATTACCTTGTCACCAGAGAAACGGCGCAAGGTCAACGTGGCCATTTCCTTGGTGGCCTATAATAAAATACTTGTCTTGGATGAACCAACGACTGGCATGCCGGCCACCACGCGTCGTGAGATTTGGAATCTCTTGCGGTATATACGTTATTGCGGCAAGACTATTGTCTTTGCCAGCACCGATGAACAGGAATGCAAAATTTTGGCCGATTTTATTGTGCTTTATCAGGACAATGAAATGTTGGCCATTGGGAGTCTACAATATTTACGCTATAAATATAGTCATGGGTTTTATCTGGAAGTGCGTCTAATACGTGACGGCGAAACAATCGAAGAATCTGAAGAAAAGTGAGTACACTTTGTTTTTGTTTATAAAATTTTTTAACTTTTCTTTTGGTTGTATTTAGTTTGCGTAAGGATGCCGAAAATTTGAATCGTTTTGTTAGTTTTTTGCATGAAAAATCAGAGATGGTGTAAGTAGAATAACATTAAAGAGATATAGATAAAAATGGCTTATCGAATTTTAATTTTTTTTTTGCTTTAGTGCAAGGCAGCATAATTGGTTCAAGTTTTATGTGCCCGTGGGTCATATTCTCTATTCGTTTCTTTATGGTGCCATAGAGAAGAATAAAGTGCGTTTGAATGTCTATGATTATTACATTTATCAGGCCAATATGCACAATATTGTCACTCAAATTCAAAAGAAACGCACCGAACTCAAACGTCGCCAATCCGTTGATGTCGAACCCATCAAGATAACCACTGAAAAACGTAAAAAAAAATTTAACAAAAATTAAAACAAAACCAGAAAAAAAATAATACTAAGAAAATTTATTGGATACAAATATTTATTTCAAATGTTGCAAGAATAAAAACAAAATCAAATCAATTATGCCGAAAATTTGAATTTGCATTTGAATTTGCATAGTTCACTTGTCAAGGTGGCGCCAACTATTGTTTTCTATGCCTATCGAACTACGATAGACAAATGCCTTGGCTATCGTCTAGCTTCGGCATTTGTTCTTGTTATTGCTGTTGCGCTCTCAAACAGCTGACGGTGGCGGCATTCGCTCTCAGTTTAGTTTTATTTCGTTAGTCTCTTAAAACAAAAAAAAAAAAAAAAAGTTTTTATTCCACTCGTGTGGTTATTTTACTTATTTTTATTTTTTTATTGTGTATATTGATAGAGTATAATTAAAAGGTATTATTAAGTTAATTGCTTTAATTGTGCGCGTTATTGTTTTAAGTGCAAAATATTATTCTATGTCTGTTGTAATTTCGTTTCGTGCTTTTGACTTTTCGGTGCACATTTCTCTATGAATATTAAAATTACATATGTTTGGTGTGCACACACACACACACATACACATATAGACTCGTGCATACATACAAAGAATGCCGTTTGCTGCAGCGCTTTAGAATTTTGATTGTGCCGTAGTGACGTAGTTTCTCTCAAAGCAAAAAAAAAAATCAAAGCGAAGCTGTGATTTTGTTAAAACTATTTGGTGCCTTTTTTTGTTTTTTATCTGTATATTTAATAATTTGTTTGTTTAAGTGATTAAGGGAAATTGTGTACATTGAAAATGTGTAAGACTTTTTGCATGCGCATTTCCAATGTGCTGATAACAGGGTGCCGAAAATTATAGTTTGATCGTAATATTTTTGAATAAAAGATGAATGAGTTTTACAAAAAATTTTCAATCAATAAAATTAAATCAACATTCATAAAATTTATATAAAAAAAAAAACAAATTTTTACCCCCACTGAATTATAAATATATATATATATATCGCCATCTCTTTCTTTCTTTTAGTTGAAACTTTTGCTGTTCGGGGGCCCTAGACTGTGACCGTTTTGTCATACATGACGTATGTGTAATATATTTGTCATATAACCATACACGGAATTGACCTCGACATTATGGCCATTATGGCTAATGGCTAATTGGTCTCTCTCACATACCAAACCGGTCGATTATGAGCTATACTTTTTTCCTTTATAGTTTATTACCCAGTACGTACAGGACGTTAGGAGCCCTCATCATGTTTTTGTAATGCCGACAACCTTCTCAATTTTCATTAATTTGCCCTTTTAGGTAAGTTCAAGACATTTTTATTAATTATTCATCCTGTCATATATACACAAATCGAAGGACCCTATTCGATTTGCATTTGAGGTGTGGCGCATTTGTCGTATACCGAAAAAAAAAAAAAAACAGAATCGAGTTGACCAGAGAAATGCATACAGACAAATTTAGTAAATTTTACAAATTGTGCTAGAAAATATAAAAAAAAAAATAAATAAAGTGTCCAACAAGTGTTTTGTGAAATTTCCACCAAATCCTTCGAATTCTCTTTCAAAATGAAATCCAATAATTTGGATTTATCGATTCCACTGGATAATTGGTCAAAATTTTTGGAGCGCAAATTTAGTTCTCAACTTTCTTGTGTGAAACTTGTGGCATCTGTTTATGCATTTTTCATTTGCAAAGGTCAAAGGTTCCTTCAAGGTGGCACGTGATCCCACAGACACTTGTGGCAGCAGGGGCTTCCCTTTTGGCCCAAACTGAATCATCAAGTGTTGAACCCCCAAATTCGTTATTCACAAGTCCCATCAAGTTTATTTATATTTGTCATGTGATTCATACATTTTTTGCTTTCCTTTTTTTTTGACTAGTTCATAAAGTACTTAAAGCTGATAAAGAAAGAATTATATAGCTAAAATAATAAATAGTCAATAATGTTATTGATAAACATTTTATGACAATTTATGCTTAAGTTATTAGCTAATGACTAATTAACTTAAAATTTTTGAAAAAAAGCTTTGTTCTAAAAATCCTCAATAATAAAAAGTCAAGTAAATTGGAGGGAGGCTTATTAATACGACTTTTGTCCAAGGGGGTAATTCTGCTTGAGAATTTGAGAATATATAAATTTGACTACGCCTGTACTGTTTTGTTGGGTACTGTACTTTTTGAGCGCTCATTATGATCCGCCTTCTAACGGTATCT
Organism: Scaptodrosophila latifasciaeformis; assembly: GCA_037075145.1. Classification (NCBI taxonomy): domain Eukaryota; kingdom Metazoa; phylum Arthropoda; class Insecta; order Diptera; family Drosophilidae; genus Scaptodrosophila; species Scaptodrosophila latifasciaeformis. The sequence continues at coordinate 3,590,173 of JBAMCM010000429.1, forward strand.
TTTTGGGCTTCCTTTATAGTCTTTTTATCCTTTGAATATGCCATCTATCGGAAGGAAATATCTTCTGCTGATTGCTTGTTGTCTACTGTACTTTTTCGCCTCCTTTAGGGTCCTTTAAGACTCATGTAAAATAGGCCATCTATCGGAGCATTTCCTTCTGCTGATTGCCTGTTGGGTACTGTACTTTTTGGGCTCCCATTATAGTCCTTTTATTCCTTTGAATATGCCATCTATCGGAAGGAAATATCTTCTGCTGATTGCTTGTTGGGTACTGTACTTTTTTCGCCCTCTTTAGGGTCCTTTAAGGGGGTCCTCCGTATGCCATCTATCGGACCATTTCCTTATGTTGATTGCTTGTTGTCTACTGTACTTTTTCGCCCCTTTTAGGGTTCTTTAAGACTCATATAAAATAGGTTCCTCCGTATGCCATCTATCGGACCATTTCCTTCCGCTCATTGCTTGTTGGGTACTGTACTTTTTTCGCCCTCTTTATGGTCCTTTTTAGACTCATATAAATGAAGTTCCTTTGAATATTATTTCTAGCTTGTTGTGCACTGTACTCTTGCAGCTCGAATTATGATCCGATTTTATAACTTTGAAAGATTATTACCCAAGCCAATTCTTGTTTGATTGAAAGGTTCGAGTCTATTAGAGGACTATGAAATGGGAAGATTCAGTCCAGAGACAAACTTTAATGACTTTGAATTTGGATTATAGAATGTTCAAGCAAGTCTGCCCAATTCTTCGATAAGTTGAAAGTGGAATTAATTGCCTCGTCAGGTTTGGCCATAAAATACCCCAATAAAAGTTTCATAAAACTTCCTCCTTATCAAGCCAATGTTGGTTGGACCCAAATACTTTGAGATACACCCAATTGTATATTGGCAAAATTTCTATTTTATACTCATCATTCTGATTACCTGCGACATGTGAGTTTTTCTTATCAACATTTTCTATTTTTTTTTTTTTTTTTTGAATGTGACTAAATGGCACGTGCCCACACTTGTTTTAACCGACATTTAAATAGTTCGATTCAATAAAAAAAAAAACTATTTCATTCTGATTTGAATTCTTGACAAAGGAGAGAAGGAGAGAGAGAGTAAAATAGGTTCAAGGTTCTTAAGCACTTCCCAATCATTTTCCTATACAAATATTATCAAACCTATTAGTCTTGCTAACACCTTGGCAGTCTTTCTATTTCCCAAAAAAAAAAAAAACGAGATTGTTAATTGCAAAGTCATCAAGTCGCAAGCAAAATGCTACTTAAAATGAAAAATGAAATATATATTTTTTTTATCAGCTTCTTTGGAACATTTCCAAATTATAAAAACACATTTAATTGGCTACTTGGAATTTATTTACTTTTATTGACTATCTGAAGACCTAAGTAGTCTGTTCGGCTCAGTGGATATTTGCTGAAGAAATCATATAATGAGTCATCTTATCTTCGGTCACTGAATCATTATAGATCAACCTACTTTTTTGTATGAGTCATACAGATAGTTAGATAGGCTTGTCACCTGTCACGGGAAAGGTAAAGGGTCTATTAGATTTATGGTAGAGAATAAAAAATATCGAAATATAATCTGATTAGGTAGCCTCGGGCGAGATCTCCAACCAAGACTAACTCATAGCTGATTTAAGTAAGTGAAAATATTCTGATCTCCGATCAAGCCTAATTCATAGCTGCTGTAGGTTCTGGACTATTGAAACCTTCCATCAAATTTAACTGTAAAAGTAAAGGTAGATTTTAGCAGCTGGAAAGACCTTTGACCCCAGCCTAATTCATATCTAATTGAGGTTCTGTATAAAATCAATAAGGCTATAGAATCTTTCTCTCAAATCGGAGTAAAATCCTATAACTCCCTAAAACATTTCCTAACGATCCATTTAAAGCTTTAAGGACGATTGAAACTCCGATTATCGATTGACCAGAAACAGGTTCAGACTTCAGGTACAGTACAACCCAAGCTTGTCTTGTATATATTTTTTTCGGATATTTTCATTGTTTTAAGGTTTTTTTTTCTGGATTTTGTTTTATGATTAGGAGATTCCCTCAATTTTTAACTTGGTTTTCCAATTCCTTTTTTGATATTGAAACTTTGCTCGAAATACTTGGATATGAGTACTTCCTCTCGGGCATTTCTTGATCCAATCTAGAGTTCAGTAAGTTCGCAACCACTCAAAATGTACCCGATAAACTATACCCACGACATACACCATATGTCTAGTTACTTATCGAGCGGCCGCCATCGCCATCGACAATGATGTTTCAAAAAAAAAAAAAAAACAAAATACGCATATACAGGTATTGTTTCTGATTATCACACAAATGTATCATAAATACACAAATATATACAAATTTATAACTCTTTCGTGTGTGTGTGTGTGTATAAGGCAAGTTATCAAAATTAAATATATAATCGATTCGCACCCTCGAAAGCAACGACGAGGACATTTCCGAGCAACTTGCACACTCGATTCGTTTGGTTCTCCAAAGTGAGCATGACGCCAAAACAAAAAGAGATAAAATAAAACGCTGGTTTTATTGTAAAGATTATTTGGTTCTATATAGATTTTTGTTGTAGTTATTCATAATTGATAAATATGGCAAATCCGTTAGCCGTCATTTCAGTATTGAATTGGTCGTAATACGAGACGAACGTGCGGTTGGTTCTCCGGGCACTCTTTTTTTTCATCGTGTTCCTAAAAGCGCCATTTCGTTTTGATTGACTATTTTTTTTTTTTTTTTTTTTTTTTTTTTTAATTGGAGGATAAAGTTTTTTCCTGTGAGTGTTCAAGTTGTATATAAAAGTAAAATTAATTTTTAATGTTTGTCAATTTTAAATTCAAATGAAAAGAAATAAAGTCCTCAAGTCATGCGTGCCAGGCAGAGTCAATAAGTTGAAAAGAGATAGATATATACGTAGCAAGCCAAAGTTTGGATTCTGCATGCGCAAGAGCGAGCCACAATTTGTGTGATTTTTATTCTTTGGAACAAAGAGTTCACTCGCCTATCTTCTTCTTCTTCTTCTTAGTTTTTTCTTTTTCGTATTCCATTTTATCAGGAAAAGAATCGAATGTTAAATCAATTAAGACAAATTTGTGATAAGATTTTTTGTCTGCCGTCTGACTTGTTCTTTTTTTTTGATAATAATTTTGTTTGGCGAGGTTTATCGCCCTTAAGTAACGATTTCGATTTAATTTGCTTAAGATCAAATAATCTTTTTTTTTTATTACCAATAAAAAATCTTATCAAATAATAATAAATTCATCAAACAATATTGACAAATTGTCAACGCGCTCTTATTTGAAAATATTACATTTGTATATATTTGTTTTTTTTTTTATGCGCTTTACGTAAACAATTGTAGGAGGAAGGGGGACATTTAATTATTTGCAACGGGAAAATTTTGTTATTTTGCCTTATCAATAGTATTATCGATTTCCTTGTTATGGTATATATGTGATATATTGTAAACATATGTCCGCATCGGGTCATTCATTCATTATCTAATAAGCACTTCAAAATTCAAATTCTTACGTATGTATATTCATATTTATTATTGGCTTATACTGATAATGATCGTTTCTATCTTTTATATCAAAAAAAAAAACAGCCAATAAATTGTTCAAATACCACAGCAAGTGATAATTCATTGGGCATATCCTAATGACGTACTTAAGTGATTGGAAATTACAAATATACTGATAAAGCTATTTTTAATTTGTATCACTTTCAAATTACGGAAATAGACATGCCAATGTTTGTGTAGTTTGAAGTATTCTTTAAATATTTTGAAAGTGTATTTGATTTTGTTTAAAAGTATCATTGAACTTGTACGAATTAGGCTAAAACAAAAATGCAAAAGTTGGCAGTCCTTAAAGTGCACGCAATGCGCCATCTAGCGGACTAGCCAAATAAGCTTGACTGAGCCGCTCTGAGCGGAGCCGTTATCTTGACTTAGGGTTTTTATTTTCGCATATTTCCTGTAATTGTTGACCGATTTGATTCATGTTTGGCATCAATCGAAAGATTTTTTAATTCTGCTGAACTATTCAATATCGAATTTTTAAAGGCTGTAGAAAATACAGGGCTTTGATAGGCTTGAAGGAGTGCCGAGGGGATATGGCGCAATCCCAAGCAGCTAAGAGGGTCTCTGACGTTGCCAAACATTTGTTTCATTTCGCTTGATTAAAATAAAAGCCGTCACAAATGTTTTCCAAACTTAGCCATCAATTTTTTCCCTCAAAACTGCTGACATATGTTTCCTAATAAAAAAAAGACGATAAAAAAAAGTAATTCACATCATAAATAAACACTTGAAATAGTTATTTATTTTTAAATCATTACAGAGTAAATAAAATCAACATAAGTGGACTTTTTTTTTTTATTATATCGATTAGAACTAATGCTACTTGTACCTGAAGCGGTGGGAACACATTAATAACGATATAAAAAGCAACTTAATTAACGAAATTGCCAAAATGGCAAAGGTCACGAATTGGACGAAATTTGTATTATTATTATGGAAGAATTGGACTCTGCATTGGAATCACAAATGGCAGCTCGTTATCGAATTGGTTCTGCCGGCTATATTCTCGCTGCTTTTGGTCCTGGTGCGCACCCTGGTCGATACCGAGGCGATGGGCAAAACCTACTACAACGAATTGAATATAAGTAATCTGGAATTATTCAAGTAAGTGTTTTATTTTTTTCATACGAATTGTTTGAAATTGTCCAAAAACAGTTTTGTCCCAGAAAAAAAAAAAAAAACAAAAATGTTTTCGTTTAATTTTTTTTTTTTTTTTTTTTGAAAGCACCCCAGCTTTCACTCTTTCACTCTGTGCTCGTCATCCTTATGTATTTATATTTTACACAAAGATTTCCAAAAAAAAGATAAGTCAAATGTTTGTCCGTTGCTTGTGTGCCTTTTGGACTCAACTGTACATTTGAAAGCACCGCAGCTTTCTTGATCGTTGCTTACGTTATCAAATCACTCTGTGCTCGTCATCCTTATGTATTTATATTTCACACAAATATTTCCAAAAAAATATAAATCAAATGTTTGTCCGTTGCTTGTGTGACTTTTGGACTCAACTGTACAGAGATATTCTCTAAATAATTGTTACCATTTTGAGGTGATTTTTTTTTCATTTTGTTGTATTTGTGTTCTTTTTCTTCTTCTTCTTCTTCTTGTTTCATCATTTAATTTGCAGAGAAAAAATGTATAAAACTCGAATAGTGCACGCGTTCATTGCGAAGCTATTTCCCAAACTAAGGTAAAAAAAAAAAATCATAATTTCATTTAGCAAATTTTTCAATCATCAAATTGGAATTTTGTTCATTATTTTTTTATGTTTATTAATAAATTCGATTTTAATTTTATTTCTTTGAAAACCAAATTAAATGTTAAGAATCACTGGAAAATTTCTATCCTTTTTCGTATCACATTTTTTCTTCATCAATTTTGTGTTTAATGTTGCTTTTAACAATTTTGCCAAATCATTCGCATAAATACTTTTTTTTTATATATTTAAAAAAATGTTGAAAGAAAATCTTTTCCAAATTAAAACAAATCGAAAAAAAAGAAAGTATTTAAATGTGTATTTAACCTACCGAAAAATACTTTTTCTATTTACTAATTCGATATATATATTCGATATATATAGAAAAAGCAGTTCAGTTCTTCCGTTGCGTTATACGATTTCCTATTCGCCATATAATAAATTTTTGGATGATTTGGTCCACGAGACAACGGAGAACCTGGAATTATATGGCTATACGGCCTATAATGATGCTGCCGCCTTAGAGAGAGCATTGATCCAATCGAATAATGACATCAATAATACTCAACTTGCTGGCATACAATTCGATGATTCATGGGCCAATTTGACAGAATTGCCGAAAAATTTTACCTACACCTTACGATTCCCCTCCGAGCTAAGAACTACCTCACTTAATATTGGTCTAACCTGGTTGACAATGTTGTTATTTCCGCTCATCGATTTGACGGGACCTCGAAATAATTTAGAACAAGATGGCGGCATACCTGTCGGTTATTTGCGTGAGGGTTTCCTGCCCCTACAAAATGTCCTGACACGAGCCTATTTGCAGCAAAGATCAAATCGAACCGATCTGCCAGATGTAGTAATGCAAAGATATCCCTATCCGGAATATATATACGATCCATTGCTTGAGGGTCTCTCTTCAATAATGTCTTTGATTATATTGCTAAGCTTTATATATCCTTGCACATATATAACGAAGGTAAGTGAATTTGACGTGGCTGGAATTAAGTCTCCTCTCACGGCATTTCAATCACTTGCAGTATATAACATCGGAGAAAGAGAAACAGCTGAAGGAAGTTATGAAAATCCAGGGACTCAGCAATTGGATTCATTGGACCGCTTGGTTTGTCAAATCGTTTATAATGCTCACCATATCGGCAATATTGATAGCCATTTTCATGAAGGTAAAAAAATAAATCAAATGGGATTTTTTTTCTAGTAATTTAAGACTATATTGATGGGAGATTTTCCAAGAAATCAATTGGGTTTCTCTTTGAGAGCTTCTCCGATAATTGAAGTCTATATTTATACAGTTCTAAGGAGCTGGCTATATTTTTAGATTCTTTTCGGGAATTCATCAAAATTGTCTAATTATCTAGATTAGTTCAAGGGGGAATTTTCCAATACTCAAAGGGTTCCATCTGCAGATTCTTTCCAGGAATTCAATTCTAAATTCTTTGAATTCTTTTAAGGAATTTTAATAGCTTTTCCAGGGCAGACATAACCGAGTTAATGCAGTCTTGAGTTCTTCTCCAGGAAGTCTGTTTTATTAGCTTTTTGAATGGTTTCTAGGAACTCAAATAGATAGTCCATCTATCTAGGTTCTTTAAGGCAATTCGGCTGGGTTCTTTTATTTTTTTCTTGGATTTTTTATTCAATTTATTTTTCTCTATTCCCAGATACATTGGACAGGCGATGTAGCCGTTCTGACCTATACAGATTTGTCGGCTTTGATCTTGTTTTTCATAGTCTATGTTGTGACCAGTATTTGCTTCTGCTTTATGATGGCCACTCTATTCTCCAAGGCTAGCACAGCCGCTGCGGTTACAGGGCTGGTTTGGTTCATTGCCTATGTACCATTCTCGTTCACTTTGGCTTCATACGAAGATCTGGATTTAGCTACTAAACTGGGCTGGTGCCTATTATCAAATACGGCGATGGGTTTTGGTGTGAAAATCATACTCGGCTTTGAGGGCACCGGTGAGGGTCTGCAGTGGAGTAATCTGTTTACACCCGTTTCGGTGGATGATACACTTACCATGGGCTATGTTATGCTTATGATGATCATATCGTGTTTTGTTTATATGATCATCTGTTTGTATGTGGAGCAGATAATGCCCGGTGAATTTGGTGTGCCGAAGAAATGGAATTTTCCCTTCACCAGATCATTCTGGTGTGGCGAGCCCGATTATATTGGTGTCTCGGATATACCAAATGGACAATTCGATCGAAGGAATCCCGATGCTTTCGAGGCGGAGCCAGTGGGCAAACATGTGGGTCTACAGATTCGAAACCTACAGAAAAAATTCGGTGACAAAATGGTGGTGAAAGGAGTTTCGGTGAATATGTATGAGGATGAAATAACCGTGCTCTTGGGACACAACGGAGCTGGCAAGACCACAACAATTTCCATGCTAACTGGCATGTTTCCGCCCACAGCTGGTACAGCCATTATCAATGGCAGTGACATTCGTACCAATATCGAAGGTGCCCGCATGTCTTTGGGCATCTGTCCCCAGCATAATGTACTCTTTGATGATATGAGCGTATCGAATCATATTCGATTCTTTTGCCGCATGAAAGGTGTCACAGGCAAGGCTGTTGAACTGGAGGTGGCCAAATATCTGAAAATGATCGAGCTGGAGGATAAGGCCGATGTGGCTTCTTCCAAGCTATCCGGTGGCATGAAGCGTAAGTTGTCCGTTTGCTGTGCTCTCTGTGGCGATACCAAAGTGGTGCTCTGCGACGAACCCAGTTCCGGCATGGATCCCTCAGCACGTCGCCAATTATGGGATCTGCTGCAGCAGGAGAAAATTGGACGCACTCTGCTGCTAACTACACATTTCATGGACGAGGCTGATGTGCTCGGCGATCGCATAGCCATTATGTGCGATGGCGATCTCAAATGTCATGGAACCTCATTCTTCCTCAAAAAGAAATATGGCTCGGGATATCGTTTGGTAAGTGCCAAGAAAAAACACATCACAAGATTTTACTATAACCTTTTTCATATATTTTTAGATCTGTGTGAAACGTGAAAATTGCCAGCCAGCCGAGGTGACGGCCCTGCTAAACAATTATATACCAGGCCTGGTGCCGGAATGCGATATTGGTGCTGAATTGTCCTATCAATTGCCTGATAGTTATTCGAACAAATTCGAAGAGATGTTCGGAGCATTGGAAAGTCACTCGGATGAGCTGTATCTAAATGGCTATGGTGTGGGTATTACCTCCATGGAGGAGGTCTTCATGAAGGTGGGCGCCGAAAAGGCCATCGATGGCAATCTCAAGGATCCCAAGGCCATCATGAATGGCAACACCGGCTATGGCGATGATATGGACAACGAATCTGTACAATGTAAGCAGTAATTGAACTCAGTCGATTAACTAAAACCGTGCTTGATAAGCTCAACTAACTGTTTTCAGCTGACGGCATGTTCTCCGAGAATCGGCGCCTGCTCCAGGGCTCGCAGCTCTTTAGAAGTCAATGGCAGGCCATGATACTAAAAAAGCTGCTCTATACCTATCGAAACAAGCTAATGTTCTTCATACAGAATATAATGCCAATATTCTTTGTGGTTGTCACAATATTGATAACCCGTTCCCAAGGCACTTATAAGACACTACAACCGATGACACCGCATCTTACGCAATATCCCACGGCTGTGACAGTCCTCGAACGTGACCAAAGTCTGACCAATGGTACAGAGATATATCAAATGTCTAATAATTATGAGGCTATCGCCAAATCCTATGGCTCCAAATATGGCTTCGAGACAACAGGCAATCAGAGTTTCACCGGTTACATTCTCGATCTGGGCGAGACGATACAAGTGCGGATAAATTCCAGATATTTGGCTGCAGCCACTTTTACCAATAACAAGATCACCGCCTGGCTGAATAATCAACCGCTGCATACAGCTCCGCTCACCGTCAATATGGTCTACAATGCTATGGCCAAGACTCTCTTCGATTCGAATACGGAAATCAGTGTGACCAATTATCCCTTGCCGTATAAGACAACAACGATTCTCTCCCAATTGAATATGGGCAATAATCTGGGCAGTCAATTGGCCTCAAATCTCTGCTTCTGTATGTGCTTTGTCAGTGCCTTCTATATACTGTTTTTGATCAAGGAACGCGAGTCTCGCGCTAAGCTATTGCAGTTTGTGGGCGGCGTGAAGGTCTGGACATTTTGGTTCTCGCAATTACTTTGTGATTTTCTCAACTATCTGATTACCGCTTTGATTGTGATCATAACGATTGTTTGCTTCCAAGAGGATGGCTTTTCGACGATCGGTGAATTGAGTCGTTACTTCCTATTGCTCGTGGTCTTTGGGTGTTCGGTCCTGCCGTTTACCTATTTGATGTCACTGTTTTTCCAGGAGCCCGCCACCGGCTTTGCACGCATCTCAATTATCAATATATTCGGTGGCTTGGCCCTGTTTATTGTGATAACGGTAATGTCATTTGATTTCTTCGATACGAAAGATACGGCTGCTACCTTGTCATGGATATTCCGTCTGTTCCCGCATTTCTCCCTAGCCATGGGCCTCAATAAGGCCTACACAAATGTGGCCACCCACAATGCCTGCGAGAATGCCAATGGCATTCTTTTGAATTTCGTCTGCGAGAGGATACCCGAATGCTGCAGTAAGTATAACTTGGATTTGGTATAGATAACTCTTTACCCCTTGACACTTGCCTCAGTCTAGTCGCGCAGTTTTAAAGCTATCATAATCAGACTTGGTATACAGCCATCTCATAGTTATAGGCTGTACATTTGTTGAAATCGGCCGTATTGGAACACTATATAACCATAACCAAACCTAAATCGGCTTTAAGAAGAGCTCCTACATTTATTGACAGATTCCTTTAATATTCGGGTAACTATAAGAGCTAGGATAACCAAACTTGGGAATCGGACTCCTTATGTGTGTACGCTGGTCAAGTTTATTTTTTTTTCTCCCCACGCCCACCCTTCCACCCCCTCATTTTTTCAAAGCCATGTAATTTCTAAAGCTTAAGGATTAAAGTATTAATTGCTTCTGAAAAGTTGTTAGAAATCTAAAAATCTTTCGATTGATATCAAACATGACTAAAATCGGACCATATTTACACGAGATATACAAAAAACAAATTTTGAGGGTCAAGATTTCGATTCCCCTTGCCTAACTGGCAAACGGTCGATTAAGCAGTCCGCTAGATGGCGTGCTTGCAATATTGTGAACAATGTGTTTGTTGGATTCCAAGGATTATTAAGATCAGAGGTTTTATGTGAATGCAGGCGACCTGGGTTACCACCCGACTAGGGTTGCCACCTTTTCTTTTTCAATTCCGTCTACTAGGGTACAAGGTAACCCAAACTCGGCCCCGTCCGAGTTTAGCGTTCGGCTTCATTTATATTAATATGACTCTTCTTCTTCTTCTTTTTAGATATGCAACCGTATTTCTCGTGGACAGCGCCTGGTGTCTTACCTGAAATTATTTATATGGTATTGACTTCGCTGTTCTTTTTCCTTATTTTGATAATGCGAGAATTTGGACTGATCAATGAATTGATTTATATGGTGCGCAAGCGTGCTATGTAAGTTTATAAGGTTTTTTTTTTCAAAATAAAAAAATATATTTATTTATTTTCTTAGTAAACCACCGCCACCACCGGAAAATGGTTATTTTGATGAGGATGTGGAAAAAGAACATCAGCTTATTGCGAATATGTCTTCGACTGAATTGTCCTCGAAGAATTTGGTATTGGATCGTGTCACGAAATATTATGGCAAATTCATGGCTGTCAATCAGGTCTCACTCTGTGTGCAGAGGTAAATTTTGAAAAGGGGGGAAAAATAAAAAAACACTTATGATTCGATTTGGTTTGGCTTGCAGCGCGGAATGCTTTGGCCTGTTGGGTGTGAATGGAGCTGGCAAGACCACCACCTTTAAGATGATGACCGGCGATGAACGTATTAGCTTTGGGGCAGCCTATGTCCAGGGCATGAGCCTGGCCAATGATATGAACAATGTGTATAAGGAAATTGGCTATTGTCCACAATTCGATGCCCTGTTGGAGGATCTAACTGGTCGTGAGGTCTTGAAGATTTTCTGCCTGTTACGCGGTGTCCAGAGCAATCGCATTAAGCAGCTATCCGAGGATCTGGCCAAATCCTTTGGCTTCATGAAGCACATAGACAAGCAGACACGCGCCTACAGCGGCGGCAATAAACGCAAATTGAGCACAGCCATAGCTGTGATAGGTAGACCCTCGGTGATCTATCTGGATGAACCCACCACTGGCATGGATCCAGCTGCCCGTCGTCAACTCTGGAATATGGTCTGTCGCATACGCGATTCAGGGAAATCCATAGTCCTCACCTCGCACAGCATGGAGGAGTGCGAGGCACTCTGCACTCGCCTGGCCATAATGGTCAATGGTGAATTCAAGTGTATCGGTTCCACGCAGCATCTGAAAAATAAATTCTCCAAGGGTCTCATACTCAAGATCAAAGTGCGACGCAATATGGATATGCTGAAAATGGCTAGAAAGTAAGTTAATTCGATTTCGAAATTGACCTAATTTGAATTTGGTTTATCTTTCCAAATTTCAGCAGCAGCAGTTTTAATCGCAATACCGATGAGCCCAGTGTGCCCAGTCAAATAGCCCAGCAGGATATCAATAATGTCAAGGAGTTTGTCGAAGCACAATTTGCACACTCAATATTACAGTAAGTTTTTAATTATTATTTTTTTTTAAATCCGAAAAGGTTTTAATTTTTCTTTTTGGCCTTTTCAGGGAGGAATATCAGGGTATTTTGACATTTTACATTCCATTGACGGGTATTAAATGGTCGGAAATATTTGGTGTTATGGAAAAAAATCGTGATCAATTGAATATTGAAGATTATTCAATAAGTCAGACAACATTGGAGGAGATATTCTTGGAATTTGCCAAATATCAACGAGAGGATCCACGCGTTGTACCGTGAGCTTAACTCTGATTTTTTTTTTACAAAAATTTAGATGTTTTGCGCAAAATCTTTTGGGCTTTATTTATTATTTAAAAAAGAAAAAAACAAAACAACACACACAAAACACAAACGCACACCTATAGAACAAGACATAAGTAGGTGTGCCTTGGACCGGTTTGCATGATCCCTTTTACACACACACACACACACACATACACATTTTGACTAATTTTGTGATTAATATTTTGTTTAGATTTTGATTTAATTTCAATTGCTTTTAATGGCTTAAATGACTAACTGGTTCTGTGGCTTTCATGTAACCCAAGTAAGAGTATCTTTATATATATATATATAAATATACGTGTGTGTGTGTATATTTTTGTATGATTTGTATAAAACAGCAAATCAAAGGCCTGGAATTTCCAGTCTTGCCTTGACTATGGCATAGAACAAGAACAACAACAACAACAACAACAACAAGAAGCAACAGAACAAGAGGGACAATCACCTGTCTAAAAGGAGAAACCGGAATTCAGTCAAGCACAAAAACCAAACGGATACTTCAATCACAACAACAATTCACAAAATTAAATTAAATCAACAAAATCTATATACATATATATATATATATACCTCTATATATATTTATATATATTTTTTAAGTTGAATTAGACAAATGAAATTAACAATTACGAAAACCGATGATGCCTTTGTTTTGTGATCTAATTAAATATATATAATATATGGATAAATGAGGAAACCTATGGTATTTAAATGTCTTTAAATTAATTGATAAATATATAAATATTTTAAATTCTATATCTACTTAAAATGTTAACTATTGGCTTTAAAATAATTTTAGGCTAAGTTTACTTAATTTTTTTATTATTTTTTTTTTTACAAACATTTTATTTTTTCTTTTACTAATTTAATTAGTAAATGCCTTGATGTATTTATAATAAATATTTTTTTTAGTGTATATAAATAAATAAATTGTCCAAGAAATTTATGAAAAGAATTTACAAATTAAAAGATTTTTATTTTTTTTTTTTTTTGGGAGGGAAAATTTTAAGGTTCTGAATAAAAGAAATAAATTAAAAAAATAAACAAAATTTAGAGGAAATATTAATTAAAAGAGTAAAGTTTTTATGGCTATATTGGTGAAGCTACTATAAAGCCATGGCTTCTTATTCGTTCGATATTGAGAAGAATTTGAGATGATGTAGGAGGCAATCAGAATTATGCTTTTCGATTACTTTTAATATTTGTTAATGAAAATAATTGGTAGTCCTTATAGAAATTGTTTAAATTAATAAAAAAAAATTAAAATATAATAGGAGACAGGATATCTTAACAATAGAAGACTGCATATTTTTCAATTTAATTCTGTAAATAAAATGAATTTAACTTCTGATAAAAATAAAATGAATAAATAAATAAAAAAATTCATATAGAATAGAAGACAAAATAATTTTTCCGGGTACTTTTAATATTGTTAATAAACAAATGCAAGTCTTGATAGAAATAGATTAAATGAATAAAAAAATTAAAATATAATAGGAGACTGAATATCTTTCTGATTAAACTTAACAATAGCAGACTGCGTATTTTTCAATTTAAATAAAATGATTTTAAGTTCTGGTAAAATTAAAATAAAATAGGAGACAAAATATTTTTTCCGGGTACTCTTAATATTGTTAATAAAATAAAGGCAAATCTTGATAGAAAATAAAAATAAATGTTGCTTGCTCAGAAGCTAAGCAAATAATGAGAATTTTTATTGTCGTAGCTCGTATTTATATAGAATTTTTGGAACTGACATTTGAATCTTATAGAAATGCTAGACATATTCTGTTCATTTGAACTAGGAAGTTCTATGTGATTTATTCTATTATTCGAGTGGACAAGTGGCCTCATATCTATATAGGTTTTTCCCTGGAAATTCACTCAAGTCTTACCCAAAGTTCTTGATCTTGATTATGCTATCAAGAGTCTATCAAAAGTCTAGCTAAAAAATTCAGGCAATGATCGAAAGACTTAAGGAGGTTGGGAACGTCTTGGAGACGATATTGCTATGCCGGTTTATGTGGAAGACTAGGAAGGAAGCTTATGACGGAAAATGTATGAAGGCCCTAGTCCTGCTATTTGTCAAGTTGTTCCTCATTGACGAAGCTGCGAATTTGATATATCATTTGCCGATAACATAACCGGCTTATGACTCTGCATAGTATCGATTAATCGAATGCTACGCCCGTTCACATAGTGAATACTCTTTTTGACAGCTTCATATATTTTTCCACTATAGCAAAACTAAATTTCAAAGTATTGCGTCGAGATCCTGCTTGGATTGGATTCTATTGGCCTCATGACAGCATATGACTCTTCCGTAATTTATTTCTGGAGTTACGTGGCAAATGGATGGACGCTGGATATTAGGAATTTCAGCTCAGTCGAGGAGATTCACGTTATCCACAAAAGAAGAAAGCAAGTCGTGCTTGCTTCTTGCTCAAAACTTAAGAAGTTGTTGATCAAAGGTTGTTGCTCCTATGTAGAAGGTATCTTACTATATTTTAATTGTCTCAGGTCCGGTCATTTGATAGCCATATGTATAGCCATCATACCTAATACCTTAAGATTTCGTTTCAAGAGTTGAAGCTGCCTCAACTGAAACTTGATATATATAGCCTTCTACACATTTGTCGGAGCCGGCCGGATAGCTTTCATAGGAATAACTCCCACATTTATTGACTGATTTCTTTCGAATTTGGCACACACTTTTCTTGCATAGATATTCGCCTATGTGCCGAGTTTCATCGAGTACCATCGGAATGCTCTAGAATATAGCTGTGATACCAACCTGAATCGACGAAACCCGTTCATGTGATTTACGGCTGAAAAAAAAGCTTCGAAAAGGTTTTGAAGATAACGTTGGGATTTTTATTTTCTTGTTTTATACCCTAAACCATACTTGGTACAAGGGTATATTAAGTTTGTGCAAATGTATGTAACATAGAGAAGGAGACATCGGAGACCCCCAAAGTTATCAGGGTGACTAGAGAAATTGATATAGCCATGTCCGTCCTAGATCTTAGAGACTATAAGAGCTATGATAACCAAACTTAAGATTCGGACTCCTTATGTGTGTACGCTGGTCAAGTTTATTTTTTTTTCTCCCCACGCCCCCCCTTCCACCCACTCATTTTTTCAAAGCCATGTAATTTCGAAAGCTTAAGGATCTAAGTATTAGTTGCTTCTTAAAAGTTGTTAGAAATCTAAAAATCTTTCAATTGATATCAAACATGACTAAAATCGGACCACATTTACACGAGATATACAAAAACCAAATTTTGAGGGTCAAGATTTCAATTCCCCTTGCCTTACTGGCAAACGGTCGATTAAGCAGTCCGCTAGATGGCGTGCTTGCAATATTGTGAATAATGTGTTTGTTGGATTCAAAGGAATATTAAGACCAGAGGACTTATGTGAATGCAGGCGACCAGGGTTACCACCCGACTAGGGTTGCCACCTTTTTCAATTCCTTCTACTAGGTACAGGGTATCCCAAACTCGGCCGGGTTCGAGTTTAACGTTGGGTTTCATTTTTTTTTTTGCCTTTGGCCTTTACATTTGCAGTTATTACATCCGCTTTAAGTGCTTATTTTCTTTTCAGTCAGTTGGTCAGTTGATTTTGCTACCCATTTGAGAGGGGAGAGTACACAAAAAATGAGTATGTTTATTTTTGGCAAGCAACGAACGTTTATTTATCCTTTGACATAACATTTTTTATTGCATTCTAAAGCAAACAAAGTGGTAATAAAGCCAGAAATTGACAAAAAAAAAAGAATGCCTTGTCATGACTTCTATTTCTTGGGTCGTTGATCTATTGGGCTTGGTAATATTGACTCTGAGTCATATGCTATTTTCCATATGGAATATATAATTTCAATCTGGTTGATCCAAGTCGATAAAGCAGTTTCTTATTTTCTATAGACAATTTAAGTTTTGTATTGAAATTAAGGGAGGATAGAGTATCCTTGGGACTGCAAAGCAGACTAGAATTTTTAGAGGATATATTTTGATCCCTAAAAAACCCGAGTTATCAGCAAAACAGATAAATAGTTCGATCCAGGTGAAACTCGGTAAATCAACAGATACTCAAATATATAATTTTTATGAGCTTGATTAATTATTACCGGAGATATCTCTAAAAGTAATTTTAGCTTGAATCATGGTAAAATTTGGTAAATATATATGGGTTAATCTTAGTATTCCTTATAACCAATTTGAATATTCGATTGTTAAATAAACAACGGAGGTATTCTTGGGCTTGAAAGCCAGCTTTATGATATAGAAACTCGATCCAAATGAAACTACAGACACAGTTGTAACTCAGTGCTAAAGTTAGGATTGGATAATGCCAAAGACTGATTTGGACCTACCTGGCTACTATAGGTTAGGATAGTCTGATTCAAATGAAATGTGGTAGGTCTGAGTGATTCTCTGAAAATATTCTTTTCATTGAGATCGTACAATAAATGTCAGAGATATGCCTATGATATAAAGAGCCGATCTAATCCATTGCATATATAAGGCTCTCTGATATACCTGAAAAACGGAGATATTTATTTCACCAATCTTTTCTTTTTAATTTCCAAAAATTTCTTTTCTAACTTTCAGCAATCTTTAGGTGATTTTTTCATCGCTCCTTTTTTTATTTATTTTCCTATGCCTTTGCCTTTGAGTGGAGCAAAAGTTTGAATACTTAAGACTTGACTGACTTGCCATCAATGATATGAGATTATTTGTTTACCTTTCTGCTTATTTGCTTTTTCTCTTTACTTTACTTTTTGGTAGAATAAAAGTTGATGATAGTCACCGGTTGACCTCAAAAAATATCTATTTCTATATTTTATTAGTTTTGGGTTTCATTTCGTTGGCCAAGCCAAGCCAAGCCAGCCCAGGCCAGGCCAGGTCAAATAAACCAAAATTTGTCATTTTGATGACATCGATGCTGAAAGCTAAAGCTTTTGGTACAGTTTGCTTCGAACTCTGTCAGCTGGTCTGTCTGTCTGCATCTCTATCTCTCTCTCTCTCTGTGATAGTCTTGTCTGTCTGTCTGATTTTCCAGTTGTCTTTGCTTGTCCTGGCTAATATTTCCGCCATTTTGGTCATGGCTTTCGTCGCCCACTTTGATTTCTTGGCATGACTCCTTCGGTGTTTGTTTGTCCGTATGTGAATGTGTGAGTTTAATACACTTTCGACTTCTCAGCCATTAGGAGTCTAGCTAGCCTTTGATGAGTTTCATATATAATCTGAACTTTAAAATTCTATTGAAATTTGGTATAGCTCCAGAGGTTCCAGGGTATTTGAATCTCTAATTGGGTTCTTTTAGTCATCGAAATAAATCAAATATAAATAGAAATTTGATGTTCTTTCGAAAATTTTCAGACCTTGATAACCCAAGAATAAAATAGATGAGAGTTTTAGGAAATACCAAAAGAAATGGTCTGCTCAAAAATCCAATCAAAATTAAACAAAATTTCAATAAATTTCTAGCCCTAAGTAATCCCATTCTTCATAGATAATTCCTAAGCCAGATAGTTCCAAAAGAGATAATTCCTAAGAGAATGGTTTCTTTAATTGATGGATATATGCCTTAAATTTGTATCAGATACCTGATAGAACTGAAATTCTTATCCCAGAAGTTACATCTTCTATGTTTACCTGATACTTGATCAAGTTCTGGGAGAATCTTCTATCAAAATAGATCTAATGCTTTTGTCCTAAATGATTCCATCATTCATGAATAATTTTTAACCGGTAGCTGATAGTATCCCGGGCCCTAATAGATCTAAAATTCTTGTGAATGATTCCAGCATTCATGAAAATATATCTTAAATTTTTTACCTGATTTCTAATAACCTCAGGAAGTGCTCCAAGTTCAAATAGTTTTATAGCTGCTTTGTCTTTGATAATTCCAGGAACCACATAAAAAGGTTCCTCCAATTTTAACCTGATTTCTGATAATTTCAGGAAGATACCCTTTGTCCTCGACAATTCCATTAAACACCTCAAATGGTTCCTCCAATTTTTACCTGAATTCTGATAATTTCAGGAAGAGCTCCAAGTCCAAGTTTTTTCTTGATAATCCCAAGAAACACATAAAAGGGTTCCTCCATTTTTACCTGATTTCTGATAATTTCAGGAAGATACCCTTTGTCCTCGATAATCCCAGGAAAGACATAAAAAGGTTCCTCGATTTATATCTTAAATTTTTAACTGATTCCTGATAGTTTCCGGAAGTATTCCTGGTCCAAAGAAAATCGAAAATTCTTTTCCTAGATAATTCCAGGGAAACTCCAAAAATCGCTTCCAAAACCATCGCAAAGTCCTGAAACCAATAGATCATTCAAAGGTCGCCTAAGCCCGATTTTATTTAATATATTTTTTTTTTTGCTCCTTTTGTCTTTTGTATTCTTCTTCGTGTGTCCTTTTTTTCTTCTTTTTTTGAACTGTCCGCTTTGCTCTGCCACGGACTTTGGAAAATATTTTGGTCCTAGCTGAGATTTGCGTTCCTTCTGCTCAATGGTTTTGTTTGTTTTGTTGTCCACAAATGGTGAGTAAAGTGTTTATGTGTGTGTGTGTGTGTGTGTGTGGCTTTGTATGTATGCTGAATATGGGTTATTCGGTCATGAATATGCGAACAATTTTTGCACATTGTTTTTTTTTTGTTTCTTGCGTTATTTTGTTGTTGTTGTATTTGTTGTTGTTGTTGTTGTTGTGTTTTTTCGGTGCGCATATTTTCGTAAATGGACTCCACATTTTACATTGTGTGTTGAGTCACAGTTTCTTATCTTTTTGATATATGCCTGGAAAAATGGCCAAAAACAACGATGAACCAAAAAAAAAAAAAAAAAAAAATACAAAAAAATAAAAATAAATGAAAATTTCAAAAAAATTTAATAAATAGTCAAATTTTTCATTCATTGAGAGCAACATTTTTGGCACTTTAAAATCAAAGCTAATTAAGTCTAATTTGGTTATGAAATTATTGTTTAGCAAATTAATTAAATTCAATTCAAAAATCACGATTAAAATTTTTTACAAAATTTTCGCTTTTTTTTCTCAATTTTTTTATTTTTTTTTTTATGATTTAATTCTGTTTGAATGATCTTGCAAGTTTTTGTCGATATGCATTTTGCTCACCTTTCACTTTTTTTTTGTTGTTTGTTTAAATTAAATTTATTTATAACCAAATTGTTATTGTTTTTTGTTTTTTTTCGTTTTCGAAATTTTTTGGACAAGCTGAGATTTTGTTAGTGGCATTTTCAAGACCTTTGATAGCTCAGTTGGTAGAGCGGTGGACTGTAGTTGGTATTGAAAAGTGAAAGAAGAAGAAGAAGAAGAGCAACAGTTATCCATAGGTCGCTGGTTCAAATCCGGCTCAAAGGAAGTTCTCAAATTTTTTTTTTCTCAAAAATGAAAAAAAAAAAATGTAAATATTTTCTGACGAAATGAAATGCATAAAAATATTAAATTCCTCACGCACAGACACGCAAAAGTAATAACAATAACAACAACAACAACAACAATGACAATAACAACAACAGCAAAGAGCAGTACAAAACGAATGATATTAATATAAAGTATACGACACATGTTGAACTTGAAAATCTGTTTATGCCAACAACAACAACAACAACAAGAAGCACAGCCAGCCAGGGCATACATGCGAGAGAGAGAGAGAGAGAGAGCAAGGGAAGCGACTCAAGCAATTCACACCAATGTTTCTTCTTCTTCTTCTTTTTCTTTCTTTGGAAAGGAGGAGGGGATGGAGGAGATGGTGTCTTATCTGCATAAGCGAATTACCGTTAAAAGTTTTATTCCTCTGCTCCTTTTGTTCTCTGACTTTTTCATTGGCTTGTGTAATTAATATTTTAATTTATTTTTTATTTCCTTCAAATAGAAAAACGTGTGACACATGTAAAAAAATTTCCTTTTGTTAATATTTGTATGCTCTTATCATTTAATTTAGAAAAGTAAAGCGAATCTCTTGAACCTGGTGCAAGCGATAAGCCAAAAATTTACAATAACAAGAATAAATAATTGATTAGACAAAAAAAAAAACAAAAAAGAGTCTGAGCCTCTGCCTAGGCAAAATCAGATGAAACTGTACCAACACACACACACACATACACATGAAATGAACTGGCCGTCAGGTTGAGATGATTTGTTTTAATTTTTGTTAACCAATTCCTAGGCCTCACGCCGTTGCCTTCTACCACGGTCAACACAAAGGCCAAGTTATGCCGGTCTGTTATGCTCCTTTACTTGCGAAAAAAAAAACAAAAAAAAAAAAAATAAATGAAATGAAAAAGCAAACAAATAAACATACGCCAAACAGCTGCTTGCTTGGCATTGAAATTGCTGACTGAGAGAGAAAGATAGTGGCGGAGAGCGAAAGAGAGAGTAAGCGGTAAATCGAGAGCAGAGCAGTGCAGTGCGGCAACCAACACGAACACGAACACGAACACGAGCAACAGCAGCAACAGCAGAGCCGAAGGCAAATCAACCCGAATAAACGACAACGACAACGACAGCGACAACGTCGACTGCGGCTGGTGACTGGTTTTTGGCGCTGTTTGCAAGCAAGCGCCAAGGCTCCCCAAAGCTCCAAAACAAGCTCCAGTGTGAAATTTACTATCGAAGGCGTTGGAAGTGTCGGTTGAATTTTTTTTTGGTTTTCTCGTTCGCCGTTCTTGGTCGAAGTTTTGAGACTAACGCAGATTGGCGCATATTTCTGACGTATGTACGTGTTTTCTCAAAACGGCAACAAATAACTAAATCAAAATAAATAATAACCTTAAAAAAATAAAAAATTTATATACATCAAATGAATTGAGAATGTTTGAAAAAAAAATTGCTCAAAATGTTAATTAGTTGGGAATTTTTTTTTTTTTTTTTTTGTCTTTGTTATTTTCAAACTTGATATACGTAATGATCATACATATTGTTTTTTTTTTGTGCGCATTTAATCATCTCTCAAGCTAAAAGTGCTAAAAAAAATAATAAAATAAAATAAAATAGAAAAAAATAAATCCAAAAAGTCGTCGCGGTTAATAAAAAATATACAATTTGCCTTTTTGTCTTGCTGTTGTTGTTGTTGTTTGCGGTCACACTTGCTGCTGGCATAGTTGTAGTCATTGGTTTTCTAGCTTAGGCAAAACTGTATCACACACACACACACACACTAACGCTCAATTAGGCTCACGTGTAAAGCGACGATTGAACAAAAGAAAAGGTTCTCTTCTTCTTCTTCTGCTTCTTCTTCGATTTGTTCTATCGCCTTCGCCAAGCAAGGCTGATCAGTGCCGAAGATCAGCCGCTGATAAGTTTCGTCTTTGTCTCTCCTCTTTCTCTCGCTGTCCGCCCTAGTTGAGTTGCAAATAATTGAGACAAAATAAATAATGAAATCCACAAAGAAATTCACATAAAAGCAGCAATTCAAACTGAATGAAATTCAATGAAATTTGTGTGGGTGTTTCTGTCTTTTTTTTCTGTTTTTTTTTTCTTTCACAAATTTCACTTTGCTTTTATGACGCATAAAATTTGTTTTGCTGTATTTTTAAATATTTGCTTGGCCTTTATATTATATATATAAATATATAAGGAAATTATTTATTTATTTATTTTGTTATATATTTATTAAGCTGGCTGGCGTTTTTGTGATTGCTTTGCCCGCGTGTCATTTATTTGTGAAGAAAACGTAAATAATTCAAATTTGTATGAATGAAAAAATTGGTGGAAATTTTTTTTTTTGAAGGAAATATGCGATTTTTGAAATAAAAAGAAAAATAAAAATATTGAAAAAATAAATAAAATGAGATTAAAGAAATTTAAAAATTAAAAAATTAATTTAAAAAAATTAAATAAAACGAGATTGAAGAAATTAAGAAATAAAAAAAAAAAAATTTGTTTTATCTATGAAATGAAAAAAATTAATTTAAAAAAATTACAAAAACTGAATTGTTAAAATTTATAAATTTTGTTAAATAAATTAATCATATTCGTTATATCTGAACAAATTAAAAAAAAAAAAAATTCAAATGTTAAAATTAAAAAAAAAAAAATTACAAAAACCAAATTTAAAAAATTAAATTTTTTTTTTAATAATTAATCGTAATATTTAGAAGAAATAAAAACAAACAAAATTTCGAGTTATCAGTTAAAAATTTGAAAAATTTTAAAAATAGTAAATAAATTAATCGTAATATTTAGAACACATGAAAAAATTAATTTGTATATAAAACAAAATATCAAAAAATTAAAAAAATTAAAAAAATGGTGATTTCAAAAATAGTAAAAATTAAAAATAAATCAATTAAATCTGAAATAAATTAAATAGTGAAATATTTAAAAATTGAAGTTTTTCATAAACGATTTTTTTTTAATAAAAAAAAGGAACATTATTTTTGATGTTTATTTATTTTTTTTTTTAAATATTCAAAAATTTGCAAAAATATTTTTCAAAAAATATTTAAAAATTTTCAAAAATATTTTTCAAAAATAAATATTTTTTTTTGTTTTTGGAACGGTAAATTGCAAAAATATTTTTCAAAAAATATTTAAAAATTTTCAAAAATATTTTTCAAAAATAATTTTTTTTTTTTGTAACGGTAAATTTTTGTTAAATTTCACCAAAATAAAAACCTTTTTTGGTAAAATATTAAGTTTTTATTTTCTTTTATTAAAACATTCAAATTTTTTTTTTTAATTATTTTTAATTTTTTTAATAAAAATATTCAATTTTTTTCGCATATTTCATCAATTTTTAAGAGCTGAATTTTTATGTTTTTTTTTTTTTAAATTTGTTTAATTATTAATGTACTTATTATTCATTAAAATATTCAATTTTTTAAAATTTTTTCCATTATTACGTTTTTTTTATTAAAATATTCCATTGTTTTTTTTTTAATATTTTAAAAGCTAAATCTTTTCACATATTTTTCCAATTTTTTCCTTTAATTTATTAAATTATACTTTTTTTTCGTATTTTTCTTAAATTTTTAAAAACAATTTTTTTTTTTTCAAATTAAAATAAAAATGGAAATTTTTCAATGAAGAAAAAACTGACTATTTTTGATTAAATATTTCAAAACTCAATTTTTCTTAAATATTGCAAAACTAAAGCTTCAATTTTAAGAAAATATTTCAAAGTCTTCAAAAAAAAAAAAAAAAAAATTAATAAAAAAACAAAATCTTTCAATTAAATTCTTAAATCAAATAAAAATAAAATTAAAAAAAAAATTATAAATAATTTGTCAATTTCCAAAAATATTTCAAATATATTTTTATTCAAGCTTTTAAAGCTCGGCAAAATGTTGGCCCCTTTAATATTTCGGCTCATAAATTTTCACTTAGGAAAAAGACTCTTAAGGAGAACATTTAACACCCTTCAAATTTCTGTTTTGGTTATTTATGTTGCCTCATACTCACATCTATATAAATTTGTGTGTGTGTGCCTGTGTGTGTGTGTTTGTTTGTGTTGCTAGCAAAAATCCACTCCACTTTTTAAGCCGCCACACAAAAGAGTCCAATAAAAAAAAAAAAAAAGGCAAAAACAAATTTGATTGCCTCAACAAGGCACATGTGTGTCTGTGTGAGTGTGCGTGTGTGTGTGTGTGTGTGTGTGTGCTAGAGAATTTCAGCTAATAATTCCCTTTTTTACGCCAAGGCTTGAGCAATATGAAGAAAATAAATTAAATCCCTCTTAACTTGCCTCTCCCCCTCTCCCTCTTTCTCCCCCTCTCGCTCTGGCTTTCGTCTGTTTTTTTTTTTTTTTGGGCAACTCATGCGACAAACTATAAACATTAAATAACAATAATAAGCAATAACAACAACAACAACAATAACAACAAAGAAATTGTCTGAGTGGCCGCCGCTGCCGCCGCCGCGTTTTGTCAAAGCAAAATCAAATAAAATACAAAAAAAAAAAATACAATAGAAAGTTTCTACAACAACAACAACAATAGAGCAATTTTTGTTGTTGTTGTGGCGGCTTCATATGAAAAACACGCAACAGTCCCCTCCACCTACGATTCCATCACTTGAATCGCGTGTCCAAACGCTCAGCTCCCCCCTACAGCCCCCTCGGCAGGACTTCTCACAAAGCGGGACAACCCCAGCCCCCGCCCCCGCCCCCGCCTCACCATCTCTTCATCACTAGATCAACCTTCTTCCCCTCTCTCTCTCTCACTCCGTCTCTTTCTAACGAAATTTGTAATATATTTTTTTTCTCTGTATTTTTTTTTGTTTTTGTTTTCTATGAATTCTTTTTTTTTTCTGTGCCGCCGTCATCGTTCTCGTCGCTGTCGTCGCCGTCGTCGTCGTCGACGTCGCTGCCATCGCCGCTTGTGCCGCTGTGTCTCGCTCTGTGTGGTTCTTGCAACTGGAGAGTAGGTCAGGTCAGTATGAGTTTTATTATATATATAAAAAATATATATATAAATACATATATATTTTTTTGCCTATTTTATTCTTCTTCTTCTTCTTTTTTTTGACTTTCTTGTGTGCACACAATAAAATCGTCTCCCCTTGGTTCTTTTGTACACATTTTGGTGACATTTCTATATATTTTATTAGTGCAAATATATCTGTATGCAAATTTTGTAAAAAAAAATTACACACGCACACACGTGCAGGGCGAGAAAGAGAGAGGCACACTTGTGTATGTGTGCGGCTGGTTAATCTATCAATGACGAGGGCTGTTCTTGAAGTTGTTTGAAAAGGGAATGATTTGACCCCAGAAATTGGAGCAAGTTTTGAAATTAAAAAAAAAACATGTATATGTATTTATTATTTTTATTAAGCAAAAAATATTCTATTAATTTTTGAAATTTCCTCGAGCTTTTAATTAATTTTTTTTTTATTTTACTCAATTTTTGAAATTTCCTCAAGCTTTTGATTTTTTATACCCTGTACCTAAAAAGGTACAAGGGTATATTAAGTTTGTGCAAATATATATAACATAGAGAAGGAGACATCGGAGACTCCCCAAAGTTACCCACAATATGATCAGGGTGACTAGAGAAATTGATATAGCCATGTCCGTCCGTCCGTCCGTGTGAACGCCTAGATCTTAGAGACTATAAGAGCTAGGATAACCAAACTTGGGATTCGGACTCCTTATGTGTGTACGTTGGTCAAGTTTATTTTTTTTTTCTCCCCACGCCCCCCCCTTCCACCCCCTCATTTTTTCAAAGCCATGTAATTTCTAAAGCTTAAGGATCTAAGTATTAGTTGCTTCTGAAAAGTTGTTAGGAATCTAAAAATCTTTCGATTGATATCAAACATGATTAAAATCGGACCATATTTACACGAGATATAAAAAAAAACAAATTTTGAGGGTCAAGATTTGAATTCCCCTTGCCTTACTGGCAAACGGTCGATTAAGCAGTCCGCTAGATGGCGTGCTTGCAATATTGTGAACAACGTGTTTGCTGGATTCAAAGGAATATTAAGACCAGAGGACTTATGTGAATGCAGGCGACCAGGGTTACCACCCGACTAGGGTTGCCACCTTTTTCAATTCCTTCTACTAGGTACAGGGTATCCCAAACTCGGCCGGGTTCGAGTTTAACGTTGGGTTTCATTTTTTTTTTTGCCTTTGGCCTTTACATTTGCAGTTATTACATCCGCTTTAAGTGCTTATTTTCTTTTCAGTCAGTTGGTCAGTTGATTTTGCTACCCATTTGAGAGGGGAGAGTACACAAAAAATGAGTATGTTTATTTTTGGCAAGCAACGAACGTTTATTTATCCTTTGACATAACATTTTTTATTGCATTCTAAAGCAAACAAAGTGGTAATAAAGCCAGAAATTGACAAAAAAAAAAAGAATGCCTTGTCATGACTTCTATTTCTTGGGTCGTTGATCTATTGGGCTTGGTAATATTGACTCTGAGTCATATGCTATTTTCCATATGGAATATATAATTTCAATCTGGTTGATCCAAGTCGATAAAGCAGTTTCTTATTTTCTATAGACAATTTAAGTTTTGTATTGAAATTAAGGGAGGATAGAGTATCCTTGGGACTGCAAAGCAGACTAGAATTTTTAGAGGATATATTTTGATCCCTAAAAAACCCGAGTTATCAGCAAAACAGATAAATAGTTCGATCCAGGTGAAACTCGGTAAATCAACAGATACTCAAATATATAATTTTTATGAGCTTGATTAATTATTACCGGAGATATCTCTAAAAGTAATTTTAGCTTGAATCATGGTAAAATTTGGTAAATATATATGGGTTAATCTTAGTATTCCTTATAACCAATTTGAATATTCGATTGTTAAATAAACAACGGAGGTATTCTTGGGCTTGAAAGCCAGCTTTATGATATAGAAACTCGATCCAAATGAAACTACAGACACAGTTGTAACTCAGTGCTAAAGTTAGGATTGGATAATGCCAAAGACTGATTTGGACCTACCTGGCTACTATAGGTTAGGATAGTCTGATTCAAATGAAATGTGGTAGGTCTGAGTGATTCTCTGAAAATATTCTTTTCATTGAGATCGTACAATAAATGTCAGAGATATGCCTATGATATAAAGAGCCGATCTAATCCATTGCATATATAAGGCTCTCTGATATACCTGAAAAACGGAGATATTTATTTCACCAATCTTTTCTTTTTAATTTCCAAAAATTTCTTTTCTAACTTTCAGCAATCTTTAGGTGATTTTTTCATCGCTCCTTTTTTTATTTATTTTCCTATGCCTTTGCCTTTGAGTGGAGCAAAAGTTTGAATACTTAAGACTTGACTGACTTGCCATCAATGATATGAGATTATTTGTTTACCTTTCTGCTTATTTGCTTTTTCTCTTTACTTTACTTTTTGGTAGAATAAAAGTTGATGATAGTCACCGGTTGACCTCAAAAAATATCTATTTCTATATTTTATTAGTTTTGGGTTTCATTTCGTTGGCCAAGCCAAGCCAAGCCAGCCCAGGCCAGGCCAGGTCAAATAAACCAAAATTTGTCATTTTGATGACATCGATGCTGAAAGCTAAAGCTTTTGGTACAGTTTGCTTCGAACTCTGTCAGCTGGTCTGTCTGTCTGCATCTCTATCTCTCTCTCTCTCTGTGATAGTCTTGTCTGTCTGTCTGATTTTCCAGTTGTCTTTGCTTGTCCTGGCTAATATTTCCGCCATTTTGGTCATGGCTTTCGTCGCCCACTTTGATTTCTTGGCATGACTCCTTCGGTGTTTGTTTGTCCGTATGTGAATGTGTGAGTTTAATACACTTTCGACTTCTCAGCCATTAGGAGTCTAGCTAGCCTTTGATGAGTTTCATATATAATCTGAACTTTAAAATTCTATTGAAATTTGGTATAGCTCCAGAGGTTCCAGGGTATTTGAATCTCTAATTGGGTTCTTTTAGTCATCGAAATAAATCAAATATAAATAGAAATTTGATGTTCTTTCGAAAATTTTCAGACCTTGATAACCCAAGAATAAAATAGATGAGAGTTTTAGGAAATACCAAAAGAAATGGTCTGCTCAAAAATCCAATCAAAATTAAACAAAATTTCAATAAATTTCTAGCCCTAAGTAATCCCATTCTTCATAGATAATTCCTAAGCCAGATAGTTCCAAAAGAGATAATTCCTAAGAGAATGGTTTCTTTAATTGATGGATATATGCCTTAAATTTGTATCAGATACCTGATAGAACTGAAATTCTTATCCCAGAAGTTACATCTTCTATGTTTACCTGATACTTGATCAAGTTCTGGGAGAATCTTCTATCAAAATAGATCTAATGCTTTTGTCCTAAATGATTCCATCATTCATGAATAATTTTTAACCGGTAGCTGATAGTATCCCGGGCCCTAATAGATCTAAAATTCTTGTGAATGATTCCAGCATTCATGAAAATATATCTTAAATTTTTTACCTGATTTCTAATAACCTCAGGAAGTGCTCCAAGTTCAAATAGTTTTATAGCTGCTTTGTCTTTGATAATTCCAGGAACCACATAAAAAGGTTCCTCCAATTTTAACCTGATTTCTGATAATTTCAGGAAGATACCCTTTGTCCTCGACAATTCCATTAAACACCTCAAATGGTTCCTCCAATTTTTACCTGAATTCTGATAATTTCAGGAAGAGCTCCAAGTCCAAGTTTTTTCTTGATAATCCCAAGAAACACATAAAAGGGTTCCTCCATTTTTACCTGATTTCTGATAATTTCAGGAAGATACCCTTTGTCCTCGATAATCCCAGGAAAGACATAAAAAGGTTCCTCGATTTATATCTTAAATTTTTAACTGATTCCTGATAGTTTCCGGAAGTATTCCTGGTCCAAAGAAAATCGAAAATTCTTTTCCTAGATAATTCCAGGGAAACTCCAAAAATCGCTTCCAAAACCATCGCAAAGTCCTGAAACCAATAGATCATTCAAAGGTCGCCTAAGCCCGATTTTATTTAATATATTTTTTTTTTTGCTCCTTTTGTCTTTTGTATTCTTCTTCGTGTGTCCTTTTTTTCTTCTTTTTTTTGAACTGTCCGCTTTGCTCTGCCACGGACTTTGGAAAATATTTTGGTCCTAGCTGAGATTTGCGTTCCTTCTGCTCAATGGTTTTGTTTGTTTTGTTGTCCACAAATGGTGAGTAAAGTGTTTATGTGTGTGTGTGTGTGTGTGTGTGGCTTTGTATGTATGCTGAATATGGGTTATTCGGTCATGAATATGCGAACAATTTTTGCACATTGTTTTTTTTTTGTTTCTTGCGTTATTTTGTTGTTGTTGTATTTGTTGTTGTTGTTGTTGTTGTGTTTTTTCGGTGCGCATATTTTCGTAAATGGACTCCACATTTTACATTGTGTGTTGAGTCACAGTTTCTTATCTTTTTGATATATGCCTGGAAAAATGGCCAAAAACAACGATGAACCAAAAAAAAAAAAAAAAAAAAATACAAAAAAATAAAAATAAATGAAAATTTCAAAAAAATTTAATAAATAGTCAAATTTTTCATTCATTGAGAGCAACATTTTTGGCACTTTAAAATCAAAGCTAATTAAGTCTAATTTGGTTATGAAATTATTGTTTAGCAAATTAATTAAATTCAATTCAAAAATCACGATTAAAATTTTTTACAAAATTTTCGCTTTTTTTTCTCAATTTTTTTTATTTTTTTTTTTATGATTTAATTCTGTTTGAATGATCTTGCAAGTTTTTGTCGATATGCATTTTGCTCACCTTTCACTTTTTTTTTGTTGTTTGTTTAAATTAAATTTATTTATAACCAAATTGTTATTGTTTTTTGTTTTTTTTCGTTTTCGAAATTTTTTGGACAAGCTGAGATTTTGTTAGTGGCATTTTCAAGACCTTTGATAGCTCAGTTGGTAGAGCGGTGGACTGTAGTTGGTATTGAAAAGTGAAAGAAGAAGAAGAAGAAGAGCAACAGTTATCCATAGGTCGCTGGTTCAAATCCGGCTCAAAGGAAGTTCTCAAATTTTTTTTTTCTCAAAAATGAAAAAAAAAAAAATGTAAATATTTTCTGACGAAATGAAATGCATAAAAATATTAAATTCCTCACGCACAGACACGCAAAAGTAATAACAATAACAACAACAACAACAACAATGACAATAACAACAACAGCAAAGAGCAGTACAAAACGAATGATATTAATATAAAGTATACGACACATGTTGAACTTGAAAATCTGTTTATGCCAACAACAACAACAACAACAAGAAGCACAGCCAGCCAGGGCATACATGCGAGAGAGAGAGAGAGAGAGAGCAAGGGAAGCGACTCAAGCAATTCACACCAATGTTTCTTCTTCTTCTTCTTTTTCTTTCTTTGGAAAGGAGGAGGGGATGGAGGAGATGGTGTCTTATCTGCATAAGCGAATTACCGTTAAAAGTTTTATTCCTCTGCTCCTTTTGTTCTCTGACTTTTTCATTGGCTTGTGTAATTAATATTTTAATTTATTTTTTATTTCCTTCAAATAGAAAAACGTGTGACACATGTAAAAAAATTTCCTTTTGTTAATATTTGTATGCTCTTATCATTTAATTTAGAAAAGTAAAGCGAATCTCTTGAACCTGGTGCAAGCGATAAGCCAAAAATTTACAATAACAAGAATAAATAATTGATTAGACAAAAAAAAAAACAAAAAAGAGTCTGAGCCTCTGCCTAGGCAAAATCAGATGAAACTGTACCAACACACACACACACATACACATGAAATGAACTGGCCGTCAGGTTGAGATGATTTGTTTTAATTTTTGTTAACCAATTCCTAGGCCTCACGCCGTTGCCTTCTACCACGGTCAACACAAAGGCCAAGTTATGCCGGTCTGTTATGCTCCTTTACTTGCGAAAAAAAAAACAAAAAAAAAAAAAATAAATGAAATGAAAAAGCAAACAAATAAACATACGCCAAACAGCTGCTTGCTTGGCATTGAAATTGCTGACTGAGAGAGAAAGATAGTGGCGGAGAGCGAAAGAGAGAGTAAGCGGTAAATCGAGAGCAGAGCAGTGCAGTGCGGCAACCAACACGAACACGAACACGAACACGAGCAACAGCAGCAACAGCAGAGCCGAAGGCAAATCAACCCGAATAAACGACAACGACAACGACAGCGACAACGTCGACTGCGGCTGGTGACTGGTTTTTGGCGCTGTTTGCAAGCAAGCGCCAAGGCTCCCCAAAGCTCCAAAACAAGCTCCAGTGTGAAATTTACTATCGAAGGCGTTGGAAGTGTCGGTTGAATTTTTTTTTGGTTTTCTCGTTCGCCGTTCTTGGTCGAAGTTTTGAGACTAACGCAGATTGGCGCATATTTCTGACGTATGTACGTGTTTTCTCAAAACGGCAACAAATAACTAAATCAAAATAAATAATAACCTTAAAAAATAAAAAATTTATATACATCAAATGAATTGAGAATGTTTGAAAAAAAAATTGCTCAAAATGTTAATTAGTTGGGAATTTTTTTTTTTTTTTTTTTTGTCTTTGTTATTTTCAAACTTGATATACGTAATGATCATACATATTGTTTTTTTTTTGTGCGCATTTAATCATCTCTCAAGCTAAAAGTGCTAAAAAAAATAATAAAATAAAATAAAATAGAAAAAAATAAATCCAAAAAGTCGTCGCGGTTAATAAAAAATATACAATTTGCCTTTTTGTCTTGCTGTTGTTGTTGTTGTTTGCGGTCACACTTGCTGCTGGCATAGTTGTAGTCATTGGTTTTCTAGCTTAGGCAAAACTGTATCACACACACACACACACACTAACGCTCAATTAGGCTCACGTGTAAAGCGACGATTGAACAAAAGAAAAGGTTCTCTTCTTCTTCTTCTGCTTCTTCTTCGATTTGTTCTATCGCCTTCGCCAAGCAAGGCTGATCAGTGCCGAAGATCAGCCGCTGATAAGTTTCGTCTTTGTCTCTCCTCTTTCTCTCGCTGTCCGCCCTAGTTGAGTTGCAAATAATTGAGACAAAATAAATAATGAAATCCACAAAGAAATTCACATAAAAGCAGCAATTCAAACTGAATGAAATTCAATGAAATTTGTGTGGGTGTTTCTGTCTTTTTTTTCTGTTTTTTTTTTCTTTCACAAATTTCACTTTGCTTTTATGACGCATAAAATTTGTTTTGCTGTATTTTTAAATATTTGCTTGGCCTTTATATTATATATATAAATATATAAGGAAATTATTTATTTATTTATTTTGTTATATATTTATTAAGCTGGCTGGCGTTTTTGTGATTGCTTTGCCCGCGTGTCATTTATTTGTGAAGAAAACGTAAATAATTCAAATTTGTATGAATGAAAAAATTGGTGGAAATTTTTTTTTTTGAAGGAAATATGCGATTTTTGAAATAAAAAGAAAAATAAAAATATTGAAAAAATAAATAAAATGAGATTAAAGAAATTTAAAAATTAAAAAATTAATTTAAAAAAATTAAATAAAACGAGATTGAAGAAATTAAGAAATAAAAAAAAAAAATTTGTTTTATCTATGAAATGAAAAAAATTAATTTAAAAAAATTACAAAAACTGAATTGTTAAAATTTATAAATTTTGTTAAATAAATTAATCATATTCGTTATATCTGAACAAATTAAAAAAAAAAAAAAATTCAAATGTTAAAATTAAAAAAAAAAAAATTACAAAAACCAAATTTAAAAAATTAAATTTTTTTTTTAATAATTAATCGTAATATTTAGAAGAAATAAAAACAAACAAAATTTCGAGTTATCAGTTAAAAATTTGAAAAATTTTAAAAATAGTAAATAAATTAATCGTAATATTTAGAACACATGAAAAAATTAATTTGTATATAAAACAAAATATCAAAAAATTAAAAAAATTAAAAAAATGGTGATTTCAAAAATAGTAAAAATTAAAAATAAATCAATTAAATCTGAAATAAATTAAATAGTGAAATATTTAAAAATTGAAGTTTTTCATAAACGATTTTTTTTTAATAAAAAAAAGGAACATTATTTTTGATGTTTATTTATTTTTTTTTTTAAATATTCAAAAATTTGCAAAAATATTTTTCAAAAAATATTTAAAAATTTTCAAAAATATTTTTCAAAAATAAATATTTTTTTTTGTTTTTGGAACGGTAAATTGCAAAAATATTTTTCAAAAAATATTTAAAAATTTTCAAAAATATTTTTCAAAAATAATTTTTTTTTTTTGTAACGGTAAATTTTTGTTAAATTTCACCAAAATAAAAACCTTTTTTGGTAAAATATTAAGTTTTTATTTTCTTTTATTAAAACATTCAAATTTTTTTTTTTAATTATTTTTAATTTTTTTAATAAAAATATTCAATTTTTTTCGCATATTTCATCAATTTTTAAGAGCTGAATTTTTATGTTTTTTTTTTTTAAATTTGTTTAATTATTAATGTACTTATTATTCATTAAAATATTCAATTTTTTAAAATTTTTTCCATTATTACGTTTTTTTTATTAAAATATTCCATTGTTTTTTTTTTAATATTTTAAAAGCTAAATCTTTTCACATATTTTTCCAATTTTTTCCTTTAATTTATTAAATTATACTTTTTTTTCGTATTTTTCTTAAATTTTTAAAAACAATTTTTTTTTTTTCAAATTAAAATAAAAATGGAAATTTTTCAATGAAGAAAAAACTGACTATTTTTGATTAAATATTTCAAAACTCAATTTTTCTTAAATATTGCAAAACTAAAGCTTCAATTTTAAGAAAATATTTCAAAGTCTTCAAAAAAAAAAAAAAAAAAATTAATAAAAAAACAAAATCTTTCAATTAAATTCTTAAATCAAATAAAAATAAAATTAAAAAAAAAATTATAAATAATTTGTCAATTTCCAAAAATATTTCAAATATATTTTTATTCAAGCTTTTAAAGCTCGGCAAAATGTTGGCCCCTTTAATATTTCGGCTCATAAATTTTCACTTAGGAAAAAGACTCTTAAGGAGAACATTTAACACCCTTCAAATTTCTGTTTTGGTTATTTATGTTGCCTCATACTCACATCTATATAAATTTGTGTGTGTGTGCCTGTGTGTGTGTGTTTGTTTGTGTTGCTAGCAAAAATCCACTCCACTTTTTAAGCCGCCACACAAAAGAGTCCAATAAAAAAAAAAAAAAGGCAAAAACAAATTTGATTGCCTCAACAAGGCACATGTGTGTCTGTGTGAGTGTGCGTGTGTGTGTGTGTGTGTGTGTGTGCTAGAGAATTTCAGCTAATAATTCCCTTTTTTACGCCAAGGCTTGAGCAATATGAAGAAAATAAATTAAATCCCTCTTAACTTGCCTCTCCCCCTCTCCCTCTTTCTCCCCCTCTCGCTCTGGCTTTCGTCTGTTTTTTTTTTTTTTTGGGCAACTCATGCGACAAACTATAAACATTAAATAACAATAATAAGCAATAACAACAACAACAACAATAACAACAAAGAAATTGTCTGAGTGGCCGCCGCTGCCGCCGCCGCGTTTTGTCAAAGCAAAATCAAATAAAATACAAAAAAAAAAAATACAATAGAAAGTTTCTACAACAACAACAACAATAGAGCAATTTTTGTTGTTGTTGTGGCGGCTTCATATGAAAAACACGCAACAGTCCCCTCCACCTACGATTCCATCACTTGAATCGCGTGTCCAAACGCTCAGCTCCCCCCCTACAGCCCCCTCGGCAGGACTTCTCACAAAGCGGGACAACCCCAGCCCCCGCCCCCGCCCCCGCCTCACCATCTCTTCATCACTAGATCAACCTTCTTCCCCTCTCTCTCTCTCACTCCGTCTCTTTCTAACGAAATTTGTAATATATTTTTTTTCTCTGTATTTTTTTTTGTTTTTGTTTTCTATGAATTCTTTTTTTTTCTGTGCCGCCGTCATCGTTCTCGTCGCTGTCGTCGCCGTCGTCGTCGTCGACGTCGCTGCCATCGCCGCTTGTGCCGCTGTGTCTCGCTCTGTGTGGTTCTTGCAACTGGAGAGTAGGTCAGGTCAGTATGAGTTTTATTATATATATAAAAAATATATATATAAATACATATATATTTTTTTGCCTATTTTATTCTTCTTCTTCTTCTTTTTTTGACTTTCTTGTGTGCACACAATAAAATCGTCTCCCCTTGGTTCTTTTGTACACATTTTGGTGACATTTCTATATATTTTATTAGTGCAAATATATCTGTATGCAAATTTTGTAAAAAAAAATTACACACGCACACACGTGCAGGGCGAGAAAGAGAGAGGCACACTTGTGTATGTGTGCGGCTGGTTAATCTATCAATGACGAGGGCTGTTCTTGAAGTTGTTTGAAAAGGGAATGATTTGACCCCAGAAATTGGAGCAAGTTTTGAAATTAAAAAAAAAACATGTATATGTATTTATTATTTTTATTAAGCAAAAAATATTCTATTAATTTTTGAAATTTCCTCGAGCTTTTAATTAATTTTTTTTTATTTTACTCAATTTTTGAAATTTCCTCAAGCTTTTGATTTTTTATACCCTGTACCTAAAAAGGTACAAGGGTATATTAAGTTTGTGCAAATATATATAACATAGAGAAGGAGACATCGGAGACTCCCCAAAGTTACCCACAATATGATCAGGGTGACTAGAGAAATTGATATAGCCATGTCCGTCCGTCCGTCCGTGTGAACGCCTAGATCTTAGAGACTATAAGAGCTAGGATAACCAAACTTGGGATTCGGACTCCTTATGTGTGTACGTTGGTCAAGTTTATTTTTTTTTTCTCCCCACGCCCCCCCCTTCCACCCCCTCATTTTTTCAAAGCCATGTAATTTCTAAAGCTTAAGGATCTAAGTATTAGTTGCTTCTGAAAAGTTGTTAGGAATCTAAAAATCTTTCGATTGATATCAAACATGATTAAAATCGGACCATATTTACACGAGATATAAAAAAAAACAAATTTTGAGGGTCAAGATTTGAATTCCCCTTGCCTTACTGGCAAACGGTCGATTAAGCAGTCCGCTAGATGGCGTGCTTGCAATATTGTGAACAACGTGTTTGCTGGATTCAAAGGAAAATTAAGACCAGAGGTTTTATGTGAATGCAGGCGACCAGGGTTACCACCCGACTAGGGTTGCCACCTTTTTTTTTCAATTCCTTCTACTAGGTACAGGGTATCCCAAACTCGGCCGCGCCCGAGTTTAACGTTCGGCTTCATTTTGACTGCTTTTTTTAAAACTTAAAAAAAAAATACTCGAAAGGTTTTTTTTTATTTTGTTTTCATTTTGGAAGCACCCTAATTTTTCTTATTTTTGTTTTTGTTTAAACTTTATGATGCATTTTTCTACTTAAATTTACGCTTTGTGCACATTTTGAATTCTGAACTTTGATGTGTTTTTGTGTTTTGATTCATTTTATGAGCAATTCTCATTAATTTTGTCAAATGAATGAATGAAAAAGGAGAGACCAGGGGGAGTCGGAGGGAGAGGTGGAGAGGGGAGGGAGTTGGCTTAATTAGGAAAATATATATATATATGTTTTTTTTTTTCCATATGAAAAAATTATTCATTTAAATTATTTGATGCATACGAGTTTTAATTGCAAAAATTTTTTTTAGTTGGAAAAAATGTAAATTTTTGCCAAAGAAATAAAACTGGTTTCTAAAATTTTGCTAATTCTTTGATGAAAAGATTTTTGTTTTTTTTTCTTTCTTTTAGAAATATTGTAGATGATAATTCCCTGGGCTAAATTAATCTTTATTAGCATACAATCAATTCTGTGAATATTTGAATATTTTCGGGCCATTTCATTCCCTCAAAATTCTCAGAGATAATAATGAAGTGAATTCTTTTTTTTTTTTTAATTTTTCCAATCTTGAAAGATTTTGGAATTTCCTGAAAAATTTTTCATATTCTTTATTTCAATTTAAATTGGAATTTTCCTGAGAATTTCCTGATGACGCCAGAGTCGAAAATCCTTGAAAAATTTTTAAGATTTTTTTTCATATTTTTTCTTTCGATTTCCCGATGACATCAGGGTCGAAATTCCCTGAAAAATTTTTAAGAATTTTTTTTTCACATTTTTCCTTTCGATTTAAATTTGAATTTCCCTGAGAATTGTCTGATTAACCCTGACAATTTTTTTTGAAGTCATGTGTGGCCCTATTCAAATGACCTGTGCTGTCTGTCCTAGAAAAAAAAAAATTGATATATGAAATTTTTTTTTATTATTTATTCAGTGATAACCTTTGCCGAGCTCGAGGTCAAGTTGAAAAGACTCTGAAAAAATAATAAACGGATGCTTCTTATTGACAAAAAAAAAATAGAAATCATTTTCTAGAAAATTGTGAAATCATTTAAAAAATATAAAATTTTTTTATAGAACAAAAAAAAAAAAAGAGTTCTTTGCTTGTCAAAATTATTTAATTTGCCTGGCATTTGCTTTGATTTAGCTTCCAGTTTGGCCAGAATAAGCTCCGCCAAATTTACTTAGTCTCGAATCATAACTTTCCAAAAAAAAAAGAAGACAGATATAGAGAGAGTGACAGAGAGAGAGAGAGAGAGGTGGAGTGAGTGAGTGAGAGAGGGAGAAGCTTAGAGAGTAGACAGTTAAACCGCAAGAATTGCTGGAAGCTTTCTGTCTGATTGTCTATGTCGCTGCCTCAGTCCATGTGTCCATGTGTGTCTATGTGTGTGTGTGTGTGTGTGTGCTTATGATTTAAGTCTGCCGCAGATTGTGCTAACATTTGAGGGACCTTGAAAAGTACTGCTGCAACCGCTTTGTTCAACATCATCCTAATTCATACTCTTTACCCCCAAACAAAATTAGTTGTACGCCTGCCAGACTGACTTGGGCAGTAATATTAAATAATTACTTAAAAAAAAAAATAAAAATGAAATAAACAAAAGCAAAATATTTTAGTAAATTTAATAAAAAGAGAAATAAATAAAAAATAAAAAAATTATAAATTAATTAATAAAAAAAAATAAATCATATAAATAATAACAATACAAATTAATAAAATAATAAAATAATAAATAAATAAAAAATAAAAAAATTATAAATTAATAAAAAAATAATTGTAAAAATTCACAATAAAAAAGTAATAAATCAAATAAATAAATAAAATAATAAAAATTTACAAATTAATAAAATAATAATAGTTTTAAAATTATAAATTAATAAAAAAAAAATTAAATAATTAAAATTTGCAAATAATAATAATCAATCTAATAAATAAACAAAATAATAATAATAGTTTTAAAATTATAAATTAATAAAAAAAATAAATAAAATTTGCAAATAATAGTAATCAATCTAATAAATAAATAAAATAATAAATATACACAAATTAATAAAATAATTTAAATTTAACATTTATAGATTAATGTAGGAAAAATAATAATAATAAAAATTCACAAATTAATAAAAAACTTATAAATTATTATTATTATTATTATTATTATCACTTATTTTTCAAATTGAAATTGAATGACTAAAAAATAATGATAGATATTTATTTATTTATTTTTATTCAAAAAAAAAGTATTTTATTTTATTTTGTGCTTTTGGTATTTTTTTTTTGATAGTTTTATTTTAATTGATTTTTTTGATTTTCAAATATTTTCTATAATTTTTTTTTAATTTTTATATATTTATATATATTTTTTTTTTAATTTATCTCAGTATATAATTTTTAAAATTTTATTATTTTTTTTTTTTATTTATTTGTAATATTTTTACAATATATTTTACATTTTTATTTAAATTTATAATTCACATTATTCTTATTATTATTATTATTATTATTATTATATATATATAATTATATTTATAATTTTTTTTTTTGTAAAAATATTTTTTATAATTAATTCATTTTTTTTTAAATATTTTAATTTGTTTTTTGTTTTAAAAATTTTTATATATTTTAAATTCTTATAATTAATTTTTTATTATTTATTTGGATTATTTTTTGTATCAAAAATATATTTTTTAATTTGTATTCCTTTCCTTTTTTTTTTTAATATTAAATTTTGTTCCGAGAAAAAGAGTATCCCGTCTTCATTCTCTTGGAAAGGTCAAAAGGCCTGGGCAATCATTTTTTTTGTTGTCTGTGTGCATGCGTGTGTGTGTGTGTGTGTGTGTGCTTTTTTGTACCCTTTCTGTTGTTATTTTTGCTGTTGTGGGCAAACCACAACACAAATGCGACAAAGCAGCAACAATGGCAACTTATGAGACATTCGGTGGTGTAGGTTTTTTATTTTTTTTTCAGAGTATTTTTTTTTTTTTTTTACAGTATTTTTTTGGTTTTACTTTGGCAAACGTGCAAGATGACTAGCAACAACTTTTTGGTCAACCAGCCATCCAGTCATTTTCTGTGTCGCCTTTCTGTCCATCTTTCCATGGCTTTGTCTACTTTTTTTTTGTCCAAGTGTTTCTGTCTGTGTGTGTGTGTGTGTGAGTGTGTTGGTAGTGATGCAACTTTGGCAAAGTGTCCTTTGTGTAATTTTGTTGTTGTTTTATTTTCCTTTTGGTTGCGCTTTGTTGATTTGCCATGTTTCGTTTTGTTTGGCTTTGTCTTTTTGACCGTGTCTTTATCTCAGCCATCTCTCTCTCTCACCCTCTCTCTCTCTCTCTCTCTCTCTTTTTCACTTTGGCCAAATTGGGGAATATTTTGTTGCATTTTTTCTACTTTGCATTATTAAAATTTATTTACTCTCCCTCCCCCCCGTCTCACCTACCCAACACACGGTTTATTTGGTCTTGAAAAAAAAAGAAGAAGAAGAGAAGAAATCCTCCGTTCCCGGCCAACTCTCAAGTCTTCTTAACTTCTTTCAACTCGCTGGCTCAATTCGAATAAAATTTGCCTTAAATCACATAAATCTGGGCTAAGCCCAGCCGTGACCACAATAAATCTGATCTGCAATTATTCTTTCAACTTCAATCGAAATGAAGTTGCCACATTTTAATATTCTTGAATTGAAATATAGAAAAATTTCTCTCAACTTTTATGATGAATTTTTTTAAAGTTAAAAAATTGACAGAGCCTACAGTTTTTCATACTCTCTTCGAAGACAAAAAGAGTAGATGAATTTTGTCAGCCCAAAGGTTACTCCAAGGACGATTCATCTTCATTGAAATCGGACCTCGGATCAGACTTCTAAATCATATCATAACCCAACATGGGTACTAGATTTATCTTCTTTATTTATTAAGCATTCTCAATGGTAATTAAGATTTGTAAGTCTTTTAGAAAGACACTTAAATGCACTCAGTTTCATTTGGATCGAAATACTATATCATTTGCTTGATATCTACCAAATCGGTGCTAGAATAGTTCCTAGATTAATTGGGTCAATTTCAAACATTTTATATATTTGGGTTAACCTTATAGAGACAGGTATAGGTATTATATAGGCTTACAAAGGGTTCTAGGAATATCTCTGTTATTTATTGAACAATCTCAATGGCATTAAATATCAAGAATACTTTGATAAAGTTACTTAGGTGTACCGAATTTCACTTGGATCAAGCCACTATATCATATAGTTCCTATATAGACCATTAACCTTCTCAAGGATCTGAAGACTTCTTTGTATCATTTGAAATATTTCCTAGGACTTGCAGAAATGGATACCTTCCCAAACGGTTTTGATGAAACTTAGAAAAGAAGGAACCCTCCTTTTTTATTACCTGACAAAATCTACTATCTTTAATTTTCCTTCTGCCCATTAAATGAAACCAATTATTTTTTGGATATAAATTTTTTTCTTTTTTGATATAATAATTTATTATCTGAGCGCTTTTATTTTATGACTGTGACCTATGTCAAGTTAGCCTGGCTTATTTGATGTGCTTTTAATTTGTCCACCCCATTAAATGGATAGATTTTTATTACCTCCCCAAAAAGAAAGAACAGTTTATGGCTGGCGCCGCTGCTTGTCTCAAGGGCGCCAACGAAACCGGACACTGAGACGGATATGGGTGAGGAGATGGCGAAATCTCCGCCAAATCTCCGTTTATAAATAATTTCCAGCTAAAATGCCAAAACTTATCCAAAAAACATACTTACTTTTCGTTATAATTCAGACCGAGAGTCAATGAGGCGTTTCACTTTAATTACTTTTGCGGTCAAATAAATTCTGCCTTCGACTTGTAATCGGGGATTATTAAGCCATCATTATTTTTATGATATATTCAGAAATTATTATTATTTTTTTTTTTTAGGGGGGAACAAAGAAAGTTGAGTAAGTTAGGATAGGCCTGAATTATTACGAACTTGCCAAGGATTTTTTTTTTTTAATTTAAAAAATGAAAGAATCCCAGCGAAAAGAAAAATCCAAAATTTTCCAGATTCAACTTTGTTTTATTTTTAATTTTTATTTTAATATTTCAAATTAGATATTTTTTTTTATAATTATGATCATTTGGTTTATATATTTTTTCTGGTCTATAAAATTTCTGGACTTCATTAAAATGGGTTTCGATATATTTTATAATCATTTCGTTGACATATTTTTTTTTCTGGTCTATAAAATTTCTGGAATCCATTAATAAGGGTTTCGATATTTTTTATAATCATTTCGCTTACCCATTTTTTTTTTTGGTCTATAAAATTTCTGGATTCCATTGATATGGGTTTCGATATTTTTTATAATGATTTCGTTTACCTATTTTTTTCTGGTCCATAAAATTTCTGGAACCCATTAATATGGGTTTCGATATTTTTCATGGTCTACAGAATCCCTTAGATTTTGATTATATATTTTTTTTTTTGAGCTTAATTTTATTATAATTTTCATTTTGATTTGAAAATAATTGTTTTTTTTTTCCTTTTTTATGTGAAAGATGAAAAATTTCGTGAAATTAAAAAATGTTTAACTAAAGTTAATTTTTTTTTCCAAATATTTTAAGATAATCGCAAAATCCTAAAACTTTTTAGTAAAATTTTTATTATTTTGTTTTTGTTGAATTTTTTAATATTTTCTCATTTTTTCTTTGGAAAAATGGTCGGACGATATTTTCAGTATTTGATTTTTTTTAATATTTTCCCATTATTTCTTTGGGAGAAATTTTAGCCAAGTTCAGGAAATTTGAAATCAGAGAATCCAAAAAATTTTTAAAAAATTCTTATTATTTTGTTTTGTTAAGTTTTTTAATATTTTCTCATTTTTCTTATGGAAGAAAATTTTGTCAATTCCAGGAAATTTTAAATTTGAAATCGCAGAATCCTAAAACTTAAAAAAAAAATTTTATTATTTTATTTTGTTTAATTTTTTTAATATTTTCTAATTTTTCTTGGGAAATATTCCATTTTTGAAAAAAAGGTCGGACGATATTTTCAGTATTTGATTTTTTTAATATTTTCTCATTTTTCTTATGGAAGAAAATTTTGCCAAGTCCAGGAAAATTGAAATCAGAGAATCCCAAAAATTTTTAAATAAAAATTTTATTATTTTATTTTGAGAATTTTTTTTAATATTTTCCTATTTTTTTTTTTTTTTTGAAAAAAAGGTCGGAAGATATTTTCAATATTTAATTTTTTTTTAAATATTTTCCCATTATTTCTTTGGCAGAAATTTTTGCCAAGTCCAGGAAATATTCCAAAAAAAAGGGTTAGAAAATATTTTCAATATTCTCGAAATTTTTCCTTTAAATCGAAGAATTTTTTTTTTTCTTTAAAATTTCATATTTTTCCTTCCTTTAAGAAGGGGGAGAAAAACTCGGTGAAATTGTGAAATTGACAGTGAGATTTGGCAAATTAAAACTAGCTTCCTGACAGGAAACAGGCAGATATTTCAGCTTGAAACTAAAGTCACTCGGACCAGTTTGAGTTGCTCGAATTGGTCGATTGCTCAGTTCTTTCAAATGTGCACTCAGCCAACCCAAGCCCAAACAGAATCAGACAGAATCATACGGGGGAGAAACTGAAAGGAGGTAAAAAGTTAACCTTGAAATGCTCTCATGGCTGCCAACTTTTTAAACGGATGTGACAATTCAATTGTCAGCAGGATTGCAACTCTTTGGGAGGGCTTGAAACATTTCGAAATTTGTCCGTTCAGGTTAGAATTTGATTTGCCAGGAGCTCCGAATGCCTGGCCAAATTGAATGAGATTTTTTTTTTTTTTTCTCAGAAAAAAAAAGTCTTTTGAATAAATTTAAGAAACCTCGCGGCACATATGCCTATCTCTATATAGTTTTTATTATATAACAAGAAGAAGAAGAAGAAGAAGAAGGAGGAGGAGGAGGAGGAGGAGGAGCAGGCCTAACAACAATAAAGTTTTACAACTTGAAAGCATAAAGATAGAGAGAGAGAAGCAAAAATAAATGGGCAAACATAATCAGTGTCATCAAGAAGAAATAACATCATCATCAACATTATCGAGTATATAATTTCCTGCAAGTCTTTTGCTTAACAGTTTCTGACGCTATTTTCTTTATATATATATTTTTCTTTTTTTCGATATATCTTTACCGTTAAGCCGCTGAAGTGTAAATGACATGAAAAATGGGCAATGCGGCAGTTCCAAGCCTCCGCCCGGAGGGATGATGGCAATGTTGTTGGGACTGCTCTTCAGGGCCCTTCGATACTTTTTTAGGCGACAAAACATATAAATAAAATTTATATTTTTTTATGACACACACACACACACACACACACACAAGCACAAGCACAACTTTTTCCTATTTGCTTTTGGCCGACAAATTAGGCATGAAAAAAATAAACATTTTTTTTTTCGTATTAACAATAGGTAAATGGCTGGGGTGGGTTGCTCAGGGCTCAGGATAAAAATTATGAGTATTTAAAAACAAAATTTGTTAAATATTCAGACAGTCCCCTGCCTACCCGCTCACCCTTCTCGTTCCGAGTTGAGTTGGGTAAACTTTTGGTCCAAAATTTTTCATAAATCAAAACGGGCCCCCTTTTTCTTTTTCTTCACTCATAAATTATTTTCTCTTTTTTTTCTTTTAATTAAATACTAAATTATCCAGAGTAAAAGAGAAGGTGACCCTCAAAAAAAATATATATATATATATTCTTGTAATCTTTTCGAAGAATTTTCGG
Organism: Scaptodrosophila latifasciaeformis; assembly: GCA_037075145.1. Classification (NCBI taxonomy): domain Eukaryota; kingdom Metazoa; phylum Arthropoda; class Insecta; order Diptera; family Drosophilidae; genus Scaptodrosophila; species Scaptodrosophila latifasciaeformis. The sequence continues at coordinate 3,633,985 of JBAMCM010000429.1, forward strand.
GGGGAGAAATAAAAATTCTGAGATCATTTTGATAAAATAAAAATAAAAAAAACTTATTTGCTAAATAAATTATAAACCTGTTTAGCAATTAAAAGTGAATTAAAGCTCATTTGATGTGCAATTAAATGGGCCCTCCTCCCTGTGACTCACCGATTCTCTCTAGCTTTTTTTGCTTTTGCCTTGACTATTTTCATACGAAAAAGCCGACATGCTTCTTCTTCTTCATGCTATTGTTGTTGTTGTTGTATGGCATCATAAATAATTGCTCATTGCATTCAATGAATTGTGAAATACCTCAGACTATCATTTATCAAGTATCTAAATAATTTATTATTGAATACAAAAAAACTAGAACCCAACAGGGATTCGGGGATATATTCGAAATTTTTTTCGATAGATCAAAGATAATTATATGTTTATATAAGACTTTTTGGTATCTGGGAAGTTCTTAAATTGGGCTTCAATTTGATAAGCTTTTTATAAAAAAAAACAAATTTTCAGAGTCAAGATTTTGATTCCCCTAGCCTAACTGGCAAACAGTCGAATGAACAGTCCGCTAGATGGCGTGCTTGCATTATTGTGAAAAATGTGTTTGTTGGATTCAAAGAAATATTAAGACCAGAGGTATTATGTGAATGCAGACGACCAGGGTTGCCACCCGGCTAGGCTTACCTCCCGACTAGCGTTATCACCCGGCTAGGGTTATCGCCCGGCTACGGTTAGCACCCGGCTAGGATTGCCACTCGACTAGGTTTACCTCCCGACTATGGTTATCACCCGACTAGGGTTATCGCCCGGCTAGGGTTGCCACCCGACTAGGATTGCCACTCGACTTGGTTTACCTCCCGACTACGGTTATCACCCGACTAGGATTATCACCCGACTAGGGTTACCACTCGTCTAGGGCTACCACCCGACTAGGTTTACCTCCCGACAAAGGTTACCACCCGACTAGGGTTGCCACTCGACTAGGTTTACCTCACGACTACGGTTATCACCCGACTAGGGTTACCATCCGACCAGGTTTACCTCCCGACTACGGTTATCACCCGACTAGGGTTGCCACTCGACTAGGTTTACCTCACGACTACGGTTATCACCCGACTAGGGTTACCATCCGACCAGGTTTACCTCCCGACTACGGTTATCACCCGACTAGGGTTACCACCCGACCATGGTTACCACCCAATTCCTTCTACTAGGTACAGGGTATCCCAAACTCGGCCGCGACCGAGTCTAACGTTCGGCTTCATTTCTAATTAAGAATCTGAGAAATGTTTCGAAAGCTTTTCATTTGATTTTTTTCAGGAATTTCTATAAGGCTTTTAAATGAATTTTCTTATTATAATCATATCGGTTTACTTTTACGATTTATTCCCAAAACGGCTTTGTTTGGCTTAAGAAGTTTCTTCTTATTTCCGCTCATGTCTCTTTTTTTTTTTTGGCTATCAAATATTTTATTTTGAAATAATTATTTTATTCAAGATTCTCTTGGTTCCATGATTTTCGTAATTTTTATTTATTTGAAGTTCCTGAATACCCAATTTTTTTCCGTAGACACAAATATGAATTGAAGAATTTTTGATTTCAAACAAATCTTTCTGGGACTCAGATTTTTTTTTTTTAAGTCTTACCTAATTTTCTGTTTAATCAGATCCAATATTTTTCTATAAAATTATTGAGTATTTTTTTTTAATATATATTTTTTTTCCAACTAGTTTGTCTTGGTTCCAGAAAAAAGCATATCTTTTTTTATTTACCCCAAAATGTTTATAGGCTCTTTCGGATTTCTTCAAAAAATTCTCTAAATATTTAATTTTTTTTTTTTAATTTTATTTATCCATTTTTATTCTTTATTTATTTTTTTTTGCTGTTCTCAAAAAATTTCAATATTTTTGCTTCTATATTTTTGTGCCTGATTGTGTTTACCTTTGGGTCACTTGTACTTAATAAATTTCTGCCGAATATGTGAATATAAAAAATAATTTTATAAATATGCGTGTGCTGGTTGCCAGCACCCCTTACCCCTACCCCTCACCGCCATATCAGTCAGATTGCGTATACGCCATGTGCGCGTGACTGTGTATGTGTTTCACTGCAGTGGCCATTATTACCAATGCTTCTGTTATTTTTTTTTTCTCTCTTGTTGCTGTCACTCTCTCGTTGTTGTTGTTGTTGTTGTGAATGGCTCGTTATGCTTTTATGTCTCTTGGTTTATTCCTCGTACTCATTTGTCGTCATTGTCGTTGGTGGTGATCGTCCTTTTGTCCAAAGCGTCGTTCGTGTTGATGAGCTGAAAATATGAAATTTAATGCGCTTGCAAAATTTATTCATAATTAAATATAAATTTATGCTCAATTGTGGTTTCAATTGACGCCCACAAACCCACACACACACACACACACACGCACACACACGAACAGAGACCCAGCACACCTTCGCTTAAACAGTTGCAACGTTTGCAATTCTTTTCGTTGTTGGCCAAAATCATTTGTCAACTTTGTTGGAAAAAAAAACATACACACAGACACACACACAGACAGACACACACACACACAGACAGACAGATAGACACACAGACAGACTGATAAGCTCTCCACTTATTCTCAGGCTCATTTGTAAATTTGTTTGAGTGAAAATTATAAATGTAAATTTTTTTTTTTTTCTCATTCATTTTTTATTTGTTCATTGTTCATTGCCATCAATTTGGCATTTTAACAATAAATTTATGAAATATACAATTTTCTTTTCAAGTTAAAAATAATAATTTTCTTTTTTTTTTTTAATTTTTCCAAGTAAGAAAATTTCTTATTTTAAAAATTAAAAATAACGGTAAAAATAATTTATAATCATATATAATATCTGATTAATTTAATTGCCTGAAAATAAGGCGTATTCATTTTTTTTTTTGTAATTTTTGTAAAAAAAAAAAAAAAAATAATTATTCTTTTTGTAATCTGAAAAGGGCTTTCAATTTTTTTCTTTTTCATTTTTCATTCAGCCATTGATAAATTTTAGCAGAATTTTTTTATGAAACCTGACACAGCTTTTTTATAGAGAGAAAAATTACAGAAATCAACGGGAGAGAGACAAAGTCTGCCAGGGTCGAGCTGAATTTAAAAAAATATTTTCACTCGAAAAAAAAAAGATTTTTGCAAAACTCTTGTAAAAATTTCGAAAAAAAAAAAATCTAGAAAAATAGAAGAAGAAGAAGAGAGGAGCTGGTTTGGTGTGACTCAGCCAGCTTGAGCCTCTTGACAAGACGTTGGCAGACTACACAGACAGGCTGACAGGCCGGAGAACAGATGAAAGAACATTTAAGAGGTATTCCTGAGGGGCGCGGTGGGGGCGGTGAGGGGGGTGGGGGAGGGGATGGTCCTGTCGGTACGGAACATATTTGTGCCGCAAAGTTGTCAGTGCTTTTAAACAATTTGGTCAGGGCGTCCGGTTCGGGGTTGGCTTCGCTTGCTCGGTTTGGCTTGGGCTTGGGCTTGCTTCTGTTTGTTTTAGCACATGACACATGGCGGGCATAAATCTTTTATGCTGGCTGTGGCAGTGGCAGTGGCAGTGGCAATGGTGGTTCCTTTTGGCTTTTCGGTCAGCAGGAGGCGGAAGCGGTGCGCGTGGATGCCGTATGCCAAATGAATGCGCCAATAACTCAATAAAAACTATAAAAAAAAAAACACACATATATATATATACTTGTGTGTGTGTGTGTGTGTGTTTGACATCGTTATGTCCGAAAAATGGCGGGCAAATGCTGCAGCAGCTGCTTCCGGCTTTACTGTCTGACAATTGACTTCCGTTTTAAATTTTGCACAACTTCCGCTTACCCGGCTCACTTCACAGCTTTTCTGCCCCATTCCTGCCAATCTCAACCCTCTCCGCATCACTCTCTCTCTAAGAAGAATGGCAAAATATTAAAATACCCATTTCATTTCATAAATTTGTCAGTCCCAAAAAACAAAAAAAAAAGAAAAACGAAAAATTAAATAAATAACAAAAATTGTGCCTTTCCCTTTTTTACTTGGCCAAAACAAACTAGACACCTTTTTTTTTGTTTTTTTTTTTGGTAGAGATTATTCAGATTATTTTGTCCTTGACAAGAAGTGCCAACAAATTTATATGAAAATGAAGTCAGCACTGACAAAACAACTCAACATTTGCCAACTCGACTGACCAAACAAAATCCGAAAAAAATGCTAAACAAATCAAAATATTTACATAAAAATAAAGAGCTAAGACAACAATGATGTACTCACTGAAAAGTATTAGGGATTCCTTAAGAGTCTTCAAAAGTAGATGGCGCCACCTTCTTAGACCTTTTTAAAAAAAAAAATTAATTTTGTGTTTAATTAAAGAAAATCTTGGATAATTTGTTGGCTTGAAATGAGTTCTGTGTTGGGTAGATTTGGGTATGTAGATGGCGCCACTAATTATTCTAATTTGTTAGTAGATAGTTATTTGGATATAGATAGATAGATGGATAGATAGATGGAAAGATGGAGAGATGGATGGATGGATAGATAGATAGATTGATAGATAGATAGGTAGACTGAGAGATGGAAAGATAGACAGATAGATAGATGGATAGATAGATAGATGAATGGATACATAGATAGATAGTTATATATTTAGTTAGATAAATAGATAGATAGATAAATAGATGATGGATGAATACATGGATAGATGGATGGATAGATGGATGATAGATGAATACATGGATAGATGGACTGAAGAATAGTTGAATAAATGGATAGATGGATCGATAGATCGATAGATGGAACATAGACAGATAGATGGATAGATAGATAGATAGATAGATAGATAGATAGATAGATAGATAGATGGATAGATAGATGATAGATGACTACATAGATAGATGGATGGATAGATGGATGGATAGATAGATGATAGATGAATACATGGATAGATGGATCGATAGATCGATAGATCAATGGATGAGTATATATATAGATAGATAGATAGATAGACAGAAAGCCAAAGAAAGTTACAGATCGATAGATCAATATATATATATATATGGATAGATAGATAGATAAAGCCAAAGAAAGTTAAAGATATATTAAAAGTCTACCTTGATCTATCTGAGTTTTTTTCATTTTATTTCAGAAGTGTCCTCAAAAATCCATTTCCCCCTCACTTCTCTGATTTCCCTCCTTTCTACAGTTTGGCAAATAAAAATATTAAAGAAAACAACAAAAAAAGACTTGCTATTTTGATTTCGAACAACACTGAAATCAGGTCAAAAACTGCGATAAACAAAAGTGTTGCCAATAAAAAAAAAAAAAGACTCGAAATGCCAACACCCCGAAGCATGGAGGTCGCCAAGATGGCCAAAAAAAAAAAAAATATGAAAGGATGGTCAAAGCTGATAAAATACAAAATAAAACAATAAAAACTGGAAAAAAGTACTTACAATCTCTTCGAAATGAGCACAGCCTTGTGTGGTTCTCACTCACTTTCCTTGTCTCTGGTGGCCTTTTGGTGTTGCCCTTTTCGAACTTGAGTTGGCTTGGTATATCTGAAGAATGGATATTTATGAGATATAGTATGTGCTCTCGATCGAACTACTATATTATATAGTAGATAGACCTGAAGCTGTTTTGATCAAGTCTTGAGTATTTCTTAAGTCTTCTTGATCATTTCTTAAATGATCTTGATCAAATTTGGTATTCAGGTGTATTGTGAATTTCCTAGATCAAACTTCTATATCATAGTATTAGGTTCCCTTAGATTAGATCATTAGGTTCCTTTAGATATTTCCCAACAAATAATTCTAATCGACTTTTAGGTCTGGAAAGAAACTAAGCAGACACTCCAATAAGTATATGAATGAAACCCATACACTTTTGCTCTGGATCGACCAGAGAGAACCGAATCTATTTCAGACATATCTCAAGTTGGTTCCAACCAATCTCTTTCAAATTTAATATCTAAAATAAATCCATATAGCAGCTTAAGTATACCAAGTTTGCTCTGAATCGGAGATCTTGGTAAGTCTCTGGTATTTCCCAAACCAACTCGATCAAATTTGATCTTTAGAAGAAGTAGGTCGATTGAGTTGTGCTTAAGAAGAAGAAGAAGAAGAAGAAGAAGAAGAGGAAGATAGGAATACCTTGAAAATAGTATAAGTTCTTTGAGATGGCCCCAGTTTCCCTCAACTGTTTCTAATATTATTTTCCTTGTTTTGTGGTGTTTTCTTTTTTTGAGCTTTTCTTTTTCTATTTTGTTTTAATTTTATTTGCTTTGATTCCTGTGCTCCACTCAAATACATTGTTGGTTGGTTTGGTTGGCTGCGTCATTTCACGAGCCAAAAAAAAAAGCAGAAGAAGACCACGTTGAAATTGTGTCACACGGCCAAAGCGAGAGAACTCCGAAATGCAGTTACTTTTTTTTTTTTTGTGTTACCCCTGACACCTTCCTGCCGCCCACCCCTGGCCAGCTGTCTGCCTAAGCCATGTGATATATATGAGTGAGTGGGGGGGAAGGGTGGCAGGGCCCGGGCCAGGGCCAGTCAAAGACAGAAACCCATTTCTGGTGATGCTGCTGTTTCTGCTTATTTTTGGCCTGCTTCTTGCTTTTTGGCCAGTTTAATATAGGGCTTAGATTTAGTTGGCTGTCCCCAAAATTGTTGGTCTGGCCAAAAGAATTTATTGCATTGAAACTACACTACAACAACAGCAATGGGAATAAGAAGAAGAAGAAATCTACAGCTCAGCCTAAAATCTGCCCACACAGTGTATAACCAATTTGGGGCACATTTATTTCATTCCCATTCATTTTCACACACATACACATACACACAGAGGAAGACTTGGAAAATTATAATTTTCCAGAGCCGCATTTTTCAGGGCATTTAACATCCGCTTTCGCTGATTCTTTGACCTTTTCCGTGCAACTTTTTTTTTTCTCGTATTTTTTTTTTTATAGGGTTAATTAGCGCCTTTTGCTATAAATGACATTAGTGGGTTAATTAGACGTAAATTACACACACACACACACACACACAGAAACGCAGAGAGAGATAGAGTTATATTAGCTGTCTCTTTCTCTCGCATTCTCTTGGCCTTTTATCAATGTGTGTCAATGTGCTTTGGCTTGGCCATTTGTTTGTCTGCTTGTTTGTTTGTTTGTTTGTGTTTGTTTGCTTATTTGTAGGTTGGTTGGTTAGTTGGTTGACTTATTTGTATGTGTGTGTGTGTGTGTGTGTGTTAGTTTGTTTGTCACCCTGGCTAATGAGTCAACCTACTTAGGGCTGGGGATTTTTGGCTCTGGCTTTCTGTCTTTCTGCCTTTTGTGCCTTCTTCCGTCTTATCTTGGCTCAGTCACATCCTGTCGTGTTTTTTGTTCTTCTTCTTATTTATTTCATTTTTAATCTTTCACTTGATGCCCTCACTTTGATTAATTGAAGTGGCTGTCTGGCTTAAGCCACACCTCCACCATCTCCCCACCAGGACTAATTAATTAAATTCATATTAAAAAAAAAAGAAAACAGGTGCCAGGCTAATTGACCAGAGTAAAGTAGTTTTTAAAGCCTTTAAAATATATATTTCTCATATTTTCTAGTCTCACATTTTAATTAACACCCAAGTAGATATAATTTGAATACGAAATTCAATTAAATTTTTGCTCAAATTGTGATTCTGATTTGCCTGGCAATTTAGTTGAAATTGTGAAAATTGAAAGAGATAAAATCGAAATGAAAAATAAATATGCTGCAAAAAACTAAAAATATATATATCTGCCATATGCGAACTAAATTAAGACAAGAGAATCTTTTGTAAGAAAAGAAAAATAAAACTTTTTATATTTTTTCTTTGTTTTTAGTTTTTGGCATTTTTGGCAATTTACAAGAAATTTCATAACAATGCAGTTTTTATTTCACACAACCTACGGCCAAATGTCTATGTATGTGTGTGTGTGTGTGTGTGTTGGAGAGAGATTTTCTGGGTTAGCTTGGCAAAGCACATGAAAATTCTGCACAAGATGACCGAGTAAAAAGTTTTCATAGTCTACTTTCGGGCGCACCTGAAAATTCCAATTGCTCTCTCACACACACACACACACACACAGACACAAGTGCACACGTTCTATCTCTAGAGTTTTTTTTTGTAACTTCAAATGCATGCCAATAAAATTAAAATATTTTCGACATAAATCAAAAATCGAAAATTGGAACAAACGAAAACAAATGAGTTGACAATGCGCCTGCCAAAAATGCCTCACAATTTGCTTGTGTGTGTATGCGTGTGTGTGTGTGTGTGTGTTTTTGTCCTTGTAACGCAAAAAGTTGTATGTGCCAAACACCTTTTGTTTTGTAAAATATCGAAATGGGATCAGGCATATTGACAGGTTTTAGTTTTAAATAGAGTCAACCCGGCGTGTTTTCCTATAACTTTTTAAATGGAATATTTTGTTTTTTTTTTTGTGAAAAAATTACAAAAGAATTTATATGCTGGACAGGCTTGGTTGGCCCTTTTGTTGTGGCCTTATCGCCACGTTTGTCTGAGTCGCGTTTTTAAAAACATTTTCAGACCGCCACTTATGGCCAAAACGAGCATCCAGCGAGTGCAAATAATAATGACAGCAAAAGCGACAAAGCGGCAGCTTCAAATTGGCAAAAACTGCACCAAACCAAAGCACACTGGGCCGGGAGCTAACAATATTTTGTTGTTATAAGAAAAATAAAAAAAAGAAAATTAATCAGAAATTGCAAAATCTTTCAAGAGGAGAAAATTTTGGTAGAGTTTTTTTTTTTTTTTTTTTTTTTGTCTTGAAGAAAACTGAAATTTCTATCCGATCCTTTTCGGTTTTATTTTTCTTTGAATTTTTTCGTAGAGAAATAATTTTAATTATTTTTAGGAACTTTATGACATTCGCATTTACTGGTTTTCTCTTTTTTTTGGGGTTAAGTTAAGACTCCTCAAACTAGCCGATATCTTGGATTTATCTAATATGCTATTCAGTTTATTGAAGGCTATATCTGTTTTCTTGGCTCAGTCAGCAAAATGAGTTGGGATTGTCATGGAGCTCTTGCGATTTTCTAAAGACTTGTGGAATCTTTTCGGGGCTGACACATTTCTGGTCCAGCAGCTCCTTAGGACTCCCAAAGATTTGACAAACTCACAGTAGGCTACCGGGTCTTATAGAGGCTATGCAGCTATTATTGGGTTCCTGGATCTATCGTGAGAATCTCTTAGGGCTGTCTCATTGCCTCCACTGCAGCAGCTCCTTAGGACTCCCAAAGATTTGACAAACTCACAGTAGGTTACTGGGCCTAATGGGTTCTGGGATCTATCGTGAGAAACTTATATATAAAGAGATTTTTAAGGGTTTCTTGATCTTCAAATTTTTTCTTTATTAAATGAACTTTTATAAAATTTTTATTCAGCTTGTTCAATATTTTTTTCTAGTTTCTTGTTTTGTTATTTTTTTTATATATTTTTAAAAATTTATTGCCTACTTTTTTTAAATATTTTTTTATATTATTTTTTTTTTCAAATTCTTTTTTTAAATATTTTTTTAATATTATGATTTCTTATTTACTTTTTTAATCAAAAAATAATTCTATTTATTTTTTTTTTATTTTCTAATTTTTTATTCATTTTAATTTTTAAATATTTAAATTTTTTTATTTTATAATTATTTATTTTTTAATCTTTTTTTTAAATTTTTTTATTTTATAAATATATTTTTTTTATTCTTTTTTTTTAAATTTTTTTATTTTATAAATATTTTTTTTTTATTCTTTTTTTTTTTAATTTATTTTATTTTTTAATATTTTTTTAATTTTATGATTTCTTATTCACTTTCAAAAATCATAAAAAATTTCTATTTATTTTTTTTAATTTTCTAATTTTTTATTCATTTTAATTTTTTTTTTTATTTTATAAATATATTTTTTTATTCTTTTTAGTTTTCTATTTTTAATTTCTTTTTTTCTTTCTTATTATCATTTTTTTATATTATTTTATTTCATTTTTTTTTTTTATCAAAATTCCACATTTTCTTTGCTTTGAAAATTTCGAGTTTTGGCCAAGTCAAGTCAAGCTTGTGTGGGCCACAAAATTTATGTTAAACAGTGTATTCAGATTTTTTCTTGCCATTTTATGAAATATTGAAAATATGTTTCTTCTTTTATTTTCATATCATCAAATTTGAATAATATTCGTGATCCTGGCAGCGTTTATGTAAATTTTGGATTATGGATTTTATTTTTTATTTTATTTTTTTTCTGGGATATTCATTTTGCTTCTGCTCCACTGTGCCCGCACTTGGCCTCAATGGCAATGTCAGCTGTGGTGGCTGCCAGGCATTGTCTTTAGTCTGCCAAGGGCCAGGGGTGAGGTGGGGCAGTGTGCCACGGGCGGGAGGGAGAGGGCTCGGGGATAACATGTACAACTCTTTCCGTTTCCTTTTAAAAGGCAACGTTATTCGCAGTGTGTGTGTGTGTGTGTGTGTGTGTGTGTGTGTGTGTGTGTGTATGTGCAGAGAGGGTGAAAGGGCGAGGGAGAAATGCCTTTCCTACTCACTTGAAATGTTCCTATTATATTTTTTTTTGTTAAATTTTGTATTTCTCTATTTTATATAAAATAAATTTTTTTTTTTTTATTTCATTTTTAAGACCGCTGCAATTGTTGTTGTAGTTGTTGTTGCTGCAAAGCGGCTGCCTCATCTGACATGATTTCCGCATGTCGTTTGGGTTTCTCTTTTTCTTTTTCTTTTTTTTTTGCCTTAAACTTTTCTTGTATTTTTTATGTGCTCTCAATTTCATAAAAGAAGAAGAAGAAGAAAAAAAAAACCGTCAGTTTATGTTGATGTCTGCTTGGCTTTCCTGTGTGCACTGCCAAAGTCGCGAAATTTTCATGTGTGTCTATGTATGTGTGTGTGTGTGTGTGTGTGATGTTGCCAGTGCCACAGAAGAGTCACACCAGCGTCATTGATATGGCTGACGAAATTGAGAATTATTATGCTTAAACGTGCGTTGTACTTGTGGAAAAGCAGCTTGCCACACACAGCCTGACTTTTTCCAAGTTTTTCTCGTTTTTTTTTTTTTCTAGGTAGATTTTGTGCCAGTGGCAGAGTCATCTTTGATATGCTGGCTTCATCAACGACTCACTGACAAGCTAAAAACTTCTTGTCCAATACCACACAGGCACATTTCTAGGGAAATTAGATTGATAGAGTGAGAAAGAGAGTGCGAAAGAGAGAGAGAGGGGAAAAGTCTACAAATTACAAGGTTCGTCAATTGCATTGAGAGCTCCAAAGAAGTTGCTTTAGCAGGAATGAGAAAGAGTGAGCGAGGGGGGGGGGGAGGGGGTGCCCACGGGGCATACGATTGGGGCAATGGCGTCGAGTCGAGTGGTAGCTGGCAACCGCAAGTGGCAGTTATTAAAATAAGCTGCCGTATTCGCTTTTGCCTTACCTTGGCTTCAATTTCAGTTCACTTCGGTTCAGTTTGCCAGGCAATCAATATTTTCTTTTTGCCCCTGCTCACACACACACACACACAGAGACACACAATTTCTGCCAAAGCAATGCAATACAAAAATGCCAAGAAGTAAAGCAAGTGGAAGAAGAAGAAGAAGAAGCAAAAGAATAGGCCAAAAACCAGACCAGGCCAAAAGCGGCACAACAGAATGACAAAAATGGAGAACAGGCCCAGGACAGTCGCAAGTGGCAAGTCCAGGCAAAAGTCAATGCCATGTTGGCTCTATGAGACACAGAAGCCTCAAAACCAAAGACAGACAAGGAGAGTGAGAGAGGGGGAGGGGGGGGGGGAGAATGACAAAGGGAGAGGTCGTCGTTTTCACACACTCTCTCAAAAAAAAATAGAGTCTGACTTGCCGCCAAAGGCTAATGAAGGGGACATATTCACACTCACACACACACACACATACATTGACTGGTTGCAGAGCTTTCGTAGTTGTTGTTGTTGTTTTTTATGGCTAACAACATGTTGACATCAAACAAACACAAACAAAATGTACAAAACAATTTGACAAAAAGTGCAACTGAAAATTCAAGCAAAAACGAAAAATCTAAAAATTCGGAAAAGCACAGAACCCCCCCCCCCCCCCCCCCCTCTCCACCACTCCAAAAAAAGAAAGGCCTACAAAAAGTAAACAAAAGAAAAATCAGTGAACAAGGGGGAGTGGGGGGGGGGGAAGGGGGAACCTGGCAATGCTAAAAGTCATGTCCAAAAAGTCACCAGCTTTTTGGCATATTTCTCTCTGCTGCTTCTTCTTCTTCTTCTAAGTTGTTTTTGAGGCAACAAAAAAATGGAAATGCCTCTGTTTGTTTGATAGTGAAGAAAAAGCTGGCTTAAGGAAAATGTGATTGACTTCCGTTTGTCAATGGAATATTTGAGGCAAGTTTATAAATTCTTTTTTCTTCTTCTTCTTCTTCTTCTTCATTTAATTGACTAAATCGTTTTTTTTTTTTTTTTTGGAGGAAAGATTATCCCGAGTTTCTCAATCAGAGTCTGCTTTGCCTTCTAAAATATAAACTTTCATTTTCTAGACTGAGTAGGAAATATCTGATCTCTATTCGAAACTCAAAAGATCTTCAAATTGTTCTGGGTATTCCTCAGTGCTTGACTCTATATCATCTATAAGCTTTACTAAGTTCTTTGAGATTTTCTTCTCAAAAAGAAAGTATACTGAGATTCTTAAAATTTTGATCCAAAGATTCTTAAAGAAAGAACCTTGTGGTTAAGGAAAAGAAGAGAGTGCTGAGACTCTGAAAACATCCGGACTATCTAAGAGAAAATCTTGACCAGAGAAAGTCTCATTAATGAGAGTCCCGGGATAACGAAAATCCCAGAATCCTGAGTTCCTAAGAATCAAGAATTCTCAGACTTTGAGATACAAGATAAAGGAAACCAAGAATAAGAATCCTGAGAAAATCTTGAACGGAAAAAATCTGATTAAAAAAATCACAGAATCCTGAGATCCTACAAAATCAAGAATCCTCAGATTTTGAGATACAAGAAAATGAAAACCAAGAATAAGAATTCTGAGATTCTACAAAATAAGAAAAAGAATCCAGAGATTCTAAGAGCCAAGAATCCTGAGATTCTAAAGTTGAAGGAAAAGAATCCTGAGATCCTACAAAACAAGATAAAGAATCCAGAGATTCTAAGAGCCAAGAATCCCGAGATTCTAAAGTTGAAGAAAAAGAATCCTGAGATTCTAAAGTTAAAAAATAAGAATCCAGAGTTTCTAAGAACCTGGAAATAGAATCCTGAGATTCTAAAACCCAAAAAAAAGAGAATCCTCTAAGAGATTATTTTGAGACCCAACAAGACAACATTCTCAGATTCTAGAAAAGAACAAAGAGTCCCCCTTATCTTTTAATAAAAAATAAATTCGAAAAAGCTAATCAAATCATTGCCAAGTTTCAGATGAAAACCATAATTCAATAATTTATTTGCCAATTTTGGTTTTAATTGAAATGAATTTTCCTTGGATTTTCCAATATGATGAAAATATTTCGTTTTCTTATGGATCAAAATTTGGTGCCGTCTGTTGTGGTTTTTATTATATTCCAGCCCGCCCCCTACCAACCATAAATCTTTTCCTGCTTTCCTTGTCATATGAAAGAATCAAAAAAAAAAATTCAAATTGAATTTGCTGAATGGGAAAAATGTGGACAACAGCTGTGAAAAATTTTAATTGAAAGCCAAAGCCAAAGACTCCTTGAAATCAAAAGTGGAAATTTTGTAAAACATTTCCTTTTTTGTTTTTAATTATTATTATTATTTTTTGGGTTTACCTTTGAGCACACACATGAACTCGAGCCCACTTAATTAATTGAATTCATTTGGAGTTGGATTTGGATTTCAATTAAAAATATGCCCAGCCCAGCTCAGCTAACAGATTTAATAAAGTTGCATTAAAATCTGTTGGGTGGTAATGCTGCTGTCGGCAACAAGCAAAATAACTTTAAATTAATTAAAAAGCGCATGCAAAAATGTTTTAAACGCGCGCGTTGACAACAAACGCCTTGAGGGGGAAACTGAAGCAAGAAACCGGCCAAAGGGGAAGGAGCGGAGGCATCTACGAAGAGTCAGAGCAATGCACACACACACACACACACATACACATACACTTGCATTCAAGTGGGAGTGCAATTGTGTGAATGTGTTGCCTTATTTTTTCATACCATTTTCAAAGAAGAATAGCCTGAGGGCTCTCAAAACTTTGGGTTATAAAGAACCCTTTGGGACTGAGACAATGGCATCCTTTTTAGCTAAAGAAATTTCGGAAACTTGCAGGGCTTTGGGAATTGTATTAGACAAGTGAGTAATTGATTTTAGGAGTAATGGGGTGGACTGATAGGAATAGATCTTCAAACGAAATAGATCATGGATAAGATCATGCTATAGCTTATGAGATAGTCATATAGACAGTGGATTAAAGCACACAATAGATCTTTCAAGAGACTGAATGAATCAGAGAATATAACAGAGAATCTATCAGAGAATATATCAGAGAATATAACAGAGAATATATCAAGGAATATATCAGAGAATATATTAGAGAATATATCAGAGAATATAACAGAGAATATATCAGAGAATATAACAGAGAATATAACAGAGAATATATCTATAAATATATCATAGATCAGATAATAAGAAAATACAACAAATATAACAAAGCCTTGGAAGAGGTCATGGAATATATTAAGTATTAGATCATGGAAAGGAGGCTTAATCCGATTAAGATATAGATCAAGGAATAGATCGTAGAATAGTTTAGGTATCAAGAAATATATGAATTGGTCTTAATACACTTTTGACAAGAAATGAGAGCTGGAATAAATAGGAATGATTATGGAAATCAATCTAGACTGGGTTGGATTGAAACAATCCAGAAACAATATCGAGTATATAACTGAGGGACCCCTATCTCTTAGGAAAGATAAAAGAAAGTTTCTAAAGTTTGAAATTGGTTTTTGTTCATATTTAAAAATAGTAACCAATTTACAAGATAATGAAAATGCCTCTTTCCCCATTTGTTTGTGTTTGTAACCATGGAAAATACCCTGGGCCATGTTGGCTCGAACCCCAATATACACACACACTCACACACAGATAGAGCAGCTACAACGTGCATCAATGTCGCGGAAATTAATTGAAATGAAGGAGAGAATTTCCATCAGACTCTAAACCAACCAGTCAAGCCGCGGAGGCGCGGAGGCCGCGTAGCCATGGAGCCGTGAAGCTTGTCTTATTTGGTTTCTTGGTTCCTTGGTTGTTTCGTTGGTTTCCCTTTCTCTCAGTCTCTATAGTCCTGGGGGCCTGGATTTTTGGAGTTTGATATTCGACTATGCTTTCTTTCTTTCGTGTTTTTTTTTTTTCTTTTTTTCGGAGTATTGTTGTGGCTGTTGCCATGTGACTTAAAAGCAGAAAATGAAATAATGAAGATGCAATGTTGTCCCCGTTGTTGACGCCATCACACTCTATAGAATCACAGACGCACCTACAATGTTGTTACCCAAACCAAGAGAGTGGATGTGGAAGCTGCTTAGACGA
Organism: Scaptodrosophila latifasciaeformis; assembly: GCA_037075145.1. NCBI lineage: Eukaryota > Metazoa > Arthropoda > Insecta > Diptera > Drosophilidae > Scaptodrosophila > Scaptodrosophila latifasciaeformis. The sequence continues at coordinate 3,649,550 of JBAMCM010000429.1, forward strand.
TGACATTGTAAAATACCAAACCGAAATGGTGACGGTGAAGGTAACGGTGATGATAGACAAGCCAACCCAGTTTAGCTCAGCTCAGCTCAGCTCAACAATGGTGATTGTAATGGCGCGTTTTTACATTGGCTCCCAGAAATGAAATGGAAATTTCTCGTAAACGGAAATTGTAATTTATACACATTTGCCAGATTATTTATTATTCCCCTAAAAAAAGAAAAAAAAGAACGACAGGAAATTCTGCCATACTTAATATTCAAACATCATATTCGAAAAGAGGTCTAAGATTTATGAGAGGCTGGTTGGTTGGTTGGTTGGTTATTTGGTTGGGAATGAAAAAAACGAAGGTGCTTAATTTTTAACCCTTTTATGTCAAAATTTCAATTAATTCTGTTAGACTTATTGATTTATTTTCTTTGAATAGGCCAACGGTTAATGCGAGCTGTCACCTTGGCCAGCTTAGTCTGAATACTCGAAATTATTAGGAGGACTTAAAATCTGAGTTGGATAAAGAAAAAGAGTGGGAAAAAGAGTGAATTCTATGGTCCGTTAGCCTGGCAAGCTTCAAGAAAAGGATCTCAAGAACTTTAGGGCTGCTTTGGTTCCAGGAGGTCCTAGAAGTTGTTTACATTATCTAAAGATCTATGGAATTATCTTGAGGATAATTTGGAGATAGAATAAAGCGCGTCGTATACAAAAAAACTGGAGTAGTTTCACCTATCAAGCTGTCTAGCTGTCTTGCTGGAAAGTAGTGGTTTGCTGGTTCTGAACGATTTCTCAAAGATCTCTTAAGACGACCGCTAAAGATTTTTTGCTAAGCTAAGACTAGAGGCAGTTGCACTCCGATCTTTCCACATGGACTTCTTGGGCTTCAGATTTTATATTATTCAGTTTGGTCTGCTCTTCTGAATAAAACTTTTATAGTGCTGGAAATTCGGTGGTTCGGAATCCACTTAAGTATTTCAATATATAAAGAATCTGTCAATGAAATATACCCATTCTTTCTTAAATTCTTTAAAGATATTTCATATTTTATATTATTCAGCTTGATTTTCTGTCCTGAATGAAGCTTTTATAGTACTGAAAATTCTGTGATGTCGGATCCATTTAAGTATTTCAATATATGAAGAATCTGTCAATGAAACATACCCATTCTTTCTTAAATTCCTTAAAGATATTTTCGGTTTCTTAAAAACATTTTGTAGACTTTCTAATATCTCAGGTTCCCGGAGGATTTCCTGAACAGATTTCCACATCTTTTTAATGGAAACTCTGAAAAGAAATCTCTTGGCAATAACTAAGCTCTGGACTACTTCTACTCTGAACTGCCCCACAGTTTTGCCCCTAACTGACGTTATGGATGGTTTCAGTTGGGGTGACTGTACCAAATAAGTCTCCCTTTTTCCATTGAAAAAATCCAAGTCTTTTAGCCTAAATTTCGAGTACCTGATGAATTTCATGTTTGACCAAAACAAAAAAAAAAAAAAGGGGCAACAAATTTAATTTACAAAAAAATATGAGTTGGTTTCTTGGTTGTTATTATTTTTTTAGAAATTTTTTTTACTGCTAACCCACATGTGAATAATTGTTGCCTTAGGGTTAAGTTTTTGAACCAACAACAACTCTTGAGAGAGTGGGTGAAAAAAGAAGACGAAGAAGAAGAAGAAGAAGAAGGTAGAGGGGAAAAGTTGTAGAGAAGAGCTTAGGGGTTTGTGGAAAGTACGAGAGTTAAGTGGCAAATGTTTTACGTCTGGCTTTATTTTGTTCAAATTAAACGATAAAAATTGCGGTAAAGTTGCCGGCAAAAGTTGCCAGCATTGCAGAAGTCCAAAGCGTAGCAAGGAGACGGGCAGGGCAACGACGATGTGAGAAAGAAAAAGTCTACTCTCAACTCGACTACTTTGCAACCCTTTAAGCCATCACACAAATACACACACACACACAGACACATATAGCTGGTGCATTCGGTAGCCAACAAATGAAATTAAGCAAATAAATTTAAGGCGGATTAGTTGGCATGTCTCTGTCCGTCGTAGTGCTAAAAAAAAAAAAAAAAAAAAAAGAACTAGAAGAGGACTGAAACGTTTTGCGGCTTAACAAGTTATCTACAGATATTCTTAAGGGCTTGACAGAGACAGAGAGGGCGGATGCCACAGAGAGAGAGAGAGAGAGAGAAAAAGTTGGACAAGTCCACTCTGAGGTCACTGCTGGCTTAAAATTGTGGGGGAACCTTGGCTTGGGTTTGGGTTCGAGGCTTTTGGTTTCTTGGATTGTCGGTTGGTCGGTCGTTCGGTCTGTCGTTTGTGAAAGAGTCAAGAAGAGGCAATTAAGGCAAAATCAAATCCTAGCCAAATACCAAACCAAGGTGTAGTTTTTTTTTTTTTTTTTAATATATTTTTTATATTTATATTTGTTGTTGTTGTTGAAGAGCATTTCTCTTTTTCATTTCGCCTGTTTGTTTGCTTTTGACATTGCAAAACGCAAAATGCTAGAAAAAAAACAAAAAACGAGAGGTAGAGTGGAGTTGTCGGTTTGTTATTCATTCCCCGAAATGTCAGTATCGGAGTGTAAGTTTTTTTTTGGATATGAAAGAAGCAGTCAAACAAACTAACAACCAAACAAACAAACAAGCAACAGCAACAATCACTGAACTGAAGTTGTGGCAACTTTGGCGGTAATTGTAGACCCATAGACAACCCAACAGAACTGAAAACATCCGAGCCACTGGGACAGGTCAACTCAGAAGCAACAAAGACTTTAGACTCTTTTCGATGAGCTGATTCGAAGGATCCAGTTAGGCCTATGATTTGGGTGATATAGTAGCTTGATCCAGCTGAAACTTGGTACAGTTGTGTATTTCTATATAGATCAACTCGAAGGAGATCAGTCAGAGAAATCTGTGGAAATTATTGGGTCTTGTGCCACTGTCAAATGATTTAGTTCATACTCGAAAGAGATCAGTCAGAGTTATCTGTGGAACTTATTGGGTTTTGTGCCGCTGTCAAATGATTTAGTTCTTCCAAGACCGATTTGGCTTTGTATGTCTATAAGTGATATAGTCCGGATAAATAAGACCAAGTTCATTGATCCAGGTGAAACTGGGTATACAATTTTTTTCCCCTAAAGAACAGAAAGATTTCTAAAACCGATTCATTTGATAATTTTCGATTCCAACTTTCAGGGCACTCCCGTCATCTTCTCAGGGCCCAAAACCAAATGACTATACTCGTTTTTTGCCTCGAAAAGAGTATTAAAATAATACAAATAAAACATCAGTCGGCTTATATATTTTTTTTACTATTTTCAAATCCATTTGAAAAATGAAAAATTTAATGACATTTGGCGGGCTTGCTGGCTGGCTTACTTCCTTTTTTCCCACTTTTCTTTTTTTTCTATATAAAAATGAGGAAATAAAACTTTTAAATCAAACTTTTGAAATGCCCTGTAGGATAGACCAAACAATAAATTTGTTAGAATAGAAAAATAAAGAAAGCAAGAATTGAAAGAGAAATAAAATTCTATGCAAAAAAATTTAAGCGCTCAAACAAAAGAATCTGCCAATCAATTTCCGCTTATAGAATATTTGTTTGTTCTAATTTTTTCTCTTCTTCTTCTTCTTTCTTCTGTAAAAATCAATCATTTGATTTATTTTTTTTTTTTTGTAAATATTTAAGCTTATTCCATGAACAAATAGATTTATTTAGTTCCCAAAAAAAAAAGGGTAAGAATTGTTCAATAAAATTTTTTTGGAAATTTAACATTTGAAATTCAAGAATTTTTGAAATATTTTTTAAGGGAAATTTTAGGTTAATTAATTTTTAGAGGATTAAGACTATAAAAGGTTATGAATTGTTTATGATTTCAGGGCTTAATTTTATTATTTTTTTCAGCAGTTCTAAGCTTTTAAATAGGTCTTAAAATTTTTTTTTTTTTTTAGAATAAAAAACTTGTAAGTTTACCGCACACTTAACCGATTTTTGTGAAGCTTTTGTCTATATGAATTTTTGATTTAGATCTTTGAAAATTTGTAAAATAAAAAAGTGAAAAAATTGCTTTGATTTTGACCCTTTAATTTATCAGATTCAGTCCGGAGTCTGACTGAGTTTTTTTTAAGTCCAAAGACGCCTGGCTGTGGCGCCTAAATAAAGACAGGAAAAAAGTTAAGCCCAACTATCTGCGGATCCAAGTGCATTAAGACAAAAGCAGTTTCGCTTCTCAGCTCTTTCAATTTTTATAAACCATTTGTTTTTTTCTTCCTTTCTTTCTCATTGCAGGTGAGTGCAGTATTTGTTTGTAGTCAAACCAGCGAGGCCAAGAAAAGAAAACAAAGTTGTGGGTCCAAAGTAAGTTGAAACGAAATTTTTATGCGTTCCATCCCTCTCCCTAGAGGGGGTAGAATAAAATGGATAAAGGCCGAGAAAGCCAGCAAATATGTCAATGATAAATGGTAGAACAAATTTTCTATGGATTTTTTTTCGGGGCTCTCTAAACTAAGTGAGCTACCTATAAATTGTGTATGTTTTTTTTTGGTTTTTTGGGGTGGTCGGAAAAGTCCATATGCTTTGTTCTTTTGTTGTTGTTATTTTGTTCAAAAGCAAATCCATTCCATTACTGGAAAGAAGCCTCCAGACAGCCGCCCTGGCATAATGATAATGCACAAAAATTATGCTAATAGCTTAATGCCGGCGCACTTATACGCTAAGACAGCCAACGACAAGGAGATGCTCCACAGTAACAACAACAACAACAACCACAACAACAAAAACAAGGAAAAGGACAACTACCATAAGTAGGAGAATGTCCTTGTCCGGGATATTCGAGTATTTTAACGAATGCCAAAAACAGTTGCCGCTTCAGTTGAAAGCCAGAAATGTCAACGCCTCTGATGATGCCCTGAATTTTGAGAGCCTTTTGAAGTATCTCAGAATTCTTGGTACAATAATTTTAATTCTTAAATAGTCTTGATAAGGTTTTTTTCAGCCTTTAAAGGAGTCTTTGGAAATCTTCAGGAAATTCTGTAGCTTTTTTATTCTCGTCTCAACCAAATCTTTCCTTCTCTTTCTTTGGAAATCTTCAGGAAATTCCGTGGCTTCCTTTTTCTGGTCTCAACCAAATCTTTCCTTCTCTTTCTTTGGAATTCTCTAGGAAATTCTGTAGCTTCCTTTTTCTGGTCTCAACCAAGTCTTTCCTTCTCTGTCTTTGGAATTCTTGAAGAAATTCCGTAGCTTCCTTTTTCTGGTCTCAATCAAGTCTTTCCTTCTCTGTCTTTGGATATCTTCAGGAAATCCATTCCTTCTCTTTCTTTGGAATTCTCTAGGAAATTCTGTAGCTTCCTTTTTCTGGTCTCAACCGAAATCTTTCCTTCTCTTTCTTTGTAAATCTTCAGGAAATTCTGTAGCTTCCTTTTTCTGGTTTCAACCGAAATCTTTCCTTCTCTTTCTTTGGAATTCTCTAGGAAATTCCGTAGCTTCCTTTTTCTGGTCCCAACCGAAATCTTTCCTTCTCTGTCTTTGGAATTCTCTAGGAAATTCCATAGCTTTCTTTTTCTGGTCTCAACCAAATCTTTCCTTCTCTGTCTTTGGAAATCTTCAGGAAATTATGTAGCTTTTTTATTCTGGTCTCAACCGAAATCTTTCCTTCTCTTTCTTTGGAATTGTCTAGAAAATTCCTTAGCTTCCTTTTTCTGGTCTCAACCAAATCTGTCTTTGGAATTCTCTAGGAAATTCCGTAGCTTCCTTTTTCTGGTCTCAACCGAAATCTTACCTTCTCTATCAAATCTTTGCTCTCTTTTCTGTGGACTAAAATAAACCCAGTCTGACTCAAAAACAAAAAGAGTATGAAAATTTTCCTATTTTAAGCTTGTTTTTCTTTTTCTCGTTGGAGGGAAAAGTTGGTTTTGCTTTTCTTGTGTCCGACTTGGGCGGGGGCAGTTTGTTTAACTGGACTTTGGACTTTTGGCAGCTGCGGCCTCAAGAGCCAAAAAAACACAAGACTCTAGCTATCTCTTTTGCCTCTGCATGTGCCATCTCTTTTTTGCCCATATTCTGATTGCCTTGAGTAAGTGAGAAAATGCAATGGACTCTTGGCATGGCAAAGCTGGCAAAGTGTTCGGCCAGTTTTATGAGAGGCACTCCTCTTTCTGGAGGTTAATGGAACTTTAAGGCAGGAACAGACCGGGATCACATTTCTAATGGCCATGAGTGGCATCGAGTAAAATGATATACACTTAAAATCTGAAGAATTTTACAATTTTGAAATTGACAAATCAAGGGAAATAAAACAAATCCTTTTTCGCACCTCGGGCAATTTAACAGACCATAAAACAATAACGAAATTCAACTTGAATTAAAACAAAAAATAAGTAACTAAGTCAGAAAATAAAATAAATAATCAGAAAGAAAAGAGGGAAACCATAAAAATACCAAGAGAAACCATTTTAACGCAACGTCAGCATAAGAAATGATTTTTTAAGTACACCCGAAACAACAACAACAACAACAACAACAACAACAACAACAATAATAAAGACTAAAAATCCATCAAGTGCAGCAACAAAGTGGCAAGAAAAAAATAAAACAAGTAGAAGGAGAGAGAGACAGGCCCAGGTTCTGGGATTTTCCTAGCTGATGACGCTGTTGAAATTTGTTGGTTGACAATGGCCAAGGGGGTGAGGGGTGTAGCTTTTTGGTGCTCAAGAAAACGCATTAGTCTTGGCCCAAGTGGAGAATGAAAAGAAAAACCAGACTTGACCAGTTCTTGGGAAAAATTTCAACCCCACCAACAAATGCCGTCAAAATTCTCCGACCAAAAAAATGGCAAAACAAGTACAGTTGCCTCCAAAAAAAATATATGAAAAGTAAATGATTTTCCAAAAAAAAAAAAAAAATCACATGCTCAAATACTCGGAAAAAAGAAAGCTTCAAATTGTCAAATCATCCCAAAGACTTTTCTATGGAAAAATATTAATTCTTCTTCTATTGAAGCAAAGACGATGACCAGTCAAAGTGAAAAGTGCAATCATTGAAAAGAGCAAAAAATATCAACATCATCTTCATTTCAGCTCGAGCACACTCCAGAGAACAAGTGCAGTTTATTGAGCCAGTAGCCAATCTAAAAGACTCTCTCAGCCATTAGAAAAGCAGTTCATTTCATTGCCAGTGTGTTTGCCTAACCTAAGCCAAAACCAGATCCAGACCCAACGAGAGATAGAGCCAAGCACAGCTCCCTTTTTATTTGTATTCAAAAGTGCAGTCGGTCATATGAAGCTCCTTCTGGATATTCACCTCAAATTGCACCAACGAAATGACCAAAAAAAAAAAAAATAAAAAGAATCCTTACCAGCTGACACAGGCGAGGGTAGAGTCAGGTTGAGGGGCTTAGAAGATATGTGAGTGACCATTGGCGGGTTACAGCTGCAATGCCATCTGTGGCATTCAATTGCTTGGCTTTTCTTATTATTTTTCCTTTACGAAATTTTCCCAGCAGCTTGGCTAAACTCTTAAGAGGACTAGAGTGCGTGAGGAAGGGGAACTGTGAGGGGACCTGTGAGGGGAACTGTGAGGGGAACTGTGAGGGGACCTGTGAGGCCAACTGACTTCTTTCAAAGAGACCTGAGTTTCAGACTAACCCAGGGAAGGCCCTGGAATAATCGAATATCAAAGGGTTCTTAGATCATTTTTAGCCAAGAGTTAGAGACCCAGATAATCCCATTTATCTGAGATACCTAAAGCCTAATTGTTTTACCTGCCTTTGTTAGAGTTTCGACTCAATAATGATATTTCTCCTGGTGTTAGGAATTTTTGAAAAAAATATTACTTCATTTGTTGTTGTCGTTGTTGGTTTGACAGTTTGGCAAACGAGCAAATGCGAGTGGTTTGACCAATAAAAAAATATATAGCAGACATTTCTTTTTTTCGACCCTCAGGACAAACACTTGCACACGCACAAAGAGGGAACAGGAAGATATTCACTTGAAATCTATACATATGAGTGGGTGTGTGTGTGTATGCCACCCACTGACTCTCCGTTGCTCTACGTGTGGGTACACATTTGCCACATCAGCAAATGATGTGAAAATGTCATTTTCAGGCAACGGGCGAAACGGACAAAATGGCCAAATGGCAAGCTCTCGACTGTTTCGAAATAGAAAAGAGCATAGAAGAGGCTGGTCGTGTTCACATTTTGTTTTTTTCGTTTTTCGGTTTTTCGTTTTTGGCTATATCACATTGCAGAGTCACAGAAAATGAGGTGGAAAGGGAGGGAGGGCCAGTTGAAGGAATTTCACACACTCACGTACGACAACATTGCCACTAAATTTGCGGCAAATGAGCAAACCGAACCACCGACGACCAAACGATTCAGTCAGTCAACCAACCAACATATGAAAGACTAAAAGTTCATATCACTTAGGACCCAGCCAGTCCCAGTGCCAGACCCAGTCGCAATCCCAGCCTGAACAGGCCAAAAGAAAATACTGAAAATGAAAAAGGGCGCACAAAGTACGAAACTAATGATGGGTAAAGACGGCCAACGTTGTTGGGTTAATGCCGAATTGACCGTGTGTCAGAGCAGTCGACGAGTCATCTATTTGTTCGGTCCTCTATCTTTCCTCTTAGCCAATGTCACATGGACATTCTCTATTCTCTATTGACTGCCACCGATTGAGCTTATCAAATTGCGCATACATTTTCCACATTGCAGGCGGGGGTTGGCCTATTCTCGTCGATTTGGTCATATTTTTTTGGTCGTTCTTTCACACGCGTCGGCCACCTCGGCCACCTCGGCGAGGAAATCAAATTTAATTGAAGCATTTTTAAATTCGCACACACCATCACTCAGACGACATGGCCATTTAATGCACTCTTGTTAAATAAAAAAGAAGAGCTCTGTTTTTTTTTTTTTTTTTTTTGCTTTGGTATTCTTTTATTCTATTCACATTTTTAAAAGGCCATTAAAGATTAAAGAGCTTGAAATTGCTTTTAGAAAAAGCAAGCAAGCAAGCAATTGCCTCAGACTAAGAATTTAAATTGCAAATGGAGAGGGAGAGGGAGAGGCAGTGGTTTGTTTGAGTTAGAGTTTTTCTGGTATTTTCCTGGGGACCAGAAAATTCCAATTCTCTAAACTAATTGGTATTTCTCACTTAAATTGGAGAAACTGGTGAAGTTCATGAAATTGCTTAAAGATTCTTGGGAAACGGGGTTCTTTGGGATCCATATATTTCATATGATTTCCTGGAGACTTTGGGACTTGGAATACATTGGAAAAATTGCTTAAAGATTCTAGGAGAACCGGGGTTCTTAGGGATCCATATATTTCATATGATTTCCTGGAGACTTTGGGACTTGGAATACATTGGAAAAATTGCTTAAAGATTCTTGGAAAACGGGGTTCTTTGGGATCCATATACTTTATATGATTTCCTGGAGACTTTGGGACTTGAAATTAAATGAAAAACTTTTTCTAAAGAAAGGTCAAAAAGGGTTCCTAGCTTTTATTTTAAAAATTCCTTGAGAATAATAAAATTATAGAAACTTCTTGAAGTCTATAAAGATTGCCGAATATTTATTCCTGAGCTTCGGAGCTCACAAGAAATATGGTTTTGCAATTTTTTGAGAGTATAAATTTTCAGGACCTCTAAGGATCCGAAACTTCTCTCTGATATAAGAAGATATTGTCTACTTGGAATCTTTTTTTTCCCCTGGTAGTTTGAAACCTTATCTCTTGGGTTAAATAGGTCCTGATAAAATATTATATACCAACTTTTTTATGTACACATATTCTTTTTTCGAATTGTCAGAGCATGAAAATTTATGAACCATTAAATCAAATGAAAAAATAATTAATTTAATAATTATTAAAAACAAAAGGCCTAGAACAGTCTGTATGGGCGAAACTCATAAATTTTATTTCCCAAAGAGACAAAGAGAGAGAGTGAGAGCAGAGAGGCCATTCAAGCTTTGAATATGTTTAAAACTTAACATTTTGACAGTTTAATTAAGCAAAACTGACAAAGCCAAAACACGACATTTATTGACGTCTACGCAATTTAGTGAGAAAGAGTTTCGACCATTTTAGACTAGCTCGATTTGATTGGACTATGCCCAACTAAATTGGGCTAAGCTAAGCCCAAAATGAAAGCAAATATACCAAGTCAAAATGGTATAGATTTTGCTTGGTTGGGAATAAGAAAAAAGTATTGCCTACTTATATGGGCCAGGCCATAAGTAACCATAAAATGAGCGCTTTATGACTGCAATAAACTCGTTGAAAACAAAGTAATAATTTTTGTAATTAGTAAGCAGGCTAGACATTTTATGATTATTATATTTTCGTTTCTATACCAAAACTAAAATTCACACCACATCTTAGCCATAAATAAGTCAACTAAGATTAAAGAAAATTGCGTTCGCCTCATGAAAAGCAGCAACTTGGTTCCAGTTGAACAAATTTGCCAACATATTGATTGTAAATTATCAACTTTGGTCTTTTGTTTTTATAGACACGATTTTATTTAGTTTTGACCAGGCTAATAAAAAGAAAACGAAAAAAGAAAAGTCAATAAATGCGTGACTTGTGTTGATTTTTGGTCACTAGAAATTCAGAGTGACCACAGAATGGTTTAGTTTTTCTTCCGACTAATTTTCACATTACATAAAACACCACGCCCCCCTCCCCTACCCTCGCCCACTCGCTTGTTGGGGCTGGAGAAAATTGCCAACACTTGAATTTGTATGACTTTGTTTGGTTTGGCTTGGGTTCGGTCTGGCCTGGGCTGGCCTGGCCTGGACAAAAGGCTGGTGAATGTTTGATGGAAAGACAGAGACAGGCCAAGACGGGGCCCAGCCGTTGAACCCTTGAACTGCTTAGGCTGTGATGGCTTATGGCTTGGATTTTTGGTGAATTGCCTTAACGCCTGATTTTTGCTGGTGGCTTGGCCTGCTTGACTTGCTCGGCTTGCTTCGGTTCAGGGCTTTTGCTGGCCTTTAAGTTGTCTTTTATTTTTATGCCTTCATTTGCGCCATGTCATGGCTGTGCGTGGCAATGTGAGAGTGTGGTCACTTATTAACTTTTATTTTTATTTTTTGTTTTTTCCATTCGCCTTTAACGCGCATTTGTTTGGTTTGCCACGTCATCGTCAACGTTCTGCTGCTCGTTTGTTTTGCTTTCTTTTCTTTTTTGTTTTTCTACTCTTTTTGTAGGAAATGATTATATAGATAGTTAAGAAGCTATTTGTAAATCGGTATACTATATCATATACGACCAAACTGTTTTTATATCTTTTATCTTGTAAGAAATGCTGTGTGCCTTAGTTGGTTCAGAGAGGTTGGGATATATTTGATTTGTAGACCAAAATCGGTCTTGGGGGAGCCTTGGGACTTATCCAATTGAATAGATGGGGACTTTAAAGTCCTTGGGGTCGACGAGTTCTGCAAAACCATATCATCTTATATGATATTATCTCACATAATATCCGGTTAAAGTCTACGAATTCGGTAGTACTATTTCATCTTGTTTGATATAATATTGCCTATTATCCGGTTCAGTCTCTCCTATCTCTTTTTGATCTATCAAGCATTCTAGATCAAGTTTCATATATATCTTAAACTATATAAACTTATTTCCCTATAAAGTTTGAATGGGGGACTGAGAATACATATTTGACTTATAGACAAAATTGGGGTTTGCGAGCATCTTGACTTTATACCAAGCAAACTTTGACACAGGCCTATTTGTTTATGAATTATGAGGATCTAGGAATACTATATAGGCTTATAGGAATACTATATAGGCTTACCTTTAACAGAGGCCTATTTGTTTATGAAGTATGAGGAACTAGGAATACCATATAGGCTTATAGGAATACTATAAAGGCTTACCTTTAACAGAGGCCTATTTGTTTATGAAGTATGAGGAACTAGGAATACTATATAGGCTTAGAGGAATACTATATAGGCTTATAGGAATACTATATAGGCTTACCTTTAATAGAGGCCTATTTGTTTATGAAGTATGAGGAGCTAAAAATACCATATAGGCTCTACGAATACTATATAGGCTTATCTTTAACACAGACCTATTTGTTTATGAAGTCTGAGGATCTCGGAATACTATATAGGCTTATAGGAATACTATAGAGGCTTATAGGAATACTATATAGGCTTACCTTTAACAGAGGCCTATTTGTTTATGAAGTATGAGGAACTAGGAATACTATATAGGTTTTAAAACCTGGAATACTATATAGATCGATAACATGTCCAAGCCGAATGGAATGAATGTGAGTATTTCGGAAAAGAGTATATATCTGTCGATATACCCAGAAAGATCTGCTTTCACAGTGGTTTGTTTTCATTTCATTTTATTTTCCCAGCACGTTGTCTAGTCCATTGACCTGCCATTGTATGTATTGTTTGAGGCCACCGTTCTCACTTCTTCTTGTCATTTGCCTTTTTATCTCTCTCGCTCTCATTCTTTTCCTATTAATTTTTTCTCTTTCCCTCTGTGTGTGTGTGTGTGTGTGTTTTTTGTCTGCTGTCTGAGTTTTGTTTTATTCAGCTGTATGCTTGTTTGAAAGAACAATTAATTTGGTGATTTACTTAATTTCTTTTCTTTTGAAGAGATTTTCTAGCGAAGGCTAGAAAAACTTTTCCCTCCTCCCACAGACATTTGTGTTGGCAATTAAGCAGCTAACGGCTTCGTTTTGGGCAAATTTATTTTAGTTCTTTTCTTTTGGCAAAGAGAAGTCATCATTTGGCTCAAGTTTTTCCTCTTTCGATCCCTTTGGGTTTTCCATTGAGTTTTGATTGTTTCATATTTTGGGGTTTTCTTAAAGATTCCAGCAGAATTTGGCTTTAATGCCCTTTGAAATCCTAAGTGCCTGGCCAATTCAACACCTCGTTCGAGTGGGTCTCATAAAGCACCGGATTTCTCTGATGAGAATTGCAATTGCATTGCCAAGACAAGAGCAAAACAATAACCAAAGAGAAGAGGAAAGATACTTGATCCTGTCAGTTGGTTTTTGGTTTTCCTTTTTGCCCAGTTGACTCACGTACACCTGTCGAAATGTTAAATGTACTTTCCTTTTGCCTTCTCACTCACTTGCTCGGTCTGTCTTTTTCTTACCAATCGACTGGGCTTTGCTGGAAAAATAATGCGTATATTTTTGGTCAGTGAGTGTGACTTAGTTGGTCTGTTGGGTTTCTGGTGTTCCGGGCAAACGAATGGAAAATATTTACACTGTCTGCCATTGAAATGGCAGAGAAATCCCTGAAAACAAGCAAATCAAACCAACAATAACTCGGCAAATATTTCGAATATCGGCAAACAATGGCGAAAATGTTGTTTTCCGCTTAAGCACATCGTTAAGTTGCCCAACCTTTCAAGACACCCATTTAGACAACCTCATACAACACTTCCCCTACCCCCTCTCCCCCATCTCCATTCTCAGGTTCGTCCAGTCAGTCGCGTATTTGTTTTATTTTTCCGCAAAATATTTGCCGTAAAAGTCGGTGAGTCTTGCGATTCCACAAATACATAAACATCTCAGAATGCACAACTTTAACAACAACAACAATAGCAACAATAAGAAAGAATGGCAGCAACAAATATCAAGCAACCTCAACGGGTTCTCCCATATTGTCAGGACCAAGCCCAAACAATGAAAGAGAGAGAGAAATGAAAACATGGAAAGAATTATAGGAACCCCAAAGAAAACACCAACAACAACAACAACAATGGTTACAAAAAATATAGCGACAGAAACAAAAGTTAAGAGAGAAAACCGAAAAAAAGTTAACCCAGAAAATGCTGTACTCTTTTTCGATTTCCCTTTTTTCGGGTTTCTGGAATATTTTTTTTTTTAAAATTTCAATTCTCAAGAAATTCAAAAAGTCCTAAAAGTCTTGTGAGTATTTTCAAGAGTCTTGCATACTCTTTCTCGATAAGAAAGTTTAGAGTATTTCGGGGGGGGAAACAAGTAAAATTGTGCACATGCTTCGTTGGTTGGTGTGCGCTTTTTTGCACCTACGGGATTTTGTGTCTCACAAAATGTGGTGGCGGCGGCGGCAACAACAATAACAACAAACACCAGCATTCACACACACACTCACACACACACTTGCATTTACTTAAATGCAAAACACGAAAGCCCATTCGAAATCAGTCAACGCCCAAGGCTTTCATTCAGTTAGACAGTTTGGCGGGTTAGGACAGCAGGACCAAAAAAAAAGAACTGGAAGCTGAACTCACTAACGCAGCAGTAAAAGAAGAAGAAGAAATCAAAAAGAACAGGCCAGGCCACACTAGACCCGGCCTGGCCAGCCAGGCAGACCAGATTCGAGCAGGCCTGGCCTGGTCTGGCCAGACTAGAAACGATGGGTTAACCCAAGGAAGGGCTAGGGAAATAGTCAGATTTCGTGAAGAGTAGAGTATGTGAGTGGAACATGGACATGGGGACTAAAGGCTCAAGGGCATGAACTACCACAGCAGCAGGCTTGCACTCTATAAAAGAGAGAGTCAGAGAGGGAGAGGGAGATAGGAAGTGAGGGGGAACGCGCCAAAAACTATGCACCACCACAAAATATTGCAACCAACTGTAAATTGCAAAACTTCAAAGCTGTCTACACTAGCGGCCAATTCAAAAGTAACCAAAAGATTTCAAGCTCTCAAAAGTATCTGAGAAAATCGAAGAACTCTCAAAAGTAACTGGGAAAATAAAAGAAGTGTGGTGTTTTTTTCTTCCTCCGAAATTCTCTGATCTTATCAGATCTGAGGTAGACTAGACCAGTCTAAGCATAAGTTTGAAGGTGAAACCAAATCGGCCTGAGAGTTAAGACCCCCTTGGATCTCAAAGGCTCCTGCATTCCTAGAATATCTGGAGAACTGACGATCTTATGATGATTTTTATAAGCTTGAGGATGCTTTCCTTAATCGACCTATAAAGTTAGTTCTAGATAATATCTTAGAAAACTTAAGATCTTAAGCTGAGGATGCTTTCCTTAATCGACTTATAAGGTAAGCTTTCTCGATTGAAATTTAAGTACAGTTTCAGAGCTTTCCTTACTTTTACTATGGATTTTTCTCTTGGACTTTTGTATAGACTTAGCCCCTCAAATAGAAAGGAATTTTTGATATGATTTCTTTCAGAGCTTTCCTTACTTTTACTACGGATTTATCTCTTGGTCTTTTGTATAGACTTAGCCCCTCGAATAGAAAGGAATTTTCGATATGATTTCTTTCAGAGCTTTCCTTACTTTTACTATGGACTTTTCTCTTGGTCTTTTGTATAGACTTAGCCCCTCGAATAGAAAGGAATTTTCGATATGATTTAACCCCTCAAACAGAAAAGTATTTCAGATTAAAATCAAAATGAAATACTTGCTTAAATTCTTGAATAAATCTATCAGAATTTAAGACTAATTCAATTCAGAAGAAACCAATTGGAATGTTAATTTAGTTGAAAGAGTTTGAGTAGTTTTATTATTTTGATATTCATTGTATCAATTTATATATATATATTTTATTTGCTGTTGTTGTAGTTGTTGTTGTTGTTGCTGGTGCTGCTGTCCGCAATGTGCAACAATTCAAGTGAAGCCTGAAGCGGATGTGCGGCTTGATTTACTCAACTCGTTTGCTCGCCCGTTTGTTTCCGGCATTGCAAATGCTCCTGCCTTAAGGTTACCCCAGCAAACTAAAAAGACTTTTACAATATTGTTTATTAAATTTATATATATATTTATATATTTATATGTATATTTATTCATTTATTTATTTAGTACATATGTGAAAAATAGCTTAAAGTTTTTAGATATTTTTTTAGCCCGCTGAAAGGAGATGGAATTAAATGGAGTTAAAGACTTGAATGTTCATTTACTAGCTTAATCCGGGACTCGAGTTTGTTTCTTTTTCTGCACACTCTTTGTGCTCTCAACTCTATCTGTTTGTTCTGAATGGTCTACACTCTTGGACAGTTCTTTGCCCATACAAAAAAAAAAAAAGTTCAAAGTTCTCCAATCCTCTCTTCTGGGACTGCAGTGCAGCACACGCAGGCCAAATAAATGGTCCGGAAATGGCCAAATAGCCAGCACAACCAGCTAAGCAAAATGCGTTGGACGCTTCATTCCATCCACATCCATAAGCTCCCCCAAGTCCAGGCAAACGCATATTCTTCATCTGGCGAAAAAAAAAACAGGCAGATAAAGTATGAAAAAAGCTAAGGGATAGAGCGGTGGGGGGGGGGGGGGCAGTCCATGTTTATTAAAGCATTTCTTACGCATCATTTGTTGCTCTCCAAATTGGTGGACATAAATGTGGAATGGAAGGGAAGTGGCAACTTTGCATGCAGCATGCCTCAGATATGAGGAATAAATGGGATATTTGAGATGTTGGATTCGTGATGTGGAATAAAAGAGAGAAAAAGCATATCCGTAGCACAAAATCCCAACTAAAATGCTTGTCAAACTCTCATAACTCTCCTTCATCTCACTCACTCACTCATTTCATCTCTCTTCCCCCCCCCCCCTCGCTTCCTTTTGCATAAAACATTTTGGATTAGCAAACGTTTTGTCTTTTGTCTGGCTTAAATCGGATCAAACGAGTATATGAAACTGAAATTGGTTAAAAATTAACCTAGAGAAAAGATCCTTTTGATTTTAAATTAAATTTATTCTCAATTTGTCGGAAATGAAAAGTGAAATCAATAAATAAAAATTGATTCAAGTGAAAAGAAAAACTTGAAAAATTAAACAAAATAAATGAAATTTTAAAATAGAAGAAAGCTACAAATTTTTAATAAAAATAGCGAGTTAGGGGGGAAAGCTAATTTAAAATTAATTAATCAATCAAAATTAATCCTTTATTGAATCAAAAATTAATTTAGAACTTTAAAACAAAAGGTACAAAAAAAAAAAAAAAAAATTATTTGGAAATAAATCAATAATTTTTTGGGATTTTTTCTAAAGAACTTTTTTTTTAGTATTTTTTTGGGTAGTTTATTTGGATATTTTATTTGAAAATTTTCTTAGTATTTTGTGGGTAATTTTATTAGAGAATTGAAGCCAAAAAATTATTCATATACATTTAGAGACCCCATCGAACCCGAACAAACCTATCTGCCGTATGGCAGGCAGGGATCTCTCTCTCTCTCTCCGAACTTAATCTTTCTTTCCTTAAATATTTCATTGCTTCTCTTGCTTATTTCAGATCAAGAAAAATATATAATTAATGCATATTTCATATCATTAAATTATTAAAATATTCCTTCAGTCATATGCAAAATTTAAGGACTTTCAGTTTGGCCTAAGTGGGAAATGATTTGACTGGACAAAAATTAGAATTCATTTAAAAGTTTTTTTCCCAGGCACTTGAAATTTAATTAGATAAATTCATTAATAAGTTTTTTACACACACACACACACTCACACTCAAGGAGACATTTTGGTCGACAATAAAACTGACAAAACATTTTATGCTTTCCTTTTTTTTGTAGTTTTCAATTTGAGCATTTCACATAAAAGTATAGACAGATAAGTGCTTTATGGTCAGGAGGTGAGAGGGTAGTTGGGGTAGTTGGGTGTTAATGGGTGGGTGGTCATAGTGATGAGGTTACCAAGGATTATGAGTATGCACGGACATGCACTCGAATGCAAAAATGTCGAGTGTCCTTGAGTGAGGACAAATGAAAATTGTTTTGGCAAAGTGCACAAATGCACTTGACTGTCATATTGGACATGAGTGGAGGTTCTTCTTATTATTATTCTTGTTGTTGTTGTATGTATGACAACCATAAAAACAATAACAATAATAACAAGAGCAGCAACAAGCAGCAGCAAAGGGCAAGAAACAAAAAAAAAATATATATATAAAAAAAATATAGAATACATTTTCCACCACAGTGAATAAACTCAAGGAGAAATTGTGGCAGCTGAGGTGACAGAGGAGAGCAACTGTCAGACTGACTGGGAGAAATGTAGAGCAGGTCCGCTGAAATAATACAAAAATAAAAAATACAAATTCTGCAACAATCTGAATAAAGAGCAAGGGTTCTCTCATTTTTTTTGTCTTCCCCAAAATTAAATACTCTTTTCGAGACACAACAAAAATATTCCAAAAATTGTCAAATTAAATTAAAGTCTGGTCAAATTTGATTGACAAATAATCCAGTTATCCGATCTTCTATGTTTCAAGAACTCGTTCTTATTTTGGAATTGGAACCTGGTAGAGAAATATCAGAGTTTTAAACCCAATTTGTCCTAATCGAAATGATTTGAGTGTATGATCTGAGACTTTATATATGTTCGGAGAAGAAATACCAGAGTTTTGCCTAAGGATGACTCCGATCCTTTAGATAAAGGCGGTTCGATTTGGTCAGGTTCGAGAAATATTCAGGCTTTACTTTGTCTCAAAGTCTGCCTTGGTATTGATTTGTTTTCCACAATCTAATCTATATGATTGGAGAGTGCGATCTGACCGAGACCTTATATGAGACCTTATATTGAGACCTTATATTGAGAACTTATATGAGACCTTGTGTAAGACCTTATATGAGCTCTTATATGAGACCATATATGAGACCTTATATGAGATCTTATATGAGATCTTATTTGAGACCTTATATGAGATCTTATATGAGACCTTATATGAGACCTTATATGAGACCTTATATGAGACCTTATATGAGATCTTATATGAGATCTTATTTGAGACCTTATATGAGATCTTATATGAGACCTTATATGAGACCTTATATGAGACCTTATATGAGACCTTATATTGAGACCTTAAAATGAGACCTTATTCAAGACGAGTTATGTCTAGATTTCATATGAGAAATACCAGAGATTTGCTTAAAGCTGACTTCGAACTTCTTCGTCAGATCTGAGAAATAATCAGATTAATTGGGCTCTTGAGATTCATTCAGAGGTCTATGATATTTTTGTTTGTTAAAAAAGAGTATAAAATATAAAAACAATACAATAGTTTATGGGGCCGGGCCAATGCAAAAGAAAGAAGTTAAATATGCGAAGGAGTCTTAAGAAGGCAGGGGATGGTAACAGGGTGGCCCACGAGGGCCGTTAAAAAATGAAAAGAGTGAGAGAGGGAGAGGGGGGGGGTGGTTTGGACCAAGTGAAAACAACAATAAAATTGTCCTTAACAGAAAATGAGGACAATTGCAACAACTTTTCCGGCAATTTTTATTGAAACAATGACCAAAAGCAGTTCGCCAACGAGTCCAGAAATGGCCAACATGCTGTTGCTGTTGTTGTTGTTGTTGTTGTTGTTGCTGCTGGTGGCGGTGATGCCAGAGCTGCAGTTGTTGCCACAGTTGCTGGCAATGTTGCTTGTTTCATGTTGGTGTCTTTTTTTGTTTTGTTTTTGTTTTGGGTCAAGACACCCACCCAACGATGAGCTGGGTCAGTTGGCCTCAGTTTTGGGCCGGCCAGTTTGAATGCAATAAAAATTTGTCCTGCGGTAAATGAAATGGATAGCAAATGGCGATTGCGATAACTGCCGAAGACCCGCCAAAACCATCCATCCGCCCGCTCAATATATTCGGTCTATAACGGTAAATGTATATATATATATATATACTTTTATTTTTGTTTTGGATTTTCCCCGAGTGAAAATCACGATAAAATATAAAAACTTTGGCTTTTTTTTTTTTTTTGACCCATTTACGGGGCTTTATCCAATCCGGTACTGGGTCGAGGTCGTTTTGTTTTGGTCATTCCCTCTATTCTATTTCCCAATTCTTTTTTTGATTTTTCATTAATAGTAATTTCTTTTTTGTTGTTGTTGTTGTTGTTGTCCTTTTGACCTGTTTGATTGCAGTCTCTTCCTTTTGCTGATTTCAACTCAAAGTTTAAGCCCAAAAGGCTTGACCGAAAATCAAATATCTATTCATTATTTTTGTTCTTGTTGTTGTTGTTGTTAGTTTGGAATGGGTCAATTGCCAGCATTGCTGTCTAATTAATAAAAGTCAGGCGGTCACTTGAAATTGAAAGTTGGGTGGTTGGGGCGTACGTGTCTGTGTCTGTGTGTGTGTGTGTGTGATTTTGGTTCACTTTCAGTTTGAAAATTGTTGCATGAAATTTTTCGCTTTTTTGGGGTCAAAAGCCTTTCAGGACAGACAGTTAAGAAGAGAGTTTACCCTCAGCACAAACTGAAAGATATATTGGTAATAATGTTGTTGCTTTATTTGTTTCTCTATGAGTGTCTCTGTGTGTGTGTGTGTGAGGGAAACGGTAACGGTTATGGCAATTTACCGTTTACATTGCCAGCTTTTTGTTGGCGGAACTAAGTATGTCAGGTAATTGCGTTCAATATTCAGGTCGACGCGCAGAAATTCAACTGCCATACTTGCCACCTACACCACTCACACACTAACACACACATAGGCATACCCATATATATATAGGTATATAGGGTTGTATTAGTGTCACTTGTGGGCTGCCATATTTGTTGCATAATTGGTAAATCCGTTCGGTTTTTGGGGTTATGTGGGCGTTGTCTTAGTTGTTTGCCTTGTTGTTGTTGTTATTGTTGTTGTTTGAGTTGTTTTTGTTGTGCCATTAAAATTATTGAGTTGTATTTACGTCCCCTTTATTTAAAACACGCATTGACCTGCTTTTGCTTTGGAAATGCTAAACGAAAGTGCAAATGCAATTTACTCTTGTCTTGTTTGCTTTACCGATTCTCTAAGTAATCGAAGCTTTCTAGCTTTAATCTATAGAATTTTAAGGTAATCCGAATTGTATCTAATATATGAATAGTATAAGGGTTCTAGTAAGCTTAAGATTCCTAGAGATTTCGATATATAGAACCGAAATCACTTGGGTCTTACTCAAGACTCGATTCTGTCTATGAGGTAAATATACGATGCTATATCAGCTCAATCTAAGCCAAGTCTGATATAGATATATTTACATTCATTTGAATATGGAATTCCATCAAGATTTATCAATATGTGAGGGATCTATATCACTCTCAATGGGGACCCAAAATGAACCAGATCTTACCCAATTTCCAGTTCTGACTATATGCCAGTTAGGTATAGCAGCTCGATCTGAACTTACAGATATATCTACATCTAAACATGTATCAAGAAGAGGAGTTTCGTTAAGATTTATCAATATGTGAAGGATCTATATCCTTGTCAATGGGAACCCGAATTGAGCTAGATTTTACCCAAGATCCAGTTCTGACTATATGTCAGTTAGATGGTATAGCAGCTCGATCTGAATCTACAGATATATCTAGATCTAAGCATGAGGATAAGCATGTATCAAAAAGAGGAGTTTCATCAAGATTTATCAATATGTGACGAACCTACACTTTGTCAATGGGGACCCAAATTGAGCCAGATTTTACCCAAGATCCAGCTCTGACTATATACCAGCTGGATGATATACCAGCTCGATCTGAACCTACAGATATATCTACATCTAAGCATGTATCAAAATGAGAAGATTCATCAAGATTTATCAATATTTGAGGGATCTAACTCTTTGTCAATGGGAACCCCAAATGAGCCAGATCTTACCCAATTTCCAGTTCTGGCTTTAATTCAGTTAGATGATATACCAGCTCGATCTGTACCTACCCAAATACAGAGATATCTCTACTCAAGCCAAATAACTAATTTTATTGTGATCAATCAATAGGGAGCCCTTTTAGTAGATGAACCCTTGCATCGGACTTTTTGCAGAAATTTTCAAAGTTCTAAGAAAAAATTGTTTACAAATTAAATATTTGCCACTTTGCGCCTTTATTGTTTTCTCCTTTTAATGTATTCCATGAATTTTTGTCTTTATTTCATTTCACTCTTTTATTTTCCTTTCCCCTTTTCTACTTCCGTTTTCGGTATTCCTGGAATCGTCATTTGCCCCCCCCCCCCCCCCCCCCGTTGAAATGCTGATTTTATTTGGTTTTGCTTGTCGCTGAGGTCTCATCGCCTTTTTGCCAGTCGCTTGGCGATTCAACGCATTTCCAATTGTCCAAGTTCGGTGGCTTTGGTGGATGGACCCATTCTTAATTTATGCTCAATTCAAAATGAAATCGTGCAAGGCAACAATTGACAAAGTTGAAGAGAAGTTTTTGGGAAAAGGCTAACCAAATTTACTTGGATTTTGGGTTAAGTGTGCTTTTATCAAAAATTTTCTTTAAATTTAATTTCGAAATATTTCCTTGAATTTCTGAAAATGCTAATTGAATTGTTGGAATTATCACCGAAAAATTCTTTACACAAAATTGTCCGACTTAAATGCTGGGACAAAAAACTCTTGTCCTGGCTTTGCTGATGGCTTATGAAATCCTTAGACCAACTTAACCAAACTCTTGTAGCTTTTCGAAACGTTTAGAGCATATGGAGTGTGGCAAGGGTAAGGGAAGTTGGTGGCGGGGGGATAAGCTGATAAAATAGGAAATGGTGAAGCGAGAGAAAAGTAGAGTCATTTAAATGCTGCTGACATTTGAATGTTGGCCAGTTGGTGGCACCGATGGAAGATGGTGGAAGGGGTCTGAGTTGGGTTATTTTTTGCTCGATGGCGTTTCCTTTAGTTTTGCTGATTTTGTCGTTTCCTCCGGGCACTGCTGCCTCCTGGCTGGTAGCTGGTGGCTGGTAGCTGGTGGATTGCACAATGAATTAAATGAATCTCAATTTCTGTTTGGTTTGCGGTTAAAAGCCGCAGTTGCTGTCACTAACGTTGTCGTTGCAGCAGTCATTTCTGCCTCGGCTACTGAGCTCAAGTTTTCTTTTCCCCATTTTTCTCCACTTTCCCATACTCTCACACTCTTTCTCTCTCGCTCTCGCTCTCGCTCTTTCCGTGTGTTGGTTGTTCGGTTGGTCTGTCTCTTTTTCTTTGGAAATGCAAATGTGAATGATTTTGCAGGTTAAAATGAAAACAAGCCGAAAAACTAAAAAACAACAAATTCATGCTGCCATTTCATACTCTGGCAGTGCGGCAGTTCAATTGCCTGGTTCCGCCGCTGGTTCACCCGCTTTTGCATCTTTTCCGTGCTCCCAGAACAGCCAAGGCCAGCCAAGCGTTGCGGTGCAGCTCGGATCGGCTGGGCTCGGCGCGTCATGTCTGCATTTGAAGTTGGTTTTTAGCCGAAGAAAAGCCGTAAATTGCTGCAAGATTCCTGTGCATTCCGGGTCTCTGGCAATACCGGCGTCTCCGTGCTCCTATTCGCTCTGAATTTTTCCTATTCTCATTTACTCGTTTTTCGGGGATTCCTGAGACGGCGGCATAAACTTTTACGTCGGGACAGAAAAACTTTTACAACTGCACCAAACATTTTTGAGGGGTGTTCATTGGGTTAAATTGGATATATTTGTATATATATATATGTATGTGTGTGTGTGTGTGTGTGTGTGAATTTTTGGATGGCCGTCTGGAAAACTTTAACGATTTGTTTGCACTGCCTTTGGTTTTGGATTGTCGCATTTGAAGTTGCCAGCCTTTTACTCTTATTATCTTAAATTAAATTACAGGAAATTGGGAATAAAAAACATTTCGAGCCCTCTTGAGCTTCTCTCAAAAAAAAAAGAAGAGAATATTGAAAAATTTGTATGACCTGAAAGCTATGCTTATCTTTGAGCCGGAAACCTGGCAGCTTTGAAGCTTGAGAGTCTTTTGTTTTTTTTTTGCTTCTTAGTTGCCGAAACCTTAACCAAGCTTGTGATCTTAACTTAGAGCTTAGAGCTTTCATGATCTTAAACATGTAGGTATGGTCTTATGCCTCAAGCCAAATACTGAAGAATTTGAGCTTTCCTTAAGCGTTCCTGACAAAGAAAGCAAGCCAGACTTGGAGCTTCTATGATCAATAGATGGAAAGGTCTCTAAGTTGAGAGCTTTTTTATCTTGAGAAAAAGTCTTATGTTTTCAGAGCTTTCAACTCAGATTTGGAGCTTCTATGATTAATATATGGAGAGGTCTGTAAGTTGAGAGCTTTTTTATCTTGAGAAAGAGTCTTATGTTTTCAGAGCTTTCAAGTCAGATTTGGAGCTTCTTTGATCAATAGATGGAGAGGTCTGTAAGTTGAGAGCTTTTTAATCTTGAGAAAAAGTCTTATGTTTTCAGAGCTTTCAAGTCAGACTTGGAGCTTCTTTGATCAATAGATGGAGAGGTCTGTAAGTTGAGAGCTTTTTTATCTTGAGAAAGAGTCTTATGTTTTCAGAGCTTTCATGATGATGATTCTAGGAAACTTTTGAGCTCAGAGAGACCTTTAGATTAATGGTTTTCTCTGATAAATATAATAAGATTTCGGAAGCTAAGCCAAGGCCAAAGAAATGTTTCAAGATTTTCTGTATTTCGTAAGCCAGATTGTAATTTTGTTCTCTTGTTTCAATTAAACCGAAGAATTTATCATACACAAGAATTCAAAATTTCTAAAAAAAAAAACAAAAATAATAATAAAAAATGAATCATTTTAGAAGCACAACTAAAAGAGCTTTCAGCTTGGATAAAACTAGTTTCAGTAGTCCAGAACAGATTTGATTAGATTTTGGGATTTTTGGAAGTTTTAGTTTGGAAGGCGTCGTTGTTGTTTCCTGGATGGGTTCATGTCGTGGAACTCCTTGGTCGAGATAAAATCAATGATGGGCAATATTCTAGTCAGGGGAACCTCGATTTCCCTTTTGACATCGCTGACAGGGACACTCTCAGCCCTAAATTTACGAGTCTTTGTCGGTGCCTTAGCCAGAGGCATGGCTGATGAAGTTGGCCCTCGTTGTCCACCATTCAAGAAGAAATCCACATTTGGTTTGGGAGAAAGCGAAGGCCCAAGAATATGTTGAGAAACCGAATTTTGACTCACAGACTGCTGATTTGGGTATTTCCATAGCTGATGCTGTTGTTGTTGTTGGTGGTGGTGTTGCTTGTGCTTCTTGATCGGATAATGGTCGTGTGAACCGACTGATTTGGGTGAATCCCGGATGACAAAGTAGACGGGCGTTTGTTTTTGCTTTTTGTTTTGCGTCTTCTTGTTGGAATTGTAAATCGAACTTTCCCCTTTTCTATGCAACTTTGCTGGCTTTGCCGAGTGGCTCTACGATGATCGGGACTATAGAAGAAATATAAGAATCTATATGGGAATGGTTGAAGCTCACCTGTCCCGCTGTCGGGCGTTCTTTTTTCTCTGGCTTTTGGTTAGCAATTGGTTTGGTTTGTTTTTGTGTTTGCTGCGTGGGATTCTTGTGAATTTGTTTGTTAGCCCTTTTTTGGATTTTTTTGATTTTTCTACGAGCGATTTCCAGCATTGTCTTACCCTCTGGTATGCCAGTTGGTAGCGGTGGCGAAATTCCAGATGGCGCCTTCGAAGCGGGTGGTGCCAAGGCCAGATGGCGCTTCTTTCTGGACTTGTTGCAACGGGGAGACTCGACCGGTCGTGCCCTGACTAAATACTTGAATTTGGTATTGGACTCTGAACTCAGCATCTCAGCGCTCGGATCTTTCGATTCTACACTGTTTGATTTATAAACAACAAATTTTTTTTTTATTCGAATCCAAAATATTTTAATTTATTAATAATTTTATTTTTAAGTCCCGTTAGGAAATATATATGTATATATATTTGAAATTTTAGTTTGCTTTGATTTAAATCGGTAAAATTACAATTGCTTACTTTTGTCTGAGGGATTTTCTTGAACAAGTTTTTCGTCGGCTCTTCAACAAAAATAAAGACTTTTACTTCCGCTCTCTTTATCTTTACCACTCCACTTGGCCCACTTGACTTTATGATTTTTTATGGTTGCTTTGCTGCTTAAAACTCTACGAATAATTTCAAATCAACTTTGGCATTTTAGATTTAAAGTTTTTGCTTTTTACCGCTACACAGACACGGCGAAACTAATAATACCCATAAATATTTATTATGCTTGTTTTCTGGTACAAAATTGTTTCTTTATCCTTTAAGGACGTTGTCGGCTTATGGTTTTGTTGTTCACAAAAGGAGTGAAATTTATTTAGCCAAAAATAGCATTTTCTATTTTGAATTCACTGCCGCCTCGCCTTGGCTACAAGTATAGAAATCGCTAAAGGCTTTCACTCCGTGCAAAACAATTTTCCCCATTAATAAAGTGAATTTCTCATCTTTCTTCAATTTTCCATTGCCTACTTTTCAGGGCAAGCTTAAATGAAAATAGTTCCCTTCTTAAGCAGGCGCGGGCCTGACTGTCTGTGTGTGTGTGTGTGTGTGTGTGGGGTTCAGTGTGTTTGTGTCTGAGCTACAGCTGAGTTCAATTGCCTTTAGCCTGCCTGCCCCCCCCTCGAATCTGCTCCCGCTCCCACCCCACTACCTACCAATTTCCTACTCATAATTCAACGTTTGGTTTTAGTTTCTGGCGTACACACTTTCTCTCTCTCTCTCTCTCTCTCTTTCTGCTCTGTGAGGTTCTTTTACTTTTTTCCTGTTTTCTTTTTTGTCAGACTGTTTGCCGCCACCCTGTTATTTTGGTGTCAAGTGTTGCGTATCATTTAATGTGACATACTTAACTTTGAGTGAAGAGCGAGAGCAAGAAAGTCACAGCAACAGACAAGAGAGACAGAGCAAGAAAGAAAGCAAAGGTGTGGCAGGGGGGGGGGGGCAGGCAGAAAAGAAATCTGAGAAAGCCTCTAGCCCAGGGTGGTCTGCCTGGGCTGGCTCTAGTTCAAGAAATACAGAGGGAAGAGCTTGGGCCTGGTCTGGTTGTCGTAGGTTTTTTTTTTGGGGGAGGTCGAGTGACAGCAACACATGTTAGCTGCATGCTAATTTGCTGCGCTCAGCAGTTCAACATAATGACGCAATATGGTTGGCCGACCCCAACCGTTCCCACTTTACTCCATAAACTAAAATGAGGGGAGAAGACAAAAAAAAAAAAAAACCAAACCAGAGAAAATCACTGGCGTATGCCACAAAACACGCCGGCATTGTGTTGGTAAGCAACAGGACAGACAGACAGGACAAAGCCGACAGGAGAAACACAAGAGACACCAGCCGCTCGCATCGACAGAGACAAAGAAAAACAGACAGACAGACAGACAGAGAGAGAGAGAGAGAGAGAGCGAGTAAGCGAGATGGCATGAAGGCAACTAAACATTCATGACGGGACAAGCGGTGGCGGACATTACTCAACAGCAAAAACAGGAACAGGAACATGCACGCATAACAATACACACACGCACACACACGCACACACACACACACACAGACACTCGTACACACAGATATGCACACGGATACGCTCTCGCATAGATTGAAACCGAGAAATACGTTGGGCGCGACAGGAAATCAACACGACAGTGAGACGGCATTCATGACCAAACCAACATAGAAATTTGACTAATACTCAAACAAACAGGCAGGCACACACACACACACACACACATACATAGATTTATACATTTTCACACTAATAGATTTGCTGGTATTGTTGCTGCTGTTGCTGTTGGCTCACTTAAATATACACTGTCTGAAATTTCCTAGCAATTAGTTTGGAATAGCTGAATAAATCAAGGGGCTTTGGCAAACTAAAAGTTTCTCAAAACTAATTGTATACGCTTTGGGAATAAATTATTCAAAGCAGCTTTGAGAATCATTTGAAAATCCAGCAATCAGAAACAAGTGCAATTTACTTCTCAAGAGCCTTTCAAATAGGTCTTAAATTATGAGAACCGTAAAAAGTTTTTCAAACTATTTGAAAAATTGACAAGTCTTGAGGTTTCCACTGGAAGCATTATGGAAAACACTTTTGGGTTCTCAAAGGGTCTCAAACCATCTGTGATATAGTCTGCTATATAGTTCAGCTATATAGTCAGAGATATGATCAGTGTTATAGTGATATAATCAGGGAGAGAGTGGAAGCATTATGGAAAACACTTTTGGGTTCTCAAAGGACCTCGAACCATCTGTGATATATTCCCCCTTATAGTTCAGTTATATAGTCAGAGATATGATCAGTGTTATAGTAATATAATCAGGGAGACAGTGGAAGCATTATGGAAAAGACTTTTGGGTTCTCAAAGGTTCGCAAACCATCTGTGATATAGTCAGCTATATAGTTCAGTTATATAGTCAGAGATATGATCAGTGTTATGGCAATAGAATCAGAGAGACAGTGGAAGCATTATGGAAAAGATTTTTGGGGTCTCAAAGGGTCTCAAACCATCTGTGATATAGTCTGCTATATAGTTCAGTTATATAGTCAGAGATATGATCAGTGTTATGGCAATAGAATCAGGGAGACAGTGGAAGCATTATGGAAAAGACTTTTGGGTTCTCAAAGGTTCTCAAACCATCTGTGATATAGTCCGCAATATAGTCAGAGATATGATCAGTGTTATACCAATATAATCATGGAGACAGTGGATATAGTCAATGATAGACCAAATTATATAGATAGCTATAAGATAATGTTATCTGTGATATAGTCAACAATACAATTAGCTAGTTAGTCTGTGATATGGACAATAGAATAGTCAGTTCTTTGGTCAGTGATATAGCTGACACTCAGCATTATCCAAATCAGAGTTCAAAGTTCTAAAGTTCCAAGAAATTTCCTTGCCTTTCAAACTAAATTACAAAATTAATTGGAAAATAATTTTTTATTTTATGGAACTTCAAGATTATTGGAACCAAAGACTTTAATTTTAATTAGCCTAAGCTGGTTAAGAGTATTTTGTGCCTTTGCTCAATTCATCGGCTGAGTCTCGTCTCACTCTCGATAAATAAATACAAAAGCCGCTTAGTTTGTATCAAAGTAAAGGGATCAGTGTGCTTGTGTGTGGGGGTATGAAAATTTGCCGCGAGCGATTCATAATGAAATTCATACTGATTTCGGCGTGTTGGCTGATTTCAATTGTTTCAAAGACAATGAATGTCATATGGTGATTAGCATTGGCGAACTGAACTAGACAAATTTTCTTCTATACACAAAACCCATTCATATTTTGGGTATTCACAATAATTCATGTATGCATTCATTCATTCATTCATTCATACAGTGTGCTCTCTATATATATATATGAATATACCGGATTATACTCGGAATGGTTGAAGATTATTTCAAAGAGTTTTGGGTGTAGATTTGATTTGGTTATGAAATAAACTGGTGAGGTTGTTCTTGTAGCCTTTTGGCTGTCTATTTCAGTGTCTAGGCGAATTTACTGTTTTCAACGTAATTCGAATTTAACAGTCTTGAGTATGTGTGTTTTGGCCATGTCAGTCGCAGTGGTAGTGGATTTGGGCTTATTGTTGTCATG
Organism: Scaptodrosophila latifasciaeformis; assembly: GCA_037075145.1. NCBI lineage: Eukaryota > Metazoa > Arthropoda > Insecta > Diptera > Drosophilidae > Scaptodrosophila > Scaptodrosophila latifasciaeformis. Next base: position 3,678,787 of record JBAMCM010000429.1, read on the forward strand.
TCAAATGTTAAGTTGAATTTATGTCGACATTTTGAGTTTTGGTTCTTCTGCTATTTCGGGTTTTAATTTGATAAAATAATATTTAACTAATTTGATTTGAAATGCCTGATAAATTGCTTGACCTGTTTCTGATTCTATTTCCAAATGCATTTAAATCCAAATTAACAACAACAGCAAGAACATGTCTTGACTTCTAAGCTGGCCAGGCCAGCCAAACTTTTGCTAGTAATGCAAATTTATGTCACTGGCATTTTGACATCATCATCATCATCATCATGATGATGACGAACGTGCCTTGATTAAACATATTCATCACTATTATCGAATTGACACAAAGCATTTTTGGGTCTTAAATACATTACAAGAAAATCGTTTAATTAATTTCATTTTGGCCAAGTAAACTTTGCATACAAATTATAGAACAAAATAAATTTACACAAATAAATGCCAATTAAGTAAAATAATTGAACCAATAATGAACTCCAAAAACAATTAGAAATATTTTCTGAAATTTGCTTCTAGGTGGATTTTCCATTTGGTCGAAGGGTTTCCACTCGTCACGAGTCTGTTTTGATGAAGTGATTAAAGTCATAGAGAATCTTAAAGCTTAGGGAAATTCAATTACTTAAGAAAAGGAAAGGAAAAAAAAAAACATAGAGGGAAAGATCTAAATGATTGATGAAGTGAAGAAATGAAAGAATATTTCCGTTTCGATGACAAATTATCAACAATTTGGAATTATGAAATGAATTTCTGTTTTGGCCATCGAGTCGAGTCGAGTCGAGTCAAGTTGGGGCTCATTAGTGTGGCTAGTTGAGGGTAACACATTTATGGCCATCAAACATTTAAGACTCATCAACTTGGCAAATATGAATTAACACACACACACACACACATACGCACACGCACACCTAGATAGATATTTTGCTGAGATTGTCTAATTGAAGTTGAGAGGAACAACAGTTGGGGCAAAATGCGAAACTTGTAACAGAAGTTCTGATGACTCTTAACCCAAGGCTTTCTCATTCTAATACTCTCACTGTCTCTGTCTTACACACTCTTACCAGCTGTTCAGGGAATTCTCCAAGTTGTTAAAGTCTCTTTCGAATTGTGTATGTGTGTGTGTGTGTCTATCCTTCTCTTTTACTCTATTGATAGACGTAATTGCTGGTCATTAAGGCTTTCTAATTTGTAGAAACATACCCATACACACACACACACACACACACACACACACACACACACACATAGACAGACAGACAGACAGACAGTTAGAGAGACAGATGGAGAGACAGTCAGATAGACACCCATCATCATCCAATAAGGCCAAAACTCAGGGCCATTCCAATGTGTCAATTAACAATTTGCGCGCTTACTGTTTATGAGTCCATTGAGGATGTTGCCAGATAACAACAACAACAACAACAACAACAACGGAATGAACCAGAGTGGCAACAACACTTAGGACAAGACAAGAGTTACATCAGCCACAACAAATACGGCAAGCAAAACATAGTTGATGCCTCTGTTGATTGCCACTCGTGGCATCCACGCCTACTTCATCTCCATTTCTCTTCACTAAGCTCTCCAACTTTTAGTTTGATTGTACTTCTCTTCCTCTCTCTCTCTCTCTCTATATATCTCTGTCTCGCTCACTCGTGTGTCTCTGTCTGTCGCCGTTTTGTATGTTTGTCTGTTTCGAAATATATAGCGGATTATTTTGCTTGTTATGAGTAACAATTTATGGGCAACGCTTGCATCATTAGCGGCAAATAACTATGAAGAGTACATCCACAACAACAACAACAACAGCAGGGGGAAGGGGGGGGGGGAAGGGGAAGGGGAAAGCCATTCAAGAACGCCACTCAATTTGCTTGTATTCCATTCATTAATATTTAAGTGACTCAAGTGCTTGTTGAAGACAACACCACACGAACAGACAAAACAAAACCAAAAGACACACACACACACACACACACACACACATATACAGATATACTCTCTATATAAATCCACAAATTTGCAATTGACGCAAATGAGTGCAATTTACTAAAAAAAAAAAAAAAAAAACGCCTAAGAAGCACTTTTCTTGCTTTCTTTTTTTCTGTTAGATAATCAACATCATCAACATTTTTCTTGTTGTTTTGTGTATCTTAAAGATACAAATTCATATACACCGAGTTATATATTCAGCGGGTACGCTTTATTGGCTTAAGTGAAAAATTACCCAATATTTGTTATGCCTTGCGAGATATTTTTTTTTTTTTTTTTGTTTTTTTTTTTCTTTGAGACTTGGAAAAAGTTTCAGCCAAGTTTTGACATTAATCCCCGGTTCTTAGCTGATCTATTTGTAATGCTTTGATTTAATGATAAGCCCCAAATAATTTCGTATCTTCTGGAAGTTTTTGCCCCTCTCCTAAAGAGAAATTAATTTTGTCACAAAGGAAGGAAACAAGAGTTTTTGATTTGAGGATTATTCAAATTTCATTTCAATTTCAGAGGATTCAGTTTGAAAGAAACTACCTCTTGTTTTCTGGGAACCGAGTGGGATTTCATCGGTTTTTTTTTTGAGACCTCGGAAGACTTGAGGATTCCCGAAAATTAGTTTGACTTTTGGATTTTATTGTTTATAAATTATTTGGAACTTAACCCTTTCTATTCTTCAAAAAGTTTCCAAAGTTCGCATGAGTTCTTTTTAGTCTTTTTCTTAGCTTTGGAAGACTTGAGGGTTATTGAAAGTTAAGTTTGAGGTTAACATACTGTATATATATGTAAAGGATTGATGGCTTATCTTTATTTATAAGTTCAATTAATATTAAGAATAGAGGTTTAGGCATTAATATATATAGGATGAGTCAACTTTCGGCTGTGTTTGTTCCGCGACTTTTTCAACTTTCTTCAACTTGATCTTTCGACTTTTTCAACTCGACTTTGACTGCCAACTTGACTCTCATCCAGCGGGTTGGCATGCTCATTTAATAGAGGGTGTTTCCACTCTCAAAGGTTGCCATTCTTACATCAATATAATTTGAGTTAAATATGAAGATCTATAGATAGATAAAACTCTATCGATAACTCTCCTTGCCCTCTCAACTTCAAAGGTTCGAATGGCTTCTTCCGTATAATTTTGAAACTTTGGACCCAAATTTGAAATATCAGCTTTATCCAAGATAAGAAAAGAAGTACTTTCTATAATCAATTCTATTTATCTTTCTCTTTTTTGGTTGATCCTTTGCTGGACCTGTTTTCCACACACAGTCAAATTGACTTTTACCGGCATCTAAAAGGTGAGTCATATATCTAAGTATCTGAGGTTTTATTTGAGAAAAACAACAATCAAAGATTGGCCATCAATTGGTTGATTGTGTGATTGTCTGATTGGTTGAGCAGAGTAATTCAATGATTGGTTGACTGAATTGCTTAACTGAAAACTGTTAATTAGAGTATGCACAACACTTTGTCCAGCCAAGAGGACAGAGTTGGCTTGGAATTGAAATTGATGAAACATTTTTACATGTGTCAGATCTCTACGCTCAACTAAACTAAGCCAAATCGAATCAAATCAAATCGCATTGCAATGTAACCCATCAAAATGAAATGAATTGCAATGAGTGGGAAAGCCGAGAGTCCCTCGGACTGGACTGGACTGGACTGGACTGGAGTATAAATGGGCTCTGGGGTAAAGGGAAGAAGATGGCTAACAGGAAGTTGGCAAAGAAGAAAGCCGGTTGAGAGTGAGAGAGTGGTGTGAAGAGTTTACAAAAGGGCAGACAAAAGCGCCAGAAAATTGCATTGTGGTGGCTTTGTTTGTACGGCTCAATGGCTCAGTGAAAGACCGATGGACAGCAGTCTGGGAGATTAGAAGAGCCAAAGCGAGAGCTGAGAGGCTAGAAAGAAGGCGGATATTTAGCTGGCTGACTGATTGCAAAACGTGAGCCGGCGGCACGTGAAATGAATTAAATTGCATTACAACAATTAAAGGCAGTCAAATAACACGACCAACCCACAGACCACACACACCGAATGATACAGCCAGAGAAAGAGTGATAGAGTGAAAGAGAGAGAAGAGGAGGGCAACCTGTACACTTAAGTTGATTACTGGGCCGTTTGTTTGCCGGCTTGTTTGGGTTCAGCGTTGGCTGGTTGACTGCAATTTGTCTAACAATAGACTTAAAGGCTTAAAGTCCAATAATCTCATTGTCATTGTCAATTGTATGAAACGCAATTTCCTTTTCCACACAGACACAGATACCACCACCACCACCAGCACCACAGTCACAGAGAAAGTGCTCACAATTCAATCAAAGAAAATTAAAACGAGAGATGATCACACAATCAAACAGAGCCTCACATTTATACAGATTCATACGTATTCAAATACTCACACACTCATACTGATTGTGAATTTGCGGGCATATTTTTAGCCCGCATCATACTGCCGTATGAGCATTACATTCAAGTCTTTCCACGTAGCACTTATGCATTCATTTGTATACTAATAGGCGCACAATCAGACAAAATGACAGACAATCAGTCAAACAAACAAACAAACAAATAAACCAGCAAGCAACCCAACCAACCAACCAACCAGTCAACCAACCAAAGAAACCAAAGCAACCAAACCAACTGAACCGTACAAGCATGAAGGCTCAGCGAAAGTGGTACCACAAATGGAAGGCAGTGTTAAATGGACGAGGCGGGTTTCACAAGGATTCCACCAGCAAAGCCTAACCAACAAAGCGACATTATCCAAAGTCAACAATACAGACAAATCATACGCATTTACAAAGCACACATTTATATATACAATAAGGCATATGCTATAAATATAGGAATATACATTCACACAGACTAGGCTGAGAATATAGGAAATAAAGTAAGACTTTGACTTAAAGTGGGATAGGTTAGATATAGTACTATATCCTTACAAAGCTTTATTGAAGAGTCTAAGGTGCTAGATGAGCTAATTGGGTCAAGTCTAATAGGGATCAATAAATTCTCTTTATAATCTTCTCAAACTATATCCTTAAAATTTCAAAGCTTTATTGAAGTGTCAAAGGTGCTAGATGAGCTAATTGGGTCAAGTCTAATAGGGATCAGTAAATTCTCATTATAATCTTCTCAGTTGTACTAAAACTATATCCTTAAAATTTCAAAGCTTTATTGAAGAGTCGAAGGTGCTGGATGAGCTAATTGGGTCAAGTCTAATAGGGATCAGTAAATTCTCATTATAATCTTCTCAGTTGTAGCAAAACTATATCCTTAAAATTTCAAAGCTTTATTGAGGAGTCAAAGGTGTTAGATGAGCTAATTGGGTCAAGTCCAACGGGTATCAATAAATTCTCTTTATAATCTTCTCAAACTATATCCTTAAAATGTTAAAGCTTTATTGAGGAGTCGAAGGTCTAATGGGTATCAATAAATTCTCATTATAATCTTCTCAGTTATACTAAAACTATATCCTTAAAATGTTAAAGCTTTATTGAAGTGTCAAAGGTGCTAGATGAGCTAATTGGGTCAAGTCTAATAGGGATCAGTAGATTCTCATTTTAATCTTCTCAGCTCGAACATGGATTCCTTATTGAATCAAGTTAACCTAATTTCTTGGTTTCATCTTAACTTAATAAAGTCTTTGCAGACCAAGAAAATCTTCAAAATTTCTTTAAAGTAAATATTTTTACACCTGTCTAAGACTTGGTTAATTACAAGTTTTGAGATTCCTTGAAAATTTCCCCTTTTTAAATGAAGTCGTCAAGGTAATTGTTTCTTTCATTTTGACCGCAACTGTGTGTCGAGAAATTCGAGAGTAGGCAAACTTATATAAATATGACAAACATAAATGGCCAGACCCGACCAGAATAACTCTTACTCATTTCACTTTGGCGCTACCCTGCGTCTACACACGCATTTACACACACATTCAGACACACGCACAAACAAATTCAAATAAAGCCAAAATAAAAGAGCTTTTTCTTAGCTACGAAGAGGACATACTCTTCTTATGATTTTTCATAAACTCGGAATGAAATAATCTATTGAAATGGTTTGACAAGTATTCATAAACGATTTAGGTCTACAAGCTTGCCTTATTTTAGAGAAGAAGTTGGAATCCTTAAGATATTATTTACTATACCGATATTTTATGGTATAATTCTCAAGAGAAGAATCAATGAACTCTCTTACCGATTTAGATCTATTAGATATAGGATGATCTAGTACTTTGTTATGGACCATCTTACGTCATCTGAGACTCTTAAGATTTGATAGAGTATTTTCATAATTTCAAATTGAAACCTTCGAAGCCAAAACTTAGAATAGTTTCAGAAGAATCAATGAATTCTTTAACCGATTTAGATCTATCAGATATAGGATGATCTAGTACTTTGTTATGGACCATCCTATGTCATCTGGGACTCTTAAGATTTGTTAGAGTATTTTCAAGATAAACGGGGTCTTCAATCAAAGCTCTCTCCCAAAGTGAGTATACTTTTGTTCTTGACTTTGACTGTGAGAAGAGTATAAATTATATGAAGAGATATGTGTATGTTCGGGGAGCTTGCTCGGTCGCTTTGTGCTCATCTCAAAGAGTGATGCTTGGCTGCTGATGAGTTCTGTTCACATTCCGCTGCTCAGCATTTAAGATGACGGCAGTTTTGGCTGTGGGAATGAGTAAAGTTGATATGAGTTAGGTTGAGATATGGCTTGAGTCTCTGGCCCAGCCACTGTCTTTGGGGGCAGAACAGAACAGGGCAGGGTAGGGTAGGGTTAGGAAGGGTCTGAGACAGCCTTGGCTTGAGTTGGCTCTGTGGTGCATGACTTGGTTGGTTGGTTGTTTAAAAGGGTTGAGCTTGAGGTTGGCTATGCCAGCTGCGGGTGTTGCTTTATGGTTGTTGCTGTTGTTGTTGTTGTTGTTGCATAAACCGCTTAGCGGTGTAATTTAAATCCTTTTGTGTTCAAAAACTCGTGCAAGCCTTTCAAATGATTATCATAATAGCAAAAATGGTAGCGGGTGTTGGCAGGCAACGTTACTTTTGCTCCTTTACAGAATTATCCTTGTTGTTGCCATTCGCTTTCTTATGATTGTTTTTCTTGTTGCTACTGCTGCTGCTGCTGCTGCTGCTGTTCTTCTCGTTGTTGTTGTTGTTGTTGTTGTTATTATTGTGGTTGTTAATAATACATAATAGGCCGGCACTTTGGCAGTTGTTTGGCAAACTTTTCTGGCCCCATCTGTCGAGCCACTCTCACCGAAAAGATTGCGTGAGTTATTATATTTTTCTTTTTTGCTCTCTCTCTCTCTCTCTCTTCTTCTTTGCCATTACTTGCTGTCTCACTTTTAGCCAGCCTAGGGCCAGGAGTTAGGGAAATATGTCAGCTGAAGCTGATTAGGCTGGGAAAATAAAAGAGAAATGTTGTAGGACAGAGAAAGTATAAAGGCCTCACATTTTTTCCCTTTGTCACAAGAGAAATGAGTGGAAAAAAAATTTATATATATATATATGGAAAAATGCTCAAGGCCTTAAAAGCAAAAATCCAATAAGTCAGTTAAGCAAGTAGAAAATCATCATAAAATAGGGTTATGAATTATTCAATTGGATTTGTAAATTTGGAATTGTTTGAAATCCAATTTTTGTTTTCTTTCTAAGCAAAATGATGACTCTTACTCTACCTGGCGTATACGTAATTTCGATATATTCAAACCGTTGTCCTATTCATTTATTCTTTCACTTTTCGTTGTTGTTGTTGGCTTTGCTATAGTTTGGCATGTCTGGGAATTTTCAATTAATTGATGGTAAAAGTAAGATGCCAATTCAACTGATAGCGAATCAGACCAAATGGGAAATCACAATTATATGGCAGCCGATGCATATCGTGTTCGTAAACTTTTCCCCGATAAGTCAACAATTTTCTTATTTCGATTTTATTTTATTTTTTATTTTTGTGAATTTTCTTGTTAGGTTTAACAAGTAAACTTGCCATTGTTGCCTGTGTGGCAGCCCCACAGTTCTTCACTTCTTAATCTATGTGTTTTTCTCTGTTAAACTCCTCTGTTCCGCCTCTCCCTTTGACTACATTTTATTTCTAGTTGTAATTTTTGAGTGGCATAAGCGAAGTTGACTGCACATGACTTTCCAACTGCGGCGGGGCTACAAAAGAGGATTGCCTGGGCCCAGGTCTGGCCTGGTCGATTTCGTGTTCAGTGCAATTTTCATGTCTGTGTGACTTTTCCCGTAGCTCCGACTCCGACTCTGACTACGCGACTTTGACTGCCAGACAAACATGGTTAGAGCTGGAAGGCAGCTTGCCTGGGTGCTTGAGACCTGCGGCAGAATGGGCAGGCATATGTGTGAGAATTGTGTGGCGTCTGGCTGGGTTGTTCTGCACGCGATGTTTAGCGTCTGGCAGGGAAACGCTACTTACCCAGGCCAAGGAACGGATCGGTTCCGAACGAAACGGAACGGAACGGAGCGGAACACATCTAAAAGACGGAAGATGCAGAGATTCAAAGAGACTGAGACGTATGGTTGGGCGGAAGGGAATTGCCACAGGCGTAAGCCCGAATACCGCGCAACGGTAGTCAAAATGCAAACAAGGAAACTTTTTCGGCTTACACGAAAACTGAAAACTGAAACTGGCAGAAACCTGAAACGGGCGGACGGTGTAACCTCCGAGACCGAGACGGAGACTCTGCCATTGCCTCTGCCAGTGCTGCCGCCAATCATAGGCGTAAATTGAGCTCATTGTGGTCTAACACCATTATGTCCGTCGCTCAGGCTCTCTCTCTGTGTATGTATGTGTGTGTGTGAGTGAGTGAGTGAGTGTGTGGGCTTGGTCTCCGCCTATCCCCTCAAAATGACATGGACACGCCCGTGTGAAGTCGTTAAATGTGGCAAAGTAAAATAAATTGAGCCAAGTCTTGTTCCGTTCATGAAATGCATTTTTATTTCAATGCCTTGCACACCCACACACACACTCACAGGCACACAGGCACACACTCATAGACTCACATATTTAGTAGCTGCATTGTTGGCTGCCCAATAGACTCGGCAAACAACGATAAACACACACACACACACATACACACACACACACACATACTTTAATATAAGAAATTCTTTATCTCTGTATGTGTGTGGTCTGGTATTTGTATCTTTTTTGGTATGTGAGAATGTGTGTGTGTGTTTTTTTTTGGAGGATGTATTCAAGTTGGTCCGCCGTGTTCAATGTTGTTCGAGTTTCAGTTTATATGATATCAATTCGGCAAACATATGTACGAGTTGTGAACTGAGAGTTCACAGAGATGAAAGTTTTTCTTCTTCTTCTTGAAATTGTTTGATATCTTCTTAGCGAATTACTTAACTTTTGACAAGGATAAAAACCATTTCAAAACTGTTTAAATCAATTCGGTTGATAAACCCCAAAATGATACTCCAAAGTCTTTTCAAAGCTTGACTAGCTGATAAGGTCTTCTTGATTTTTTTCATGACCTTTCTTAAAGGATTTAAACAAAAGCATAGGAATTCCGAATCCGAACCCGCAAGTCTTTAAGAACATTTCAAAATGAGTTCAAAGCTGACAAATCGTATTGTTTGTATAGCTGAAAGGATCCCCTTGGAATGTAGTGGGATTTCAAGGAATCTTAAATTGATTTTGAGAAAATGTCAGCTATGAGCTTCTCCTCACCTCCTCATCAAAGAGGTCTCCATAATGGCTCCATATAACTTCCCATAGGTTCCCTTGGATAAGAACCTAAGATTTGTGGTTCCTTATATAAGAACCAACTCTTTCTTTTGTCTTGCTTAGTTATTTTGGTTTTATTACTTTAATATGTTCATGAGTTCATGAACTGCCCTCGTTTGCTGCATTTTAGAAGTATTCTCCATACCGAATATATTGGCCTTGTTCTGCCAATGACCATGTTTTCGAGTGACTCGTTCTGGGCCAGTTTTTTTTTTGTCTTCACATAAAGTTTATAAATTTATATCGAGCTTGCATTGAAATGCTATATTAATGGCTTGAAAATGCCATCAAAAGCAAAAGAACAAATTGTATAAACTGCGAAATGAAGTTGCCCCTTTTGAATCGTTTTCGGACTTTGCCGAACAATTTTTATCTTTTCAATTGAACAAATACAATTTTTGGTATTTCATTATTGCGTCAGAGTGAATTTGGCCTTGCCACCTTTTCGGAAACGGAACCTGTTTTGCTTAATGAGCTTGAACGAACGAACAAACGAACGGAACGAACGGAACTAGCGATAATGAGCGAACTAGTGAATTGACACGTGTCTTATGGAAATTATTATTTTTTTTTTTTTTAAACTGAATTTCTTATGTTTTCATTCAAGACAATTGATTTCAAGGGTTTGCTTGCCTTTGATTAACCTGTTGTACTTATGCTTGGTCAATTGCTCTCCCCAAGGGCCAAGAGCTTATTTTCGCAACACATGCGGCATAATAAGCAATTGCAGAATTGCTCTTTGATATTCCCCTAATGATTCAATCAGATTGAGCATTACAAAGAGTTCCCAAGAGTAGGCAAACGTGGTTAGCAAATGCCCCGAGGCTAAGGGCCAACTTATTCAACAATCTGCATATTGGCCAAAGACAAAAATCAAAGAAAAGAATTAGCAAGGCCTTGTTGATTTATTCATGTTGATGTATACAGTAGAAAAGTGGTTGTTCAAGGAAGATTTGTGTATCTTCAGAGGGTCCTGGGGGGGGGGGGGGGGTGTTGCTTCTCATCTTCAGCAAGGCCTTCTCCATCTGTCAAACTATCCATCAACTATGAGTTTCTACTTAGAGCATCTCTTATAATAACCATTTTAAAGGCTATCATCACTGTCGTCTTCAATGGGTACGAGAGGTCCCTGTGAAAGATAAAAGAAAAGAATTAGCCTTACCGCTATTGTCTTGTCTTCTAAATTAGTATAAAGTTGACCGAACCCGATTTATTAAGCCCTGCTCCTCCAAAATGAAGAGGCAGACACCAACTCTTACACGTGCCTCCGCAGCTGAGCAGTTAGTGTGGCATCTAAAACAAAATCTCAAGTCACTCTCTGGCACAGGCTCGCCAGCCATACTTATATGCTGGTAGACTAAAATCAAATCCTCAGACCAACTCATATTGTCAATTCCTTCGGTATTTCACTAATGATCAAAAATTCACAAATATTTTTTTTTTTTTTTTTTTTGGAAATCCAGTCTGACTTGAAGCGATTGATATTTGTGAGTGACTTGGCGAAAAAACAATTTATGAAATGTCAAATTTTCGTATCAAATTTCAGCCTACTTTGATCCAGCATTTTTGTAGTAAAAAAAGTTATCGCCTATCGATAATCGAATAATCGAATGATTTGCGTATATTTTTTCAAATATTTTATATTCTCATATTTATTTCGTTTTAGGTAAGCCTGGCTGTAAGTGATATCAACGTGGACAATTATGTGACCGCTAATTATCCGGCATAATTATAAAATTATGTCAGGAAAATAAACAAAGAGCTTTCGCAACTGGCACAAACAAACAAGTGAAACAAAATACCACGAAATGTAGCAATTTTTCATTTTGCTTGCTAGTCGAAATCTTCATCCACGAATATGCCCCCCCTCCCCACCCCCATCATGTCTGGGAACAAAACTTGTTAGGCTATCAAGGAAAAATCTGAGCTAGCTTCATAAATTTTAATGTAATATTTCCATGTCGTACATTTTTATGGCGGCAAAACGCTTACAACGCCGAAAATTATGCTATAAAAATGCATAACACTAATTAGGCTGGCAAACACGATGGCAACAACAACAACAACAACAGACTTTGTTGGTAATAAGAACAACAACCACAGCAACAGCAATAGCAAAAGCAACAAAGACAGGAACAGGAACAGGAATAGCGGGAACAACAACATGGCAAATGCGTTTTTAGAAATGTTTCGTTAGCTATTTTCTTTTCATACTCTTTTCGAAGAACAGAGTCATTCTCTTCTATGTTTTGTTATGCCCAGCAGAACCATTGATATACAGATAGGATCTTGGGTTCCAACTGAGTTTGGTTGTCTTTCATTTTCTTGTTGCTGAGCTCCTGAGCTTTAAGGATAAAGAGAATCCGATATATCTCCCACCAAACATATTTCATATAGACCATATTCGTTCTGAGTATAATTCTGCCCTGGAGAGCCATATATTCGTAGGATCTAGGGTTCCAACTGAATTTGGTTATCTTTCATTTTCTTGTTGCTGAGCTCCTGAGCTTTAAGGATAAAGATAATCTGATATATCTCCGACCAAACTTATTTCATATAGACCATAATTGTTCTGAGTATAATTCTGTCCTGGTAGAATCTAGGGTTCCAACTAAGTTTGGTTGTCGTTCATTTTCTTCTTGCTGAGCTCCTGAGCTTTAAGGATAAAGAGAATCTGATATATCTCCGACCAAACTTATTTCATATAGACCATAATCGTTCTGAGTATAATTCTGCCCTGGAAAGCCATATATACGTAGGATCTAGGGTTCCAACTGAGTTTGGTTATCTTTCATTTTCTAGTGGCTGAGCTCCTGAGAATCTGATATATCTCCGACCAAACATATTTCATATAGACCATAATTGTTCTGAGTATAATTCTGCCCTGGTAGAATCTAGGGTTCCAACTAAGTTTGGTTGTCTTTCATTTTCTTGTTGCTGAGCTCCTGAGAATCTGATATATCTCCGACCAAACATATTTCATATAGACCATAATTGTTCTGACTAGAATTCTGGTAACTATTGATTAAGTTTGATAAATAATTGATTAAATATTTTATACCATTCGAGATGAGTATAGAAATTTATCTTACTATATCTAGGTACGGAATATCTTAAGTATTCCTCTGTAGATCTTAGTCAAATTTGACATATTGAAACTTGATATGTAACGGATTTGGAAAGTGAAGAGCATGTGCTCTTCGTCTTCTCTCTGGGTCTCTGTTGTTGGTTTTGTTTTCCATATATTTTTTTTTCTCATTTTCCCATGGCCCCTTTAAGAAAAAAAATAGCGCCCACAATTTTTCCAACGCTTACCGCAACCAACAGAGAGACAGAAAGACAGAGAGAGAGGGAAAGCGTTCACTCAGCTTCCCAATTGAGGCGAAGCGAAGCCAAGGCAAGCCCAAGCCAGGCCAACCCAAGCCAGGCCAAACCAAACCAAGCTCTTCTTGTGCGCCATTTCTGTTATAAGTGTAATCATCGCACGATGAAAGCCGCTTACAATAATTGCCCCGCGTTGTCCGACAGCCTTCGGGCAGGGCAAGCCGAAACGCAGCTGCCCTGTGTTCCACCACCCAATTTTTGCCAGTTTCTCTACAGGATTCACCCACCACAATCTCCATTGGCTACGCCCACAATATCAACGCCCATTCTCTTGGTTTTAGGTTAATTCATTAAAGACGTGGCCAAAAAAATACAAAAAAAAAAAAAATGGAAACATTTCGTGCCGATTTCCTTTGGCCGACCGCATTACTGGCGGAAAATAGTCCGAAAAAAAACAAAAATAAAGTAGGTTGTGTGCGGCTTCTGGGATTTTGCGAGTGGAGATTCTGTGCTGGTTTCGGCGGTTCATGGACAAAATGTGCACCATGTAAATACAAAGTAGTTATTAAAATGTTTCCAAATGGTTTCATCTTCTACTTTTTATTTTTTGCTTTTGGCTTTCGGTTTGTTTAATAGTTTCTGTTTCTTTCTCACATTTATTTACATATTTTTTTTTTTTTGTATTTAAATAAATCGCATAGCTTTTATTTAACTTTCTAAATTCAGTCGACTGTTTTTCGAATTAAAAGAAGAAGAGTCAAGCTAGGAGTTACTTAAGACTTGATTCTTTCGGGTCATAAATAAAATCAAATACTTTAATGGAATTAAAAAGGAAAAACTCGAAAAGAAAACTTCTAAATTTTATTTATTTATTTTTTGGTTTCTTTCCCCCCTTTTTTCGGTGGGGTGGGGGCGGGGCGGTTTGGGGTAAATGAAAATATTAATGCAAGCGAAAATTTAATTTATGTAAAATATGCGATGGCCAGCAATAAATGAAATTTATGTGTTCTGTCCGCTTTTGACAGTGGTTGTTTCGGAGAAGAGTCAACTTACCCGAAGAAGGGGCTGTTTTTCATGTTACCAAAAAAAAAAAGAAGAAAGCTTTTCTTTTTTCAAAAAAAAAAAAAAAAATATTGCAAGAAAAGAAGGAAAATTTATGAGTTTTGTTGTTGTATTTTTTATTGTTGTTTTGTGGTGGGCTTGTCAATGTTTTTTCTTATTGTCGACAGGCCCAGATGAGGGTCGCATGTGTTTTCAGATTTCTTGTGGAACTTTAACATTTCTTTTCTTCGGATTTGTGTGAGCCGAGTAAAGTTTTGGTCAATCAGGTTTGGTTAAGATTTTCCAGGACAATTTTTTTTTTTGACTTTGTTTGGAAAAGTTATGAAATTCCTAGACGAAAAATGAGAAACCTGAAGCTAACCAAAAGTCGTAAAATTTTGGCAAAAGTTTGAATGAAAAATTTCCACAAAAAGCATTTCGAAAAGTTTCATTTGATTGGCATTACTCGAATGTAATCGTTTTAAGCTGACAAAGTTGAAAAATTATTACAATTACAAATTGATATCAGTTGATTCAATCAAACCTCTGAATACTCTTCACAGAAACCAATTTAAAATTCTGATGAAAATAAAAATTATAGTCTGTTGCTTTTGGCCATGTTTTAATTGCATCTTGATTTTTGTTTTTAATCCCTCAGCTCAGATAGTTTTCATATTTTTAATAGATGCCTTTTATTTAAATAGGCTCTTTTGTGTTTACACACACACACACACTTACACACCTTAAAGGTAGAAGCAAACAATCCATTGTGAAAGCTGAAAGGAAACAAAAAAAACAGAAAGAAAGAAAAAATCCGAGTGATTTTAATGGATAACCGCTTGGTCAGCACTCAAAAGCTCTTTGGTCTATTTAAGCCCGTGTTTCAGGTTATAATAATGCCATATATACAATATAAAAGAGTAAAATATAAAAGATGTAAAATGAGGAGTGGCTGGGGGGTGGGGCAAACAGACATTTTAAAGTGGTGCCGCATTGTTGTTTTTGATGTTGTTTGTTGCGTGAAAAAATAATAAATAAATTAAATTGCACGGCCTGTTTGGCATCTTTCTAGGTTGGCAAGTATGCCTGGCAGTATCGAGACCTCTCTCTCTCTCTCTGTGTGTGTGTATATATACAATTAATTGAGTTGCCTGAGGCTTTTGTTTGGGGCGGCTGTGGGATCGGTTGGCATGGTGGTTGGGTTTTAACGGACTGGCAGCTGCACTTTGCGCCACCGCAGCCACCGCAACAGTGTGCATTTTGCATGCAACTCACTTAACATATACAAAAAGCCCTGCCAGCTTGCTTCATCAAACCGAACTCAAGCCACAAGCAGAGCCACCATGCCCAACTCTCAACCCAATATTCGAAACAGCTGAACAGCCAACCCAATTCAAGTTATTCCAGTCCAGGAGCTACATCAGCTCAATCCTAAGCCCAAACCAATCCAAACCCAGCTCAGCTGAGCTCAACTTGGCTCAACACTGTTCAGCCGTAATTTGATTTGACTCGACTCGAGTCGAGTCGACACCACTCGAGTTTTGTTCGCGTTCATTTTCATGGCTCTTATTGCACTTGACTTTGACTTTGGCACATCAAACTTCATTTGGCAAATGAAAATGGTTCTACTATGAACTACTCTTTTTACCCTCCTCCATTTTGCCCTCAAAAATTGTTGGCCCAACTGACTTGAATATTTTCTTGGCCTGTGGTTGGCAGGCCAACTGACTTGCTCGGTTGGTTGGTTGGCTTACTTGGTTTGTTTTACTTGATTTTCTAGCTGGTGCATATTTTATAGCGTTTTAATTAACTAAATTCAAAATGTACATTGATTTGGTTTGGCAAACTTCTTGACAGCTTCTTATTCATCTAACCAAAGCAAATGAAAATGTTTTGCCAACTTCAAGAATGTCGACAATTAAATGGAATATATCAATTTGCAAAGACTTTTGAGATGAGTACATTTTTATTTTTTTTATTTTTGGCCTTAAATATTTGAAATTCTTTCTTTAAATTATTGAAAAGTTTATTTCAATTGTTGCAATCAAATGTCTTGGCAAACTTGATAGAGAGATTAACTCATTTTGACTTGGAAACTGTCTGAGACCTTTCCATCAGTCTCAGAATTCTAAATTTTCATTATTGAGAAACTCAAAGGTTCTATACTCTTTTCAAAGCACAGAACTTTTGTGAGAAGAGTCAATTGAGTCATGTCTACCTGTCTGTCTGTTTGACCATGCGAATAAGTTTCTCTGTCTTGAAACATGGCATATAGCTTTCTTTTTTATTTTTTGCTCAGTTAGTTCTTAAAATATATCTGTGATTCCTTGACCGATCTCGCAGAAAAGAAGTGCTAAGAAAGTTTTTATAATAATATTTCTGGAATCAGATTGCATTATTTCAAGACCCTAGTTGGTTCCAAGGATATCTTCAGTATTCTTTGACCTATCCCAATCAAATTTGACACAAAGAAGGCTCTTATAATAGTTTTTATATATACCAAATTTGACCTGAATCCGACTGAAATATCTGAAGACCGCACTGAGTTTAAAGAAGACCTTCGGTCGATCTCATTCATTTTTGATACAAAGAAAGCTTCAAGACCTTAGTTAGTTCCAAGGATATCTTCAGTGTTCTTTGACCTATCCCATTCAATTTTGACACAAAGAAGGCCTCTATAATAGTTTATATATATACCAAATTTGACTTGAACTCGACTGAAATATCTGAAGACCGCACTGAGTTTAAAGAAGACCTTCGGTCGATCTCATGCAATTTTGATACTAAGAAGGCTTTTACAATAGTTTTCACTGGAATCTGACAAAAAATAGTCAAGACTAAACTGGGTCTTATTGACTGAAGTTCGAAAGAGTGTAAGATCTTCGGTGCCACTAATTTTCCAGCTTAGTCTCGCTTTCAAGGCTACCAATAAAATATTTTTTAGGCCCAAGTAAATGCATATTAATATTAAAGATTATTATTATTAAAGATATCGTCGATTTTATTCATTTTGATTTTGAAGGCTTTTTTTGGCATTTGATCTGTCAACTTTGGCTTATAAAATGATTGTGAAAATAACATTTTAATGAAATGCCATTTGCCTAAACCGACAAATCATTTTTACACTTTCCTGACAAAAGTCACAATTCAAACAAACAAAAAAATCGCAACAGAAATGTGCAAATTGCTGGATTAGAATAACAAATGAATTGAAAAATGCAATAAACTTAAACACTTTTTTTTTCTCTCTCTCCGTCTCTCTGCTTAGTTGACTGATTCAAAAGGGGGTGGTAAAAGTGGCAGAAGCATTTGCTATTTGTTTGTATACTCATTTAGTTGGCCATGTCAAATAGTTTTTGTTGGCTTTCTATAGAGTGTTTGCTTTTTTTTTTTTTTTTTTTTGGTTGGGTACTTTATTTTTGTATTGCAGCTATAAATCAGCATTAAAACTACATTTGCATATTCACCCAAAACAGTCGGTCGGTCATTTTGGCCTGACTGTATAGACCGTTTATTGGTTTTGCTCTTATACTCTTTTCATTTACAAAACTAAAGAAGAGTTTCTCCGATGGCTTCAATCTTGGCTTCATTTGATAAAAGTTTTTGGAAAGTTTCCATTTTGAGAGAGAACATTTTGAATTCGTCTATTTGAGTCTGTTCGGGCAGACCACACTAACAAGCCCAAAACTAGATAGAAGGCCAACAACAACAACAATTACAACTACCAGAAATATATATAATTTTTTTTTTTGGGTTGGGCAAAAAGTGTGAGTGAATGTTGAAAAATGAAATGTCATTGCTAAGGCCATGTTAAAAAGTCGTAAGCCGCTGGCTAACAATTTGTACCTCCCCCCAAAGCTTCATTGACAAATAAGAGTCCTGGAGAATAACAACAACAACAACAACAAAGAAGAGCAGCTATAAGTAATGACCGAGAAAGGAAAGGAGAGGAGAGGAGATTTCAAACCCGCTTGACTTTTTGCACTATCGTTTTGGCTAATCCATCAGAAAATTGTTAAATGTCAGTTGACTAATTGGCAGACTTGGCAGCATTTTGGCCAAAATAACAATAATACATCAAATGGAATGCTTTGAGCTAAGAAAGACAAAATGGGCTCAATTTAATCAACTTTGCCTTATGATTTTGAATATGAAACAAAGAGTTTTTGTCTGCTCTGAAATGAAAAACTTGCCAAGAGTTTCTATTCATTCCAATTGAATTTCCATTCGAATAGAAAAAGAAATATTTAATTGAAACTTGTCCTTTCTTTGATATACTAAAAGTTTGAATTCATTTTCAGACGAATTCGTTTTCAGTTGGGCAAGAATAATTTTTATCAAGCCAATGAAATCAAATTAAATAAATATGAATACGAGTTTGAATAACTTGGAACTTGGGAGCCTCGATTTATGAATAATTGACACATAAGGTAAAAAATAAATAAAACAAACCTTGTATTTTTTTTTTGAGTCTGTCAAATTGCCAGAGGGTCACAAAAAAGGAAAGTTCAAAAAAAAAATTGTACCATTCAAATTAAGAGTTGAGTAGGGAAAGAGGAGAGGGTGAGCCGCAGCTGCACGCAAATTTTTGCCGCACTTTTATGTGGCTCAGCTGCACATAAAACCGAAAATCCAAATCCCCCAAGGACACTGGGCGATGGTGGATTTGTTGCGTGCCGCTGTCATAAATTTAACAGCAAATAAATATTTGATTTTTGCGCCTAACATTTTTGTCCAGAGGGAGGGCAGTGCTCGCCGGAGTCGTTGCCGGTTTCGTTGTCGAATTCGTCACCGACACTGGCACCGGCACAACCACTCCGGGCTGAGACAGTTGAATAAACTGGCCCAGTAAGAAATTCAATTTACTATTCAAAAAGGTCTATACATATGGCCCAAATCAACTTTAATCTGGTTAGAAATTTTCTTTTTTTTTTATCGATTTAAGGATTTAAAATATTGATTGGTCTGGCTACGTTTAACCCGGTGTTCTTCTTAAAGATCAAGTAACTTTGAGGTTATGTTTCAGAGACAAAAGACCTACAGTGACCCAGCAGGCCTTCACCAGGGAACATTCTCTCTTTTTGCCTCGAAAATCATGTTAGGTATTTTCCATCAAAGGATAAATCGGGGACCAAAGACCCACTAGAGACGAGAGCCCGGAAGACATCGAGAAGAGACTAGGGTTAGGGTTCATCCATCATTAGAGAAATCAGGGACCAAAGACCGAGCAGACAACAGTATCTTTTTGATGGGAAAATCATGTTAGAAATCAACTATAGACGAGAGACTAAAGACTGGACAGGCCCCGATCAGAGAACATTCTCTTTTTGACTGGAAAATCAAATTGGAGACTTTCCAAAATAGGATAAAGATAAATCAGGGACCAGAGACCTACCAGAGACAAAGGACTAGAGACCGAGCAGACAACAGTATCTTTTTAACAAGAAAATCATGTTAGGAATTTTCCATCAATGGATAAATCAGGGACCAAATTTCTACTCTAGACGAGAGACTAAAGACTGGACAGACCCCGACCAGAGAACATTCTCTTTTTGACTGGAAATTCAAATTGGAGACTTTCCAAAATAGGATAAAGATAAATCAGGGACCAGAGACCTACCAGAGACAAAGGATCAGAGATCCAGCAGACCACGATCAGAGTATCAAAGGATAAATCAGGGCCCAAGGACCTACCAGAGACAGGGCAGACTTCGACCAGAGAACAGTAACTTTTTAAGAGAAAAATCATGTAAGGGTTATCTGAACTTTTACATCATACGATAAACCAGGCACTGAGGGATCAAAAACCGATCATACCCCACCTTGGCTTGGATTATATGAAATTTTTCATCAAGCCAGGAACAAAAAAACCGAGAGACCAGAGACCCCACAGACAATGACCAGAAACCAATAACTTTTTAGGAAATTCGTAAGCTTCTGTCGGCTTGATATGGATTATGAAATACGATAGTCATTTTTCTTCTTTTACGAAGAACATTAAGTTTCAATTGGGCTTTTACATTTCAACAATTCGAATTGCCAGTATCTTTGGTAGCTGAAATACCAAACTGTAATCCAATGGGGAAAACATTGTCTGAGTGATGTTAATCACAGCACAGAGTTCTTTTAATCCAACTAAAAACAAAACAAAATAGAAAACAAGATGAACAGAGAAGTGAACAAAAAAAAAAAAAAAACAAGAACCAAGAACAAAACCAACTGGCAGTAATTTCAAATGGTGTTTTGAGGCAGTAAAAATTACTTTACTACTTTAGTCACATTTCACTTCTGGTTTAGCATAGTTTATAAGGAAGTTGTGAAAATGATAAAAAAGTATGATGATGATGATGAAAACAACAAGGATGAGTTTGAAGAAAAATGTAAGAGTAGAATGCCAAGAATGTTGATGAGACTGACAAGGGGCCAAGGGGAAGGGAGAATATTTGAGGATGAGGATGAGAAAGAGGATGACGTTTTTGGTGGGCATTAAAGGCGGCTCAACTAATTTCTTAACAACCTGGGCCTTTCGTCAACACGCACAGCCACCCAGGCAGCCAACACCACCACCGCACACACAGACACACACTATAACAGCTGATGTGCGTGTGTGTGTGTGTGTGTGAAAGTTTTCGTGCAGGAAAATGAGCATAAAACAAAGTTTGTGTGCAACTTTTTGATTACAAATGCAAATTACAGCTCCGGGAGACCAGAGCACGGAGGCGGAAGTACTGAGAAAAATACAGTTGGAGGCGTATTCTTTTCCCCTCAGAAATGAAAAATACAAAAAAAAAAAAAAAAACTTTTTGATATTGCAGTAAAATTGCGGCAATGTTTGTTTGTTTGTTTGCTACCCCAGCCTGACTACTTTGGATGTGCCTGCTCCTTTTGCTTTTGCCTTTTCATACTTTTTTTTTCCACTGATTTCACTGTGTGTGTGTGTGTGTGTTTGTCCCTGTTTATGAGAGAGCACCTCTTAGCATGTCATTAAGTTGGCCCCACTGTTTTGGCAGCCAGTTGACAAAACATTTCATTTTGCAGCCGAAACACTCCAAACATCATCATCATCATAATTTTAATTCAGCCAAAACGACACGACCAAAACAAGCAAGAGCAAAACAACTACCAACCGAGTTTATTAAAGTAAGCGAATCAAGTAATTCATTTCAACAAAATTTTCCACAAGTAATCGAGCAGCACTAACCTTGAAACTGAAAACTTTTCCCCAAAACAACGTCAACTGAATAAATTACATTCTCATCACGGCAGTTTCTATTGGGAGGGGGGACAAGTAGAGATATCAGTGGGGACATATATTATTTTTGGCTCCCTTCAATTGTTTATCTTAGACCTGTCATATAGTTTGGTTGGCAAAGATTGAATCATATCGGTCTTATGAATACTTGGGTTAGAATGGGAAGCTCGGAAAATAAGGAAGCATTGGGTCTTCAGAGAACTAAATATATACAAGAATATACTACCAAGATATCGAAGAGATTTTCAGGATCTGTGGTGAGTTTGGGCTAGGTTCCTTTGAGTTCCTATTTGAAACGTTGGATTACCCGGGAAGAGGCTAGAAAGAAAGCAAGAATAGCTCACACTGAAAATAAGATAGCATAGGGACTTCAGAGAACCAAGGAATAGAACCAAATATATATATTGATAGATTACCAAGATATCGATAATATTTGAGGGATATGTGAAGAGCTTAGTCTGGGTTTCCTTGCGCTCCTATTTGAAACGATGGACTCTCCGGAAAGAGCTGGAAAGAAAGCAAGAATAGTTCACTCTGAAAATAAGATAGCATAGGGACTCCAAGGAACTAAAGAATAGAACCGAATATATATAAGAATATACTACCAAGATATCGAGAAAATTTGAGAAATATGTGAAGAGCTTAGTCTGGGTTTCCTTGAGCTCCTATTTGATACGTTGGACTTCCCGGAAAGAGCTAGAAAGAAAGCAAGAATAGCTCACACTGAAAATAAGGAAGCATAGGGAGTCCAGAGAACTAAATATATATAAGAATATACTACCAAGATATCGATGAAATTTTCAGGGTGTATGGTGAGTTTTGGGCTAGGTTCCTTTGAGTTCCTATTCGAAACGATGGACTCTCCGGAAAGACCTAGAAAGAAAGCAAGAATAGCTCACACTGAAAATAAGATAGCATAGGGACTCCAAGAAACTAAAGAATAGAACCGAATATATATAAGAATATACTACCAAGATATCGATAATATTTGAGGGATATGTGATAGGTTCCCTTCAGTTTCAATTCGAAACGTTGGATTCCCCGGGAAGAGCTTGAAATAATTTGGATTATTTATTGGCTCTTTTCTGCCACCGAATTTGAGGGCTTAAAATAATTTGAGTCTTCAAACAAAACGATCGAATTACCAAAAAAAAATGTCACCATTTCAATTCAATTTGGATGGTAAAATGAGAAAAAAATAAAATGAAGGAAAATAAAAACGACTCGTACTATATTGAGAGTAACCGTTTCGATTTGCATTTTTCTAAAACTAAAAATAAAAGTGTAAACTTTCAAAGCATCATTTACGCAATACGAATATTGCCATATTGCCAACACCATAGCCATTTCGAGAGCGGCAATAAAAAAAAATAAAAATATAAAGTGACATGAACTGAATCGCGTTGACCCATATGATGGTTAAAGGGGAAAGGAAATGGGTCCTGCGGTTGGCAAAAGAGGAGGAGGAGGGCATATTGAAAGTTTTGGTTCGTTTGCTGACTCGACCGGACTCACCTGCAATTAAACGCCTATCGAAAAGTTCTGGCCACCACACAAAAAACACACTCGCTTTGCCCAAGCGCAAAGGTATGGATACACTGGCCAAGCCAAGGCAGACAGAGACAATGCCAACTCGACTCGATTTGCATATAATTGAGGGTACAACTGATGCAGGCAACCTTTTGGTTTGGAAAAACTTTTCCACCCCTGCCGCTCCTCTCCCCACCCAAGCCCTTCCATACGACAACATCTTTTTCTACTTTTTGTTCCTGCCATTCCATTCCATTCCTTTGCATTCATTCATTCATTCTTTGTATTGTTTGTTTGCCTCTCCAAAGTGGTGGCTGGGAGGGGGGAGTATTTGTTTGCCTGGAACACCTGCCACACTTTAGGTGGTGTCGTATAGAAGAAGAAGAAGAAGAAGGAAAAAAGTGTCCCTTTTACTTCTTTAATTTTGTAGGCGCCGCTGACTTTGGGTTTGGTTTCTTTTTTTTCATAACTATTAAAATCTATATATGCCAGGATATATAGAAATATCTGAAAAGGGGGGGGATAGTGAAACAGAATTCTTTGTGGAGCCACTCTCAAGAATTTAATTAAAGCCCCTCCGTCTGAAGGAGTCGAGAGAAGTAGGAAAACCAAAAAAATTGTATACCAAATGGAAGTTTTTAAAGAAGAACGATGTAAACAAGTGGCCAAAGGGAAAACTAGACTACAAAAAAAAAGAAAGAGAATTTGCCAAAGAACAGAGAAAAGAAAACGGGAGAGTGAGAGAGAGTGAGAGAGGGAGAGGAGAGGAAAATAAATCGAGTTGTTGGCATGGAAATTAATTGCAGCAAATTTAGGCGACACTTTTACGGCTGCTCAACCCAAAAAACGAAACGAATGACTAGAGCAAAGGAAAATATACAAAAAAAGAGAGGAAATATAAAGAAAATGATAAAGAGAAGGGGGGGGGGGGGGGAATGGAGGATCTGGAGACCCTGGCCCTGGCCATGGTGATAGAGATAAAGACGAAGATGAAGCTGAAATTAAAGCCGGTGGAAGATGAAGATGCAAGGGAAACAGCAAGTTGCCTGTTTGCCAAAGTTTGAGTGGCATTTCTGGAGAGGTGAGAAAGAGACAGAGAGAGAGAGAGTTGACGTTGAGTTGACGCCGCCAGAATTGAAGAATGCAATGGCAGGCATAACAAGAGGAAACATGAAACTAGAAGGTTGCAAAGTTCCTGCTACTTTTACTCCAGTAGAATAATTCGAAAAGTAGGAAAGCACTCGGAGTCAAGGCTTTGGCGTTTAACAGAAAACCTAGAAATACACAGCCGCACTCGTACTCACAGTCAGAGGCACAGGGACAAAAGGGGAAATTGAGTAATGATGTTGCTGCTGAACGGACTTCCGGTGGTACTGGCATACTGGGTACCGTTATTCTAATGGCTAGTGTCCTCTATATATACCGTTGAGGATTGGGCCATGGCCATGGTTAAAGCTTTGTCTCTTTGTCTTTGCTCATAATAAATGAAACGGAAGTGCCCCTTGAAAAACTGCAGAAAACTGCAGGGGGGGAAAAAAAAATAGCAAATGACAATTGCATAAATGGAAATGAAAAAGGGTTAGAACTCAACTCAACTGTAGCTCGAATTCTTTAAGGAGAAACAATAAGCCAAATCAGTCTATAAATTTCCCCTAGAACCGAAGCTCATATCTACTTTTCCAAGTTTCCAAAACTGAGAAACATAACAACTTTTCTAGATCAAATTTGAGAGACTCTATAGTCTGACTAATTTCAGGGAATATCGGAACAGATTTCAAGCTCAATCAATCTTCATTTCTCTGGAATTTCCAAACAATTTGTAGATAATATTCCCACATTCTCTTCCATTTGTTACAAGCTTTAAGATCAAATTTATATACTCATCTTCTGCTCTGAAATGAGAAGAAAAAAAAACGTCGCAAGTCCGAGTGTTTCTCTGCTTTTTGCACGAATCAGGAAGTTTTCTAAAAACAAAGCCCAACGCTAATTAGGCATGGGCTTTACTAATGAACACACACTCACCCAGAATGGGTTAGACAGGGACAAAGCAAAACACAGAGATAGACAGAGAGCAAGAGAGTGAGAGAGATAGAGTGAAATTTGCACATGTGAAGCTTTTAACAATTGAAGAAAATGCCGACTTTGGTGTCTGCGTCACGTTGTCCTCATCAGTCTCATCATCGTTTCTCTTTTATTTTTGTACTTGTTGTTATTGTTGTTACAATTGTTGTTGTTGTTGTTGTCAGCAGGGGGAAAAAATGAAATGTTAAAAGAAAGTCTTGTGAAACTTGCAGGTGGTTTGCTTGCTTGACTTCCTTAACCAAAGGGTAAGGTGAGCCCTATAAAATGTACGCTAGCTTTGTGGGGTTAAGGTGTTTCAAATTGTTGTTGCTGTTGTTGTTGTTGTTGTTCTGTCTGAGAATCAAGAATATTGTTGTGACAAACATGTTGGCAATACTTCCGGTACGTTACCAAGATTCTTTGTGCCATTTACAAGAGTAACAAACAGTCAGACATTAAGAATAAAATGGTTAGAATACTCACACAAAGACAACCCAGACACTGAACACTGAGATAAAGTGAAAGAGAAAAAAGATACACACACACACACATACACACACAGACTCGTTGGAGTAGGAGCTAGGAAAATGACTTTGAAAGTGAGCGAGTGTCTTCACAGGAAAGACGTGAGTATTCTCGAGAAAGCTCAAGGAAGACGAGCAACGAAACATATGCACATCTTTAATGTTAATTAACATGCAAAGTTATTTAAGAATTTAACAATTAAATTTCCAACATTTCACATTCACATTAATAAACAAAAGCAATTGGATAATTTAGGTAACAAGATGTTCATGGAATGAAGTTATATCTTCCAGAAAATCACGGAATGTGCTAAGCAAAAGGAAAGACTTTAGGCAGATGGAATAGAGGATATCTAAGGGCTTAACAATTGGATTCTAAGTAATTGAAATTTGAGTTGTTTGAAAATGCCTTCAACAAAGAAATTAGATATCTGAATTGCTGTCTGAAATGAGAGCTTAGTCTCTGTTATAATGATGGGAAAACTAAGAACAATCTGGGATAAAAAAAAGGTCGAATCAAATAAAGATTGTGTATGGATTTAAGTATTGAAGACTTGGTTAAGTTAAACTCGATCTGGAATAGGTGAAGCCACAGATTAAAATAACAACTGATAGACTCGATCTGGAGTGGTAAATTTTGGTATAGGTGAAGCCAGGAATTAGGGTAGGCTGATAGGTGACAAGGAAGCCCTGAAACTAAGCTATTTTTCTTATTCAAAATTTTACCTATAAATTGATTTTGCTTTAAGTTTGAATTGAAGAATTTAAATCTTAGAGATTTTGTGATCGGATCCAAAGAAAATCATCTATCATCCATTTCTATGAACTTACAAGTTTCAAATTAATTTTTCTCCAAGTTTGAAGTAGTAAGTTTACCTGTAGGTGGCGCCACGGCTTAAGCAGAAGAGATAGAAACATCTTTTTCTCTTTTCAATATTCTGAATTTTAAATAGATTTTGAATCAAAATATAATTTGACTTGAGTCTGAAATGTTGAAATTTATTCATAGGTGGCGCCACATAACGAAGAGCTAAAGCTAATTTATCTTTCTCTACTTTCAGTTTCAACTGAACAATTTGAATCTAAATATAATTTGACTTGAGTTTGAAATGGTGAAATTTATTCATAGGTGGCGCCACAGCTAATTTATCTTTCTATAATTTTGCCACATCAAAAATTCGTGAAATGCTGATTAATTTTGGATTATTCATTTTTAAATAAATGTGTAGATTGGTCCAAAAAAATTCTTTTCCATTAAATTTGAATTGGCAGCTGCTGCTGTTTTAGTTTTTTTTTTTTTTTTTGGTTCGTAAGACTCGGCGATCCGCCGACTTGGTCATTTAGGCAATTATGTTGTGACATTTGATTGAGTGCTCAAGCCAAATGGAATTATATAAAAAATGAAAAAAAAAATGCTATCTCTGGAATATCGCTGTCCTCGGCTGCAGCTCATCTCTTTGAATTTTTCGCTGCCGTTCTGTGACGTTGATAAGTTGCGCAATTATTGCGCTTCACTTGGCCGCCCCACCGGCAACACGCCCAGGCCGAGCCAAATTGTGGAGAGGCTCTCCACTTAATTTCCTCAGCTCCCTTGGACCCAGCAGCCCTGTCACTTTGCATGACCGGCCTACGATTTTCCACAATTGAATTCAATTTCATTCACAATAAAATTCGTTGGAGTCGCCGTTGCCGTTGCCGTTGTCGGCTGGCATTGACGTTACCCGCCATCACCATTGCCATCATCATCATCATCATCATTATGGTCATCATCGTCATCGAATGGAATCGCCAATGTCGTCGTCGTCACCAGCTCCGCCGTCTTCGTCTCGATTTCCAACTCAATTGTCGACATTCGCTTCATTGGCCAGGGCAGCCAACGACCGGGCCAAGCATTTCCCTAGTGTGTGTGTGTGTGTGTCTGTGTGTGTGTGTGTGTATTTTTTTTATATGTATTTTCGTTTTATATATTTTGGTACATTTCATTTTGGTTCAATTCAATTCATTCAATTCATGGCAACCAATTTGCAGGCGCCAAGCCCACTTTTCTTGCCGCCTACCCTGACCCCCCCCCCCCCCCCCCCCGCAAGTCTCGCCCACTGCACTGGCCCAAAACAACATGAGCATATTTTTTCAGCCTCTTTTATGTGATTCCCCTTTTTTATTCCACCAAAAATAAAAGAATGCCTTAGCCCCTCTGTAAATGTTTTCATTTTCGTTGATTTCTTTTGATTTTCTTTATATATTTTTTCTGTTGTTTGTATGTGCTTTTTTTTTTTTGGCAGACATTCAAAAAATATATTTTCCAAATAAAACGAAAGGAGTCTGTCTAAAAAAGAAGAGAGTGTGGAAGCCAGTAAAGTGGCATGGCATCAAAAAAAAAGAAAATAGAAAAGGAAAACACGATAATGTGCATTAAATGAGCTGTGCGCACATTTTCCAGGCGTCATCCTGGCTATTGAACTTTATTAGCCTTGTAGTTGGATTCCTTTCACCCAAAGAGAAAGAAAGAGAGAGATGGAGAGAGTTGGAGAGAGTTGAAGGGATTTGGTAAGGAAATCAATTTGCTTTAGTTCTTAGAACTGACCAGCAAATGAAAATCGTAAACATTTTTTATGGATTTCCAGATATGAAAAACAAAAGAATGACAGAGACAGACAGCGACAGAGGGTCAAGAGTCTCTCTCTCTCTCTTTCTCCCTCTTTCTCTTTGTCTTTGTGTCTGTCTCGGTCTTTCATTCATTGTATATTTCATGTGACCGCTGAGCAGGGCAGTTTATCACAGCTTAAATATTACCACACACACACACACACACGCACACCCAGCCTGCTTCACAATCTTCCCATATATTCCATATGACGGAACACACACACACACACACACATACACACACAAACAGAGTGAAACTCGAAAAACCGAAGCACAGTGTCACAAGGCATTTCCTTCCTACTCATTTATTTTCTTTCCTTCCGTCTACTTTTTGCTTTTGCTTTTGAACATAAATAAGAAACTAGACAAGATGGAAATTAAAAATTAATTGAAATAAGTTTGGAACAGCTGTTGTGGCCGGGGCCAAGCCCTGGCAAACTCTTCAAATAATATGGAACCAAGTGGCAACTTGAACTATTCAGTTTTTTCATATGCGATAATTATCACCCGGATCCGGGTTCCATTTTAATAAAATTTAAATCCATTACTCCGATTATCTCAGACTACGGAGAGCTCTCTTGGCATACCAAGAGACTTTATTTGATTCGAAAATATAACAGAAACTATTTAGGCGAAATAAAAAAATATATATTATTATTATATATTTGCTTAGATCTATAGTAGAGTGCACATTTATTTGGAGACACTGTAGATTTGTGGCTTTTGGCCTAACGGTTCATGTCTCATGTCCACTTAACTAAACTAAACTCATTGCTATTGAAGATGGAAACGGAGACGCCAAGGCAGAAACTATGACCAGACGAGTGGGAGTGGAGTGGACTGTAGGACAGATGGACAAATGGACAAATGGAGAGACGGACTAAGCTGAAGGATGGACAACGACGACAGCCAAACCAAATGAGGCTGAGAGGGTTGGGGAAAGGAATGGAAGACCAAAAGCCTTTTTAGCTTTTTTCCTTTAGTATTTTCTAGTTGCTGTTGTGTTGTTGTTGTTGTTGTTGTTGTTGTAGTGCTAGTGAATTACGCTTAAATTATGGTAATTTATTTTACCCCAAAGACCTATCCAAACTGAACTAAACTGAAGCTGAAAGTTGAACTAAACTGAGGCTGCCTGCTTTGGCCGACTTTGAATGGGGCGGTGTAGTTTTTCTTTCATTTTGAGTATGTATGTGTGTGTGTGTGTGTGTGTGTGTGTGTGTGTAGTTCTATATATGTTGTTGTCATCATTGTGGGCAGTTTTTTGTTGGCCATAAAATTTTTATCGTAGGCCAGTCGCCATCATTCTCATGTCGCCCTACCCTCTTTGCCTCTCTCATATTTTTTATCCCAAAAAAAAAAAAAAAAAAAAAAAAAACAAGCGAAGAGAATTTGGTTGACTTGCTTGCCAGTTTCTTCCTTTTGGCTTTTTTGTTGTTGTTTCTACTTTTTTTTTTTGAACATTAAAAATGTATACAATTCGAAAGCCGCACTCAGCTGTGACTGCTATGTGCTCCTTTCTCTCTGTATTCAGCCAGTCATCCAATTCATTCATTTCACCCACCTCAGAGAGTCCGCACAGTCAACGTCATTCTTCTTCTTCTTCTTCTTCTTCTCAACTCCATTGCTGATGAAGTGATGCGTGATGCGACTGCCATTGACGTCCACATTCACTTCAGTCCATGTTTGGTTGAACCATCTCTCAGTCTATCTTTTTGCCACTCTTGTTACCCACAACCGCTCCAGTTGGAGTTGGAGTTGGAGTCGAAGCCAGAGCAGCCAGCACCAGCGGCAGCGGCAGAAGGAGCAGCTTCTTTGATTTAT
Organism: Scaptodrosophila latifasciaeformis; assembly: GCA_037075145.1. Taxonomy (NCBI): domain Eukaryota; kingdom Metazoa; phylum Arthropoda; class Insecta; order Diptera; family Drosophilidae; genus Scaptodrosophila; species Scaptodrosophila latifasciaeformis. The sequence goes on from JBAMCM010000429.1 coordinate 3,708,724, forward strand.
GCCATCCACTCAGCGGATAAATGTGCAGTAGCGAGTAAAAAATAAGCCAAAGAAATACAACACAAAAAAAAAAAAGGAAAAAATCTCTCACACACACACACACACACACGCGTGGCAGAGAAAGAAAGAGTGAGCAAACAGTTTAAACAAAAAATAAAAATTGTGTTGCCTTTCCCACAGGCGCAAGCGATTTTCAACGCCGCTCTGGCTTCAAATAATACTTTGGTGGCAATTAAAACACAAAAATCCGTTTGTATGCGCATTGCGCAGGCATAAACACACCAAAACTCAGTCAAACATCAACACACACACACACACACACACACACACACAGACGTACTTATATTCATACAGATACTGAGAGAAATCTATGGGGGACCGACAAGCCCAACAAATCCAAAATGCTCTCACAGTGGGCTGATCCATTCAATATTTATTTTTCCCCAGATTTCCAGGGAAAAATTTCGAAATATTCTGCAGTCTTTTTGTTACCCAAAACAACTCGGAAAATATTGGGTACAGTTTCCGTCTTTCGAAATAGTTTAAAGATATATCCTTGTCATTTTGTCTGCCTGCCTCTAAGATTCTGAAGAAAAAGGAATCCATAAAGCTCATCACCAAAGCCATTTTCATGGAGAGATTCTCCTTCTAAGTGAAAGAAGCATTACTGAGTTCTTCATAGACGAAAAGTTTCTGAGAATTTGCCAACTCTCAAAGAAGTTTCCTGAACTTTCAGATTTATTCATAAGCTCTCAAAATCTTGGTTACAATTCCGGTAAAACCTGTCAATGCTTTCATATTAATAAGTTCCACTCTCCTCAGTCTGAAAGAAGAATTACTGAGTTCTTCATAGACGATAAGTTCCTGAGAATTACCCAACTCCCAAAGAAGTTTCCTGAACTTCCAGATTTATTCATAAGCTCTCAAAATCTTGGTTACAATTCCGGAAAACCTGTCAATGCTTTCATATTAATAAGTTCCACTGTCCTCGGTCTATTTAAATGAATGACTAACTGATGGAATGACAAACTCCCTTACCAAAAGACAGAGACAGAGACAGAGAGGGACAGAGAGAGAGAGGGACAGAGAGAGGGAGAGCGACTGTTGAATGATGCCGTGAGCTGAGCTTATGGCTTTGACTGACTGTTCAGCACTTTGTGCCGTTTTCTGAATTAACATGTTGGCCGCACGGGGCTCATTATGTGCGTCGTTTGTGCACAACGAATGACTGAATGTACCCCAGTGAAATGGTGTATATGGGATATACCCTATTGCCATAAGCCGGGACCGAACAACAGGGACAGGGGCATGGCCATAAGGGTGTGAATATTTGCTATGAGGAGAGTGTGCTGGGTCTGTTTATGAATGGGATTGTGTGCCTTGATTCTCTAAATGAATCCGAATATATGGAAGCCCTCTTCATTGTGTGGGTGTGTGTGTGCAACACACACACACACACACACACATATAAAAATAATGCTAAGCCATTGTAAAATTGAAGCCACCCAAATATTTGGCTTGACTCGTTGTGATGTTTAGAAATTTTTGAAACATAAGCTGAAATATGAATTATCTGGTTGAATAATTCACGACTTGACAGAAAATCAAAATCAATGGAAATTCTCTAAATGTATTTCCCCCCATGCCAAAGCAATTTTTATGGTTTAGATTTCACTTCAACACAAAATTTGAATGAGAAATGAGAGGAAATTAATTTTGCTCAAACATAAAAATCTGTTGTTTTTTTTGACAATATTTTTTTTCCAAATTTATTTCGGAAATTTTACCTCTGCTTTTTTTTTGGAATCAGCAAAAGGTTTTTTCTTGACAATATTTTTTTTTTCCAAAATTTTTTTCGGAAATTATACCTTTTTTTGTGAGTTGAAAAAAAGAGTGTTTTTTCTGAATTGGAAATTTTTGTTTTGGAACAGAAAAATTATTTGTATGAAAAATTTATTAGTGTTTTGTGAAATTCGAGATGCTTATGAAAAGATAATGAAAACCATAGCTCTTTATGGAAAGTTTTCAATATTTTTTCTAAAAAAAAAATAAATAAAAAATATATTTTTTTTGAAGTATTTTTGAGCTACTTTTTAACTTAAAACCTATCAAGTATTTTCAGTATATCAAAGTCTTTTTTTGGTATTATTTTTTTTCTTCCAATTAACTAAAAGTTCATTAAATACTTTTAATTTGTCGCTTGAAGAAGCTCAAATAAGAAATTCATTAAATTCTTTGCTCGATTTTTCAAGCCATTTGGAAATGATTAAGCCGATTCTCGCCTGTAGTTTCCCGATCAAAGCAAATCTTTCCATTTATTATTTAATTTATCTGTACTATATATTTTCATTTTGTGTCCTCATATTTTAGTTAGTTTTTTATCACATTTGTGTTGCTTGCAAATTCATGAAACATTTACAAATCGATGAGTGTTTTGGTTAGCCCAATTCAAAGTTTATCAGACCAACAAATGCCAGGGTATGTTTTCTCTCATTGGGTTTTATTTTACATTGAAAGTTTCTCATATGATTGGTTAAGCATTTACTGGGATCGGTCTTCCCTTGGGGAGGGGATGGGGGGTGGGGCGTGTAGGGGTTGGGCCACATTTGAGTTGTGCGGTCATTTGAAAAGTTTGTCGAGAGTTTGTTTTTTGGGTGGCACTTACAAGTCATTAAAGCAATTATGACCCAATTGGTTTTTGGTTTTACCGGTTTCACTGGTTTTGTTGGGGTTTTTAGGGTTTCCGAGGTTTTTACATTCGATTTGCCTTGGCCTGTGGGGCTGTGGTTAGCTCCTCTTTCAAAGTGAATCAGTCTTGCTCTCAATGGCTTCTTTCAGTCTCAGCTACCATCATCATCATCATCATCATTGCCATCATCATTACCTTCCAAAGTATTCCTATAAACAGACAGCTCGATGGTTGTGTGGTTCAAGCGAACACACAAACAGGTATGTATGTGTGTGTGTGTGTGTGTGTGTTTTAACTGATTTGCGCATTGCTCCCATGCACACGTGCACAAATCGCAGCAGCCAGCAGCCATCAGGCGGCAGTCTGTTCTACGTAGCTGCCAGGCAATAATAGTCACTGCCAGACTGAAGAAGAACGCCCCGGCCAAGGGGCCTCAGACGACAGGAGTAGGGGTGGTTTGAAGGAGGAGTGGGGGGGGGGAGGAAGCGGTAGAATGCGGGTGCCTGTGTGTGCATGCAATGAAATTATCACTTTCAATTGCAAGTGCAGCTGGTAATCAGTACACACACACACACATATACATATACACAATTCTTTGTCTGTGTGTGTGTGTGTGTGTGTGTGCGTGTGGCAGCAGGTGTTGAGTGCACGTTGCAAGCTTAAGCGTTGCCGCTTTTGACGCTTTTATGTCCGCACGTGCCACACTCTCTCTCGTTTTATGCTCCACTTTTGTGCTCATCACAATTTCAACACTCTTCAAGCCACACCCCCCGCCCCCCCTCTACCACCCTGGCCATCAGGCCAAAGCTTTTCTCGAAATTCTAGCAACCTATCTAATGCCATTACCGGCGAGGTTGGTTTAATGAGTACACACTTAAAACAAGTGTTCAAGTGGAAAATGAGTAAAGTTTTTTCCAGCTTCTTTTTGTTACCTTTCCGTCTTCAAGTTGTATTTTTCAATTAATTTGTGATTTGATGGGCTTCCCGAGGCAAGTTGAGGCCAACAAGACTTTATTGGTTTCATCAAATAATTATGTATACGCCTAGGTGGACGAGTAAAGTCTAAGTTACTCATACGCCCAGGTGGTCGAGTCTTTATTGGTCTCACCAAAAAATAAAGGGCCAAGCCAAATAATTACGCATACGCCTAGGTGGCCAGGTAAAGTCTAAATTACTCATACGCCCAGGTGGTCGAGTCTTTATTGGGCAAGGGCCAAGCTGGCCGTGTAAAGTCTAAATTACTCATACGCCCAGGTGGACCAGCGTAAAGAATGAATTCAAAATTTCTGAAGACTAGAATAATTTCTGATATCACCCTCGGTCTGGTTGGCCCTAGGTGTCTTGGCTGAGGCATTTGCCAAGCGTCTTGGTGCTGGTTAAGCCAACCGATACATAAAATTCTTTTACCCTCATTTTGTGTGTGTGTGTGTGCCCCGATTCAACTCTTTCTATATCTGTTTTTTTTTCTTGTTTAATTTTATGTTTCCCTTTCGTTTGGCTTTCGTTTCTTTTATTTGAAGATGCATTCAAATGTTGTTGTCTGTTTAATTTTCGTCCAGGCATCTCGGCTTTGTGTCTCAGCCTGTCTATCTCTTTCTGTCTGTCTCTCTGTCTGTCTGTCTGTTTGTCTGTCTGTTTATCTGGCATTTCTATGTGCTATTTTATTTACAGCATTTTGCTGTTTGCCATTTGCCGTTTGCATACTTTTGTGCGTTCATTTAATTGCGACAACGTCAACTGTTCCTGTTGACTGTATTGCTTTGACTGCTTCTGCTGCTTCTGTTGGAGGATTCAGTTGACTATTTCCCGCCTGTGCTGGCTTCCTTTTGGCTTTGGTCTGTCCATTCCTTTAATTTGTCCCCTCTGTCCAGAGTCTCATGCCATTTATTTAGTTGCTGTTGACAAAAAAACAACAAAAAAGGAATGTGCGCTGGAAATTCTAAGGAAGAATTGGTTGCTCTTTTATTTCTTTGGCATGTGTATGGTGTGCCATTTTGTTTTGCATACAGAGAGAGAGAGAGACAGTCTCACATTTACATTTACACTCTGGCTTTGTGTGCATTTCAATTTGTTTTATCTTGAGCCCCCCAACTTCATCATTTTATCCTACGCCCTTTCTATTTGTATTTGTTTTACTTTTGCACAAATTAAATGTTTGCTTTCAAGCTGTGCATCAAAGACTCCTTCAGTTACAGAAAATACTAAGCATACCTCCTGCTTTCGTTCCTCCTCGTTCCAAACCCAAGAGAGAATCACAGAATCACAGAATCAGAGAATCAACCTTGTGCGGTTTTTAGTTTCATTTTTTCCGTTGATTTGATTCTGAGGCAGCGATCCGAGTCTTTTGACTAAGTTTTAATCAACTATAGAATTTTGTATGTCTGTCTTTGGTATGCCTGGTGGCCTCTCGTCAGTCAGTCAGTCAGTCAGTCAGTGTCTTCTGAGCCGGCTCACAGACCCTGTTGCCTGTCATCCGCAGTTGGCTCTCGGAGTCGTTTCAATCTGGTTTCGGGTTTTCGGTTGGTCTTATTTTTCTTTCTGGTTTCCCAAGTCTGTTGAATCACTTGTTAGACAAATATGACAGACAGCTCTTTATACGATAGAAAACTCCAACCAGAATCCCTAAGTCAGGCCAACCCAATCTAACTACGCACGAGGATGCCTGGCTGAATTGTGGGGGGCTGAGGGAGGTAGGGAGAGGTTGGGAGTGAGGTTGACATATTTTTTTTTTGTGGTGGGAAAAGCCACAACTGACCTATAAATTAATGCGGCTATAAAAGAGGCCAATCCAAAACAATGCAATTTATAAAATGTATTCTCACTGCCTCTCCGCATGCGTGTCTAAGTGTGTGTGTGTGTGTGCCTGTGTGTGTGTGTGTAAATATTTGCATTAATTGTTATTGTTGTGTTAGCTATGTACACAGAGTGTGGTGGAAAAAGTTGCATGTCAAATGCAAAGTACACTTAATTAGCACAATTTTTTTTTTTTTTTTTTTTAGCTGGCTGGCTTATCGCTTATGGCTGAAAGCCTTCCTGCTCTCTCTGTCTCTCTCTCTTTGGGCCATCTGTGCATCTCAACGGGGTTAACGTGATTTAGTTTAACAAGAATTCTGGCAATTATTTATACAGAGAATCTGTGTCACCAGGCAGATTGTTTTGAAATAAATTCAACGTTGTTTTTTTTTGGCTTTTCTGAATCCATAAAAAAATATATATATTTCATTAGGAAATTAATTAGAGACTTTTGAGAGAATTCATGCTTTGCTTATTAAGTTGTTGTGATTTTCTTAGCCGCCTGCCAAGTTGGTCAATTAAAAGTTGATGATCAACTCTGATTGACCCAGTTAATTGCTCAACTCCGCTGCCGAAGCACAAAGGCATAAAACTGGGCGAATGGTTCAAGGCTGCTGCCAAGCCTTTTGATACTCTTTAAGTGTAGAAAGAAAAAAAGGGTATATCCATTTGGTCGCAAGGCTTGACAAATCAATTGATTGTCGTAGCCAATCTATTTGGTTGGGCATCCGGATTGACTTGGTTAGGGCAAGTGACTAACCTTGGGACCTGTTTGGTCATCTTTCCGCTGTTACCAGGGCTACAGAAGGTGCTGATAATGCTGGAATTCCATCAAGATTTTCATTTGATATTCCATTCCATCCTATTTGCCTGCAGTTGTTTTCCTCCTCTTTGCTCTGCTCTGCTCTGCTCGGCTCGTGTCTTTTGTATTTTGTTCTTTTTATTCCGGCCTCATCATTGCCTTATATTTTTTTTCCTGTTTGTTGTGAGGCTGCATTTCCCTGGTATTTTGCCTTGCTTTACTTTTTAATGAGCTACTGCAAGTTTTGCATTTTTTATATTTTGTTCTTGTTATTTTCCCCAGCTCGTTGCATTTTTTCTTTTCTCTCTGGCCTTTTCTCTGTTTCTTTTGCGCTGGCTTTGTTGTGAGGCGGCCTTGTGCCTATTAGGGGCAAGCTTTTGATATGTGTGGCCAGGCCACCCTGGCCTCTCGCCCTCTGATGGTGGCCGCGACCGCGGGGCTCGGCCTCGGAGCTTGGAGCTCGACACTTTTGTCTTGGGCTGCTTATCTCTTCATTAGCGCATCTCTTGACTCAATTTAGCGACTTGATGTGGCCTCTGGCTTGGTATGATTAGACCATTAGGGATAAAGAGGTTAAGGGGGCTAAGCGTGAAATATATTTCCAGCTTGAAGCCAAATGAAATTTTATGCAACCTCATTGAAAATCTATTCTAATGAGCAATTTGTCCATTTAGTCTAAAGCATTCCTTCTCATTCTCTTTGCAGTTGCCCCCAAGATGTGAGTAGATGACACGTTCACTTTCTGACCGAGCAAATGGGGCGGGCAAAGGCCACAGGCCAGGCCAGACCAGGCCAAAGGCAAAAGTGTTGATCTGGCAAATGCCGGGAATACCCCAAACAAACACACAGGCAGGGAGAGAAAGTCTTCTTGTCGTATGAATAGAAATCTGAATCTATCGTGTGAATGGAATTCATGACCCCAATTGGCCAGAAAGCTTTACTGGGTAGAGGAGGGATAAGGATACCATGCGTTCGTGCGTGCCTGCCTGCATGTGTGTGTGTGTGTGTGTGTGACGTCGCTGATAGCGCAAAACTGCCAGATTATTATCGCCAAACGGTTTTTTGTCAACTTTATAAACGATTTGGCATGCTCGTTGAAACGCTCGGTTGGCCAGGATATATCCTCCTCCCCCCTCTCCCACACACAGGACCCCAATGGCAGCCCTAAAATGCTCAACCCTTAACCCTTTCATGGGCAATCTCTTTTACGGTCATCAACTCGTATCGTAGTTGTCGTTTGCCTTGTCTTCTTCTTCTTCCTTTTGCCCACTTTGACTGTTTGTTTGACTTGAACAAAAAAAAAAAAAAAAAAGAAGAAAAAGTCGTTCCAACCCATCGGTTTTTATCCCTTTGGCAGCTTCTTAACGCTGCTCCTTTCTAAGCCAAAGGAAGCTGGGCAAAAAAAAAAAAAAAAGTGTCATTGTCGTTGTTAATTGGCTGGCGCAATTTAACTTTTTGTGCCTATCATCAGTTCAGCATCAGCAAAGGAAAGAGTAAACACAACCGAAAAGTTGACGGCAACACGGCCAAGGATATAGGACCAGACCGGGGCTCGGCAATATCTGCCACATCATCATGGTCCGAAAAGGTCCCTTTCCCCCACACCCACCCACACTGGCCAAAATCTACAGCCATTCAGTGCGTGACTATCGAGCTGTGTCACAGTTTTGCATACGAAATTGCAAAATTTTCACTTCATATTTGTGACCTCCTCCAACTCGACTTGTGTGTTGACTCCTCCAATCAGCCCACAAATCTTAAACCTTTAACCCAACACAACTTGTTTGTTTCTTGTTTTTGGCTATCTTTTTACTCAAGGAATTTGAATGCTTCCCCTAATTCAAAGAAATCAAATTTATACTAGGCATAAGTTGGTATCATAGTCAGACTAATAAGACTGCAAAATGTGCTGGTAAGTCCTCAAAGATCTGATGGGTTATCTGATTAAAATGGCTTAAAGGATTAGATAAGACTACCAAGTGGTAAGCTGGTAAGCCCTCAAAGTTCTGAGAACTGGGCTATCTTTCCTGAAATTTATTCTCTCTTGATTATCTTCAAAGAGTCTTAGATCCCGAAAATCGTCCGACTAAATCAGAAAACTGAATCTCTTCAAGTCTTTCCCACCGTATCGAATATATATTTCTCAATTCGTATTTGAAATTCCCAATGAACTACCAACTTAAGGTAGAAATCTATCAGACTTTCTCATTCACTTAAATGTTGTACCATTTTCGTTTTGATTACTTATCCCATTGTGAGTTGAATTGAATTACTTGATGGTCCATTTTGAAATTAACTTGATTGAAATTTACTTATTTTTCCCCCTGTTAATATTCTCGAGTATTTTTGATGTTTTCATTTGGATTTGTGCGGTGCAAGTTTTCAAAATTTAATAGAAATATTTCTGCTTATCTTTCTTTCATGGAGAGATTGTAATTTCTCTTCTTGCCTCCAAACTTCTTTCATTATATGGCATATCTGTATATGTGTGCTTAGGGATATGTGAGGCACTTTAACGCTTTCATGCACTCGCTCAACAAAACATCAGTTGGCGAGTCCTTTATGCCACCTGAAGCCCACCTACACCGCCATCGCTTCAGTGATCCTCAATTTGAAAGCTGCCAGCACACAATACAAAACAGCTCAGCTGAGTTTTTGCAATGTAGTCCACATAGGAGGCAAGGGTGCAATAGAGGCAACAGAAGCAGCAGAGCAAACAATTTCTAATATAATTTCCTTTCACACGGCGCATTCAGAGACATTTCCACATTGGCGCACATTTTACCCAGCGGCATTTTGGCTGAAAAGTGAGACTAACAGCCAACCAAGTAAGCCAAACCAACCAACCGACCAACCACCCAGCCACCCAGTCAGCTAGTCATCCAGTCAGCTAGCGAGGCAGCAACTAACCAAGGAACCAACTTGGCGACTGCATTTTAGTGCAATTTTAACAAATTTTACAACATTAAAGTTAAACAAAAACGAAACAAAAAAAAAATATATATATTCACTTGGACAGGCCGAAAAAGAGGGTGGAATTCTGAGCCACAGAAACTGAGGTGTGATCTGAAAATAACCAAACTTTTCACTTGCTCTGATTCCTCGAGGGATACGAACCGATACCCTGTGAAATCTTGGGGGTTTTGACTGAGCCAGGATTGAATAGGTTGAGGCCCCGACTTGCTATATCTATAGGCGTATATCTTGGGTTGTATCAATAAGTTCGTGGGGTTTTGAGTGAGGCAGGATTGAATAGGTTGGGGCCCCGACTTGCTATATCTATAGGCGTATATCTTGGGTTGCATCAATAAGTTCGTAGGGCTTTGAGAGAGGCAGGATTGAATAGGTGGAGGCCCCGACTTGCTATATCTCCAGGCGTATATCTTGGGTTGCATCAATAAGTTCGTGGGGCTTTGGAAGAGGCAGTATTGATTAGGTTGAAGTCCCGACTTGCTATATCAATAGGCTTATATCTTGGGTTGTATCAATAGGTTCCTGGGGTTTTGAGAGAGGCAGAATTGAATAGGTTGAGGCCCCGACTTGCTATATCTATAGGCGTAGATCTTGGGATGAGAGAGGCAGGATTGAATAGGTGCAGGCCTCGATTAGCTATATCTATAGGCGTATATCTTGGGTTGTATCAATAAGTTCGTGGGGTTTTGAGAGAGGCAGAATTGAATAGGTTGAGGCCCCGACTTGCTATATCTATAGGCGTAGATCTTGGGATGAGAGAGGCAGGATTGAATAGGTGCAGGCCCCGATTACCTATATCTATAGGCGTATATCTTGGGTTGTATCAATAAGTTCATGGGGTTTTGAGATGGGCAGGATTGAACAGTTTGAGGTTCCGACTTGCCATATCTATAGGCGTATATCTTGGGCTGAGAAAGGCGGGATTGAACAGGTTGAGGCCCCGACTTGCTATATCTATAAGCATATCAAAGGCACCGAATGTCGGCAGCAGGTCTCTCAAATTTCAGGAGTTCTTGATACATCATATACCTACATAACTTTCGAACCATAAAGTATAGACTTTCCCTTTTATGATGTGACTTAGCTGGGGTACATACAGGCTGTCCAATGTTTTGTTTTATCCGAATGGAAGCATTTTTCAATTTCCTATCTTTCGGACTAAATCGAATATTAATATTTCACAATAAGTTGAAATTAGGTTAGCTGAATTGATGGACCCTTTCAAAGGATTCCCATTTCGAGTAGGTAGGAAAATTGCCAATAAATCTCGAGGATATTCGACTAGCTCGATAACTTTTAGATCACACCATGTATTCCTTTTATGATTTGGCTTTCGGTTTACCTTTTGCTTTCGGGGCCGTTCTAAACTAGACTCTTGCCTTGCCCTGCTACCGCTACAGGCTTCGTTTTTTTTTCACATGTCTGGTGGTGTGTGTGTGTGTGTGTGTGTGTGTGTGTGTGTGTGAATGTGTTGGAGAATGTGTGAATGTGAGCATTATAAACTTATCATAAAATAAAGTTAGCTGCTACTCAAACCACAAATTTTGAAGCGCATGCTGTCGGTATTAAATCACAGCCCCTTTCTCCCCCCCCCCCACCCCAGAGAGACATGGAGAGGGAGAGAGAGAGAGAGAGGGTAGCCAGGTGTGTGTGTGTGTGTGTGGTTATAAAACCCAAGTAATGTAAACTCATACAAACACACTTCCAACAACTAAACCAAATGGCTCCTGCAATGAGCAAGAACAAAGAAGGCAAAGAAAAAAAAAACACAAAATTGGCTAGAAAAAAAAAATATACAAAAGGGGAGAGTGTATAAAAAAAAAAGAAAGAAACGACGACAACCGCAAACCGGTAAACGTGGCAAGCACCGTTGACATTTTCCCAACTTAATTAATTTTCTACACACACACAGAGACACTTACACACACACAGACACATTCACTTTTGTCTGAACCATTGAAATTTGAGCTCAAGTCCGTTGCCATTTTGCTTCTTTCGCTTTTGTTAGCTGAGTCGGATGGTGTCAAGAGAGAAAGAGAGAGATGGCTTGTTCAAGGCTTGATTAAACCCATCTTTGATCACAAACTGGCCATCATAATAAAATCTTATCAATTTTAATATGAAAGCCAGCAAAACTCATAAATCGAAAGTTCCTTGTTCGGTTGATTTTGTTCTACTTCTGCTTTCTACTTTTCATTTCCTACGAATCTGAAAATTTTAGATTCGATGTTATTTTTCTGGTTTCCCCTGAAGGAAATATTCTCGATTCATTTTCTCTTTGTCTTCTTTTCCAAACCTTTCCCAGTTGAAATAATTTTCATATTTTTGTGGAAACTTTTTATTTTATTTTTTTTTTTTTTTGCTCTGGCATCCGCTCAAATTTTCAAGGAACTTTGAAGAATTTCGTAAAGTTTTAAGCGGCAACAATTAAGCTAATCGATGAACAACTCATCAAATAAATCTTGAATAATTTCTTAAGCTGAAAAATACTTTTTCAGAGTCTTCGATTTCGTGCCACTTGGCTCTTTCTTTTTTTTTTATTAATCAACAATTACTCTTCACATTGTTTCGCTAAAGTTTTCCCCAAACAAATAACAATAATAAGTTCAATGAGGAAAAGCAGCAAGCAAGAATTTGAAAAAGAAAATAAAACACTCAAAAAGTAGTGAAGAAATTCTTTTGATATTTTAATTGCCAATCTTTTGTATTGGTGGAATTTTTTTTTTTTTTGGCAAAAAATATTTATGCAAATACTTTTTTGCTACACAAATTGTTGGAATTGTTCTAGTTTTGGGCTTCCCTTTTTTTTTTTTTGGGAAAAAGTGCCAAATTGAAAAGTTAAAGAGAGCACCAAACCATTCGCACTCCATTGGCCAGCGAGGCTCGAAAGAGAGTATAGTGTGAAAACAAATAACTATCAAAGTTAGCCAAAAGAGAAACTGATAAGTTGAGGGGGGAGGGAGGGGAAATTTCCGCCCTCGTTTAGAGTGGCCACTCATTTCCGCCCAACTGACTTGAGGGAAATTTATATTCAACTTGTTTGATATTTATTGTTGTTGCTCTTGTTGTTGTTGTTGTTGTTGTTGTATATATGTATTATTTTTCGATTTATCAAAGGTGTTGAGCTTTTGGGTTTTCATTGTTAAAACGCTTCGATTAGTTGAGGGAAAATTTTTGCAACAAATTATAACAATTTTAATGCTTGGCCAGGCAACTTCTTCTTCTTCTTCTACTTTCGGATCGAAATCAATTTAAGTTTTACAAACTAGATTTTGTTCCCAGAAGAAAAAAGAAATTGTAAGAGTTGACTAATTTCTTTGGCAACGCTGGAAGCCATAAAAAAAACGAGAAGAATCCCTTTCCATTTGTAATCATTTCTTCATTATTTAGTCGAAGCTTCAGCCAAGCGGAAAATATTATTATTTTCTCAGTAAACTAACTGAAAGTGTCCAAGTAATAATTTCCAAGAAGACGAAGCAGAAGAAAGCAACAAGAAAATATGAATTATCTCGATTGCCAAAGTGCACAACAAAACTGCCAACTCAAAGGCAAACTCGGTTGACAAAGGACAAAAAAAAAGAAGAAATTTTATATTTTTATTTTTGGGACAAAAAAAAAAGAATGTGCTAAACTTTCACTATTCAATTAGGCAAACAGGGCAGGCCCAGCCCAAGATAGATAAAAAAAATAGTGTAAATCCACAAAGCAGAAGCCGCATCACCAATGGCCAAAACACCCAACAACAACAACAAAAAAGCAAGTGAAAAACAATTTTAGCTGGCGTCGAACAAAGTTTAAATTGCAGTTGCGAGTCACTTTTAAATTATGTCCCAGTCAGTCCAAGCTCAAAGGGTTTTTTTTTGGGAGGGGAAGGGGATGGGTTGGGGGGGGGGGGGGGGGGTGGATTTGAGTGTTGAGGGTTGAGGCTGGTGAAACTAATTGAAGCGGCAAAATAAGTCGGGCAATTCAAGTTAATTTCCCCCTACCCACCCAACCCAGTCGGACTGGCCAAGCTGCTGGCAGGGCAAGCTGCCTCTTCTTCTTCTTCTTGTTTCATGTTCTAAGAGAATTACTTTTGGTTTTGTTAATGAGCTTAGCCAAACCCTGACATGGCGATGACATTTGATTTAAGCCTAGTTAAGTTTCTCCATTACCTACTCAATTTGGTTGAAGTCAAGTCTCACTGAGTCAGTCAGTCAGTTAGGAGCACTTTGATTATGCATACGCCACGTTGGCTTCTCTATTGACGCGTAACAAAAGGTGTGCTGCTGCTGCAAGTCTCATAAATTTGCCAGCTGGAGGCACTCAAGCAGACAACGAACTCGAAATGAGCTTTTCTACTTTATTGTGTTCCCCCCCAACCCAACCCAGAGGGGGATGAGAGGGTGTTGTTATTGTCATCATATTGAACTATGTTTTGGCGAATATTTCAATATGTTTTATATTTTATTTTTTATTTTTTTTTATTATTGCCAACCAACAAGTTGCCGTTGTAATCCACTTAAGGTTTTTCCTTTCTCTTTATTTTTTTTTTTTTTTTGTGTAAAGTGCAGAGGCCTTTTGTCAATGGAAAGACATCTCTGTTGCCAGCTGCATCGGCTTCGGCAGGAGCAGCTTTTGTGCGGCGGCCTTTCGATTTGCATAATGACACACAGGCCAGTGCAATAACAACAACAACAACAGCAACAACAAGAGCAATAATAATAATAACAACAACAAGGATCACACTTGACTTGTTCTTTGCAGCTGCAGTTTTGTGCTGAACCCAATGGGAAGCCTTAGCTCCACCACCTTTCACTTTAGCTCTACACCCGCCGCCTTCGATCTATCTTTGGTCTCTGGCATTCTGGCTCTGGCCTAGGCTCTGATTTGACCCAACTTGGCCCTTATGGATTTTGTCAACGGAGGCCAAAAAGGCTAAAAGGTTTTGCTGGAAAACTTGTTTGTTTGTTTGTTTGTTTGGCAGTTTCTTGCTTGCCTGGCTTGGCTGGCTGGTTGCTTTGGCTTTTTGTGCCGCCTACTGGAATTTTATTTACTAATAAACTCTTTATTAAGTTAACAGACTAAAAAGTTGAATGCAAGCAGCCCAGGACAAAAGGGTAGCTGTGTGTGTGTGTGTGTGTGTGTGTGCTTCTCTGACATAAATTGGCAAACATAAAAGAGTCCTTCCCATTTATAAATCATGCACAAATCTTTCACACAAATCTGTTGAGCATAAACAGAAATGAAAAAAAAAATATCGGAGAAATATTCGAGTTGATAAACCCATAAAATTTGATTTAACATTTTTTGCCCTTTCAAAAGCTGTCCAGTCTCATGTGGAAAAGCTTGAAAGGCAAAGCCAATAAATGAAATGTTTTAAATTCTTAAATTCCCAACAAAAGGATTTCTTCTTTTTAAAAAGGGAATTTCAATCACTTTTTTTGATGAATACCAATTTGGATTCATTTGGATTTCTAACCAATAAAACTCAGTTTGTTTTTTTCCCCCTGAGAAATCAGTAATCATTTAATTAACTCAATTGGTTTATGACTCAAGTTTTGCACTTGATATTTAATTAGATGAAGCCAACCAGCCTGACATGACCAGAGCCAGACATATTTCAAACTATCAACTATTTTGTGCAATAATGTATGCAAATAATTTACACTAAAACTTTTCTCCTCTTCTTGTTGTTGTTTTTGTTTTTGTTTTTATATTTTTAGTTTGGTTTGTTTTGGTTTTTGGGCTTGGCTCGGATCGGTATGCCATTTTGGCCAAAATAAACCGCAGAATGAATTTTCTACACGCTCCAAACACAACTTTCCCTGTCTCTCTCTCTCTCGAGTGTTCTGTCTCTTTTTCGCTTACAGGCAAATAGAAAAATTTCTAACCTAAAAAAAATAGAGAGAAAAAAAAATTAAACTACACACAAAAATGTGTAAAGTATAAACCAATAAACAGCTATGCCACTCATAGTTCGTTATCCTGACAGCAATTACACAAAAATGCAACCAACAACAACAACAACAGTAACAACAACTGCCAATATGCTGGCGGAAAATTCATAGCAACACTAATAACAACAACAACAACAACAACAGCAACAACTATGAATAAAACATTTTGCGGTTTACTGTGAAATATGGCCAACAAGCAAATGAAACATTTCATTAGAAACATATTAATTTTATTTGAAAATTATCAGAGTACATTGAAAATCTATTAAGAAATTAACGAAATTATTGTTCTGGAATTTATCCAAAAAAGCTGGTAATCTTAACAACAAAATATCTAAATTATATATGAGTCCGAACCCAATAAGATTGTATATTTAGGAGGAGAAATTCTCTCTTTGTTAAAACCTTTAACCGTTTAAAAAGCTTTAAAGATCGGACAGGGAGAGGTTCCCTTATGGGGTCTTTAATATATCGTCTGGAGTGCCTTTCAATTTGCCTTATTCTATAGAAAGATTAGGGTCTGTATAGAGAGGGAGAGGGCTCTTTCAGATGTTTCAATAATCTTTTTCTATATCATCTGGAGTGCCCACCAATTTGCTCTTCTTCTATATAAAGATAAGGTCCTGTAATAGTCTGGAACCAGGGTCTCTATATGACTACCAATTTGTCCTCTTTCTTTATAAAGATTAGGGTCTGTATAGAGAGGGAGAGGGCTCTTTCAGATGTTTCCTTAATCTTTTTCTATATCATCTGGAGTTCCTATAAATTTGTCCTCTTTCTAAATAAAGGTTAGGTTCTGTAAGTGTCCGGAACCAGGGTCTCCATATGCCTACCAATTTGTCCTCTTTCTATATAAAGATTAGGTTCTGTAAGAGTCTGGAACCAGGGTCTCTATATGCCTACCAATTTGCTCTTCTTCTATGTAAAGTTTAGGTTCTGTAAGAGTCTGGAACCAGGGTCTCGATATGCCTACCAATTTGTCCTCACCATATAATATTTAGGTTCTGTAAGAGTCTTGAACCAATGTCTCTATATAGTCTGGAACCATCATCTTTCTAAGTATCCAACTCACCAATATCTGTACATGTTTTCCTCTTTATATCTGTCACCCTTAAAGCCATATTTCCCAAAATAGGTATACGCATATATCATATTTTTAAAGTTTAGCGATAAAGTTCTATTTCTAAAAATGAGTCATTGCATTTAATGCCTACTATGACCACTTGACTTCAGCTTCAAGGTATGGCTTAGAGATAATAAGCTTGTTCAAGTTGATGCCTATGACGACAGCTCTAGGGTGTCTGTCTCTCAGAAATAGTGGCTTGTTTTTCTTATTCCAAGCTTTGGAATTGTCAGGATAATCCTTCAGTCTAAGCAATTGGTGGAGCTTTAAATGATTAAGATATTTTCTGGTTGCTTGAAGAAAGCTTGAAGCTTGGGCTTTGGTTTTTGGTTCCGTAATTGATTGTATTTGTGTAAGTGTCATAGTTTTCATCAGTCTCATAAATAAATCATGGCCTTAATTTGAGCGACTGTACTTGAGCTCTTCTGGATCATTAGTCATGTTACCCTTTTTATTTTTTTCTCTCTGCTTTCATGCTTTCAGTTTTTGCTGTTGGTCTTTAGTTTCATGGCTTGTTAGTTTGTATTACATTTTTCATGTCATTTCATTTCAATTCCAGGCAGCGTTAACTAAATTAACCAAATCAATCATAATCAAGTCGGGCGCAAAAGCTTACCGTTTGGACAGGTGTCACTCCTTCTCACTGGATGTTCGATGGCCGAGAGCAGAGTGAGATGAGTGGGGGATGGTGGGGGCAGCACATGTTGAAATTCTCAAGCATATTTTTTTGCTATTGCTATTGTTGTTTTTAATATTTTCCGGTATGGCTGTCAGGCTGGTAGGAGTGATAATTCATCATTGAGTTTTCTTTTTTTGAAAAAAAAAAAAAAAAAATGCATTGCATACTTTCAGGCGCTGTCCGAAAATACCAATGCCAAATTCGGATTCATATGTAAAATTTTTGTTTTGCCCTACTCGAAATTTCTTATATTTTAAATGAACTCATCCATCAACAATTAAATTTTTGGGGCGGAAATAAATGAATGAAGCAGAACAAAAGAAAACATTGAAATGAAATTAATTGCTTAATTTTTGGATTTGCCAAATTGCCAAATTGGCAAACGAAGCATAAATATTTAATATGTGTGTGTGTGTGTGTATTTGTTTGATTGTTTTCTATGCTGTGGGTGGCCAAAAATTATATAGATGTATTTGTGTATGTGTGTGTGTGTGTTTTTGTTTGGGCTGAACGTTTTTGATTGAAATCACGTATACGCCCAATTGAGCATTTAATTTGATTTATTTCATTTTAATTACATAGACTAGAAATGTTTTTTTTTTTGCGCTGGATTTGAACTGACTTAACCTTTTTCATATCTATTTGGGTTTTTAACTAATTGAATTAAAACGATATGCGTTGACAATTATGGACCAAACCATAAAATTTGTCAAGTCTGAATAAACTGTGAAATTTTTGGCCAAGGGCTTCACTTGTTTTGTTTAAATTCACTTCTCTTTTTTTTTTAATCTATGGAAACGAACGACCCCTGAAAAAAGGCTTCTCCACACACACACACACACACACACACACACATAGCTTTCGCGATTTTCTTTTGTTCTATGTCGCTGTCTCTTTATTTTGCCTTCCATATCACCGCACTCGTTTATTGAAGTTTTTAATTAACTGCTTTTCTAGCGCCAAAAAAAAAGAATGGCCCAAAAAAAAATCCACCATTTTCATCCTGTTAACAGCGGCGGCACGGAAAATTCCCCTGCATTGACAGATTCTCTCCCTTTGCTCTTATTGTTGCTATTGTTGTTGTTGTTGTCATGCCCTGGGAATTTAATAAGCCAAACGAAGAATGAAAATTCAGTTTCAACGCTTTGGCAACGCTTTCCTAATTAAACTTTTTATTTTTTTTTTGTTTTTTTCCCTTGTTTCTCGTTTCTGTCAAAATGCAAAAAGAGCTGACAAATTTCCCAAACCAACTCGAAACTGCTTCCTCTTTTCTCTTTCTACGATTTCAGAATTTCTATATAGTATAAAAAGAGAGAGAGAGAGAGAGAGAGAAGGGGGTAAAAATGACAAATGGCTGACAATTTGTTAGTCGCATCTGCTTTGCCAATTTGCCACTTTAACAAATGCGAAAGAGTTCTTCTCGAAATTAAAAAAATAAGCAGAAATAAAATCAAACTGAAATTCAATATGTATGTGTGTATTTTTTACACCTTTTATCGAAATGGAAATGGAGAGCAATGAATGGATGAATGAATGAATGGAAAATGCCATGACAACTGCTCTCTTATATCACACAAACTTTTCGACTTGAAGCAATTAAGCGATGGATGTGTGCATTTTGTGTCACAAATATTTTCAAAGTTTTAATTGTTTGGAAAATGGTTGCAATTACAACATCATCTGAATTTCGTCGAGTCCAGTTTTAAAAAAACTTTGCTTCAACTTTTACTTCAACTCTGGGCAAAAAGTCCAACCGGAAAGGGTTTCACCCCTCTTTTCGCAGGGCTAGAAAAATAAAAGGAAACAGTACATTGCATTTCAAGGAATCATACATCACAAAATAAGAGGTCAGAGCCGACAGCCAAAAGGCGGAAAAAACAAAAAAAAAAGACCCCAATGATGATGATGATGGCAACGCGGAAAGCGCACGAACAAGCTTGGGAAACATCAAGTGACAGGCCCCCCAGGAACCACGCCCCCGCCACCCATCAAGAAAAAAAAAGAAACCACAATAATATCCAAAAGTCATGAAGGAAGTGGAAGTGAAAATAACCAAGTGAGAATTTTCGGCTTATGCCTTTTGCAAATGAAATCGCTATGAGCCTGGAGGCTCTTGGTGGAGAGAGTTGGGGCTGGTCTGGTCTGGTCTGGGTTTGTTGTTTGGTTTTGTTTGCTTGGCTGCTCGCTGTCAACTAGAGTAGATTTGCACTCTACGTGACTCAACATTAGAATGTTGTCTTGAAATCTGGATTATTATTTAGACACCAGCAGAAATGAGTTTCGTGGGGGTCTGAAATTTTCTTAAGACATTCTTGAAAAGTTTGAGCAAGATTGAGATTTCTTCAAACCCCCCCAAAAATGTTTCTATGGAAATTTAATTGATTTATTCGATGATTAATCAAAAACAAAAGACTCAAAGAACAAACCATTTGCCATGAGCCAAGAGAGAAAGAGCATTTTGTGGTCTTGGTTATACCAAATCCTTTCCGAGTTAAAAGCATATCATTTGGTGTTGCCACAAAACATTTACGACGTCATCGTTTCACAATTTTCACCATGTCCACCAACCAGAAACCAAACCAAGTTTCCTTTTTCGCCTCTTGTTTTCTTAAAATAAAAATTTCACATATATATTATGTGTTTTTTTTTTTGTCAGAATAGTTGACAAACCCCGCGGGACTGTACACACATACACAGAGAGAGAGAGAGAGAGAGAATAGAGTGAAGAAAAACAGAGACGAACCTTGTGTCATTTATCATGCATTTCCACTTTTGGCTTCCGTTGACCGACCGAGACCGTGACCAGGTACCATTGGACAAATGCACAGAGACCGTGCTGGACAGGAGTCAGATCCACCAGCCCCGCACTACACACACTCCCCCCCTCTCTCTACTCCAGAATCTATTTGACTAGTTCACCATTGAACCGAGTGGTGGAGTTCGCTTGTGGCAATGATCTGTGTCCTTGTCTATGTGTGTGTGTGTGTGTTTTTAAAAACATAAAAACAAGATGAAAACTGTACCAACACAATTTTGGTCAACAAAATACGCTTGTTTTCTTTTTGTCGGTTGTTCCCGGCCAGGAAAAAAAAAAGTCGAGAGAATTATTCACCCAATTCTGTCAGAATGGTCAGTTACCCGGCACACCTGTTTCCTCTTTCTTCTTCTTCTTCTTTTTGGGCTCCTTCATTCTCTTGATTTCATTGTCGCTGAGTTCAGGTAACCTTTTCATATGTGAACATTTCCATTTCTACCCTGCTCCCCTGGAGGAGGATCCAGCGCTCTGTGCTCTGTTCTGTGTATTCTGTATGGCAGATTCCATTCAGTTCGCGTAGACAAATGAAGCAGGACACAAATCATAGACAGACGGCAATTTATGCGTTTTCATTTGCCTGCAAGAATGCCCACAAAAATGTCCACATTGGCACATTTTTCATTTCCTGTTGGTAACCAATTTTTGCCTCAGCTGCCAAAGCGTCAATGACGGAAATGTTTGAGAGTTGATAAGGAATTTCAACCCAAACCAAAAAGCAAAAAAAAATAAGAAGCAAAAAAAATTAATAAAAGAAAATTGAGAGGGGGCGGGGGAGGGGTTTGGGGGAAGCTATTTAAAATCATTTTCAAGTTGAAGAATTTTTTGTTTTGCAATTTTAATTTCTGGATTGCATATTTTTAGGCCCAGGCCCAGGCCCAGGACAAGTTGCCTCGTCATTGGCGGCAATTTCAATATGGAAATTCTTGGCTTGGCAAGAGATGATTCGGTGATTCGTTGGTTCTGCTTAACTTGTAATTTATTCACAAGACTGCGCGGGGGTGACCAGCCAAAATATAAAAAATTATGAAAAGTTTGTTTTCCCTCATTTTGCTTTTCTTTTTTTCTCGAAATTCTTTGATATTTCAAAAGAGGCGGAGCAGAGCAGAAAAGTTGGTCCAAAGACGCTGTGAAGAAAATAATAAAAATAATCTGACTTGTTTAATTTTGAAGCCTTAGGCCTGACTTGCTAAAACAATTGGTACAATTGTGCTTGACTGAGCTTAAGCTGGGAAAGACCTAAAAATTTAATCGAAAAAAAAATTCATGTCTGTAAATATTTAAATAAAGAAATGTTTTACTGATGGATGAATTACAAAAAAAAGGCCCAAATGAAACTATCGATTGGCAAGTTATCGATAATTCATATGACAAAGGAAAATGGCCTATCCAAAGGGGATGCCAGACTCAAACGCTTGACAGCTGCAAACTGTCAGGACGATTAATCAGAAACAGAAAAAAAAAACTGCATATGTGGTGGGGTTGGTGGGGTGAGAGGGGAGAGGGGGGGGGGATGCTATTTGTCCCAAAAAAAATAACCGCAATGAACTTGAGCCAGCCCCGGCTGACAATGTGATAAATAAACTTTTATTTCAGAACCTGCGGCAAAAATTTTGGGCAGCCGCATTTACGTGGCGCTCTGTGGCAGCCGCGGCCAGGCCCAAAGGTCAACACAAAACAAAAAAAATAAGAATTTATGGCAAGGCAAAGACGAGGTAGTTCCGGTAGTTCCACTGCCAGACACATCGACCTTTTCATCATCATATTTATAGAAATCTCTTTGGCGCTCGAGTACAAAATGTTTTGCTTTAATGTTTTCCTTTCTTTATTGCAGTCGAAGGAAAGCCAAGCCAAGCCAAGCCAACAAGCAAAGACAGAGTCAAGCATAAGAAAAACTATTTTTCCAACTAAAAACTGCAGCCAAGTGCACACACACACACACAGAGAGACACATATACGAGTGTAGAATCCGGAGGTTTCTAACGACCTAAGCACTTCCCGTTGCTGTCGAGAATGGGCGTGTCAAGCGTCACTCGTGGCGCCGCTTCGATGTCGATGGCGATGTCGATGCCTGCGCTGGTGCTGCTGTCTTTGATGGTGTGCCTGGGAGCCATCACTCGTCCGGTGGACGCCTACTCGAGTACGTATACGTAATCTTTCTCTCTCTCTTTACTCTCTACTCTCTCTCTCTATCTCTTTCTATCTAACTATATTTTCTGTGTGAATGTTTCCATGTGTGTGGGAAAGTGGCGAAAAAATTATTATTTTTGAGCACTTTCCAATTTATATTTATTATTTTGGTATTTCCTTGAGTGTTTGTGTGTGTGAGTGTGTTTGTGTGTTTGGCTAAAATTTGTATTTCTAGACTTGTTCTTATTTTTTTTCTTGGATCTTTTTCTGAGGTGTGCCAGAGTGTATCTGTGTTTAATTTTTATTTGAATGTTTTTTGTCTGCAAAAACTGTAATTGTTCAATGTCATATCATCATCATCATCGCCTTTCTCTCTCTCTATCTCTCTCTCTCTCTATCTATCTCTCTCTTTTTTACCCTTTTCTGAAACAATTTATTTCTTTTTGATATTTTCTTATTTATTTTTATTTTTTCTCCCCCTCCTCATTTTTATTTCTTGTGTCTTTTTTTATGGCTATGATATATGATACAATTTAATATATATAAAAAACAACAACAACAACAACACACACAATCAAATGAAACCAAAACAACAACAACAATAAAAAAATGCTACTTGCACACGCGATGTCAACCAAACTTCTTACCCACCAACGCTCCCGCCCCCCCCCCAAACCTGCCAAATCTTCTGCGACAAAAAAAAAAAATCCAACGACGCCAACTTCTGGCTCCTTGATGGATTCGGATGACGACGCCGACGATATTTCCGCCTGTCCCCTCAATCTATCTCTCTGTCTTTTGTCTCTCTCTCTCTCTTTCTTTCTCTGTCTTTCTCTCTGTTTCTTTCTCTTGAATTATGTAGAATATGGACGTGGCTGCGGGGATATTGGCTGCCTGCCCAGCGAGGAGTGCATCATCACCAGCGATTCGTGCAGTTATAATCAACGTGATGGCAAAGATTGTGGCAGTTATCCGACTTGCAAAAGGAAGAGCTCTGCCGGCGGCTCAACTCAAACGTCCCCTGTTAATCCGTCAGGTATTTATTTATTTTTATTTTGATTTCTTTTTTTTTTGTTTCATTTTTGTTCTTTTTCGTTTTTATGTTGCTTTTTGTTTTTTTGATTTTTACGTATTTTTTTTTTTTTTTGTATTTGTTGAAATATTCCAAAAGTTATTTTCCTTTCGCGTTGAGAAATTGAAGGAATTCTTGAGTCCGGAGAGCGGGTGAATTTTCAAATATAAATATTTCGGCTTTTTGATTTTGTTGAGTTGGTAAAATCTCCGTTTATATGCTCAAAGTTTCATAAATTGACTTTGACTGCCTCTGCCATTTGTAAAGGTTAAGTTGTCAGTTTTTGGTTTTCATGTTAAAAGTTTTCGCCAAATAAAAAAAAGAAAGAAAACAAAAAGAACCGAAAAGTTTTTGTCCTAGCCGCCTGAGCCAATCATTTTAGTATTTTTTTTGCAAAATATTCCAACTAACCTCAACGATTTTAAGACTAAGCAATTTATTAACCAAATCATCCAAAGTCAATGGGATTGGGAATATCAGAAGATCTTATCAAATATCTCAAAATTGATCTCTTTCTTTTTGATGCTAGAGACTACCTAAAGTTATTTCCGGTTGGGTCAGTCTCACCAGACAAATTGATGGAACCTTGCCCGTCTGTCCTTTTCTATGAAAAATAGTGCATCAGCTTTGAGACTATACAGGCTTCTTTCACATTTATAGGAACAGGCCCGAACTTTATTATATAGCTGTCTCACGGACCCCAATCGGTTATAGAAATAAAGCTTATCTTACCCGATCTTCTCATTTTTGAGGAACAGGCCCGAAGCTTATTATATATCTGTCTTACGGACCCCAATCGGTCTTAGAAATAAAGCTTATCCCACCCAATCTTCACATATATAGGAACAGGCCCGAAATTTATTATATAGCTGTCTTACGGACCCCAATCGGTCTTAGAAATGAAGCTAACCGAAAGCTTACCCGATCTTTTCCTATTAAACTTTCCTGGATTTCCTATGTCAGGATGCCTGTGTATACCAAATTGCATTAAGATGGGAGCACTCTTTCAAATAGTTCTCCGAACCCAAAATCGGTCTTAGCAATATCTCCATTGCTTACCCTTCAATATCTTTCAAATTTATTGATTGAAATTTCGCTATGAGGATATATATGTATACCAAATTTTATAAGGATCAGACCACTATATAGAAGGAGCTTTCATCGGTTCAGATATTGACAGCTTTAATCGGTCTTAAGAGTAAGTCTGACTTTTATTGACCATTTCAACTCTATGGTCTGCAATCTTTGTTGCCCCGAAGATGGCTTAAAGACTCAAAAATTTGGTTTGCTTAATTTAAAATCTTTTTATCTTTTTTTAAGAGAATTTAATCTGTTTATTTTACTTTCCCATTTTGACTTTGTTTGTTTCATTTTGTGATAATTTCCAATACTTTTAAGTGGCTTTTCCCATAAGCAACTCTGCCGAAACTCTTTACACAAAAATCAAAAATAAAAAACCAAAGCAGCAATTCAAAAATTTATATCAATTTTAAATTGAAAAAAAATGCTTGCACAAAACTAAAAAAAAAAAAAACACAAAAACACACATAAACACACACAGAAAAGTACAAAGAAAACTCTTATTAAAAGGGTCAAAAGGAATCAGCACTAAGTATATAAAGGAAATACTTTCCAAACTTTTCCAAAAACTACAATAATTTTCTTTTTTTAATTTTATAAATTTTTGTGAATCCTTTTTAAAAATTTTTTGTTTTGGAGAAAAAGAAAAAAAAAAAAAAGAATCATCCTTTCACCTCATCGCCAGAAAATGCCAGCAAAATGTAGCAAGTTTTAGACACAATTAATCAATCAATTAATTAACCAAAACAATTGTAGAATTTGTAAATAATTAACAAAAAAAAAAAAAAGCTTAACTAATTAATTTTTTGCATGCTGAGTGGCTTGAAATTTCACAGGAATCGATATCATTTGGCATTTGGCTTGACTAACAAAATCTCTATACATTTGTCTCTCTCTCTCTTTGTCTCTCTCTATCTCTTTCTCTCTGTGTGTATGTGTGTGTTTAACTAAATTCAATTCATGTAGGATCCAGTTTGAGCACGGGTCCAGAGAATAACATCTTTTCGCCGGCCTCATCAAATCCGACTCTTAACACTTATACATATTTCCAAAGTAGCGGCAACAACAATAACAACAATAACAATAATAACAATGGTGGCAACGGTGGCAACCCCGGCAACAATAATAATAATAATAATAATAACCCTGGCCTTGGGCCCAACAACGGGAATCATAATATGGCACAAAATCCCCATTCCCACAATAATAATCCGAATGGAGCACAAAATGGCGGCCATCCTAATGGCAATCAAAATGGACGCACTAACCTAGGCAATGGCCACGGCCATGGCCATAATAATAACAATGGAAATGGCAATGGCAATTCCGGTGGCAGTTCATCGGGTACAAATTTAAATTCAAATTCGGCTGCAGCGGCGGCAGCAGCTGCCGCTGGCATGGGCACCGCCTCGGGCGGCATTGATCCGCATTATGTGTTTGGGGCGAAACATCATATGCCGATAATACCGAATTTACCAATTTTCCCATACAATTCACCAACACAAGCACCAACGTTTCAACAATTTCCACAACCCAATCATCCAGGTAGCGTCCTCAATCCTGGCTATCCCATGCATGGCCTGCAGCCGGTGAATCCCTACAATCCACCATTCGTATTCGGCCAGCAACCCTTCTACTCTGGCCCAGCCGGCACTGGTGGCCCGCCGGGCGGCAGTGCCGGCATTCTGGGCGGCAGCGGCGGCGGACTGGCTCCGTATGGCAGCAATTATGGCGGCTATCAGAATCCGAATATGTACAATAAACCGCCGCCTCAATATCAAAACCAGAACCAACAGAATCCGTACAACCGCCAGACGCAGGCGCATCCATCGGGAGCCTGGAGCAGTCGATCGGGTACTCAAATCTGGCCTCTGGTCACCATGATGGCTGGCTTGGTGTTGCTGCCCTTCCTAAACGGAATCCTATCGACTCGGGCCAGCAGCAGCAGCGGCAGACGGAGCACCACGTAATTGATTAAAGCTGTTTCGGACTGATTCGGAATGTTGACGAAATTTACAAAATGAAATCGACTTTATCTATTATTTTATTTTTATTTTTTTTGTTTCATTTGATTTTGTTTAAACTTTTTTCTTTACTGGCAAAAGTTTCCCCTTTCCTAATGAGAATCGAACAACTGAAACGGCCATCAAAAGTCAACTTGCGCGGGAAGCTAGTCCAACGATTTTACTCGAATTTTGGGTGCTTTTTGAAATTGAATTTTTTCAACTTTGGCCAGGCAAATTTTTGGGCTAACAAGTGTGTGCTAAGAGTGTGTAAATTTCAAGTCTGCTGGTAGTCAATGTCAAAGTTGGCCACTCTATTGCGACCGGTAACTCTGGCTCTTTGTTCTCCTCAAGTCCACCAAAAAAAAAAAAAAACACTAACTATTGTCTGAGTGCAAAAGAAAGGAAAGAAAACAGCGAAAAACATACACACACACACACACATACGCATACATGGCGTATACGTAATTTCAATTTGATACTGTGTCGGCAGCTCATACATGAAACAACATGAAACGAAGCAAAGACTGAGAAGAAGCCCTCGGCCAGAGATATGCCAGCCAGCCAGCCAGCCAGCCAGGCAGTGTAGTCAGGGTATTCGAGACAAGCGGGCAGCGAAGCGAGCCAAGCGAACCAACCGAGCCAGTCAGTCATTGGTTTGTGTTTGTGTGAGTTCATTTATGTGGTTTAACTATCAGTCAGCCGCTGGTCAGGCGGGCCAGCTCTGTTCAGTGGTTTGGGCAAAAAAGGACCGTTGGCTCTTTTTTGTAGCTCAATTAAATTGGAATTTAATTTCGAGCTTAGTAGGCAGGCGAACCCAACAGGCCAGGCCACACCAGGCCAGGCCAGACCGGACCAGGCCAGACTAGACTAGACCATTCGGAGCTAACTGATGGGCCTGCCGGACTTGGCCGAAAAATTCAGATGGTCAGCTGCCTATGGCAAACAACAAAATACACAACACACACACACACACACACACACACACACACACACACATATTGAGTGAAATCAACAAACCAGTTGGCAGTTGGACAACGAACCTTACACATGACTGGTTGGATTGTTAGGACAGTCGAGTCCAGTCGAGTCCAGTCGAGTCGGGTCGAGTCCAGTTTGGGTTAGGCAGTTAGGCCTTGGGTTGCTGGGTTCTTTGGTTGGCCAACTTTGATGTTGATGTTAATTTCATTTATATTGATGTTTCGAATTTGCGGTCAAATATGCGCCAGAGCTTTGCCTGCCACATTTACACAATTTACCAGTGCCAAAGAGTCTAGTGACTTTTTTTTGATGGCCAAAAAAAATTCACAAATATTTCAAGCTCAAAGTAAAAATGAATCGAATATCACTGTCACTGTGACCAAAGTGATTTTTGGGGCTACTCTGAAAACGATGGGCAGCATTATTGGATGTGATTTTTGTTGCCAAACACGTTTTGTTATTATTCCTTCCATTGTATAGTAGTTTTTGTGTTGTTGTTGTTGATGAAGCTCATTTAAAGCGTTGATTGAAAGCCCAGATCATTGAGTTGCAACAGCCAAAGGGCTTACCAAAAAATCATAAAGAAAGGAAGGAAAACTTTTGCCAAGCACAAAACACATGGACTTAGCTCACTCCGCCCTCCTCTCTCTCTCTCTCTCTCTCTTTCTCTACCCCTACGATTTAAAAGATTTTAAATAAGCAAATTTTTTTTTTGTTCAAATCATTTGAGCAATCAAATCAAACCTTTTCGAAAATTGTGTTTTTTTTTTTGTCGACATAGAAAAATAAGTAAGCAAAAAAAAAAAAAAAAATTAATTGCTAAATATAAACAGTAATTTAATGAAGGCATTTAAAATGTAAACAAAATCAAATGAACAAAAAAAAAAAAAAAACAAATAAACAAACACACACTTAATTGCATGAAAAGTCAGAAAAAAAAAGAAAATGCAAAATTAAAAAAAAAAAAAAAATTGACAAAAAAAACAAGAGAGAAAATTTGTTTTCATTTGAATTTAATTTTCTAAGCAAAATTGTAATAATTTTAAAATTAATTTAAATCGAAACAATAATTAAATCAAACAGAAATCAAATAAAATTTATATATCATATTTACTCCGTCCGTTCAAAAAATAAATCTCTCAATTCTTAAATTTTTGGATTTATTATTTTTATTTTTTTTTGAACAAAACAGCCAAGAGCAGTATTAAATGTCTAAACCAAACAGCATTTCATAAAACCCACTAATTCATTTTTTTTTTTTTTTTTTTTTTTTTTTGGAAGAAGCATGTGAAAATTATATACACAAAAATAAAATAAAAATAAAATAAAAATTATGCAATACAGATACAAAAAAAATTTCAAATATATATACAAAATAATACACACTATACGCAACTGTACAATTTACTAAAAACCAAAAATAATTATTTAACAAATTTACTAAAAATTTTACAAGAAAATAAAAATAAATACTAAAACTGCATGCAAAAGGAAAATGAAAATACCAAAAAAAATATATATTTAGTCTATTAAATGGTAAACAAAAAGTGTGTTCAATAAAAAAAAAAAATTTTTTAATAGCTTTTTTTTTTTTTTTTTTGTTTTGGGTAAGGAAAATAATTAAAAGCATTTAACTTTTTAAGGGTTCAAAAGCTTAAAAAAAAAATAATTAAAAATAAAAATAAACTACTAAATTATTGTGTAGTCTGAATGGGCTTAAAGGCAGTTGTAAATATTGTAGGTTCGAGTTGAAATGTATGTATCATATACATACAAATAATTAATTTATTAATTAAAAACAAAAAAGATTAAAATCTTAAAAAAAAGAAAAACAAAAATTAAAATGTATAAAATGAAATTTTAGAAATTTACTAAATGCATTCAATGGCAGAGAAGACTTATAAACTAAGCAAAAAAAAAAAAAACATAAATAAATGAACTCAAAGTTGTGTAGAAATTAAAAAAAAAAAAAAAAAACAAAAATGAAAAAGAAAAAAATTTCCAAGAATTAAAAAAAAAATATTTAGTCGATAACAGCATTTTATGAGCAAGCTGAAACAAAAAGAGTAATCAAAATACTAAAAAAAAAAAAAACAATTAGAATTATAAAACTAACTGTGTGTATTCCCCGATTCTCCCATTCTACTCCGCGCGACCCTCCGCCCCCCCAACTCAAAACCGACTCGGACGAATAACATTTTTGAGTTTCGCCATTTAATTTTTGTTTTTCGTTTTCAGCAAAAATCTGCTTTATCATTTTTGTGTCCTTATTTTATCCTCTTTTTCTATTTTTTTCTCTTTTTATTTTCTGCTTCCTTTTTCGTTGTTGTTGCAAATCACGAAACACGCACGCTCACGCTTTAATGTGGCTAACAAAAAACAAAAAAACAACTCTGCGACTGTCGCTTTGCTGCTTTGAAAATGCTTATCGAATATCGAATTTGCCGACTATCGATAACTATCGATTATCGATACCTGATCGATTGGCGTTGAAAAAGTGAGCGGCGGCAACACCAACAACGCCTACGCCCCCCCAGTTCCGAGTGCTCCGCTGCCGGATAGCGATGGCAACAATGGCGGCGGTGCTGGCTACGGTGGCGGTGGTTATGGTGGCGCTGGCGGCGGTGCTGCTGGAGGTGGATACGGTGGTGGCTTTTCGGCTGGCGGTCATAGTCTCTATCCCACGCTACCCAATGCCGACAACAGCAACAATAACAACAACGGCGGCGCCGGCTACAATCCCTACGGTGGCTACAATCCCCAGCAAGGCGGTGGCGGCTACAATCCCCAGCAAGGCGGGGGCGGCTATAATCCCCAGGGAGGCTATGGTGGTGGTGGTGGTGGCTATCAGCCATCAAATGGAGGCTATCAGCCACCAGCAGGTGGTGGCTATCGTCCCCAGCCCGGCTACACTCCTCCTGCTCCTGGCTATGAGAACGACCGCAATGGTGGCCGGCCCAAGGACAAGGAGAGCGGCGGTGGCTTCTTCTCCAACTTCTTCTCCAATCCGGCTGTGAGTCAAGCAGTTTCCGGTATACTTGCAGGCCAAATAGCCAAGACCCTACAAGGCGGCGGTGGTGGCGGCAACAACCCTGGCGCCGGCTCCGGTGGTTATCAGCCCAGCGGTGGCTACCAGCCCAACAATGGCTACGGCGGCGGCTCTTCCTCTTCCAGCGGCAGCAATATACTCGGCGGTCTGCTCGGCTCTGTCTTGTCGGGCGGAGGTGCCGGTGGCAACAGCAATGGCGGCAGCAGTGCCAGCAGCTTTCTGGGCAGCCTACTCAGCGGTGGTGGTGCCGGCGGCGGTGCCAATCGTGGCAGCGGTGGCGGTTCTGGTGGCCTCGGCGAAATCTTCAGCTCCAAGAACTTTGGCGGTCTCTTCAGCGAGAATCCCTCCTCCCGTGGCGGTTCTTCTTCTTCCTCGTCTGGTGGCTCCGACTACTCCAGCGGCAGTGGCGGTGCCAAGAGCTATCCCACCCAGCCACCTGGCAGCTACTACCACTAAGAAGATAGCAATCAATCCACTCGAGTGAACTGCTCCAACCGATTGGAGCGAGCTTCCCAGAATTTCGAAATATTCTTTTTTTTTTTTTTGGTTTTTAGAATTCTTTCATATTCCCAAAATGGAATCAATTTTAAAATAGAACAATTTATTGTGTAAACACATTTTTAAATTGCCAATACTTTGAACATATACATAATTATATACACATATATACATACATATATATATATATTTTTTTATTCTCTATTGTAACCATAATCAAAATCAAAGAGTTCTCCACAAAATTGAACAATCAAATCAAATCAACTCTCAGCAAATAGGCTCTCACACATTGACGAAAATGACACACTCAACATTTTATAACCTAAATGATACACACACACACACACACACACACACAGACACACAACATTTATAAATATATAAAAATAATATACGAAAATGAAATACTGACAAAAAAAAAATATACATAAAAATAAAAGAAGAAAACTACAGCAATTAAAAGAGATTTGAGAAAATACAGTGGAAAATCTTTGAATATGAAATCAACTACAATTTGTAAATAGTCGGAGAATACATATACAATAAAGAATATAATACAATACATCAAATAAAACGATTACTTCAAAACAACTTGCCTTATCTATTCAAAGTTGGAGAGAATCGAGGAATTGGGGAATTTAGAAAGAGGTGAATCCAGCTAATCCGATTTGATCAGGAATATGATTTATTCTCTCGAAGATTACTTCAACAAATTGGACTAGCTTTTAGAAGGTGCAGACTGGAGACTATAGAAATTTGAAAGAGTTGAGTAACTGAGATATACTCAGGGTAGATCAATTGAGCTGGAATATAATCGGTCTAAGGTATTCCAGCTTGATCAGAAAAAAAGACTTGTCTTCTGGGTGAAATCGTAGGAATATAATCGGTCTAAGGTAATCCGGCTGGATCTGAAAATCGACTTGATTTCTGGCTGAAATCAGAGGAATATAATCGGTCTAAGGTAATCCGGCTGGATCTGAAAATCGACTTGATTTCTGGCTGAAATCAGAGGAATATAATCGGTCTAAGGTAATCCGGCTCGATCAGAAAAAAGACTTGTTTTCTGGGTGAAATCGGAGGAATATAATCGGTCTAAGGTAATCTAAGCTTGATCTGAAAAAAAGACTTGTCTTCTGGGTGAAATCGTAGGAATATAATCGGTCTAAGGCAATGGGTGAAATCAGAGGAATATATTCGGTCTAAGAGAGTCCGGCTTATTCTGAAAAAAAGACTTGTCTTCTGGATGAAATCAGAGGAATATAATCGGTCTAAGGTAATGGGTGAAATCAGAGGAATATGATCGGTCTAAGGTAATCCGGCTTGATCTGAAAATCGACTTGATTTCTGGCTGAAATCGGAGGAATATAATCGGTCTAAGGTAATTCGAATGGAGAACTGAAAGAAGTAAGTATATTTTAGATAGAAAATAATTTCCATAAGACCAAGAAATTTGTTTGCTTCAGGAGTCTTTTGAAGATAGAAAATCGAATCACTTGAAGGGTCTCCCAATAGATGGCGCCATTTGGCTTACTCATCTTGACCTTGGATGACAGCTTAAAAGGCACAAGCTGCCTTGAATTTTTATAAATCGAAAATTAAAGAGCTACCAAATTGCCTAGACGAGATTCTGGTAAATAAATATTTAATTCAAGTCTAAAAACAATTAGAGCTTATAAATTTGAGACTATAAAAAATGCATAAATGATAAATTATAAATCATTTTGGAGATGATGAGCAGCTGTGGTTTAAGCAATTTAAGTATTTATAGAGTGAAAACACTTGAAAGGCCAGAATGGCCCCGACCAGCCTGAGGTGGGCCGAGAGGGCCAATCTGGTTAGGTCCGACCCAGTCGGCTTGGGCTAAAACGCAAAAAAGGCCAGAAGGCCTCATAGATAATAACGGATATGGGGCAATAATAATAACAACAACAACAACAGCACGATATATCGACGGATGTTATGGCTGAAAGGATCCAAAGGAGGCAGTCAGTATCTTTGGCTGAATTGAGTTGAGTCGGAGCGAAAGCCATTTGGTTATTTATTTTTATTCTTTTTCCTGGTTAACCGACTAACATTTTGTAATTTATTTAAGTAATAAAATAAATATAAAAGAGTCTACGTGTGTGTGTGTGTGGCAAATGCACCTGCCGGCAGAGGCCATAAGGAGATACGAAAACACACACACACACACACGCACACTTGTACTACAATTTATGAAGAGGTGTAAACTGCTGTGCTGGGTATGAGTAAGTTCTTCTTCTTCTTCTTTTTCGTCGTGGCTGTTGTTGTTGTTGTTGTTGCAGATTGTAGAGTGCAGTGAGAACGTACTTGGGACACAAGTGAATTTAGTGTCAAGTGCAGTAAATTCTGAAAAGCACCGAAAGCATTTACAACAAGTTAGTTTTTTTTTCTTCTCATATTTAAGCAGCACTTGAATGGCAACACAAAAACAACATTTACAACAACAACTGGAATAGTGGCAACAGGGGCACTCACAGAGCCACTTTGGCTGGCTTCGAGGGGCAAAAAAAGGAATAACCAAATCGGCAATTGTATAGGCGTATAAGTAGGCTGCGTGTGTGTATGTGTGTGTGTGTGTTGGTAAAAACAATGAGGCAATGTATTTAGCCAAGCTTTTTCACTTCCGCTTTCACCTTTTGTCGTACTCTCTCTCTCTCTCTCTCTCTCTCTGTCTGTCTCTGTCTCGCCTGGGCCGGGCTGGCAGCGGATGTCGTTGACTTTTCAAGTCGCATTAAAACTGGCGAGACAACAACAACAACAACAACAAAGTTAACCCTCATCAACACACTCGGAGCAGTGTTGGAAAGGTCTCCCCAGCTTATGACCTCGTTGCCCGTTTTAGCCCAGCCCTGGTGTTGGTGCTGGCTCGCGGCCCACTTCACCACGTGCATGACGTTTGATTTCACTAAGAACACGGCGCATATGAAAATACTTATAAGAGGCTTTCAGCCATATTGTTTGCCATTCTATCCATTTTGGTATCTCTCTTAATTTTTCTTGTTTTATTTTTGTTTCAGACACGCAGAGCTTTCTAGGCGACTGCGCGGCTTATAACGGTACATGAGCAAGACCGAGCGACATGAACAGACATGTTGCAATGCTTTGCCAGCGGCGCCGCTTAATTTTATTGATATTACGCTCTTCTGCTCTTTCAGCTCTGCCCCTCGCTTTGGCCACGCTTCCAAGAGTGTGGAAAATATGTTTAATTCCCCCAAGGACTGAGTTGTCTCACTTGCCAAATGTGAGCGCATTTCCCCTGTCATAAGCATTCAGTTTTTTTTTTCTGTTGTTTTTGTTGTTGTGACAGAGCATTAATTTTTATGTATGTGTGTATGTGTGTGTGTGTGGTGTGGCATTATGACAATTTTATAAACAAACAAACCAGCCAAAGAAAATCCCACAATACAAAAAAAAAAAGGAGAAAATAAAAATAATTCCCAACCAGAACAAAAATGATAATAAACTTCAACACCAAAGTTGATCAGATTTGATGACCTCTCTCTCGGTGAGTACTTTTTCATTATCAAACCAATTACATAATTTCATAATCACAACAACAAGAAACCTCAGTCTTTTGTTGGCCATCAAATATGTAATTTTCAATTTGTTGGCCCGGATTTGTTGGCATAAGCCTCGAGTTTTGGTTTTAGTGGTCAACCAGTCAACAGAGATTAACTTGCCCTGAATTATTGCCTTTCATTTGTTCGTTCCTTTTTTTTATGATTTATTTAATTGAAAGAGTTTTTCAAAGGACTTGACAGACGGAGAGGGCTTTAAAGGGGAACCCAGACAAATTGAGGATTTGAGAATAATTGACTTACGATTCCTTACCTGTTTTAATAGCTCTGATTATATATCTGTTTTTGATGAGATATTAATATTGAATACCTTATGAAATACTCAGTAAAATCTATTTGAATTTCATACATATTTCAAAGAGGAAAAAGTAGGAGTACTTTTATTAAGTTTGATACGAGAAGCCTTAGGAAATTATCAAAAGTTACTATCAGAACTTAGTTATACCTCAATCCCAATGTTACCCCCAGAAAAGAGTCGGCTTATCTTGTTCCAAAGCCAACTAATTCCTCACCAATTGAAATTCACATACACATTGATTTCAGTTTATCTCTCTACATATTTCTTTTTCCTAAGAAAACTTATGCCTCTCTTTTTGAAATTACCAAATGGCCTTAAAATGGAGAGAATATATCTCTTGATTCTTATACTTTTCTTTAAAAAAATTCCCATTACTTTGAAAAAGGAAGAGAAAGTGTCTAATTCCCACTACTTTGAAAAAGGAAGAGAAAGTCTCCAGACCCAAGTTGAATTCATGCTTTAGCATGAAGTCAGTCTAATAATTTATCCATGCCCTTCACCTTTCAAGTCCTTATTGGACCTAATCCTATCTTGTCTAAAATTTGATATTCACAATTGCATTCATTTTTTTTTTTTTTTTGAATTTGAAACTTAAAGAGAATGCGATCAATTGTTATGGACTGGTGTCATTGATTTTATAGCACTTATTTTTAACTTTGTTAGCCAACACTCAGCGAAACCTAGACGACCAGATCCAAAGAGATACGGGGGGGGAAAACTAAAATGAAAGCGAAGCAAACAAAATTGTTATTATTTTTAAAAACGATTTTCGAATGGCACACACCAGCTGGGCTCGTTAAAAGCACAAACACAAACAGGAACATCAACTTCAACCCGAACGACCCAGACACCCCAGACCCCCCCGCAGACTCTACTCAGTGAAACTAGCACTCGCAATCGGACCAACCATACACAGGCACCCTTGAGAGTCAGATGGGAACAGCAGTTGTGCCGCGGTCTTTATGGACAGACACAGGCATACACTGAGAGAAATATTACGGGGGAAAAAAGGGAAATCACTTAAACCACAACGGAAAGACCAGAGAGTTACAAATAGAGATGAGGCCCAGCCTGGCATATATCCAACTGGAATCAGGGTTGGCTTGATTAGTTCTTCTTCTTTGGAATAGTTGAAAAATCCCTATACACTTTAAGGTATCTGGAAATAATCTTGAGAAAGCAGGCACCAAAATTATGTAAGTACAGTCCCAACAAAAGTCCATCAATTGAAAAATAAATATTTTACCAATTTTATCGATTTTAAATAAGCCAAGTTTATTTTTTTCAACTTCTCCCAAATTTATTAAAGTTGTTTTTGTATTTTTTTTTTTTTTTTAGTTTCTTTCAGTGTAAATATAGATAGATCTGGATACACATATTCATTCATTGAAAACGCACACACACACACACACCCATACAAACACTATCACATGGCCATACATAAGTCATTTATTAAAAATCCAGTGCCGCATCGGCAGAAAAACGGTTCGATCCAACTCCCCAGCTGCCTCCACTTCTCAGCCGCCATACACTCTCTCTCTCCCTCACTCTCTCTCTGGCTTCAATTGATGGACTCACACACACACACATAGGCACATATACAACTCCCTCAAGTATGACAAACAATAGCCAAATGGGTTTTTCCTACAACAATTTCTCAATATGTTTGCCCAAAATGACCAGCAAGTGGGAAAAATGGTTAAGTGATGCGAGGCACCCGGCCACCGATGGGATGGATGGGGGTGGCTGGGTGACTGGGTGGATGCGGAGGCATAACCAAAACCGTAGCCACAGTCGGCGGTGGTGATAAAGCTGAAGCCGTGGCATGGACTCCCAAAAAAAAAAAAAAACAAAAAAAGAAAAAAGAAAAAAGGAAATAGCCAAGGCAGAAGAATGCTCAGCTGATGGCGGCGAAGAAATGATTGTAAACGGGGTGTTAAATTTTTGGGGGTAGCTGCGGGCGGGGCGGGTGTTACATGACATCGACCATTGCAATCGTTTGGCTTTTGTTTTTCTTGTAGTCGTTATTGTTTTTATTATTGCGCATTCGAATGTCGGTTGTTTATTGTCACCTCCCAGGCAGACAATCTCACCGCCCACTTGCCCAGTCACCCAGTCACCCATTTTGGCTTACCCTTTTCCCAAGTGCTTTTCAAATTTTGCTATTTGCTGGTGGGCCGGTGGTGCTGTGTTTGTTTGGTTCCAGCTTAAGGCTAAGAATATTCATTGGTCGATTTACACTGCCATTAAGTGAGCATAAATGCGACAACAACAATACCAAATCGAATGGTCACCAACAACAATAACAACAATAGCAACAAACAATGATAATAACAACGCCTCAATTTGGCTTTTTCATATATACAAATATATATATATTTTTGTTCATTCTCCCTCCTAATGGATACGTTTCAATAGGATTGCCTTGGTTGAAACTCTTAAAACGACCTCTTTAATTACAATTAAAAATACAGAATCAAATATCTGAAATACACAAATTGAGAGCCTCATTTTATAGGCTATAAAAATTATAAGATATATTCGGGATGTAACGGGGATATGTCCAGATATCCTGTAACTTTCCTCAGGGTTTTTAATTTCCTATAGATTTTTTTGAAAGTTCACTTATCATTATAAGAATTAACGGATCCATAAATCTGAAAAAAAATAATTCAAAAAAAAAGTTCACAACAATTCCAAATGAATCCATTAACTCGGCTTTCTACATTTTCGATAAAGAAAAATTTCATCTGATTTTGGGTGGATAAAAATTTAAAATGAATTTCATGGAAGTTTCCAGATAATCCAATTAACACTTGACTATTATCTCGAAGTGCCATAAGACCAAAGATTAAATTTGACAACTTGAAGTTGTTCAATTTATTAACATTTTGGAAAATCGTATGTCATGTGTCATCTAAGCCAAACTGTCTGGTCCTGCTCCCACGCACACACCCGATGAAGTCTAAGCTTATGGGTATATGTATGAAGGTGTATGAAAATTATAGTCTGTGATGGTGACAAGCTCAAAATTATGTAGAAGATGAAGAAGTTTTTCGAGCTGCCTGGCAAAATCAACATGAAAGTAAATCAAAA
This sequence comes from Scaptodrosophila latifasciaeformis, assembly GCA_037075145.1. Lineage (NCBI taxonomy): Eukaryota > Metazoa > Arthropoda > Insecta > Diptera > Drosophilidae > Scaptodrosophila > Scaptodrosophila latifasciaeformis. Next base: position 3,746,340 of record JBAMCM010000429.1, read on the forward strand.
GTGCGCGGAAAGTCGACTCGGCCCGAATGGCGTGGCTGGAGTGTCTCTCGCTAATTGCATTAAGCTAAAAACTAACGGCAATAAGAATATTGAAACAGTTTGTTGTTGACACTTTGCTTTTGACATTGTTTTTGTAGTTGTTGTCACTTTTTTATAATCTTTTCTCAATGAAAAAGCATAGCATATTCATTCAGTTTCGAAGTTTGTCGAAGACCGCAAAAATGAAGAGAGAAACTAGAGCAACTCAGCTATGGAAAAAAGGCTGAACTTATTAGAATCGGATCAGTAGGAGTATGGAATCGATAGACTATAGCATAAGGTGGAACTCAAAGACTAATGATTGGAATGGGTCCCACCCGAGCTCGGTTTGGCCTAAATCCTTTCTAAGCATAACTCCGTTAGGTAAGGACTGATTCCTATCAAATTTGAGACTTGGAATGAGTTTATATGGAAACACAACTGTACAAAATTTCGTCTGAATCGAACTACCTATAAGGTGCTGGGTATATCTTGGATATTAAGCTCGATGAATCATTTTAATTTATGTCAAAAGAGTGTATCTGATCTTTGGCTTGATAGAAATCAACTTTAGTGTGTTTTGGTTGACTTAAGAAAATGCAAAAATTTTTTGACTTGGCGCCAAGTGGCCAAAGCAGCTGGAGACCAAAGCCAGCAAGGGTCATTGTTGTTGTTGTTGTTGTTGTTGTAGTTGTTTTTGTTGCCGCCTTGCCTTATTATTTCCTTAGCTAACAAACAATCATCATAATTTTTGCTGGAGCCCCCAAAGACTTGCCACGCCTACCAAAGACACCCAAGTCCACCCAAGTCCACCCGACCTCTGCGTAGACTCTTAGAGATTTATACGTCACCTATGCGGCGAAAGATTTTTGATAGCCCAGAGAGGCGACACCCCGGGGTGTATTTTGGCGAGCAAAGAGCAGGGCAGAGCGTGCGGGTGGCAAAATGAAAAATGGCCAAAGTTGCAGTCTCTGACTTGAGCAAAAGTTCAAGTAGAATGAAAGAGTGCGAGGCGTTGCAGTTTTGTTGTTTTAGTTTTTCTTTTTGTAGAAATTTTTTGGCAAGATTCCGCCACCTAGCGTCTCCCGGCAGCCGCCAGATGGCGCCAGCGTTGGCAGAACTCATTAGTTGCACGCCATTTGACGACGTTGCCGCCACCTACATTCTTGGCCCCCCCCAAGACTGCTGATGCTACTGCAATGTCTTCTTTGGCTGGTTAGACAAGTAAAAAAGGCAATCTGTAGGCCAAACAAGAGCCGATCTCTGGTGTGTCTCTGTCTACCCTTTGACTTTTGATGACTTTTGCCGTGGCAGTTGCAACGGTCTTGGCCCGCCAATAGAGACGCTCCACCAGCCAACTAACATTTTTATCTATTGACTTACTCTATCTATCTCTCTCTCTCTTTCTCTCTCTCTCTCTGACGGTGGGCTTGCCCCGCTTCCCCGCTCAACTAAATATGCAACAGACGCCGGCGATTGACTTGAATGGCATTTAACTTGGCCGGCCCCGGCAGAGGGTCTTCCTCCCTGCCATGTACATCCTTGTACGGGCACTTGTCTCTAGGGCACTTCAAATGCGCCAAGAGCTGTCAACAACAACAACAACAACATCTGCAGCTATTTGCTGCTCAAAAAAGATAGTAGTGCCAGGCAAAAGGGAAAGGGTAAATGGTGGAGGGCTTGACTGAAGCAGGTGCTGAACAACACTTTCTCTCTTGGCCAAAAGCAGCAGCACCAACAGCAACAACAACAACAACAACAGGGATATGGAAACTAACAAAACTGTCGTTGCCTTCCGCTGGCTTATGAGCCCGTTTTTGTGCTTGTTTGTTTGTTTGTTTGTTTGTGGGCTCTCTTTCAGTTCAAATTTCGATTTCACTGAGAACAACAAGAGCAACAACAAAAAGCAAAACAAAAGCCGCATAAATTATAGCCAAAAACTAAAAAAAAAAAAGACAACAAAAAAAAAATCGAAAAACGAAAAGTTAAAAAGAGTTGAAGGACCTCCCCAGCGTTGATTTAAGGCAAACACTTTGGCTCAGCTGCTTTGATGGGCCGAGCTTTAATCGACCGGAACACCCACTCGATTTCTGCCATTCAGATTCTCCCTTGTACAAGTATTTAAATAACTTACACACACGCACACATTGGCCAAAAACCCAGCAAACAAGTGCAAAAGTGGATTAAGGAATTTCATAAATTTGAATAAAACTTTCCAACTGACTCAACATTAGGTAAATTTAAATTATGAGTAGTAAAAACAATGAATTTATTTAAGCTAAACAAATTTGATTCAACTTTAAATAAATGAGAACATTTTCTTTATTCAATTTTAGATAAATTAAAAATAAACTAGCCCAAGGCTGTGTCAGGTACAGTTGCCTCTTTGACTGCTAGTTAGAAAGTAACGGCACCACTGACAAGCTGGATACTTTCCAGCCTTTGATAAACTATCAAGGCAATGTTGAAATAAATTTAAGCAGATCGGAGTGCAATTTTTGGATCGAAAATATTTCATATAAATTAATAATGAAATAGTTCAGGCCTGTGTCAGGTACAGTTGGCACTTTGACTGCTAGTTAGAAGGTAACGGCACCACTGACAAGCTGGATACTTTCCAGCCTTTGATGAATTATCAAGGCAAGGTTGAAATAAATTTAAGCAGATCTTTAATCAAAGGAGTGCAATTTTCGGATCGAAAATATTTCAAAAGATTTCCGCTGGCAAAAGAGAAAGGAACCTCATCTCTGATTCCTTTTAGGTATTTTTAGAAAACTGAGAGAACTGATAGGATTCGATTCCTTGGAGAAGTGTCCCAAAATGATTTGGTCAAAAAGGATTGTCTTACCTATTCCATATTTGTTTAAGTTGGACTATCCCCAGGAAACAAGGAAATCTGAAATTTACCAGCACCAACTCTGTCTCTCTTTAGGATCCTTTAATTTCAGGCCTAAAAATTTCCGAAAGTTATTTTCTCGGGGTCTTAAAGTGAAAATGTTTGCTGTGTATTTTTCTCACCAAGTGAGTGTGGATGTGTATGTGTGTGTGTGTGTGTGTGTGTTTTTGTGTATTTGGTGTAGTTTTATTTTTTAAAACTGACTACAACTATCGATCTCACTTAAGCCGAGCCACATGGACGCAGCCGACAGAGTCGACCTAGACGAGGTGGTGAGGCCGCCAGGCATATGGAAACTGGCAATAAAATTTAAATATTTTGCATATAAATCAAATCGATGGAAAATTTTTGGGACAAAATCCCCAGTGTGTGTGTGCGGGTGCTTCGTCCGTATGTGTGTGTGTGTGGCTGTGTGTGTGTGAAAGAGGAATAAGAGCAAAGCAAAATAGCAACGAGTACAAAACGAAACCAAACGAAACACTCCAAAAAGGTAGCACAGACAGACGCCATCCTTGATAGACAAACAGACGAATTGGCAGACAAAAACTTTCAGTGTGTGTATGAGTGCATAAGTGTGTGTGTGTAAGTGTGTGAGTGTGCAAGTGTGTGCACGTGAGGCTGTCACTTGCCAGGCGAACAAGCGTTGGCGCCCAAAGGACCAGTTTCCGTTTTGCTAACGTGAGAGCTTTGGGCGTTCATTGGACACCAGAACACCAGGACATCGGCATTCAAATGCACAGGCCGAGCAAGAGAGAGAGAGAGGGACGAGGAGAGTCTCTAGACGAGGCAAACTAGTAATGCAGAAGGACTGAAAGGCGGCTGTACAAGCATTGAACTGGCCAACTCAAAATCCTTGCTGACTTCAAGGCGTCTCTGTGCGTATGTGTGTGTGTGTGTGTGTGAGGGTGTGTGTGTAAGTGTGTGCGATTGCTTGAAAATTTTGCTGACATAAATTGTAAGGACTTGAGCACTTCTGCTAAATGACCGATCAGTGGGTCTAAAAACTGAATACATTATGTGGCTTAACAGGCCACAAGAAATCCTTTAGCACTTTACGTGTTCTGTTTTTCAAAACACGCCTAATTGATTTAAGCAAGTGGAAATTATCCACATTTAAATCAACTGAAACTTACTGGGAAAACCAACCATTAGTTGCAGCAATGTTAAGAAATTTTCAAGTCTTGAAAAAAAAAAAAATGTAGGCTCATGTTTTCCTCATAGGAAAAGTTTAACTTCTTTTTTTCTCTTTTATGATTTTTTCATTCCTTGATGGGTCCATTTTCTATTCAGGGGATGATCAGATCAAGACTAAAGGTAAATTGAACTGTGAGCTTTTAGCAGTCCAGGCCAGAGACAGTATGAGAAAGGGAGAGACAGTGATGTTAATGTCACCTTTCTCTAGACAAGTAAATGGGTTAGCTATCGGATAAGCCTCTAAGAAAAGCTAACTTTTCATAAGTCAAGTCTTGAATGAAAATAGAATCTAATATGATAAAAATCCTATATATAATCTTATAAATGATAAGAATCCTATATATATTCTTATATACTGGTTTTAAAGGAACCAATTATTGATTTGCCTCAGCTTCGATTCTTTCATTTAATAAACTATTAATCCCTGAAATCTCAGGAAAGCTAAAGTCGAATCAAAAGGATCCACTTATTGATTTGCCTTAGCTTCGATTCTTTCATTTAATCTCTGATATCTCAGGAAAGCTAGTGCCAAAAGATTTCAATAAATATTGACAAAGGGCCTCAGATTATTCTGTTGTGAATTTTGTATTCGACTGCATAGCCAAGTCAGTCCAACCTGGAATTTAATTCGAGCTCTTAAGGTAGCCATAAAGTTAATTCAGATTTGGAAAAGGAGTTAACAAGCTAACCATATTTTGCCTAAATTTAGATTCTTTGAATTGTCAAATCAACAAATTAATCTAAGGTAGGAAAAGCCTCATAAGTCACAGACTTGCGGTCTAGAATTGTTGCCAGAGTCTTGTATATTGGCAGCTTGCGGTTTCAAGTTGTGATGGGATTCTGTTAAGTTACAAGCTTGCGGTTCTTTGCTGATTTAGCTTGGCTTTTATTTGCTTAATTTAAAGAGAGAGAGAGAGAGAGTATGAAGAGAGAAGCGACAATAAAGAGGGGAAGGAGTTGAGAAGAGAAGGAGCCTCTTAGGAATGGAATGAAGCAAGCCAAACTATTTATGAGTTTGTCTGAAATCAAGCAAAAGTTAGATTAGGAAAAATGAAACCAGAATCTACAAAGCCGCAACAAAAGTAATTAGATAAAGCCACGAACCCGTTTCTTTTAGAGAAAATTGAATAAGTCTATGATATTTAATATTTCCGATTTAGTTTCAAAATAAAAATATAAAATTTATTGTGGCTAAGTGAATATTTGTTGGTAATCAATTTTCAAGCCATTCAATTTAAATTCAATTCATATTTTTCTTTTTGTTTTCAAAAACTGTCCTTCACTTTGTCTCTCGCATGTGGCTAAGACAAAACTTTTCCCCATTTTATGGTTAACCTGCATTTGTTTTGAATTGTTCCCCCTTGTTCTCTCTTCCATTCTGTATATTTTCCAGCAAACTTAACTCTATCATAGCCACCATGTGAGTTGCTTTTGATTTACAGTGTTCAATGGCTCAGCCAAAAATACCAATCCATACGTCAGTCGTCGTTGGTTTCGACTTATAAGGACGAAGATGATACCGGATGGAGAAGATGGGACGGAAGATGTTCGAGTCTCTGTTGCTCTGTTGCTGCTACATTTCGTTTATGTCCTGTGCACTTTTGGTCACATTTATTACACAATTCCAATAAATAACATTTGCTCTGGCTGGCTAACTGGCTAAAAGGCTGACTAACTGTCTGGCGAGACAGGCGGGACAGAAGGCAGTCGAACCGGATTGCCGTTGGCAGAATTGTGGCTGCTCAACGACTTCAACTTCACTTCACATTTTGAGGGCATTCTACGATTTCTTTATGATATTCACAACGACATTGTCGGCTCTCTGTCTCTTACCCAGCCCCATCCTGTCCTATCCTGTCCTGTCCTGTCTTGCCCTGCCTTTCTTGCTTCTTTGCTTGTTGTCGTTTTAGCCCTGAGCAAATTTTATTTATTTTGCAAGAGCTTCCGAATTCCCCAGTGCGGGTGAGCCAACGACCAAGCCAGGACTTACATATGTAAATAAATGTCCTGACGATGGCATTGGCTCTCCCGTTGGTCTCCTGCCTTTGGCACCCTCAGGTAGTTGTAGGTGTAAAGACGAGTTCAGCTGAACTTGACTCACAAGGCAGCCAGTTCAAACCGAATCTGACCCCTGGTCAAAACCAAACTCTGAGCGGACATTTTACCATGAAGCCCAACCAATAAGTCTTCGATATTTATATATATATATATATGCCTGTATGGTATATATATATTTTTATTGATATTTTATTATTTTTATTTGCATTCCATTTTCTGTATGCTCGCTTGCACTTGAAGTGTTGTAGATTTCAATTTAATTGACAGTTTGCATGATAATAATATGGCTGATATATTTTGCCATCGAAAACCCTTGAAAATTACAGAAACCACACAAATTGATTTAATAAAGTGTGAATAAAATAGAATATTTTTATTTCCCTTTAAGTTTTGTTGAAAAAAATGGAAAAGGAATTTAATACATTTTTAAATGGGCATTTAAAAAACTTGATTTTTATAGGGCTAAAAAAATACAATTTAACCTTAAATTGACTTTTTTGATTTTATAGAAGAAAAGTTTCTTTAGTTTCCTAAATTATTTGAGTTGGATAATAAACTGAAAGATTCTATTGAGTCACTTGATTAGGGCAGACCCAGACGAGTCTCTGTCTTACAGGAGCCCAGAGGTTCCCATGAGGCCTTGAGACCTCTTATATAATTTTTGATTTCATACAAGAAAAGCTTCTTAATTAAGATGGAAAATAACCTTAAAGCTGATTCTATTGAGTTACTTGATTAGGACAGACCAAGACGAGTCTCTGTCTTACAGAGAGGTTCCCATGAGGCCTTGAGACCTCTTATATCTATACCCTCCCATAGTCGAGAAAAACTAGAACTAATATGTTCAATATGTTCCCAATAAGTTAGTAACGTTTCCCTAATAGTTCAGAATAGAAGCAGAGGAGGAGCTCCGATTTACCATGATTACGAGCTTAAAATGGATTCAGTGTTTATGAAAACCCGGAGCTATATCGCCTAACCAGGCCATAGCATTATTGAGATGAGGTAGCCAATAGTTTCTCCCTGTCTTTTCTGGCACTGAGAAAGTTCCGTAAGGATTTCACAGGGCCTAGAATAACCAGAGATACTTGCTATGAAAACCCCGAAGACTATCAGTGTCTGTCTGTCTTCTGTATATTTTATAAAGAGTCGGAAGGAAAGGCCTAACCAAATATAATTAGACCTGGATGATAATCTGAATCATTACTATCCCCATCTTAGTTCGTTATAAATATATCGAGTAAATTAAAAGATCTTATAGTTAAAGGACTTCACTTTGGTGTTATATCAGCACCAACTCAAAATTGCTTGGAAAAATTACTCTAAGCAAAATGGAAATAGAGCTTTTTTATCCAAAAAAAAAATTGAAGCAGATTTCCTAAAGATTCTTCAACTCATAAAATATTCAAGGACAAGTGGAATTCTTGGTGAAAAGAATTCGAAATATTTTTCGTTTCTCTTTCAATTTATTGATTAATTTGTAAAAAAAAAAAACTGAAAATCCAATAAAGAAGTCATTTCGTTTCCCCCGTTTACTAAGCCTGGCCAAACAATAGAGGAGAATTAAATTCCAAATGGCAAGTATTCTGGTCTCGAGTGTTTTTTGCTTCGAGAAAAGAAAAATAAAAAAAAGAGAAAGAACAAAGTTCTTCGAGTCTGAACGGTGGCACCCTCTTGAGTTCATTTATCTAGAGGTAGAAGCGTGAATATCAAGGATTCGATAAGCTATACGGCTATTCACAGCTAACCAGTCATTCAGTCCTCCAGGAGTTGGCCGACTATGGTAAGTTTTCCTTTCGCTCTCCTTGAATATTTATGAAGTTATTCCAAGCGCAACGCTCAAAGTGCTCAGAGTTTGGTGGCGCAAAGAAATTTATTATATTGTATGTTCTTTGTATGAAGACTGAAAGCTGCGGGGCAGGAGTATGTCTGCCAAAGATGTCTATAAGGATGACTTGCTCTCTCTCTCACACACTCTCTCTGTGTGTGTGTGTGTTATATATCGTGACCGGCTGGTAAACTTATTGATTTATCAATGTAACAAAATATGCACAAACCTAAATGGCTGACTGGTTGGTTGCTTGGCTGCTTGGGTGCAACGGGAGCAACCAACGTAGCTCCTGAGCTGATGGACCAGATGCCACAAGAAAGTGCAGACTGAGACTCCTCTGGTCAAAGCCTCTCTCTGTGTGTGTGTGTGTGTGAGCTGTCCGGGGTCCTGTTTGTATTTACATTGCCAGAAGTGCACACATTGTTTGGTATGTAAACTTTGATTCTGCCTGCTGGGGCACTCCCACTTCTTTTCATCCCGTCAAATATCAATGACTTGCTGTGCACAGTGAGCAGCGCCGTCAATCGCCCCAAACTGGTTGACCAACTATTGGGTTATTTATGTGCACATGATTATGTTTAATATGCCACAGAGGAAGCAACAGCAACAGCAGCCATGGCAGACCCAACCGGTAGGGGAATCAGAATATTTGAAAACTAAACTGAAACTTTTTCGACAGCCTCATTAGTGCCACGGATTTTATGAATATTGAAATTCTCATTTTAATTATAATTGAAATTTTCAAAATGTATCATAAAATTAATCACCTTTTTTTCTTGATCTAAAAAAATTTTGACTTTTTTATAAATTTTAAATTCTTTTAATTTTCATTTTAATCGACTCAAAAAGTTCTTATTAAATTCGCCCACTTCAGTTTTTTTGTTTGGCAAAACTGTGGTTTTTAACCGCAAATCCTCATCAAAATCAAACCGAGCTGAATTCAATTTTCCCATAAAAAAAAAATCAGAAAGAAGAAAAAAAACAAAGTAGAAGAAAGAAATGCAAACATTTAATTCATATTATTAAAATGAGAGAAACGAGAGAGTATAAAATCAACAAAGGCTTTTTTCCCCAACAAACAATTCCCATTATTGTTGTTGCTGTTGCTGTTGTTGTTGTTGTTGTGTAAATATCCGAGGACCAAGCAACTTAACGCCCATTTCATTTTTCTTCTACTTTTGCCGTTTTGTTTTTTTTTTTTTCCATGTCGAAACCTTTTGTTTTTAAGTCACCACGTTGACATGTGCACACACACACATACATACATACACATACATACATATATATAAATATATTTATATAGAGAAGCTTGTTTATACTTGGTGCCTGGTTGATGCTTTTGTTTTAATTCCAGTCCGGTCGCATTCTCCATTGAATTTAATTAAGGCGACGGGGCCTAGCGTTTTCCGCGCGATAAAAATCGCGCCCGAACGTGACAAAATGCGTAAGCCGGCTACAACAACAACAATAATAACATGAATGACGTTATTGTCAACGTCAACGTAAACGTCAACGTTGTGTTAAAGTCATAAGCAAACAAAAGTCAAGTCAACTCGAGTTGACATCGTCGTCCGTGTCCTCGGCCTCATCCCCATCTTCGTCCTCGTCATCATCATTCTCATCTTGCTTTATCCTGAAATGCTGCGCTTCGTTGTCCTCATCATCCTCGACTTTCTTCCTGTTTGACATTGTGCGTGTTTGATGAGCCCAACCAGACTCTAAGACCAAAGAGAATGAAGCCAGGTTATCCTGATCCAGCCCCCAGTTCAGCCTTGCTCAACTCGTCTCGGCCAGGCTTCAACTTGTTTACTTTTCTGCTGATGCAGCAGCAGCAGCAGCATCACCAGCAGCATCACCAGCAGCATCACCAGCAGCTTCACCATCGGCATCAGCCTCAACATCAACATCAGCCTCACTATCGTCAATAGAAGCTGAAAGCTTTACAGTTTCACAACTCTCGATTCTTATCAGCCAAACACTTGGCCAGAATTGCTTGTCTCGGCGTTTTTCGTTTTCACTTTGAAGCAATCGACTCGAGGTGCGGTGCACATCTCATCAATATAAGAGGCTAAAGAAGCTCATTTATGGGTCACTCTCAACTACTCAATTTCGATTTCAAAGCACTTTCAAATTAATATAAATCCGACTTAGCTAGATTCCAAATAAGTTAGGGTTCCCATTTTAATTTTTCAAGGATAAAAATCTCGAAATCAAAAAAGTCGAATAAGATGTTTCGATTTTATATTTAGAGCTATTTTGAATGCGACCTAAGCTCCATATTTTATTAGGTAATTAGTCAAATATTTCAAGTGAAATAAATTAAATCAAAAGTTTATAAAATAATCCCATTCAACTCAATCGGATTACAGGTAAAAATATTTGAATAAATTTAAAAAAGTTTTTGGTATAAACATCAACATTTTTTGTCAGGAATTTTATATTATAGAATCAAGATCTGTAATATATAACTAAGGGTTTCGAGGCCCCAGAGAATGAAGCCTGACTAAGGCAGTTAAGTTCAGGCCTAAACTAGAGCTCCAGATTGAACCACACACAAGAGGATATAGCAACCGATTCGAAGGGCACGCAGAGGGACCTTCAAATCGCCCAGCAATGGTTAGTCCCCCCCGTAACTCAGCTGAAGTGAACAAGTAAGGAGAGACTGTACCTGGCTAGGTTCCCGAACCTTTCCTAAGTAGAAACTTTCCCGGCAAATCGCCCAGCATTGGTTAGTCCCCCCAAAACTCAGCTAAAGTGAAAGAGTAAGGAGAGACTGTACCTGGCTAGGTTCCCGAACCCTTTCCGGCAAAAACTTAGTCTCTACCAGGAAGAGTGACTCCAATTATTCTGAGCTGTCTTGGGTTTTGGAAGAAAATTTAAAAAAATGTTGACTTACCTTTTGAATTTTCCAATAAAGTAATCGGTGAAATTATCTAAAAAGAAAACAGTAAAACTCAATTAAATAAATAGTTGCATAATTAAACTCATCGATAAAAAGATCAATTGAAAAATTAAACGAGAAAATCTTTAAGCTTGCAGAAAGAAAAAACGACAAAACAAAAAGGGAGAAATTAATAATTTCAAGTGTCTTTGGCAATTTGGATGAAATGAAAATTGACCAGTTCATTGAAAGCGATTTCGAAAAAACAAGTAAGCCATTTAATAATTCATCTAACTGTCATTGGCAACAAATTTCTACCTTTTAAAGAAAAAAAAATTAGAATTATATTTTATTCAAGAGTTTGGAATTTTATATTCCACCTTGTTGTTGTTGTTACATTTGGTTCGTGTCCAGGCTAGAAAATTGAGTTTTTACATTTTCACAAACAACACCCGCACAGCCCCCCCCCCCTTCCCCTCCCCTCGGGGAACCGAAGCAAGTCTGGTTACTTCTTTTAGTTGTTTTCTTTTGTAATTTGCACTCAATTGGAATATCCGTGCCATTGTCCAGGAGGTCCCCAAAAAAGTTTAGCTTAGTTGGCGCACTTTCATTCCATTCAGCTGACGACCCCCCCCCCCACCCCTTCCCGCCCCACCTTAGCTCAGCTCCCACGTTTTACGTGGCCACTCGAAGCCAGCAGCGAACTCAACGCTTCGGCCGCTCTACACGTTCACGTAACCAGGCAAGGAGAGTGCTTCGGCAAAGGGGAAAGGGGCAGGGAGAGGGGGTGTAGGGGATTTTGTAGAAATGGGTTGACGAGTCGCCGCGCGGCCAAATGGAAATGGGTAAAAATTTGTTTTGGCATTTTGTTTAGTTGCTAGTTTTATTTCATGTTGTTGTTGTTGTTGTTGTTGCTCTTTGCCCGCCGCGCCACGTTTTATTATTCTTAATGTTGTTGTTATAGTTGTTGTTGCCTTGTTAAATATCAATATAAAACGTGACAGTGGGTCTGTTTTTTTCCGCTGCCACATCGGAGCCTTTTCAAAACGAATGGCTTTGGGAGATTTGCTTTAATGTAGACATCAATTTTATATGAAATGCCATAACAACTTTTTCAATCCAAATAAAGAATTAAATTTAAATTATAAAAAATAAAAGAAAATTATAAAAAAATGCAATTTTACATTTGAAAAAAATAAATAAAAATGCAAACAAATTTAGAATTAAACGAGTTTGGGATACCCTGTACCTAGTAGACGGAATTAAAAAACAAAAGGTGGCAACCCTAGTCGGGTGGTAACCCTGGTCGCCTGCATTCACATAAAACCTCTGGTCTTAATATTCCTTTGAATCCAAAAACACATTGTTCACAATAATGCAAGCACGCCATCTATCGGACTGCTCATTCGGCAGTTTGCCAGTTAGGCAAGGAGAATTAAAATCTTGACCCTCAAAATTTGTTTTTTGTATATCTCGAGTAATTATTGTCCAATTTTAGTCATGTCAATCGAAAGATTTTTAGATTCCTAACAACTTTTTAGAAGCAACTTATACCTAAATCCGAAAGGTTTAGAAATTACATGGCTTTGAAAAAATGAAGGGGTGGAAGGGGGGGCGGGGGGAGAAAAAAAAATAAACTTGACCAGCGTACACACATAAGGAGTCCGAATCCCAAGTTTGGTTATCCTAGCTTTTATAGTCTCTAAGATCTAGGCGTTCACACGGACGGCCGGACAGACGGACAGACGGACGGACATGGCTATATCAATCTTTCTAGTCACCCTGATCATATTGTGGGTAACTTTGGGGGGTCTCCGACGTCTCCTTCTCTATGTTACATACATTTGCACAAAATTAGTATACCCTTGTACCTTTTTAGGTACAGGGTATAAATATTCAACAAAAAGAATACAAAACGAATTCAAATAGATAAAAAGATAATCACATTTGAAATCCATTTATGAAATCAATTGAAAGGATTAAAATTTCAGGATCATAAATAAAGAGATTCTCAGATTGATTAATTTAATGCAAAAAAAAAGTAAACGAGACTTGATCCATCCGCATGGAATCGATTTCAGTTTTGACTTAAAATTCTATTTGATTTTTTTTTTTTTTTTTTTTTTTGCCTTTTTGACTATTTGGTTTTGGCTGCCTTTTATAAAATTCAACACTTTTGCCAAATCAATTTAGTAGCAACTGTCAAATCTGCTCGGCCAGTTCTACACTCGTTTCACTCGGCCAAAAATCTGTTCTCTTTGTCGTTTTGCTCTGAATGCTAGCAAAATTGTATTATGCATAAATTCTGTTTGCTATTTGGCATATACATATATACACATGAGTCTGGTATTCACACATCATTGATGGGGGGCTGGGGAGGGGGACTGCATAAATTGCATTATACCATAGTCAGATCGAAAAGTTTATGAAAAGTCAAGTTATGAAGAGGAGTTCGAATGGGGAAAAAATTTATTCCCTTTCCCATGAGAAAAGTATATAGAAAAAGACGAGATATAGATTATATTTTGGTTACCCTGTGATCATCAATATTTTTCGATAATTTTCAGGATTTAACTTCTCAAATGCTCGTCTTGAATCTATTCGATGCTGATGGAGGATGGAAGATGGATGAAGGTGACTGGACCAAGTCTCGTTTAGTTTTATTTGGCATTAGATTAATCAATCTGAGAATCTCTTTATTTATGTTCCTGAAATTTTAATCCTTTCAAATATGAAATTTCTTTGAAATTGGTTAATAAATATTCCAGTTATCCTGAGAACACTATGAACCTTTAACATAAACAAGATAATCTAACTTAGAGCAGGTAAGGCAGAGATAAATTTCCAGAGAAGTGTTCCAATTCTCCAGCCTAAAAAGGATTGGTCAAAATAATCCAAACAGCTATATGATAAGGCCTACCGATCAGACTAGTTGAGATATATAATTAGATTCCTCTTGGTCCAAAAATTCTAGATAAGTGGAAGACCTAAGATAAAGTAGAAAAGAAATATCCACTCTACATAGAATTGGTCAATAAATATATAATACTTTGTCGGATATTCCTCACAGTTATATGACATATCAGAACAATCCAATCAGTCACTAAAGACTGGAACCCCCATGAACAAGGAATCCTTTGACTCTCACCAGAGACTGCACTAAACTGTTCAGGATTCTTGAAAATCTTTTCTAATTTTTTGATAATTTTCTGAAAAGATTTTTCAATCCTTTTAGAAGATCCTTTCCTCCCATCTAATAATTCCTTGGGGGACCTTAAAAATAATTCGACTTCTTGGAACTCTTCGAGCACTCTACGAATTTGTCTTTGCCCTGGGTCTGCATGTTTTTATATTCAAATTCAATTGTTATTGTTATTCATATTTATGTGTGTGTGAGTGTGTGTATGTGTGTATGGCGAGTGTATGTTGGTTGCTTTGACTAGACAAAGCATATATCAAATTCATAGTGTTCATTTGACCGAATCGTCGGCAATTGATTAAACATTGAATAAACAGTTTATTAATATTTTTAGCGCCAAAATCAAGCAAATTGTTTGGATTGCGAGCGAAAAATGTTGCTGACCAAAAATATCGAAAGCCATCGTGGCCATAAAATAAGTTAAATATGGCAAAAGGCTAAACGGAAGAGGTCAGCAAATCCAGCCAAAAATTTACTATTTTTTTTCTGGTTGGTACCAGCAAATTCCCCAATCGAAAGGCATCAAGTATTGGGCTGATGTTGGCGGCAATGGTATTTGCAGTTACCTGAGGGAAAGTGACTTGTTGAAATGTCGGCCCAACGGTGATTGACGAGTGGAATTGAAGCATTCCTGGTTGATTTGAGGATGCGAATCGATCGCATTAGTTGGATGGACTTTGATTGTTTGCCTCAAACTGGGGAACTGGACAAAAGGCCGACTAATCAGGACCACTCGAGTCTTAGTTGGGTCAACAAATTGTCAGGCTAGGCAAAGTACATTAAAGCCTTTGACAAAGAGGGTCGAAAGATCGAGGACTGATTTGACACAAATCTGGAAAGAACTCAACTTTTTTTTTTTTTGAAATAATCAAGAAAACTTGGAAGAAAGTGGTAAGGGTCAAAGTTCATTTGGCTGTGGAAAACTGACTAAGCAAATACAACAAAAACAAGAGACACACAGATAGAAATACAAATGTATATGTATGTGTAATTTGCATAGGATTTTGAAGTGTGCCGAGTGAAAACTAAAGAAGCCAAAGCAAAGGCAACCAGGCAAAGAGGCCAAACTGGGCCAGGCCACGTGCGCTTTGCGGTTGAATTAAGTCAAACAAAAGCAGCTGAAACTACAAATGCAGATACAGATGCAGTTGGAAATGGAGATGGAGATGGAGACGGAGAGAGCTGCCCAGATTGTGGTTGGTCGGACAAATTCTTAGATTACTCTCTGGTCCACTCTGTGTTCAAGCTGGTCCGAGCTGATTTGAGCCTGGCCAGATGAAAAGATTGTCAGCCGCTAGGCCGTTCCCGTTGCCACTCCGGCTGGGTAGACTAGATCAGACGATTGAAGCAAAGTAGGGTGGACTGGAGTAGAGTGGAGTGGAGTGGAGTGAAGACAGTCTAAAGTTGAGTTAAGCCGAGTCGAGCTGAGTTGTGTTGAGTCGAGTGGAGTGATTTGGAAAGTGGCAGTGGCAATGACTGGGCAAGCTGGAGTGCCTCTACTTCTGCGGCTGCTCTTGCTCTTCCTTGCTCTTTCTTACTCCTGGCTGGCTGAGTAAGTGCAGCTATGAATGACTGTCGAGCCAAATGAAAGCCAAGCCGCTAGAAAAGTGCAACATAAAATGCACAAAGCCTGCGGATTCTCTATACATGTGAATGTGAATGTGAATGTGAATATGGCCCTGCCTCTGAATTTAGGACTACTCTCCATGTGTCTGTGTCTCTCTCTCTGTGTGTGTGTGTGTGTGTTGGTTTATGGGAATGTTTAATGCGAATGTGGGTAGAGTTGTGAAAAAGCCTGTTGACGATGAAAACTACACAAAAAGGCAAATGTAAATGAGAAATGGGCTTTTCAAAATGAATATTAAATTGCAAACCCAGGCAATGACAACAACGATGGCCAAACAAAAATTGCAATAGCAATGACGAAATGCTTTCTCCGGAATCGTATGGAATGGCATAGCATGAGTCGAAGAGACTCCAACCCAGAGACACACAGATAGACACACCTTCTCTATCGTTGGATTTGCAGGTGTGAGCTTTAGGCTGAAGTGTACTCAGTGTCTCACTGAGAGTGTGTGTGGAATGTGTAGTGGATTCAGAGAGTGTTAGTAGTTGTGTCTGTCTGTCTGTTTGATAACGACATCTGTGTCAGGTCTGTCTGTCTCTTTATATTGTATGACTTGGCTGGCTGAGTTGGAGGGTTAATGAGTGCCCCGGATCAGGTAGGTGACTGGCTTAAAGCTCTACAATAAAAGCCTAAAGTTTTAAAAGAAAAATAAAATATATTACACAAATAATACATAAGGATTATCAGACAAGGAAGTCTTTCAAACCGAAAGAAGTTCAAGACAAAAAGTCAATTGTCTTTTATTAAAATTTTATATCATTTTGAACGTTTGATTTCTGACGAAATCAAATAAAGTTGAGCAGTTTAAAACGAATGAATAAATGAAAATAAAGGGTATCTTTGGACTACATATATGAGGACTCCATTGGCCCTTCAAGTTAAAGTGAAACTATTGCCACTTTGTTTTCATCTTCATTCAGAATTATTGAGTATGTTGAGGTTTCCTTCAAGAGTAAAACCTAACTCCTATCGCTTTAATTCCCAGTCTTGTTTTCGTTTCATTCATATTCTTTCATTTACAAGATTGAAGTTTATGAGTTATAGAAAGAAACCTAATTGAGCCATTTTAAGCTTAAGTGAAAATCAGCCAGAGCTGCTTTTCTTTGTCATAGACAACTTTGAAGAGCCTTTCAAGATTAAGTAAGAAAATCAATTTCATCAATCAATTCTATCGTCCCGACTTTTTTCCAGTTCCCTTTAAGATCTACTGGAACCCTTCTGAAATTCTCTCAAATTGTGCTTACACTTTATTCTCAGACATTACTGAGATTGCAGTTCTCTCAAAAAGTAAACCAACTCCAATCAGCTTTGGTAAGCTTTTTGAAACCATTCCCAGCTTTTCCCTAAAATTCTCAATCATTAAGAAAGCAGAGTATTTTCAAGCTTAAGGGAAAAGCATTCTGAGTTGCTTCTCTTTTTAATTGGGAACTTTGAGGTTCCCTGCAAGACCCTTTCAGATCTTATTCCCAGTCCCTTTAAGATCTATGGAACTATTTCGTAACTCTGTCAATAGTTTTTCTTTGAGTTTCCTTCCAAGTCCTTTTCAGATCTTATTCCCAGTCCCTTTAAGATCTACGGAACCATTCCAAAACTCTGTCAATAGTTTTTCTTTGAGTCTCCTTCCAAGTCCCTTTCAGATCTTATTCCGAGTCCCTTTAAGATCTGTGGAACTATTTCGTAACTCTGTCAATAGATTTTCTTTGAGGTTCCTTTCAAGTTCCTTTCAGATCTTATTCCCAGTCCCTTTAAGATCTGTGGAACTATTTCGTAACTCTGTCAATAGTTTTTCTTTGAGTTTCCTTCCAAGTTCCTTTCAGATCTTATTCCCACTCTACTGGAATCCTTGCGAAACTCTATCAATAGTTTTTCCTCGACTCAATCAATCAATTAAGGCTTTGGGTTTGCTTTAAAAAACTCTTGGAATTTTTTCTTAATTATTTTTTTTTTTTTTATTTTTAAAAGATTCTTTAAAAATAATCACAAGGCAAAATGAGAGAAATATCCAAGTTGTAGAAATGTGAAAACATTTTCGAATAATGTTGCTTAAAATGTGGAAAAAGGAAAGAAAATCTTTCTTTCCACTTTTTTTTTTTTAGCAATTTTGTTGTTGCTGGCGTTTTCATTGTTTGTTGTTGGCGTTTTGTTCTGGCTCATATGACATGGCATATGCATTGTTTTCAAAATGATTTGCGGTTCTAATTTTTGGACCAACTCAGCCACCCACACACACACACACATACACATACACTTCTTTACAAAGTTATGCATTGTTGGCATACTTTGTTGTCGTCATCGTCTTACTTATTTTTGCGGTTTTTGGCAGTGCACAAAAGTTGAACTTGGTCTAGCCTCGATGCCTCGATGCCTCGCTGGCTGGCTGAAAACTATGCTCCAAGTAAAACTGCCACAGCCACACAAACAATTCCACCAACCAACCCCTCCTTGAGGCTGTGCCTGGGCACTGGCTCTACCTCTTTTTGGCCACACTTGGCAGCCCAAGACCTTCTGTTGTTTTCTATGTGGCCAAAACCAAAGATGGGCCAGAAAACCCACAAAAACACCAACAAAAAAAAAAAAATACCAAAATACAAAATAAAGCAAAGCAAAAATTTCAGCTAGCATGTTGAACAGTTGAACTGCTTGAAAATTTATTCATGTTCTTTCTTTTACTTAGCCAAAGGGGGAGTAGGTGGGGGAGAGCAAAGCTCCTGGCTTGGTTGATTCCTTCAGGCAAAGCGAGTTGATTCGTCTGCCTGTATTTGAGTTTCATCTGCTAGCTCGTTGCACATTTCTGGTTTTTATGGTTGACACACACACACACACACACACACACACACACACACATGCAGACGAAGACAGCAACATTTAAATAGCTTATTGCAAATTGTCTTGCAAATGTTGAAAGTTTCGCAGCTTCCACATTTTGCGGCAAATAACTAAATTTTTAATTGAAAACTCACTGGCAACTCGCAAGTGGCAACACTGCAATATGTCACGGCCGCCATGGCAACATATATTCACCACAACCCACTCTCTCTCTCTCTCTCTCTCTCACTCTCAGTTTTTCAATGGTTAAGCCAAGAAATTGAATACAAATCGGCAAAAGGTAAAAATAATATTTCATTGAGAGACAAAACCTTTTTGAAAAATTTAAAGATTTCCTTTTCAAGGCAAAAATGCTGCTCGTTAAGTTGGCTCGGCTTTGATTTGTTTCCGCTACTGCCAGCTCGTCTTTAAGTGCATCAATTACTCGATCTTTGTTGCAAATGTTCAAAAGTTTCACTCACACAAGCAAAAGGCAAGCGAGGCAGTCGAGGCAGGCGAGGCAACCACACGACTGCACACAACGCACAAGATTTTGCTGCCTCTTCTTCTTCTTCTTCTTCTTCGGCCTGAGCCAAGTCACTCGAAATGGCAGTTGCCAGTAAAGTTAACAAATTTTTCCCAACAACAACAAAAAAAAAAGCCATACAAAGTTGAGGTAAATTGTGCACTAAAGTTAAAAGTTTCCCTACTCACAACTTACACAGCCTACAAGGACTCCCACACACACCTCAAAAATACAAAAAAGACGAAAAAGAAGAAGAAGAAGAAAAATTGTCAAAGAAATTTTCAAAATTCGAATTTTGATTTTAATTTGAATTTTTGATTTTGAAAAAGCTTGTGCCACTCAATAAAACAGGCTATTAAATTCTTGACACATAAAAATTACGTATACGCCGCGTATGCTATGCGCGGCTATGAATGCTTCAATTTTGTGATAAAACGGTGGAAAAAATTAAAAAAAAAAAAAATAAAATAATTATAATATAATTAATAATAAAATAAAATATAAAGTTTTATCATTTATTGAATAACAGAAAAAAAAATATTTTTATTTATTTTTGTCTTAAAATTTTTTTTTTAGTAAAAATACAAATTTTTTATTTTTATATATATTTTTTTAATTGTATTTTTTTTTTTAATTTTCCTTAATAATTTTGACCAAATAAAATTGCCTGGGATTTTTTTTTTTTTTTTTTTTTTTTTTGAAACTTTTCCTTAGCTTCAACTAGTCTGAGAAGACTTATGAAAAATCTCAGCCCAAACAAAAACAAAATTTCTTTGCATAAAAAAAATTTGAATATTGTTTAAATTAATTTTATATAAAAATTGGTTTTTAATGAAAAATTAGCTAAATTATTAACTTTCCATATAACGTATACGCCCTGTGGGAATATAAAAAAATTTAAGACTTGGCTAAATTAATTTTCCCTGAATTTTTATAAAATTTATGAAAAATTCTTCTTTATATACCATAAAATATATCAAGTATACGCCAAGTCTACCTATGAAGCAAATGAAAAAATGTGCCAGAAAGCAAAGATTTTTTATGGCGAAGACTTTGAAGCTGCCACATTTGTCTGGTGCATTTCCTCTTTTTTCTTTCTAGTTTTTTTTGGAATGTGTGACAAGAAAAAGTTTTCAACATTAACTCGGCCGAAATTTACGTGGCCGCCTGGAGAACCTGTAAAGAGGAAAACCTTGAAAAAAAAAAAACCAAAATGGAGAGAAAGTAAATTCGAGTCAGTCATGCAGTTTGTTTTGGTAATGCGCTTTAGCTTTTGGCCTGAGTTGATTTTCGAGAGAAAAATTGAAACTGAAACTTGCACAGAGGAATGCAATTGCAATTGTGTACGCAACCGACACGGCTTGATTTATTTGAGTTTGTTGTTAATTTCTGGCTGTGATGTGGCTGCCAAAAATGCGTGTTGCTGGCCACAACAGGCTCTGTCAGCCGCTGCCAATTGGCCAGGAGCCGCCAACATAATGTCCACTTCATTTGCCACTTTCAGTTATTCTCTTTTCACTCGATCTATCTGTCTCGATCTAAGCGGCATCAGGAATTAATGGCTGCAAATTAAAGCCATTCGCAATCTAGAAACTGACAAGCTAGCTGAGATTTATCACGCCAAACGGCAAATAAGCCACATAAACAGCCCCAAGGAATGAACAATTATTTTCAAACAGACAAAACAACTGAGAAATAAATAGACAGAGACAAACAGAGAAAGACAGAGAGAGAGAGAGAAAGAGAGAAAGATTCTTGCTTCTTTTTTTCAGTGAATCTGAAAACTCTTTTGCCCACGAATATCGCACATAAAACTTAATTAGGTTACTTTTTTTTTAGCTTTATTTTTTTTTTTTTTTGGTTTTACTTGTTTTTGCCCTCGGTTTGTTTCATTTACAGTAGTACCAAAAATGTGGCTAAATTAGTTAGTCGGTTGGTTAGTTAGTCACTCGCCTGTTTTGCTTTGCTTCGACTTCATTTTGGCTTTTGTTTTTGGTTGTTGTTCTTATTTTGCCTCTTGGTCATTTTTATCATTTGCACTTAATTAATTAAGTTGTTGTGTTTCTTTTTTTTGTGGAATACAAATTTGTATATCTGCTGGGCTTTTACTATTTACTTGTGACACGCCAACTTCAGATAAACCGAGAATTTTTCAAAGAATCCAAAGAACATTTTGTTCCAATGACCAAATGATTTTCTCTGCCTTTAACCATATCAAAGATTAAGTAGAAAAAATTATACAATAATTTTTATACCCTATACCTTAAGGGTAAGGGTATATTAAGTTTGGGCAAGTGTATGTAACATAGAGAAGGAGAAGTCAGAGACCCCCCAAAGAGACTAGGGAAATTGATACAGCCATGTCCGTCCGTCTGTCAGAGCTAGGATAACCAAACTTGAGATTCGGTCTCCTTATGTGTGTACGCTGGTCAAATTTATATTTTTTTTCTCCCCCCGCCCTTCCTTCCACCCCCTCACTTTTTCAAAGCCTTGTAATTTATAGAGCTTTAGAATTTCGGTATAAGTTGCTTCCAAAAAATTGTTAGAAATCTAAAAAACTTTCGATTGACACCAAACATGACTAAAATCGGATTATATTTACTTGAGATATACAAAAAACAAATTTTCAGAGTGAAGATTTTAGTTCCCCTTGCCTAACTGGCAAACGGTCGAATGAACAGTCCGCTAGATGGCGTGCTTGCAATATTGTGAACAATGTGTTGGTGGATTCAAAGGAATATTAAGACCAGAGGTTTTATGTGAATGCAGATGATCAGGGTTACCACCCGACTAGGGCTACCACCCGACTAGGGCTATCGCCCGGCTAGGGTTGCCGCCCGACTAGGTTTACCACGCGACTACAGCTACCACCAGACTAGGGTTATCACCCGACTAGGGTTATCGCCCGGCTAGGGTTACCACCCGACTAAGGTTATCATCCGTCTACGGTTACCACCCGCCTACGGTTATCACCCGGCTAGGGTTACGTCCCGACTAGGGTTATCACCCGACTAGGCTTACCACCCGACTAGGCTTACCACCCGACTAGGGTTACCACCCGACTAGGGTAATCACCCGGCCAGGGCTACCAACCGACTAGGGTTACCTTCCGACTAGGTTTACCTCCCGACTAGGGTTACCACCCGACTAGGGTTATCACCCGACTAGGGCTATCACCCGGCTAGGGTTGCCACCTCTTCTTTTGCAATTCCGTCGACTAGGTACAGGGTATCCCAGACTCGGTCGAGCTCGAGTTTAACTTTCGGCTTCATTTTTTCTTTAATTTCCCAGGCAAATTTCATATCGTTTCCCTATCAATTCCCTAGATTATATAGACTGAATTATTTATCCCTTTTTAATACCAAATGGTTTATATGGATAAAAATTATTTGTTTTAAGAAACAAAAGATTTTATTTAATTTATAAAAAAAAATACAAAATTTTCAACAGAAAAAAATTGAAAAAAAAAAAAACAGAACCTTCCTTCAGAGCTTTGGGCCAGTTTTGAAAAACATGTGGGACTTTTGCCTTTTGTTTATCATTTATGCAAAATTTTTGCCATTTACCTTTGTTATTTTGTTGCTGTTGTTGTTGTTGTTGTTGTTGTTTTCGTAGTTGTTTGCCGTTTGTTTACGTTGAAAAAGGAAAACAGGTGCAAGTGAATTGTGGGGCGAGGGGAGGGGTAAAAGCAGCCACAACATGTGCCACCGCTCAGAAAAGTTTTCAATTCCATTTTTGATAGTTTTCAAATGGCAAAATAAAACTTTTGATTGAAAGCTGATGCTTTTTTTTTTATGGAATTGAAGAAATTCCGTTGGCAAAGTTTAAGGAAAACCAAGACTTGTGGAAAAGTTGTCTTGATTCTGGCTCAATTGAAATGCCAAGAAATTGGCTTTCCCAAGGAAATCAAAGAGTCCAAAGTATCATAAAAATCTGGAAAATTTTTCCAATAAAAAAGATTACAATAAAAATTGGGGAGTAAATAATCTGGTCTTGACCCCAAAGAGCACAAGGCCAAGGCTGTGAAAAAAGAGACGGAGGATCAAGCTACACAGCCTCTCTCTCTCTCTCTCTCTGTCTCTGTCTCTGTCTCTGTCTCTGTCTCTATGTCTCTCTCTCTCTCTAGTAAGAAATCTGGACCAAAGTCTGGACTCCAAAGAGCCCAAAGCCAAGGCTGAGAAAAAGGAGACGGAGGATCAAGCTACACAGCCTCTCTCTCTCTCTATCTCTGTCTCTATGCCTCTCTCTCTCTCTTTCTAGTAAGAAATCAGGACCAAATTCTTGACTCCAAAGAGCCCAAAGCTAAGGCTGAGAAAAAAGAGACGGAAGATCAAGCTACACAGCCTCTCTATCTCTCTGTCTCTGTCTCTATGTCTCTTTCTCTCTAGTAAGAAATCTGGACCAAAGTCTTGACTCCAAAGAGCCCAAAGCCAAGGCTGAGAAAAAAGAGACGGAGCATCAAGCTACACAGCCTCTCTCTCTCTCTCTCTGTCTCTCTATGTCTCTCTCTCTCTCTCTAGTAAGAAATCTGTACCAAAGTCTTGACTCCAAAGAGCCAAAAGCCAGGGCTGAGAAAAAAGAGACGGAGGATCAAGCTACACAGCCTCTCTGTCTCTATGTCTCTCTCTCTCTGTCTCTATGTCTCTGTCTCTCCCTCCCTCCCTCCCTCCCTTTTTTTCTGTCCGACTTAATAAATCAATCAACCGATTCTTTCTCACTTATCTAAAAATTTCTGACAAATAAGAAAATAATATTTCCCCTCTCTCTCTCTCTCTCTCTCTCTCTCTCACTCCCTTTCATCTTGCTTGACCTGGTCAAGTGAAAATAGCTGCGGGTGCCTTGTTATATCAAAAAAAAAAAAAAATTTTTATCATAAAAAGCAAAATCATTGATTGGTTTTTTGAAATGGAAAATTTCACCCAACCAGCAAGAAGAAGATAAGAAATTTGCCTAGCCAAAGCAAAAAAGGGGTTAGACTGTACTTTAAGGCAAAATTTTGTATGACTGGAAAACAGAAACTTAAGAGATTTTCTTTGAGCATCTCTGCATATATGTATGTGTGTGTGTGTGTGTGTGTGTGTGTGTGTGTGTGTGTGTGTGTGTGTGTGTGTGTGTATGGGGCCCGCATAAATGAGAACGTGCATATCGGGCTTTGGCCAAAGGTGTATTTGCCTCAACTATTTGTTTGCTTAGGTGCCTGTGTGTCTGTGTGTGTGTGTGTGTGTGCCACACCCTAAAGCACCGACTTTCTCTCTCTGTCTCCCTCTCTCACTGTCTGTGTGTGTGTGTGTGTATTTATGCTGATTTTAATCAACAAATTTAACGTGGCCATTTGTTTGTCATTTACAGTTATTGCTGCATAAATAAACAGACACATATATATTCCAAATATAATTGTACTTCGATATACACAAGTGTGTGTGTGTGTGTGTGTGTGTGTGTGTATTGCTGCATAAATTGACATTTATGTGCTCCTTTTTCGACTTGTTTCGAAAAATTATTTCATTTTTATTGCTTAATATTAAGCCGGCCGGTGTTTTGCCTATGAAATTCATTTAAATTGCGCATTTAATTAAAACTAAATCGAAATATTATTAAAACAAAGAGAGAGAGAGAGAGAAAGCGAAAGAGATAGAGCGAAAGAGAGAGAGAGGGAAAGAATTGACAAGAAAATCTAATTAAAATCAAATAAGCGAAATATGCAAAACGGCCTGTACGAATTTTACAAAATTAACCAGAAAATAATCCTGAAATTGTCATTTATTACAAAGGCAATAAAATCCTTGACAAATTTATGCAAACCTCGGCACATTCGCCGAAAGTCAGCAATTATGCCAAAAGAAATCAAACCAGACCAGAATGAAATGAAGCGAGTAATCACAGTGAAAAGAAGAAGAGACAAAAGACAAAAAAGACGAAATTCTACAAAAAAAAAAATAAGCGATAATTAAGAAGTGAAATAAATAAATTAGGTTCTCCAAGATTAAATTGTCCAAAAACAATAAGCTACAATTAAGTACAGTACACTCAAAACGTATAGATTTGAAGAGGTGGCAAGTGGCAAGGTGGCAAGGTGGCAAAAGAATTAGAAATTTATTAAATTAAAAATATGAGAAAATTCTCCAAAAATTTTAAACGAAAGACCAAGAATAAATTGTCCAAAAACAATAAACTTAAATCAAGTACAGTACACTCAAAACGTAAAGATTTGATGAGGGATTCGAAGGAAAACTAAATTTAAATTAACTAAAAAAAAAATTATTAATTAAAACCAAAATAAAATTAAGGTGGGAAATGAATAAGAATTAAAATAATTTGAGACAAAAATAACGAGAGCTTTCAAATTAAGTACAGTACACTCAAAACGACTAAAAAGGCGAACCAAATTATTAAAACAAAAAAAAATAAATAAAAAAACAAAATAACATTTAAAAAATAAGTAAAGATAAAATAAAATTTAAAAAATTAAATTAAGAAAAATTAAAAAAATAGAAAAATATTGTATTAAAAAAATGTTGAAACCTCCAAAAAAAAAAGAAAAATAACACTCCAAATGACCCAAAATAAATCCATGAAAAATATTAGCAGCTGCAAATTTTTCAATAAAAAAATTAAGTAAAAATAAAAAAAAATTGAAAAAATTAAATTAATAAAAATTAAACAAAAAAGAAAAATATTGTATTAAAAAATGTTAAAATTAAATTAATAAAAATTGAAAAAAAAAAATATTGTATTAAAAAATGTTAAACCCCAAAAAAAAAAACAAAAAAAAAAAAAAAAAACACTCCAAATGACCCAAAATAAATCCAAAGAAATATGTAAGCAGCTGCAAATTTTTCAATAAAAAATTAAGTAAAAATAAAATAAAATTAATAAAATAAAATTAAAAAAATTAAATTAATAAAAATTGTTAAGAAAAAAAAATGTTGTATTATAAAATGTTAAAACCCCAAAAAAAAAAAAATAAATAACACTCCAAATGAACCAAAATAAATCCCAGAAAACTGACTTGAAATTTTTCAATAAAAAATTAATTCCTTCCGAACTTCTCTTTCATTGTCATTAAAATTTTTTTTTATTAATTTGTAAAGCTTCCTTTTTTTAGCCGACATAATTTTCATTTAAATATTTTTTTTTTGAAATGTCATAAGCACTTTTTTCTTTCTATAAATAAAAAAAAAGAGAGAAAACAAATGTTTGAAATTGAATTACGTGGCAAACAAAAGAGGGAAACAAGCAAAAAAAAAAAATAGTAAAAATAAAAAAAATTAACAACAACAACAACAAAAAGGCAAACTATTGTATAAAATTAAATAAATAATTTAAATAAATAAGAGGGAATTATGTTGCATAATTTACCGCTATCAACGTTATTTGCCATGCTCGTTTATCACGCTTAATAAATTTATAAATTTCCTTCCCCAGCAAAAAAAAAAAAAAAAAAAAAAAAACAGCAGAAATTATAACGAAAATCCCCTTCATCAATAATTGAGCGATTTAAAACGCTAGAAAAACGCGAGCAGGTCGCGTCTAAACGGAATACCAAAAAGCCCGTCAGCCAAAGCTAAAAAGTAATTAAAGCAAAATGGTGTAACATTAACTAAAACATACTTAAAATGTATATGTGTCTGTGTATGTGTGTGTGTGTGTGTGTGTGTGTTTGGCATTTGAATGGGCCCTTTGAAGTTTTGGCCATTCCAGCCAGCTGAATGGGGCGAGCAGAGAGAATAGCAAACTCTGAATGGTAGATGGCAACAGTGAAAAGAGCAAAAAGAAAGAGCAAGAAGCAGAATAAAAGTGTGAGAATTTAACGGGGATCAAACAGAAAATTTTTTGGCCAAAGCGCTTTTATAATTTGTATTTTTTCCCCAGTATGATCAAGGCATCCCCTTCGAGGGTGGGGAGGGGGAGGGGGGGGGGGGGGGGAGGAGGTGCGAACCACATTATCCCAATTATTTTTTCAAAGGATTAAAATTAAATTCCATTTGGTTTTGGCTGCAGCAAAAAGGCAACAGCAACGCGAGTGGCAAAACTTAACAAAAATCCGGCAGGTGAGTCGAAACAAGCACCTCAAATTAAATCAGCGAAAAATCAACATAATTAAATTCATTTCTCGTTCCGTTTCACCTTACCAAAGCCAACCCAAAAAAAAAAAAAAAAATACACACATACACACACTTACACATACACAATACCATGACTACGTGCAAGCGAGTTTAACTGAATTAACTTTGAGGCAATTATGCAAGCGACTGTGTGTATGTGTGTGTGTGTGAGGAATTGAGTGTTGCTGATAAAAAATTCTTACAATTATTTATTTTATTTTTTTTTAACAAGTTTTTATTTATTTATTTATAATGCAATAAATGAACCAATTGATTGGTACCGCAGCTCAATTAAATTTAAATGGCTGTGGACTTTTATTTGAAAAGTTTACGAGCCGCAAAAAACTTACTCACACTGTTTTTTTTTTCAGTTAATGGAAATGAAAAATTCAGTCTCTATTTATGCAATTTTATAAACAAATAAAATAATATTTTAACTAGTTAAATAAATTTTGTTTTTTCCATTGACAAAGCAATGAGTAAGGCAGGCGAGCTTTCAAAAGAAAGCTGCAGTGATCTGAGCGGATTAGCTAAGCTCAGCTGCAGCTTTAAGAATCACTCAATTATTTACATACCACTCAAATTATTTAACTCAAATGAATTGCTGCTGCTCAATTGCCAAAAATATTGAGAGAAAATTTAACAATGTTCATGGCTTTCTTTTGGGACTGAAGAATTTGTGATTTTCAATAATTATTACCTTTTTAAGTGTGGCCAATTTTGATTCATACACAAAACTCTTTTTCACAATGTAAAAAATTATAACTGTAAATCACTTCACCTTCACTTCACTTCGATAGACCAACGAAAAGCAAGCGTGTGTTCACTGGCAAACCCGAATTTCGACTAAAGAGAAAAGAAACCGAAACTTCGACTAAAGAGACTCAAGCAAGTTGGGCAGATCAAAAGGGAAAGAAAGAGCGAACGATCAAAGCAGAGAGCGAATGGAGTAGAAGGAGTAGAAGGCATTTGCTGCTCTCTCAAAATTTAAAGGGCTGCAGAAATACAATTTGATTTTAGAGCTTTAATAATTTTCTTGTTTGTTTTTGTTTGGAAAAATATTTATGGTAATAGCAACTAATAAATTATTATGGAATTATTTGTTTGCTTTTCCGATGAAATTATGCATGTGTATAATTATACAAAAATAATAATAATTAAGTCCAGGAAAATGCTAAATAATATAGAGGAAGAAAAAAAGAGAGAGAGAGAGAGAGAGGGCAAGGGGCGTACGCTTTTAAGCCTTTTAAATTTAATTGGGAAACTGTACTTGAAATCTGATGTGGCATTTTAATTAAAATGAAATAAAATAAAATGTTGCCCGAACTATTTTGGCATAGAAATCAAATCCCTTTTTGATTTTGTTTATTTTATTTATAAAATTTTTGTCTAAATACACTTTGACTTTTGAGTTAGTTGCTTTAATTTGGCAAAAGCCTTCAACACACACACACACCCAGTAAATAAATAACACACAAACAAAATGTCAAGCAGCGGTACTCCGAGTACCAAAAGTGGTAACAGTTTGAACACCACCACCAGTTCATTAAGCTCCACCGACACCACCAAGGCGAAGAGCAAAGCCAAGCCAAAGCCGAGTAAGCGCAACAAGGCCAGCAAAAAGCCAGACAGCTTGGTCTCCTCGTCCTCTTCAATGGCCTTGCTGAAGATCTGCAATCGCCTGGTGGGCGACACAAGCCACCTAACCAAGGACACCGAGGATGCTGTGGCCCTCAATTTCCACAAGCTCGCATTGAGGACCTCCGATCTGCAGATTCTAAAGGGGCCGCACTGGCTGAACGACCGCCTTATGGGCTTCTACTTCACCTACATGCAGTGCAATCGGTACAAGTCCAATCCGGAATTCTTCTTTGTACCGCCGGGCGTGGTGAACTGCCTGCAGGGCATGCAAAAGGCCGAGCTGAAGCGCACCATGCGCCAGCTGCAGATGGACTCCAAGCAATTTGTCTACTTTCCCATCTCACTGGTGGTGCCCAATGTCCAGCCTGCGGCCCAGCACTGGTCACTCCTGGTGTTCTCGCGTCCGGATCGCAAGTTCATACACTACGATTCTCTGGCCACTTGCAATAGCGGTCTGGCCAGGAAATTCTATGATCACATCAAGGTCAGCTTCGGAGCCGCTGAGGCTCCCTACAACGAGGGCCGTTGCCTACAGCAGAACCGCAACTACGACTGCGGCCTCCATGTCCTGTGCATGACCGAGCAGGTGGCCGAGTATGCCTTTCGCTGTAATTATGCCACCAGCACACTGCTCATCTCCTATGACCAGGTACGTGGTATGCGTTCCGTCCTGCTACAGCTGATCCAATCTCTGGGCGGGCTGGTGCCCAAGAAGCGCGCAGTCTCCAGCAAGGATGACACAGAATCCGTTCCGGACTAATTGAAAGAAAGCCGGCCGGACCACAGTTCTCAGTTTTAGTTTATTGGAAAAGAGATCTCGAGGCCATCTGCTAGCCAAAGGCTAAGCTAAAGCAAATAACTCAATTAGTTGCCACTGGTTCCGCCAACCCTTCCAAAGGCAAGGAGAAAGACTGAATTCTCCTGTCTTACTTGTTTTCTTTGAGCCAAAACTTTTCACCAATATATTTTTATTTTTTTTTTACCGCGTTTTTCACGTCGCAAGAAGGTGTACAAAAAATTATGCCCCAAACTTGCACCCACAAAATTCTTTTGAGCAGAAAAAAAAAAAAAACAAAAAAAAAACTTGTCCGCTTAAAATTGCAAATAAATAAAGAAGAAGAAAAAAAAGTGTAAAACGAAACCAAAGTTTACTTTGAAAATGGCGTGAAAATGCCGGTGAAAATAACACAACAAACTTAATTGCAGAGCCGCATTTTCCCAGGCGCCCACCCGACCAGCCTCAGATTCAGTCCTCTCCACTCCACTGGCTGAGTCAACTCGAATGACTTGAGCTTAGTTTAGTCTGCAGCTAAACTTAGGTAAACTTGAGGAATCTGCAACAATCTCCTTTACTCTTTGCCTTCGGTCAACAAATGACTAAGAAAATCTCTCTGCGAAATTCTTTCTCACGACTTAAATTGGTGGCATGAACTCGAGAGCCCAAGGCTATAGTAAAAGTTTATAGACAATATTTATATGGTAACAAATGATATTAATTAAATTTTGAACTAAATTAAAATCGACTTTGCTTAATTGAGGAATGAATCTCCTTAAAGACAGTTAGGAGTTTTTCTATTCACAAACTTATCGAAGTTTGTGTCCCTTTGAAGCTTTTTATTTTTATCCGTAAATCAATTATATTTATAAGTTTCCATATAATTCCGATACACTTCAATACAAGCTTTGAAAGTATTTAATCTGTATAAGATCGGACCTGCATTTTGTTTGAAACAACTAAGATCCTGCATTATGCTTTATAATAATCTGATTCGAGTCTGATTCGGTCGGAGCATAACATATTTCTTTCCTTTCCTAATTATTCTTTTCCTTTTTCTATAATTTCTTTGGATAATCTATCGATTCTTTGATATCGATGGACTTACCAAATCTTTCATGGTTTAGGCTATGAAGGTTCTTGGATTTGCGAGATGATGTTCATAAGAATAGATTAAGCCTGAAAGGATCCAATTTTAGTATACAGCTCCTGATAGGGATCCTCCATATAAGATACACTAGAATCGTTTTGAGTCTTCTAGAATCAGAAATTTAGAAATGCATTCTCGATTTTCTGGTGCGTATCAGCCATATTCATATTCATGTACTTCCTTATAGATCTCTTCATAGCTTTCTTTCTCAAGGAATTTGTTTGTCTATAATTTACTACTTAAGGTTAGGTAAGGTTAGGTTAGGTTAAGTTATGTTAGGCTAGGCTGGGTTAGGTTAATTTATGTTAAGTTAGGCTAGGTTAGATTATGTTAGACTGGGTTAGGCTAGGGTAGTTTAGATTAGGTTAGGTTAAGTTAAGTTAGGCTACGTTAGGTTAGGCTGGGTTAGGTTAGATTAGGTTAAGTTAGGCTAAGTTAGGTTAGGTTAGGTTGTGTTAGGTTAGGTTAGGTTAGGCTAAGTTAGGTTAGGTTAGGTTATGTTAGGTTAGGTTAGGTTAGGTTAGGTTGGGTTCGACTGGGTTAGGTTAGACTGGGTTAGGTTGGACTGGGTTAGGTTAGGCTGGGTTAGCTTAGGTTAGGTTAGGTTAGGTTAGGTTAGGTTAGGTTAGGTTAGGCTGGTAAAGTTAGCTTACCTTAGGTAACGTTTGATTAAGTTATCTGCTAACTTTAGTTATTCTTCCAAAATATCTTCGCACTTTTCATCTCAAGTAAATGAGTTGTGAATTGAGTTGACTCATAATTAGCAGACATCTCTTACTGCAAGACCTTGGGCATAAGAAAGCAGAAAATTTATTAAAATAAATAAAGTGCAGATATCTGGTTAGCTTGATATGGCACAGAGCTTCCTGGATATCTTCTTTTGGCCACCACTTGATTGCCATTTGCACAGGACTGAAATAAACTTATTAGGCCAATTAGACTGGCAAAACTTGAAAAGGTGAAAAAGAAGACAATAATTTTTCTTTTCTCTACTCTGGGTTATTCAATTTGCCTTTGACTTTTTGTTTGCCGTCTCTACCTGACCCGAATATGAATACAATTTACAAATTTCCTGGTCACACCTGAAGTTGTCAAGTTGATGACAGGGTCATGAGCATCTCGCTTATCGCCTCAGTCAATATGGTGAGCTTTTTGTGAGAAACGTTGGATAATTTTTCACTTGGCAGGGAAACCAATTAGTCACCCCCGCCAGGCTAAAAAGGAACAGGGCCAACGGCTATCGACTGGCCAAGGTCAACGGCCAGTGTCATCTGAAAGTGGCGATAAGCCTGTCTGAGGGAGTGAGACCAGAGACGCTTCACTGGACTTGGACTTGGGCTGACTTGGGCTGGGTCTGTGGGTGGGCTGGAGCTGGGGCTTTGGGAGGGCTTAATTAATCATTGCTAAGTGAGCGTAAAACAAAAAACTATTAGACTGGAGTGTGGATTTTCTCAACTTGTTCATTCTGTCTTTCTCTGTGTTTTGCTGGAGGCGAGCTCTGCCGTTTCTTCATCTTACTTTACGGGTTTCCACGCCGCTACCTCGCCTGCTTCCGTTGAGTAACGCAGCGAGCACAAATTACTTCAAGATAGACAGCCCAGCCCAGGACCGGCTCGGCCCTGGCCCAAGGACGTGAGAGGGAGCCAACGACGCGTTATATCCGTTTCCGTTCAACTTCAACTTTTGTGCCACGATGGCACATTCAACACTTTGAGGCATTGAGTGATGAAGTTTCACTGTGTCCACTTTCTTTTCGTTTTTTGCCCAACCCCAACCCCCACCCCATCTCTGACCAGGAGGTCAGGTTGAGGGTTTGGTGGCTTTTGACATGTGCTCTCTCTGCCGCCCTGCTCTGTTTGTTTGCTCAGCTCTACACACGACTGCATTGTGGTTGCTTCCTCCCCTGTCTCCTTGTATTGTCTTCCGTGTACCATGTCCAATAGCCCCTCTCCCTTGTCCTGGCTCCTTAGCTCGGAGCAAGAGCGAAACGCCACAATGTGGCAAGTGATAAAATGTTTTATGTGCTCGAGTGTCTGATAACAATAAATAACGCCATCAAGCGAGGCCAAACCAAAGACAGACAAGGAATGCCTGGCGGACTGGGCAAGGCTCAGGGTAAGCGGAGCTCGGCCGGACATGTAAACAAATTGGTGTTGAAAATGTTAACGGGCGGTTGCGTTCCAAAAAACAAAAACCTAACTAAAATAAAAAGTGCTCCCGATTATCTTCCGCTTGTCAAAGATCACACACTCTTTTTTTCAACTCATTATTTGGCTTACACAACTTGATCCATGTTGATTGGGGAGTCTGATCCAACCGAGGGTTACCTTAAGTTCTTTCATATTCTCACCCAACACTCTTGCTTCTCTTAAAAAGAGTATAAATAAATATAAACAAAAAGACAGAGAAAACAGCTGAGTTGGCTTCGGGTCTAAAAAGGCGGGAGGGTGGGAGCGGACTGATGGACAAACATTGATGGCCCTGGTAAAAGCTTTGATTTTTGTGTATTGCATTGTTGAACATCATCAAAAAAGGTCACAAATTAAATTTTGGTTGACCAATTGTTTGTTTAGGGTTATTTTGGTAATGCGGCTCACCTCCAACATGAAAACAAAATGGACTTTTCCTTCCCCTTCACACACGCACACCCTTGTGGATTATTTAAATTTTAATGATAAACTGTAATCAACATTAATTTAAGGACTTGTTAGGGTTAATTGATGCGGAATTGGGAAGGCCTTTAATCAGTCCCTCGAAGACAGCATCGTTTAGACTTTCCTGATTTATGGTGAGCAATTTTCCTAAACAATCTTAAATATTTTGGAAGAGTTCTCCAAGCTTTCAATTGACCTTTTTCGAATCGAGATAGCCTAGTAGCCTTTGGGTTCACTTTAAACAGGAAGTGGCTGCTGTACAATCTTCTTCCGGTTCTATTTGAATAGGCCAAAGTGGGGAAGTCACGTTTTAGGAATTCTAAATCTTTAAGGTATCGAAACTTTAAGTTCAAATAAAACTGGAAAAAGGTTTTCATAGGAAGAACAAGTTAACAAATTTTTCGTTTAATCTTTTACTGGTTGTAAATTCCCTGAGGTCCTCGCCTGGCTGACTGAATGGCTTGATGCTAAAAGTCAACCAACCTTAATATAGGTGTTGACTTTAAGGATTTATATATATTATAATGGGGACACTGTGTTTGCTTGTGTAGGTTTTGATGGTCTGTCTGTACCAAACTAACCTCCAATTCTGGCGACTGACTGTCTGCAGCTGCGGCTCAACTTATATTTTTCAATTCAAAATCAGATTTAATATCGACTCAGTTATCCACTATATTTGAATGAGTAAGTCAAGATCGACTTGCCTTATCATATAGCCATATCGCTTGACTATATTATACCGGACTTACATATATTAAAATTGGATTTGAAAAAGCTTTGGCTAATTAATTCTTCACCTGTCTCGCAGTACGTCTCAGTACCACTTAGTAGGACTGACTTCTCTGAGAGCAATGGACCTGTTTCGACCTAACCTAACCTATACGAAGAATGTTTAAACCAACCATTTGTATTTTATTTGAAACAATTCCTAACTAAGCCCTTTAATTTCAAACTTTACTGCATCTTTCTCATCGCCAAGATCAGTTTAATTTAATTCTAAGCCAGCGAAATACAAAATGTCTGGGAAGTTTTATTTTACGGCTAATGGCACTCGTCGACATATAAAAATGATTAAGAGTCTAGGATTTTCTTTAGCTTAACGCAATCTCGCCTCTAGCTCTTGCCATTAATTAGTTGTTAGTGCCAGTCGAGAGTGCCTGCTGACAAGTTGAGATGATTTTTTACGCCATTTCTATGATGGCAGCTTGTCAACAACACGCCCCAAAAAGACCAAAATAGTTCGGATAGAGATTTGGTTGACTCAGTGCTCGCGGCAGAGCTCATCGCGATTACTTGGATAGACTTGACTTTCGTGTTGGCAGAAGTAGTATGAGTGGATTGCCAGTCATCGTCAGTCGTCTTCGTCTGGGTCATTCCTCAGGCTTCAGCCGGGGTCTTTCTCCGCCACCGTCTTTGTCTGTGTTGTCAAGCTGCATTTGGCTCAATTGAAATCGAAGTTGCATCTTCTTTGCCTGAAACAGACATTCTACTGTCTTTACCGTCTCTCAGTCTAGTCGTGTTTTTTTTTCGTCTTTCTCCTTTGATACTCTCTTCAAAGGGAAAGAGTATATTCAGTCTGCTCTGAAGACACCTTTGAAAAAGGTGGACTGGATATAGCATATCGTATAAAGGAAAGTTAGACTAGAAATGAGCTAAGCCCTTACCATAAATGTATCCAGCTTAGTCTGGGATTGGATCTCTATTTTGTAAGGGCTTGAGGCATAGCTGGATTTCTTTAAAAAGAGCATGTGTTCTTGGGTATTCCGCGGATACGATTTGGCGCTGATTTGAACTGTCTTTCGCTGGAGTTGTCTAACTGTCCGTTTGCCTTTTTGGTCTCCCTGTACAAGACACCAGGTCCTTATGTCCTCGTGGCCCTGTCATGGCAACGTTGCCTTGTTTAAAGTTAGCAAAAAGCTCTCAAACACACCTTCAGACACACATGAATTATGTCTCTTTCCGAGACTCTCGCCACCTCTCCACCTCTCCCTCTTTCTGACTGACTCTCGGGAGAGAAGTGGAGTAGCTACATTTGACAGGCATCGCACGGATTTCTGGCATCAATGCACAAATGCCGCCTCGTGTTTTATTTAAGATTGAGCAAAAAACGCCTTCAACGAAAAATTGACAAAAGCTCACGAAAAGTGGCTAAAGACAAGACAAGACAAGACACACCCCCATGCCCTTCTCCGTTCTGTTCCTCCTGTTGTTGAGTAAATAAGAAACTAAGTAAGTGAATGAGCGGAGGTGGGTAAAAGGGCGTGAGTAAGTAAGCAAGTAAGACTAGGAAGTGTATGAATGAATGAATGAGCCCAAAGATGGAAGCAAAAAAATGCAAAATGCTCAGTTACTTAAATTCAAATGCGCCTGACAATCAGCTTAACGGCACATTTCGCCATACCTAAGCAATGGAAAGCGCTGGATGCCGTTTGAGTTAAGGACTTAGTTCAGGCTTTATGCTTTTTATATGCTCAATGGGTAGAAATTGAGATCGCCTGCATAATCCCAGCGAAATGTGCTCCAAACTTGACATTATGATGATTTTATTTCCCTTCCCTTTGTTGTTCTTCTTTTCCTTGCGGATAAGTAAAAAGTCAGGCTTTAATACTCAGAAACACAGAAACCTCGAGAATACTTAAAATCACCAGAGGAGTCGATATAGCCTTGTCCGTCTGTCCGTCTGCTTCTATGCAAACTAGTCTCTTAGTTTTAAAACTTGATATATAACCTTCTTATAGACATAGGCTGCACATTTGTCGGAACTGGCCGGATCGAACCATTTTATAAAACGAACCCAGTCGGCTTACGAAATAACTTCCATATTTTTAAGCCGATTTCAGATTAGAGATACGAGTTTTTTTCTTAGTGTATTTCTGATTGGAATATAATATATATATATATATATATATATATATATATATATATATATATATATATATATATATATATATATATATATATATATATATATATATATATATATTTTAATTTTTTTATATATATATATATATATATACCTTAGGAAGACCTGTTAGTGGCTTCTCTAATTTGAGTATACAAATATTTTGGTCAGACTCTTGATAGGATAAACCAGATCAAGAGCTTTGAATGGGCAACTGAATTCTTTCTGTCAAATCGTCTAAATTGGAGTAAGACTTGAGTGAATTTTCAGGGAAAATTGATGGGATAAACCAGATCAAGAACTTTGAATGGGCAGCTAAATTCTTACTGTCAAATCGTCTAAATTGGGGGGAAGACTTGATTGAATTTTCAAGGAAAATTGATATGGTGAACCAGATCAAGAACTTTGAATAGGCAGCTGAATTCTTTGTGTCACTTCCTCTGAATCTGGTAAGGCTTGAGTGAATTTTCAGGGAAAATTGATGAAATAAACCAGATCAAGAACTTTGAATAGACAACTAAATTCTTTCTGTCAAATCCTCTGAATTGGAGTAAGACTTGAGTGAACTTTCAGAGAAAATTGATGGGATAAACCAGATCAAGAACTTTGAATAGGCAGCTGAATTCTTTCTGTCAAATCGTCTAAATTGGGGGGAAGACTTGAGTGAACTTTCAGGGAAATACCTATAGATATGAGGCCACTCGTCCACTCGCATATTCTCAATTAATTGAGAATATTATAAAATAATTTACAAGAATAAATCACAGAGAACTTTCTAGTTCAAATGAACAGAATATCTCTAGCAGTTCTATAAGATTCAAATGTCAGTTCCAAAAATTCTATATAAATACGAGCTACGAGAATAAAAATTCTCATTTTCTGCTTAGCTTCTGAGCAAGCAACATTTATTTTTATTTAATATTTTATTTTCTATCAAGATTTGCATTTATTTTATTAACAATATTAAGAGTACCCGGAAAAATTATTTGTCTCCTATTTTATTTTAATTTTTTTATTTATTTATTTTATTTTTATCAGAACTTAAATTCATTTTATTTAAGTTGAAAAATACGCAGTCTGCTATTGTTAAGTTTAATCAGAAAGATATCCTGTCTCCTATTATATTTTAATTTTTTTATTCATTTAAACAATTTCCATAAGGACTACCAATTATTTTCATTAACAATGTCTCCAATTTTATTTTAATTTTTTTATTTATTTATTTTATTTCTATCAAGACTTGCATTTGTTTTATTAACAATATATCTATCAGAATATTTTTTATTTAATTTATTTGTGTTTATCAGAAGTTAAATTCATTTTATTTACAAAATTAAATTGCAAAATATTTTGTCTCCTATTCTATCTTTATTTATTTATGTTCTCTGAACTTAAATTTGTTTCAATTATTTCTTTTAATAATTATTTTTATTTAGTTTATTTTTTTTCGCTGATTGCAATTGTTTTATATTATGGGAAGCACTTGATACTGGGTTCTATTTGTCTCTGATTTTTGAAGGATGTCAATTCCATATATTATCCAAGTTGATAAATTGGTTTCATGCGAAAGCAAGTACCTTTCGAATGGAGCTACCAAGGCCTTTTATTGCGGGTCCCAAGAGGGCTTCTATCACAAAAGGAGTTGGGAGCCCGGCTCAGTCGAAAGGACTGGACTTGTCTCCTTAAATATTAACAAATTAAATGTTAGATTTAGTTTTTTAGGTAATTCAAATCTAATCTAATAAATTCGAGGAAATTTAATCTTTTTGAAGCCATAAAAAAAGAATATTCTGAAAGTATAATATACAGATCCTAATTGAGATTGGCTTTAAGCAAACTGTTGCCGGCTCGTAGCTGACTTATTTGAGTTTGATATTATTTTCCCAAACGGAATCAAGAAATAAAGGGAAATACAATGAAATGTACAAAGAAAGACAAACAAGCGTTTCATTCAAAATGGAGTAAGCCAAGCCAAATTAAACAAATCGAATAATCGTAGTAACAATTTGATGATGAAATTCAATACACCAAAACAAACACACTAGAGAAAGAGCGACAGAGAGAGAGCGGGAGAGAGAAGAACAAAATGATTGCGAAAAGCCAAGGCAAAATTTTAGAAATAGTATAAAGGATGGGCGTGTGGGGGGGGGGGGGGGGGGCAAAGAGTGTGGGGAAAAATGTTAGTCCGGATGAGAGACGCATCGATTTCCGTTTCCGTTTCACAGAGTCTTATTGTTGTTATTGTTGTTGGTGTTGTTGGTATGGTCTTCCCTTTGTGCGATTTGTTGTTCATTTTGTTGTTGTTGTTGTTGTTGTATTTGTGTTTTGTTTGCCTTGTCAGCAGCTGTCAGAAGGCTTAAGGAAATACCACTCAGTCCCAACGTTTATTAACTTTATTTGTATTTAAACCAATACCATTCCGTCCCTTCCATCTCTTCCTTTTTGCACGTTTTGGCAGCAGCCTCCCGTTTCCGGCTCACATCAGCCAAGTCAGCCAAGTGAACCGAATCAACCGACCAAAAAGGCAGGTGGCTGTGCATAATGAAGGCCCCACCAAGCCAAACAACCAACAAAATAAAAGACAACGACCAACTTAACGCAGAATATGAAATGAAAAATAAGTTTCTTTTCTTTCAAAGTGAAAAAGTGCTCAGTAAGTTGGACCTGAATTTTGTTGTGCTCTTTAAGGAATCCAAAACGGAAAAGGACTCGATTTCAGGATCTATATATAAGTCTTTGGACTTATCTATCTTGATCCGATTCGACTTTGGTCGGAACTTGGGACTCTCATCAAAATTGGCTTGAGTCGGTCCAGTTGTATGACTCTATATATATATAGCTATGTATAGCTCGATTCATTGTTTATATTATTTAGCAATGATTCAAAACGGAACAGGACTGGATTTCAGTATCTATATATAAGTCTTTGAGCTTATCCATCTGGATTCATTCGACTTTGGTCGGAACTTAAGACTCACATCAAAATCGGCTTGGGTCGGTCGAGTTGTATGACTCTATATATATAGCTATGTATGGCTCGATTCATTGCTTATATTATTTAGCAATGATTCAAAACGGAACAGGACTCGATTTCAGGATCTATATATAAGTCTTTGAGCTTATCCATCTGGATTGATTCGACTTTGGTCGGAACTTAAGACCCACGTCAAAATCAGCTTAAATTGATCGAGTTCTGTGATTCTATATATACATATATAGCTATGTAAAGATCGATCCATTGATTCATTGATAATACCCTGGATATTTCTCAACAGTTTCAATTAAAATGTGATATTTAGAATCTGTATATTTCTATCATATTGAAACTATTTAAATTAAAATCTGTTTTCAATATGCCTCATATGTTTCATGACTTTTCTGGATCGATTAACTATATCATTCATTAAGTAACTTCCCAATCAAGATCTGATATTTAAAAAGAGTTTGTTTGGATCAGCTTACTATATTTTAAAGGCGGCTTTCAGATTACTTTTCATGATGAATCGCTTCTTTCTCCACAAATTCAATCAAGCAATATTTAGAATGGATATATCTGGTGGGAAGTTGCTATATCATATAGCTGAATCGATCTGCTCTATCAGTTAAAACTTGGATTGAAATATGCCCCTCAACAAAGCCAATCAACAACAGCTGTAAGGATCCAATAATCACC
Source organism: Scaptodrosophila latifasciaeformis (assembly GCA_037075145.1). Taxonomy (NCBI): domain Eukaryota; kingdom Metazoa; phylum Arthropoda; class Insecta; order Diptera; family Drosophilidae; genus Scaptodrosophila; species Scaptodrosophila latifasciaeformis. Next base: position 3,786,275 of record JBAMCM010000429.1, read on the forward strand.
GTATTCGATCTATTTAAAGAGTATTCAAACTTCCACAATCTCAGGATTAAATCTCGCTCTTTATTTTTTAAGTTTACCCAAAGCTGTCTGCAAGACAACTGGGGGGAGCCTGGAGTGGGTGTTGGACGGGTTTGCCTTGAACTCCTTGGCTTGTTGTTTACCTGTCAGAGAAAGAGACTCGAGCTTTGCCCACTACTCTCGGTGGCCTGAACTGTACTTCAAATTAACTTGAGACGCTGCCTGCGCACAAAGGACACAAAGGACACGGCGGACAGGCAACGTTGAATGTGCACTTAATGAGCGTTTAATTGGCTCACTGTTTACGCGAAGCTTGTCTTTTGGATACCCTTGGAGTTGCACCTGATTGAATTTCTGTGAAAAAGTTTTTTAATTGCATTTCACTCGCTTCCCCTTTCCGACTGCTCTTTGCATCCTGTCACTGCTCTGGGATTCTCGTAATTTCCCGCGATTTCTTTTTTTTTTTTGCTTTTGTTTTTTTAGTTTCCTTTCTTTGGGCTCCTTAGAAAGTTTCATTGGTTTTTATCGCTCGTCTAGGTGATAAAATTGACAGTTTTTAGCAATTCAGTCTACAAATTCCTTTTTGAATTTATTTACAATTCTTCTTCCACTTCGTCTCGTTCTTTATGTCTCTTCAATTTTATTTTCCTCACCAGTTTTGTTTTTCATTTCACAAATTGATTTTTTTCCCAGCTCCACGAATAAACATGAACCACATCCTGAACTTGTAAAAAAACAAAAACAAAAAGGAAGGCAAAAACAATTCCCAACAAACACGTACAGATTTAGGGACTAAGCATTTCCACAGCAAATCTAACTGTCCCCTCTTCAGGCCGAGGCTGCTGCTCGCAACGCCCCTTTCAGATTTTATTCCCAAATGCAGCCGAATTTTATGCGGCCATTAAAATATTTTATGGCTTTTAGCGTAAAATTTTAAGCAATAATATTATAAAAAACGAAAAAGAATAACAAGCAAATAAGTGAGACACGAATTAGGCAAACAAAAATCCCGAAGACCTTGTACTCTCTTTTTTTTTTTGTGGGCTTTTCAAACAGTTTTGCATGTTACAACTTTTCTCTCTTCTTTCGAATAACTTTCAATACTTTGACGAATTTAAAAAAGATTTTCTTTCTGATTTTTTTCTTCAAGTCCTGAGAACATTTTTCAAAACTTTTGAATATTTTTTTTTGGGTTTAAAAATGATTTTCTTTCTGATTTTTTTCTTCAAGTCCTGAGAACATTTTTCAAACCTTTTGAACATTTTTTAGAAACCCCAATTATGTTTTGATTGGGATAAAACTGAGAAAGCTTAAAAGATTTAATTTTAAATGGAATTTTTAAGACATTGAAAATTCTATCAAAAACTTATAGGCTAATCGAATCTATTTGAGCTTCGAGTAAATAAAAAATCGAAATTCTCAAATGAAAAGCTAATTGAAAATTCCTATAAGCCTTGAAAAAAATTATCAGAACGAATAAAACAATTGATAGAATTCGAATTGAATGACTAACTCAAAATTATTATTATTTTTTTGAATTTAGAATTTTGAATTGACTCAATTTTGAGATCGAAAATCTTCTGAAACACCTTTTAAAACCCGTTCTAAAATTTTACAAAAACTCACATGAATCAGGATTTCAAAAATGTTATTGAGAAATATATAAACTTTCAGTACTTCGAGCTTTAAGTAAATGGAAAAATTAATTTGTGAAAAACATTTTTAGAAAATTTGAAAAGGTATTTCAATGTTTGAAGTATTAAAAATTTGGATTCTATTAAAACCGAGAAGACTATCTGAGGACTCGGAAAATGTATCCAAACTTTAAACAACCGATTTAAATCAGAGAGTGTGCTTCAGAATCCTTTAGAGTAGCCTGTGTTCAAGTGAATTCAAAGGGGGCCAGGCAAATGCCAAGCAGCTGTCTTCCACTTCCACTTCCACTTCCATTTGCACTGGCTCCCCTCAGGCCCCCGGCGACAATGTTATGTCCGCCGCAACATTTTGAGTTGCGTTTCGGTGCCGCCTTCTGTTGTTCTTTTTTTTTCTCTCTGCTTTTTTCTCTTTCTGTGTGTGCTTTTTCGTTCCGCCTTGCCGCCCTTTTCCTTTTGCAATTCAGTAAAAATTTAATTTACATTTGCGCATAAAATTCTGCTACATCACTCGTGAGCCACGAGGAGAGAGGAGCCAGTGAAACCTGTGGAAGTTCGGTAGAAAAGGACAAAAAAAAACAAATGAAATAAATAAAATAACTTTAAATGACCCCGGAATTTTTCGCAAGCCTGCCACGCCTTTAAGTTTGACTTACACCTTGACTCATATGAAGGCCAGAGAATCGGAGATACCCCCCCGTATTTATGGCAGCATCTGTTTTGCCCTTCTCATTTTTGGGAAAACCTCTAGGCACCACTTGCTTTTTTTTCATCAGAGTCACGCATATAAATGGCTTTCAATTGATTTACTTATGCCACCCGACAACCGCACACCGAGTTCTAGGGTACTCAACATACCCTAGCTCACTTGAAATTTATGTGGGTACCCAACTGAATGTGGCTAGGGTATCGTAGGCAATACCAAACAGCTCTTTAATTTTAAAAATTCCAAAACTAAGAGATTAGGATATCAAATTTTTTTAAGCAAAACCAATTTGCTTCAATATTGATAAAGCCATAAAACCTTTCGATTAAGATCTTTCGACTATTTATTTTGTCATTATAATAAATCCATTTCCAATATACCCTTAACAAATTAAATTTCCTGACTTAACCCTTTAGCTTAGAAGAGTAACATAATAATCATAAATTACTTGATTTATTTAGATGGTCTCTCTTGAATTGACCTATCAGCTGGCGAACAACTAAAGCCGAGAAATATCTAATCAATAAAATCCAAATGTAATCTATAAAAAACAAGGGTCACCACAGAGGAAACAGAATTTCCAAATCAGTTTTTATGTAAGTAAGGCTTAGCAAATTGGACAGAACTGGGATAAGCTCAGTACAAGGCATCAGCTCGGTTGGGCTTCGTTGATTTGATATATGATATATCCAAGCCCTGCCGGCTCCGATAAATATGCAGAAAGCTAGAGGTCATTTTTGCAGGTCTACGATTTTATATATAATTAAAATGAAGACAAAATATCGAGGCAATTATACAAGGTAAAAATAATTATTAATCAAAATAAAAATAATAAAAAGCATTTTTTTAATAAATAATTATCAGATTCATTTTATCATATGAAATTTTGATTTGATTTTTATGGAAAAATGTGTTCCTAGAATTTTTATTTATCCTTTATATTTGTCTTACTGGTTTTGCTGCCACGCTGTTTGCGCTGCTGTTTTTAAATTTAATTTATATTTTTTCAGTTTTATTATTTCTCTGAATTTCAAAAGAACTCAAATCAATCCAGTTAGCCTTGCTTTTCATTTAAAAGTTAATAAAAACAAATATATTTTTTTCACAACTCTTCTTCTTCCCAATTTAGTTGTGGCCTGAGACTTGCCGGTATGCCACCAGATCAAGCATTTCTATCCAATAAAAGAAAATTTAAAAAGAAAAAATTATTCATAATTTCTAAGAATATATATATTTTTTCATTATCGAGGGACTTGGACATGTCCGTCCCTACCTCTGCTTACTTTCGGGCTTGGTAAAATCTAAAAAATTCCGGAGATTTGTCAATTGCTGGAATAAATTTTTAGCTAAATATATGATTGATATCAGTTAAAAATTGCTGCGAAATCTTTATAAGGATTATGCCAAGAAATTTGGCTCAGGTTTAAATAAAATGTAGGACCTCTTGGATACACTGAAATCATTAGCTAATTCATCTCTGAAGCAAACTCTGCAAAATGTCAGCATTTATAATGGTGTAGACTTTGAATGAATTCGCATAGGTATGGATATATGTAGATCTCATAGGACAAATCGGTGGATAGGTCCGACTTTTGTAATTCTTGGAGCACACTGAAATCATTAGCTAATTCATGAAGATCTTCAAAGCAAACTCATCAAAAAGTCAGCATTTATAATAGTGTAGACTTTGAATGAATTCGCATAGCTATAGCATATATGTAGATCTCATAGGACAAATCGGTGGATAAGCCCGATTTTTACGCCACACAGACATCAGTAGCATATCAAATTTAAGTGAAATCGGAAGACTATATAGCACGTTGATGCTATTTACACTGTCTTCGCAGCTCGGCCCTGCCGGAGTTCAACGTTCGGTTATATTTTTCAATAAGTTAAAACATTTTGCACTATTTTTAGTAATTTATTAGCCCACATGCGGAGACAACGGCAACACCCCTTGCGTATGACAGGAGGGAGTCAACCAGAACCATTAACTACCACGCCCAATCCCACCCATCGACACCCCCGAGCAGTTGGTAATTTTTATATTTTGTAGTCTCTGCGGTCTCTGCCCAGAATGGGGGTCGGTTGCTCGCTTGGTTGGTTGGTAAACGCTCAACTTGGCTCAACTCGGTAACTGTCGCTCAGCGGGACTTCAAATTGGGCCGGTCATCTCTGTCACTTGCATTGGGCAAAAGTGAACACGATACAGTTGGTTGGAATTTTGCAGAGCTCTCAAGTATGAAGCTATTTGCCAAATTTGATATTAACTAATTTGGTTTTGTCTATGTGCCAGAATTTTTGCACAAAATCAAGTTTCTATTTTATTGGATTTTCAGGGGAGAATGTAATTTAATTAAGTCATTTGATATTTAACTTTGGATTCTGCCAAGCATCTGTTAATTCAAATTTTCTCATGTTCATTTTGATTGGCATTTGAATTGACTGGAATTGTCGGATTTGCTGGGAAATGGTTGGATATCTTTCATTTAAAATTTGGGAGCATATGGCTTTTCACATTATTTTTTGAGATGAATTTTTCAGCTTTGCCATGGAAAGCCCCAAGCCTTTTGAAATGCATCAAATATTATTCCCAAAGGCAGTCAAGAAAGCCACCATAATTAAGCAGAGAAAGGAGAATCAAAGAGAGAGAGAGAGGGAAAGGAAGTACAAAAGAAAGAAAAAAGTAAAAATGGCAACAGAAAAATCTCATCAACTTGGCGCTTCGGTACATTTTCGACTTGGCTCTGGTCTTGTCAAACAAAGCCACACACCAATTTTCAAAGCTGCTAATTTATGCATAGCCCATCATCAGAGAGGACAGAAAATTGAGTGAAATAGCAAGGACCTGTGGATATTGTGAGGCTTATCGCTGGCCAGGCCAGGCCAGGCCAGGCCCGAGGTGGGAAGGACTTAGCTTGTTGCTTTAATGACCCATTTGACAGTTTGTCCTGGGTCCTTGGTCCTCTGGATTTGGTGGGAAAGGGAAGCTCTTTCGCGTAATTTGTTAAATATTTGCACAGTTCGAAAGCCAAACAAGGACAATGGACTCTCTGGGCCTCGATTCTTGTTAGCTTCGAAATGGCAAATTCGTAAAAAATAAATAAAGTGCTTTCTTTTCCACTTGAAGAATTAAACGAAACTTTATCCAACAAAGAAAAAAATTAAAGATGAATAACAACGAGCAGAATATCGAAAATCGACGAAAAGTTTTGGTAGGTCGCGCAAGAGGAAATCAACTTTTAATACTAATGAAATGCGATAAACGGCAGTGAACTGTATTAATGCAGCGGTCTGGTTTGATTGTCTGGTCACATCGATGTGGGTATGGGCAACTGTACCGACTGGTGGCGGAAGCTCTGCGAAAAAAGAGGAAGAGGAAACGCGTGACGTGACAACACGCCAATGATCGATTTAATTTCTCACCATTCTCCATTGCATCGCATTGCATTTGGATTTTGATTTTGATTTCGTTTAGTTTCGCTTCTATTCTATTTTGGTCTCACGCTCTCCATTGTAATCTATTCTATTCGTTGGTGTGCGTTTTGGCATTGTCCTTTGGGTCGATTTGATGGCATTTGTGCGGAAATTAGTTCAAGTTGTCAAATACCAGAATGTAAGCTGCCAAAGGAAGCAGGAGTAGCTGGCTCAACTGGTTTGGGATTTCCAAGCACAAAACGAAAGGAAGAAAGTAACTAGAAAATTAAGTGGAAAATTCGAAAGACTTTTGGCACAACTAAAACTTTAAAATTTCATTTCTCTTTAATTGGAATATATTCGTAGATATTAAGTATGCTTTAAGGCCTTGGAAGTCATAGATGGATAAGTTTCAGTTGAATTCTGGAAAGCACTGATACATGGATGCCCTAGAAAGGTGGCTATCGATTGGATACCAGGAGGTAATAATATGAGAGATAGATGAGAGAGGGATTACTAGGCCATTCCAAAGAAGATATATACCCCGATCTGACTTTTACCCCCTGCAACATTTAGTGCCAGCCAGACTGGTCTATATGCAACTTTCTCGGTGCCACACGACCCACTCCTAACCTATCCTATTGGAATAATACAAGAAAGTTCCCTGAAAGATCAAGACTGCTTGATCGGTTTGGAAAGCAGCTATATCGACCCAGCTTTAGTTTTCGAAATGAAAAGACCTAAGACCTAAAGAACCTGAAAGATCAAGACTTTTTGACCGGTTTGGAATCAAGAAGTATCGACCCAGCTTTAGTTCTTGAAAGGGTCAGACCAAATCAATATACTTTCATATATCAGGAGACTATATTTATCATTTAAAAAATGTACAAATTTTTATATATATTTATTTTATTTTTAGATTTATGTTCTTGAAAGCTTTTGAAGCCTATTTTAATCACTTAAATCTAATACAATATTCAATCAATTTTTAAACATAAAATAAGAAATTCCTGACAAGCAATCTTTACACATAATACACAAATAATCCTGAACTCATTTAATTAATTAAAATAAAAGCAATTTTTATTAAAGCTTTAAAAAAAAATGTTTAACTAAAATCCTAAAACTCACCCGGGCAAAGGGTGGCCATTGCGTCACTTAAATATAATTTTATTCGGATCAGTGCATTGACAAAAAAAAAACAAAAAAAAAATTATAAAAGTACAAAAATAAAAAGTTCATAAAACTTAAAAGCTAACAGAAAACCCAAAAATTCGTCAAGGGGGAAATATGGGACAATAATGAGACGAAAACATTACAAAAAGGACGAGACCACAAAAGTAAACATGATTGCCATTTAACTTATCACTGGGAAAGCAACCAAAACATCACAAAAAAAAAAAAAATAAAAAAAGACATAAAAATTAAAAAGAGAAGGGGGAGGGGAAACGAGAGTTTCTTTCAGTTGTAAGTCTCATCGAAGCCGCAATGGACATAGCCCGTGGCCAGGGAACCACTCACAGCCGACGATTTGGCCGGCAAGTCCACGGGTTTCCGGCTCTCCGAAGCAGCAGCCGGCTCGGGGGCCTGGGCACGTATCACACCACTACTGACACTCTCACCAGAGCTATCGAGGATGCGCTCGAAGGCGGCATCGAAGCGGCAACGATTGAGGGCATAGCGAGCCGAGCCCTCTAGTCTGCTGGCCATGCCACGCATGATCACAAACAGCTCGGAGAGGGCGGGCAGCTTTGAGCTGGCCTGGTCCTGGTCAGTGCTAGCCAGGCCGGGCCGCACCTTCACCAGAAACTGCAGGCTATGTGTGTGGTGTTGCAGGTCACTGGCATTGGGCAACTGCTCTGCTATCAGCTGGGCCAGCACAGTCTGTTGATCGGGCGGGCAGAAGCAGGTGACGCTGTAATAGCCACCGTACTGGGCCTGCAGCTCGGCCGGGCTGTTGCAGCTGATGATCTGGCCATCCTTGAGAACGGCCACACGCTGGCATAGATGCTCTATCTCCGAGATGGAGTGTGAGGTTAGCACAATGGCTCGGCGTGCCCGCAACAGCTCATCGATGGTGCGATAGACAAAGACCCGAGTCACTGGATCCATGTCGCTGGTAGGCTCGTCCATGAGCACGGTGGGCGTGTAGCCACAACAGGTCACGGCCACTGTGAGCTTGCGGCGATTGCCACCGCTGAGATTCTTGATCAAAACATTGCGATAGCGACGCAGCTCGTAGTTATCCAAAATGGCATCAACCAGACGTGGCAGATTTCTAACATTTCGCAGGCGTCCATAGAAGCGTATGCACTCGGTTACTGTCAGCAATGGGTCCAACGGATTCGTCTGCGGGCAATACGAAATGCTGGGCTGCAAGTTGAAGAATTAATTAGAATATTTTCAGGAACTGCTTCGAATCTGGATGATCTCACTTACATGCTGGAAATAGATCTCGCCAACATTGGGCTCCATCTGGCGTGTGAGTAATTTGAAAATTGTGGACTTGCCGGCACCGTTCTTGCCCAGCAAGCCGAAGCACTCGCCACGCTGAACCACGAAATTCACATGACGCACGGCATACCGGCCGCGCTTATAGGCCAGACAGAGATTCTCTACACGCAGGGCATCGCTGGTGCCCATGGTGCTCTTGAAAATGCTCTGAACGGACACCTGTTTCAGTTGGCCCAATTTCTGGAGCTCCTGCTTGTACTGCCAGTCGATGAAGCGCGTCAGACGCTGGAGTATATGACATTCCACCAATATGTTGAGGGCGATAAAGATAAAACCGAGCAGGGTGAGGGAGAGGAAATGGCGATGCAAGAGATCACTCAGAATGGGATGCTTGTACGAGTCAATGTCATAGCGACGGAAGACTCCGGCCACCATATAATTCTTGACTATCTCGAGCAGACCATCGCCCAGGGCGTGTTGCGGGAAGATGAGGAAGGCTCGGTTGAGTCCATGACGCCAATTGTCCCACTGCTCACCATCACCAATCACACCCAAAATCGATATCACACCCATGGTGATAAATGGGAAGATAATGTTGGCACAGAACATTGAGACTATCGAAACACTCGAGTCATCGAAGAGTTTCTCAAACAAGTGCACAGCCGGCACACAAGCAAAACTACAAGGAAGAAAACAAAAGTTAAGCTTCCTGCCACTGTTCAGTCTATCGGATTTCATGACAAACTCACCTGAACAAGAGGGACAAAGCAATAATACCGACGGTCTGATCCCGATCAACAAATACGGGCATGCCGAAGGCCTGAATGATGAGCAGGCAAATGATCATGGCCAGCACCATGGTCAGGTAGTCCCAGATAAAAGCCACTAGCCAATAGCAACCGGCCGAAATACCACTGAGACGCTGTTGCAACTTCTCCCCCATTATTCGCTCATTGACCAGGTAGACTGAGGCCGCAGCTACAACCAAGGCAAAGGCTATCAGCAATATGAAGACCATGCAGGAATCTCCGGCTTGTCGCAGCACCGATGTGGTTGTGAGCTCAGAGAAGCCTAGTTTCCAGGGTTCATTCTGGACGCGTATATTGAATTCGGTATCGTTCATGGTAGTGCGCAGTAGATTTGTATTGAGACCGTTCAGCCAGGCTAACATGGCATGGTAGCCCTTGTTGTTATACCAGACAGTGGCTCCCGAGCCATTCAGTCCATAGCCACCGTAGCGCTTGCCTCGGTACTCGCTCAGAGAGCCCAAAATCCAGTTAAACATTTCCCGGGAGTTCTTGAATTCGCGACATTCGAAATCTAGGCGATCGATATTTTCATGATTATCACAGGAATCTGAGAGAAATTGATAGGCTTGTTCGGTGTAATTGTTGGGATTTTCCAGGCTCAGCGACTGGGTGGTACGTGTATAAAGCGATCGATTCAAGGTTAGGACAGTATCGAAATCATCCTCTAAGCGGTAGCTGACAAACCACATGGCCAAGACCTCAAAAATGGCGGGCAACAAGAGAACATATAACATGAGACGATAATTCCTGGAAAAGTGACGAAAGCGTTTGCCAAACAGCTGGGTCATTTGTTCAGTCAGCGGCAGTGGCTCATCTATTACATCCTCGGGTCCAGAGACAATACTCATTGGCTGTACGTTTCCATTGCCATTCTGAATGTGCTGCAGATCCTTGCCATTTTCCTCGCTATTGAGCTGTTCGAATTCTTCCTCCAGACCCGTACTGGTCATGGTTAGATCATGAATAGCCCTGCTAGACTCTTTGCCCTGCAGGAACTCCAGGAACTTAATGGCAGAGGGTGTGACATTTTCTTCATAAGTGGCGCTAATTGCGAGATTGTGCGGTGGCTTGGCCACCTGCAATTGACTGTGGCGCAGCTGCTCCTGGGCCTGCTTTATAATCAAACTGGATGTATCCGAATCGGCAGACCGCATGCTCACTGTGAACTGACTAGTGCAGAGACGCTGAACGGAACCGCGTGTATGCTGGGCAACAATGCGACCCTAGAGAAATTATAAAATATAGAATATATTTCATAAGAAAAAGTCATTCAGTCTTACATCACGCATGATCACCACGGTATCACTCAGGCACTTGGCCTCGTCTAGGAAGTGTGTGGAGAAGATCAGGGCACGACCCACACGGAGTTGTTCAATTAGATGCCAGATATCCTTACGTGCCTTAGCATCCACACCGTTGCAGGGCTCATCCAAAATGACCACACTTGGCGAAGCTAAAAAAAAAAAAATTGTCTTTGAGTAAGTCCGAGAAATCCCGTTCAGACCGACTCACCTATAAAGGCTATGGCCACACAGAGCCTACGTTTATAGCCACCGGATAGCTGGGAAGAGTAGAAGTTCTCATGCTTGCCGAAATTCAGACTCTTCAGAGTGCGATGCACCTCCTCCTCGCCCTCACTGCCGCTGCAGTGCAACTTGATTTTCGCATACAGCTCGAGATGCTCGCGAGCTGTTAGATTAGGTATGAGTATGTTATCCTGCCAGCAGACCCCCACATTCTCCAGGCGACTGTCGATACCATTGCGGGCCAGCAAAACCTTTCCATTGGTTTGTATAATCTGACCGGTCAGCAGCTTGATTACCGTGCTCTTGCCGGCACCATTGCGACCCAGCAGACAGGTTACCTGGTTGCGGGCAAAGTCCATGGAGAAATTGGACAAGGCGCACTTGTTACCATACAGCTTGGTAACATTGGACATAGAGGCTCCGAGCTTATCATTTAGTTGCTCCCGTTCCACACTAATAAAACTGTAATCAGCTAGAGGGTGGAGGGATTAGATGAAATCCAAACTACTTCAGTTCTAACTTACTTATTTTATAACGATTATACAAGTAGCCTATGACCACATAGATGATCAGATCGACCACAAACATCATGAGGGCCAAGGCACAGTCACTTTGCTGAATGCCCTGATGCACCAGCTCGGCAAAGGTGAGGCCCTCCTGCTGCAACTCCATGCGCATTATTTCACTCCAGCCCTTGGCAAAGGCCGAAGTAAAGGACAGGTCAATTATCATGGTTTGCCACAAATTCAGGTGAGTATCGAACATCAGGACAATGATATAGGGGCATAGGGAGATGAAGAATATCAAGGCCGTGGCCACAGCTCCCGTATTTGCAGACATGAACAAATTCGAGCACATGTAACTAAAAGAGGGCTCAAATTATCAACTGCTTCAATTTAGCCTGGCATTCAGCTCACTTACCAAAAGCCAATCAGTGTGGCACCAAACACCATACAATAGACCATCATGAATAGCCAATTTGTGTAGGCCAGGATTCTGCCCGAATAGAGGACAATGCTGATCAGAATAAACACCACCAAGAGCTCCATAAAGGAAATCAAAATCCAGGACAAGACCTCGGAATGGGGATGCAGGCCCATCGAACGCATGAGCTGGTCAGAATAAACAACAGATGTGAGGCAGTTTGGGAGAGGTTTGCATATTTATGGTACTCACCATGCTATTGCGACTCTCACGCATCCAGATGCGTTCTCTCACACATATGGCCACCACTACCACCAGACCCAGACAGAAGGATATCTGCACAGCCTGAGACAGATAGAGACCACGCTTGAAACTTTAAAAGTTAAAAGTTGGAGAGATCTTGAAAATTAAACAAAAAAAAAAAAACAATTTTAAAAATACTCACGAATCATTTGTATAGGCAGGATAGGGGAACTGTTTTGTATAGAACTGCATTTCATCAATATCGAATTTCATTGGTTTTGCTGCCAGATTGGTAAAGCTATTCAAGAGATCTAAGAGACCTTGACGCTTGACCCGCTGTCCCTGCCTGGCCTCAGTCTCTTCATTGGACAGTAAGACTTCTGTGGGCAAACCAGTGGAACTTTCCGAGCTTACAGTAACCTCTGTGACCTCTGAGACATTCGAAGTCTCCGTTAGCTCTATGGGCTCTTCTGTGGTATTTTCCTCGTCCTCCTCATCATCCAAGGTAGTCTTTTGTGTAGCTTCTCCAAAGCCATCATCACCACTACTCTCTAGGCTGAAGTCATCGTCGTCATCTTCCACACGTTGTATGGTCACACTGGAAGGACGCACTTCCACCAAGTCATGAACTTCCGGTTCAGGTCCCAGTTCTATGCGCTTATGCTTGATTATAGCCATATCCACCATCTGCATGAGCTGCACAAAGCCCCGATGGTATTTTAAATCTAAGATCATGCTTCCCGCCGGTCCCGGGAACCAGAAGCGATTGTGATTCTCAAACGTGGGCTGAGAGTTATCCGTATCCATGTGAATTTTATAGGCCACTTCCTTACCCCTCACATTGTCAAAGTTCAGGGCGGCCAGAAAGAGGCGCTCCTGATTGAGTTCGTAGGCCCTCTTATGCAGCGTATCCATATCCGCAACGCCCTCGAATCGATTCGCCGAGACACATTCCAGAATATTGCTTACCGTGGTCAAAATATCATATAACAGTTTGTTGGTCCGCACATAGGTAAATACCCTTTCGATTTCGTCCACATTGAACTCATCACCAACCAGATTCTTGACCAAAGGAGAACGAGCCAATTTCAGTAGATTATCAAAGGCATCCTGGAAGCTGGTATTCGTATGCAATTTATGCAGAATCGAAGCCGCAGCCTTGGACAACTGCTTCAGACGGTCCACCTCCTCGAATGTGGCATTGGTCTAGAAGTTTATGAAAAAAATACAAAAAAAAAATTAACTAAAAGGAGTCTCTCTCAATGGTAATACTCACATATTTTATTATAGATTCGGTATCGGCATTCGCTGGGGCATAGATTATCTTTCCCATGATGATGGGCTTAATGGAATTCCAGGTCAATTTGCCCTGATTGGTAGAGGTCACGTCCAGATACAGACGCTTACAATACTTTGCTATATTTGAAATCATAATAAGCAATTCAAGATACAAAAGTAAATACCACAAGTTCAGTGCCCACTTGGCCCGCCACGAAACCAACATAAGTTCTATTCAACATGATCTTGTGGAATAATATTTACTTACTAGGCATAACCTTTAACTCATCATTGTTGACCTCACTGAAGTCCTCCGAATACAGTATATCATTTACCAAGGGTATACTCTCCGTCTGAGGAAATGGATGACCACACAACAAGTTGCCCATTTTAACAAATGTGTCACGATCTATGAAAAATAAACGAATTTAGGATTTATCTTTCAGCATTAAACCAATGGAATACTCACTTGAAAAGAGCTGTTTGATATCAAAGGAATAATTCACCATGCGCTCAATTTCAGGAACCAAATTAATCACATGGCTTATGTTGGCTGCAAAAGGAACCACAGAAGGAATTTTATTATCTCAGTGAAACTTAAGAATCTCAAGGTCTAGTCTATCCGATTTCTATATACCCTATATACCAGAGAGCCCTGAACTCGGACAGTCTCAAACTGAAGACCCTTAGATAAAGCTATTTACCTTTTAGCAAGAGAAAATTGAGATCTTCCCTCTACCGTTTTGATATCAACAAAAAAAAACCTTTTTTTTTACTTTCAATATTTAAGTGAAACTAATTAATAATTTCAAAGCTGTGAAAATTACAAAACTGGGGGTCTGGAAACAGTTCATAGGCCAAGTCTCCAGTTTGGTTCAGAAAGTGAAAAAGGCATTCCCAGATCATACTCACATCGTATAGTATCCAAGTGTGGGCTGGTTATCAGTGTGGTCACAGCACTCACGAAATTCGCCTTCACCGGCAATTCCACCACAGCATTAAAAAGTCGATCATCTGTCACGAAAATCTTTATAATATCTATGACTGAATGTAAGCTAAAAAGAAATAACACAAAATTGAGATCTTTTCTTTTTGGATATGAGAAAAAGAAGATAAGACTTACGGAGCCTCCTCCCATTTGGAGTATTCTTCATATGGATCTGTCTTCAGACATTTATTCTCTATGCTGCAGATATAGGAAAAGGCGCTGGGTACCACGTTGTTTTTGGTTGGCAATAGACGTGTGGGGAACTGGCATTCCGCCACCTCTTCACTGCCATACTTCAGACGGATTATATACATGAGCATAAATATTATTACCGGCCAGCCCAAGAGGGTCAGACTGAGACTCTTTCGACGCCAGCGCACGAGGAGATCCTTGCGCAAGAGCGCCCTGATCTCGCTCGTGCTGAAGCTTTTCATCTTAAAATTCAAATGGAATTGGATACTCTCTTAGGGTGCGATCGTAAGGGGCATTCTCTCTGCAATTACAAAATAATCGAAAATGATAAAAAAAAAAAAAAAACAACCACTTTCAGACAGAGTTTTCCAACAACTCAGCAGTCTGTGATGTGAGCAGACCGGGGATTGCGAATTCATGTCCGTTAAAATTGGATTCGTTTCAAGCGGATCGGATAATTGGATTGCATTTAGTTTGCTTATTAATTAGTTATTATTTTGTTGTCAGACCGATCGAGCGATTAACATTTCATTCGCCAAGCATTTATTAACAATGAACCAGTCATTGCCCAGCCAAGCAATCGAGATGGAAAGTCTATCTACATCTTTTATTTATATATAAAAACTACGCGTACTAAATTTAAAAGAGTTATTCCTTAAACCGATTTAGGTATATGATAAAGTGGTTCCGACAAGAGAGACTAACTTCCATAGAATTAGAAGGACAGATGGACATGGCTATATCGACTCCTCTAGAGATTCTTAGTATTCTAGAAGTAGCTTTTGGGGTTAGACAAACATCAGAGCAAAATGAATATACTCTGTTATTTTTTCTTCGAAAAGAGTATAATGAATCCCAACATTTTGGAAAAACTCACTGAAGCTTTCTACGATCTGGCTGAATATTGAAAAGGAATCAAAATAGTTAGACCAATTTGAGAGGTAATATAACTCTTTGTCTAGGTTCTTAGGTTTGACAATGTCTCGTCTAGAGGGGATTTTTTTCAGAACCAGTTATTTATTTTAAAGCTAAGCATGACTTTTGACTTTTCAATTTCAACTGGTTGGGCTTGTATTATTCTATATGAATATTATTTAAATTATTTATAATAATCAATAATAATTTCTATCAGTAACTGAGTAAGCCAGCTCGAGACGGTTCATTTCACCAGCTAATTACGCAAACAAATCAAATGTATGTCATATATAATATATATACGAAAACAAATTTCCTAAGATTTGAGGCGCCCCAAGATAATCATTGAGAGTTTCACATCAAATGAACTTATGACTTATCAAATGGGAAAATCGCTTACTGATAATTACAAGGCCAATTTTGTAAATCAACAGAAAACAAAAACACAAAAAAATTACTCTCACAAAAAAAAAAAAAACAAAAACTTTAAAGAGAATTTGCAAAGAATTTCAAGTTTTGTAAGAAAGAACAAAAAGTACCCACCAAATTACCCATTCAAATCACGTTAAAGTTTAAGTTTTTTTTGTTTACAAAACCCCCATTTTATGTGTCTACCTGTTTATATTATATATATTATGTATTTAATAGGAAGAAGCAGAAGAAGAAGAAGCAATCTGGTTTCCAGACTAATCTCAAAACGTATTGAAGTGTGAACAAAAAATTGCTCTCACTCTTTCAATTAGAAAACTCTGTTCTAGCAATTTAAATTAAAAATGAAGCCGAACGTTAAACTCGGGCGCGGCCGAGTTTGGGATACCCTGTACCTAGTAGACGGAATTAAAAAAAAAAGTGGCAACCCTAGTCGGGTGGTAACCCTGGTCGCCTTCATTCACAAAAATCCTCTGGTCTTAATATTCCTTTGAATCCAAAAACATATTGTTCACAATATTGCAAGCACGCCATCTATCGGACTGCTCATTCGGCAGTTTGCCAGTTAGGCAAGGGGAATTAAAATCTTGACCCTCAAAATTTGTTTTTTGTACATGTTTGATATCAATCGAAAGATTTTTAGATTCCTAACAACTTTTCAGAAGCAACTAATACTTAAATCCAAAAGGTTTAGACATTATATGGCTTTGAAAAAATGAGGGGGTGGAAGGGGGGGGCGGGGGGAGAAAAAAAATTAACTTGACCAGCGTACACACATAAGGAGTTCGAATCCCAAGTTTGGTTATCCTAGCTCTTATAGTCTCTAAGATCTAGGTGTTCACACGGACGGACGGACAGACGGACAGAGGGACGGACATGGCTATATCAATTTCTCTAGTCACCCTGATCATATTGTGGGTAACTTTGGGGGGTCTCCGACGTCTCCTTCTCTATGTTACATACATTTGCACAAAATTAGTATACCCTTGTACCTTTTTAGGTACAGGGTATAAAAATACATATATATATATATATATATATATACTTATATGATCCATTAACTTCACACTGAATAATTTGGGAAAAACTTAAATGGTTAGCTTTATTTAAGTTCTTGGAAATTTGTATAAATCTTGTCTGGAAGAGTTCCAGTTTCTTCTTCTAAAATTAATTGATTGTGGTTTCTCCTTGGGTTAATTAAAAGTAAAAAAAAAATTATATATATATATATGTATATTATATATATTACAATCGGTTAGGTGTGAAATGAATGGACAGCTGTTTAAACTGAACTTTTTTAGTAATTGTTTTGTTTTTGTTTATTTTTTTTTTTTTTTTTTTTTGTTTTGTAAGACTAAACAATATTCACGACTAATTAAAATAATGTATGTATAATTTTTTTTTTCTCTTAAATTAAAATTAACAAATGCCGACTAAGGTATAAAGATTTTTGTTGAAAATGCTGTTAAACAGGAATTTTTTTGTTTTTCTCATAAAGACAAAGTACAAAGCAATGTGAAACCTGTTGAGAAGCCGAGTAAAACGTTTTGGCATCTTCACGATTACTTAATTGATTTAATTTATTCGCAAATCAAACAAAAGACCATATAACTATCAAATAGTTGTGATCTAAACATAAAAATTACTTAGACAAAGTAAATGTCAGGCCAATGGGAAAATAGCTTCCTTCTTTGTTGACGTCAAAAGGAAATAAAGTCGGATTCATTCTATAATCTTCTTTAAGCTAAGTAAACCATATAGACCAGACTTAGGGTATACCAATGAGTCATTTAATTTGTAGTTTCCATTAAATTAATGGTCTAGCTTAAATAGGGCTGTTTTTTTCCACACTATCTTTAGTCTAATAGCGGGTTCTATATCCCTTAATTTATGCCATTTTCTACAATTACCAAGTTAATATTGAGAGTAGGTTTGGTAAGGTTGACCCGAACCAAGATCCCCATTTTGAAGACTTGGGAAACTGATGACTCAACCTAACTAGTTCTAAGAGTTAAGCAGACATTGAGTGTAAAAAAAATTTTAGGTCAGAGAAGTAGATTATATCTGACGATCTGAACAACTTCATTGAAGTCAACATAGACCTAACTATTTCTAGGACTTAAAAGACCTCGAGAGTTATATGTGAATGTGAAGAACTGAATACCCATAAAGAAGCCTAAGTTTCAATGGGAAGTATCGAAGTCTTTATCATTGGAAATTTCACACCTCAACTTATCATGAATAAGATAAGACCTTAAAGCCTCATGAATAACTTCATTGAAGTTAACATAGACCTAACTATTTGTAGGACTTAAAAGACCTCGAGAGTTATATGTGAATGTGAAGAACTCAATACCCGTAAAAAAGCCTAAGTTTCAATGGGAAGTATCAAAGTTTTTATCATTGGAAATTTCACACCTCAACTTATCATGAATGGCTTCCAATACTTCTTATAAGATAAAATCTTAAAGCCCCATGAACCAAAGATATTTTCTGAGAAAACCCGAAGCTCTGAAGATATTTGTCTTAATCAGGCATTAATAAGTTTGTAAAAGCGATTAGCTGTGCGTTCTCAATTCTCCTCCATCTGGTTTCACTTTCAGCCAATGCTACGTGCTGTTAATGATCCAAATAGAAATAAAAGTGATAAAATAGATTGAAAAAAAAAATGCATTTCAATAAATCAGCACGATGCACTCACACAGACTGAGATGCATAGTATGACAATTATTCAAATAGAACCGCATCAAATAACAATTTCATACTGACACAAATTCTAAGCTAAAAACTTATGAATTTGACAGGCCAAACAAAGTGGGTCAGAACGAACCTTGCCGAGAGCACTGCACTCCTCCACGCCCACCCACTCATAAAAAATATATATATATATCTCGACAGGTTACAATTTAAAAAAAAAAAAGATTAAATTTGCGTAAAAAAAAAAATGTGTGAAGCCACCGTGTTGACTTTGGTATTGGCTCATGGTGGATTTATATATATATTTTCTATATTTCGACCTTGACCGTGAGTCTTCAAAAACTTGCTACTAACTAAAAAAATTCACACATATAAAAGTTGAGAAGATTGAAAACTCGTTTGCCATTTAATAGTGTCTCATTTTTTTTTTTTTTTGCACCTTCTCCTCGCCTCACCCGATAATAATGATGATGATAATGTCTAACTTATTTGTTCAAAAAAAAACTTCTAGCCAAAAATCTCGAAATAGTTGCGTGTTGTAACGAATCAATATTTGAGACTTTACCGGCTTACCAGACCCAACTGATTAGGCTTTCATTTAGAAGCTGCCTCATGCTGAGTCAGCAGAAACTATTGAATGAAATGATCCATCCAATACAATTTGGTCTATAAACAAAATTTTCAACAATTTCTATAATTAAAAATGCTTAAGATTTATTTTCTAAATTTAATTATTTTTGCCTTGTCATTCGGAGTCCGAGTCTGAAGCCCACTCAAAGTTCAAATGAATAATGCAATTTTGCAAGTCTTTTAAGGTTATGTCAAATCAATGACTATCAATTATTGAGGCGGTACTCATTATCTCAAAAAAAAAAATACTCATTTCACAAGGTTCTGGCCAAGAGTTCTTGAAAGAAACACACACACACACACGCACACTAATTGTTGCCAAGGTTTTTCATTATGGGCAGAGCTGAGTAATTTGCAAAGAGTATAGAACAGTCCACCAAACTTAAAACCACCAAAAATTGATTCAGATGAAAACCACATAAAAATAAATAGAAGAAGAAGAAGAAGACAATAGGTGAATACCAAAAATAATAAACACGCTTTCTTTTCACTTTCAATTCTTTTTCTGGAATCGAAGCAAACGTTTGACTCAAAGTTGAAAGCTCCATTGAAAACAGCTGAGCCCGGCTGCGTCGGCGCGTTTCGGTTTTCAATTTCTTCTTGTCTTGTTTGCTTCGATGAAACAGAAAAAAAAGAAAACCAATACAAATGCATTTCTGTATATGTACAAAAATGCAGTGTTGTTTCAGAGCTGCTTAAGTTTCTCATTATTATTTTTGTTGTTGTTGTTTCTGTTGTTGTTGTTGTTGCTGTTGCAACTGCTGTGGAAGTAAAACTAGTTAACGCTGACTTACTAACCTCACAGCACTTGTTCCACTGCACTGTATTGCTATTGCTGTTGTTGTTGTTGTTGTTTCTATAAGAAAAAAGAAACAACAAATTTTTGTTGTATTTTATTTTTTTTATATGTTTCGGCAACTTTGCGTGTCGTTGTTATTGTCTTTGGCTTAGCCTAACGCACACACTCTTCTTCTTCAAAGCTCTCAAGCTCTGCCTCTGTTATCTATTTAATGCGGAACCAAAAATAATATATGAAAAAAATTGTAAAAACATGAAACACTATAAAAATTTTTGTTGTTCACTTTCAGTTTCGTTTTGGTATGTTTTGGTTTTCTTCTTGCACGTTTTATCAATGCTTTTGTACGCTTTGCTGTTTTTTTTTTTTTCGTTTTCTCATGTCATTTGCATATTTATCACTACCGCAATTCATTCTTCTTCTTCTTTTTTAACAAAAAATTTTTGGCAACAAAAAAAAAAATAAATAAAAAAAAAAAATTAAATTAAATAAGACTTCCTCCACCCACTTGAGTTGATGTGTTTGGGTTTGGTGGGGCTCGGCGAATTTGATTTTCAATTAAAAATTGATCCGCTGTGAGACGTCCGTTGGCCACGTTAGCCGCAATTGAACTGAGCTTAACTTAACGCGTTTACGGAAAATTATTTAATTCTCCCCAGCGTCAATTTCGCCGCATACTTCACTCGCCACGATCAGGTGGGCCTCTCTGTGTGTATGTGTGTATGTGTGTGTGTGTGTTTCTGTGTGTGTATGAAACTAGTCCCTTGGCTTTGCATTGCGTGTTATCTGCTGGCCACTATTTTCGTTGTTGTTGTTGTTGGTTTTTCTAACTGTTCATTTGGCCAGATTTTTGTTTTTTTTTCAGTTTGCGTGATCTTTTGTTTTTGTGTTTTATTTTTTTTTTTTTTTATATATATTTTCTGTCACTGCCGCCTTCGAACTTTGGCCCAAAACACGCATCAGACTATTCAATTAAATGAAAATATCAATTTTTTATTTTTTGGCGCTTGGATAAGCCCCCAAAATCATTTCAATTCTAATTGATAAGTTTACCTTTTTTTGTTTTTGTATTTTAATTGCAGTCACTTAAATCATTTTCTACTAAATTGACAATCGTATAGTTAATTTTTTTCGAAATTATATTTCCTATATATTTTTTCCAGAGATTCCATTTCTGACAGTCATTATACTTATTTAGAGGGCCAGTCAACCGTATAACTTATACCACAATTGGAACTAACAATTTAAGCCGATCTAACAAGAATCCAAAAATCCCCCGACAAGCACAGAATCAAATCTTATTTATTTTCAAAAATTCAAAATTTAATCAAATATTTATCAATAAATATTTCATTAGCTAAGGGCAATGTAACCATTAAAACCAATTAAATTATTTTTGTCTACCTTAAATTTTTTTTAATATTTTCGAAAAAATCCCAAAAAAAAACAAGTTCTATTTAAAATAAATATTGTATTTTTTAGACGTAGACAGAAATTAATTCAAGACAATTTTTAGCTTAATCATACCCTTTACCGAAAAGGAAGGAGATGTTGGGATCCGCAGGCTGACTAGCTAAGAATCTCGGGAACTACCAAAGCTAGAGCCATGAAATTTTATATAGAGAAACTTGAAGACATGAGAAAGTGGTATTTTAAGATTTTATTTTGATCCAAACCACTATCCTCCTGGGGGAGACATAAACCAAAATTTCTATATTATATAATAACTTTAAGAGTAAAAGAGCTAGAGAGATCAAACTTGGATTACATAATTAAAAGTTTATTCTGGGTCCTATCACTCATTCCTTACAATCTTGGACCATAGGAATTATTAGTGAAAATCGATTAGACCCTCTTCCGATCACCGTAGCAAGCATGATTAGACCACTAGATGGCATTTTCTGTTGACCTTGTGGTTTTATGTTTTTCATTTGGAATAGCCACTTTGTGGAATCTTGAGCTATTAGTCTCATCTTGCTATTCCCAATAGCTTAGAGTATCTCAAGCTCGGGAGCTCCAGGGCTTACTCCACTTACTAGTTATGACTGGTTTATTTGAGAGGTATTTTTTTTTTTTATCAAATTCTATAAATATCAATGAACTTTTATGAAAATTAAAATCTGATTGCAAATTTAGTAGAGTATATGAAATTATATAGAAGAATCAATAACCTCATCGAATGTATATGAAACGATATGGTAGAAATTTAAGTTTAATTGTAAATTTAGAAGAATCTAAAATACCTATAGGAGTGGTCAACCTAACCTTAGGTTTGAGCCTCTATCGAAGGTGTAAGAAATGAAGTCAAACCTCAATAAGTGAGTAGGAGTTTGTGGTCCCTTGAATTCTCTCCTATCCAGATTTGACTGTATATATAAATGAAATTATTTAGAAGAATCTAAGAACCTATGGGACCTCTTAACCTAACCTAAAAATAGGCGATAAGCGTGAATGAGATTATGGTCTCGTTAACTCTCTCCTATCCAGTTTTGAGTGTATATAGAAGAACTTAAAATCTGATTCAAAAATTAGTATTTATATAGAAGAATCTAAGAACCTATAGGAGCTCTTAACCTAACCTCAAAATAAGATTGAAGCTTTCTGAAAAGTGTAAATGTAAATGGAAACATGTGAAATCTGTTTTGTATTCATCGAGATTACCTAGAAATATATCCAGGCCCAAGACCTTAACCAAAGTGATTTGGAATTGGTAGAAACTGCAAAGTTCTTCTTAATTAAAAAAAAATTTCGAATAAATCATTGAATTACTCATTTGAATAAGCAAAAAAAAAAAATAAAATAAAAATCAAAATCAAGCAGTCTTTTGCATTGTTTAGCTGATTCAATCACAGCCAATGCGAAGCACTTGTCATCTGTATTTTTTGAGTTGCAAAAAAAAAAAAAAATCAACAAATTGAATATTTTTTTCCAGTTGAGAAAACAGAAGTTTGTATAATTTCGAAGAGTCCGAATGGACTGCCTGGCTTGGCTTGCTTGGACAAGTGGTCTCAAAATTGCCCTTTGGATTAGACGATCCAGAACAAGAATCCAGAAGCAGAACCATTCGAAAACGACCAACGAAAATCAGAGGAGCCAACGAAATACACGAAGGTTGCTTTGGGTTTCGCTTGGTTGCGTATCAGTTGCGCATAATTGCCAAAGTCATTAAACGCGCACTAAAACAGAACACAATTTTTCCAACTTCAGTTAAATGACCAAAACTGAAATACATCACAACAATGACAGCAACAACAACAACAACTAAATTAAACTATACAAAAAAAAGAACAATAACTTTTCAAATTGTTTAATAAGCCAAAATGACTGATAGAAATCTATAATTAGATGATTAAACTCAAAAGGGCCAATCACATATCCATCAAAACAAAAATTCGTAGATTTTTCAAAAATTTTACTTATTTAATCGAAAAGAATTCATTAAACTTAAAGAGAATCCCTAAAAGGCAACGCCTCATTGCCCGACTCAGTTGAGCATGACTAAAACATTTCGATAAATCTTCAAAATTTAATGGTTTCATTATATTCATATCTATCAAGATATTATGTCAGAGTACAATGTACAATAAAATCTGAGAAAAAAACAAACAAATTTGACTAACCAAATAAAACTTTATGCAACTCGAAAATTTAAAGGAACAAACAAAACAAAAATCAAAGAAATGATATGATGAAATAAATTCAACTTTAGAATTCAAGTCTTTCTTAAAAAGTTCAAAACTTTTCAATTTTAAATTAAAATCTTAAATTCTGAAAATCAATTTATGCAACAATAAAAAATAATTCTCTAAATTTTAACCCAAGACATTTGCATTTAAACTTTTGATTTCTAGTTTATTTTTTGGAAAAAGCCAAAAAAAAGCAGCTAAGAGAAAGATTGAAAATGTCTTAGAACTTTGGAGAGTATATAGATTCCCTTTAATGATGACTGACTGACTTTTTGATGGATTCCTTGACTGATTCCTCGACAGATTCCTCGACTGACTCCTCCACTGGTATCTTGACTGATTCCTAAACTAATTCCTTGACTGATCTATCAACAGTTTCCTCGACAGTTTCGCCGACTGATCTATCAACATTCCTAGACAGTTTCCTCGACTGATTCCTAGACTGATCTATCCTCGACAGGCTCGTCGACTGATCTATCAACAGATTTCTCGACAGATTCCTCGACTGATTTATCCTCGACAGGCTCGTCGACTGATCTGTTAACAGATTCCTCGACAGATTCCTCGACTGACTCCTCCACTGGTATATTGACTGATTCTTAAACTAATTCCTCGACTGATCTATCAACAGATTCCTCGACAGACTTCTCGACTGATTCCTCGACTAATCTATCAAAGGATTCCTCAACAGTTTCCTCCACTGATTCCCAGACTGATCTATCCTCGACAGGCTCGTCGACTGATCTATCAACAGATTCCTCGACAGATTCCTCGACTGATTTCTGGTTTGATTTCTAGACTGAGTCATCAGTCTATCAGCAGACCTCTCAACCTTTTCCTCAACTGGTTTATTAACAGATTCCTCGACAAGTTGCTCTACTGTTCTATCAAAAGATTCCTTGAAAGGTTTCTCGACAGATTTTTTGACTGATTCCTCGACAGATTCGTCCACACATTACTCCACAGATTCCTCCACAGACTCCTCGACAGACTCCTCCACACACTCCTCGAAAGACTCCTCGACAGACTTCTCGACAGATTCTTCGACAGATTCCTTGACAGATTCCTCCACAGATTCCTTCACAGATTCCTCCACAGATTCCTCCACAGATTCCTCCACAGATTCCTTGACAGATTCCTCGTCAGACTCCTCGACAGATTCTCTTAATCCGTTGAAAAAGATCAGATTACCTCGATTTGAATATCCCATTTAAAGTAAATAAAACAAAATATTATATAAATAGTACTTGTAATATAAAGAAAAACTTGTCTCTATATGGAAAAATTAATGAATTTAATTAGAATTTTTTTTTTACTTCCTGATAGAACGAGTAAGGCAAAAACATAAAGAGCATAAAAAGTTGAATCATTAAAAAAATTCGAATTTCTAATGGGATAAACAATTGCTTATAGAACATTTCACTACCCAGTGGACAAAGACTAATTGAATTTGATTTATTTATTCGAAATTATATCGACTCCCTCCACTCAGCCCTTTCTGCTGAAAGTGCAATTAATGTTAAAAAAAAAAATTATAAAAAAAAAAACTGGTTTCAGTAGATTCATAAACTATTTATACCAAGAACTTGTTTGGACCGGCTTGCAATTTCGTAGACAGATTTTTGCATATATAGATAAAGATTTTTTTTTTTTTTACTTATTTCGTCTTCTTCTTCTTCTTTTTCGTCTTCTTTTTGTGAAGCACGTGAACAAAGCTTAACCGAAAACGCTTTGTTGGCTTGAAGAGAAAAGGTCGTCTTGACAAAGCCACTGAGTCAGTCTAGCAATTGGAAGCTATTAGAAAAAATTCTTAAACCACTTCAAGGTAATTTCAAATACCCTGCAAATGAAAGGTTCTAAACAAGCTGTCAAATATTACAAATCTTAACCACTTAAGAATTATTGAAATACCCTGTAAGAGGGCTTCTTTCGAAGACCACATCGAATGTAGATCTCAAAGGTCTTGGAGAGTTTGTTGAGTTAATAATAATTAAATGGACCTCTAAGTCAGACAAGGATTGAAATCATAATTAAAATTGAATTAGAATTTGAAAGACCTGTAAAATGTTGCTAAAAAAGGTTTGGGAACTAAGGGGAGCTAAATTAAATGACTTACTGTATTGGCTGAGAGAAATAGTTGAAAGACCCCATAAGAAATGATTTATTAAAGGATTTATAACAATTATTAAATAATAATAAGGATTGAATTAGAACCTGAAAGAACTGTAAAAGGTTTCAGGAAAAGAATCAATTCAATAAAATACAAGAAAAACATTGATAGACCCTATAAGTCAAAAGGCTATACCAGAAAACGAATATAAGAATAATGAAGATTGGATTATAATCTGAAAGTCCCTGAATTTATTGAAATAAAAAGGAATAGTTCATCTCTCAAGTCCCTTCGTAGTCCCAGGGTATCTGAGAGCCGTCTAAGCTGGCTCTTTTTTTAGCAGCCCAACGAAGCAAATAATGAAGATTGGATTAGAATCTGAAAGTCCCTGAATTTATTGAAATAAAAAGGAATAGTTCATCTCTCAAGTCCCTTCGTAGTCCCAGGGTATCTGAGAGCCGTCTAAGCTGGCTCTTTTTTTTAGCAGCCCAACGAAGCAAAAAAAAAGTTAAAGTTAAACGTCTGGTCAAAAGTCAACAATGTGAGATCTTGACTATTGAATAAAATTGCAAGAAATCTACACACACACACACACACAGATATAGAGACACTCAAACAACAGGTAACTATTATAGCCAGTGCCACTGTCAGGGAGTTGTTGTTGAAGTCGTTTTCTTTATTATTGTTGTTGTTGTTGGGATGCATACAAATCGGATTTTATTGTCAACCGTTTCGATTTTCAAGACGTTCTGCCTTTTGTTTTTTTTTTTTATAAATGATTTTCTACTCTCTCGATGAGTTTCTCTCACTTCCATCTGAGAGCTAACTCAGTTTTGACTCAGGTTTTTATCGGTCTGACTGGGGCGCTGGGCAGGGTAGGGTTGGACCGGGTAAATCATTGCACTTAAGTGCCATTATAAGCATCCGATTTATAATGCACAAGTCATGATTACTGTTATCTCCGAGCAACCGGTTTATTTTTTTTAGCATGCCTACGTGGAAAACGTAATTAAAGGTAAAATAATAATATTAATAATAATAATAAGACAAGCGCAACTCTTAGATACTCTTATTGTTTCAAATTAAAATTAAAATCATAATTAAATAGAAACATTTTATTATTTAATAACAAACAAAAAGAAAATAAAAATTTTTCATTGGAAAAATATTCCAAATTACATAAATTTCACAAATTTAAAAACAATTTAGTACAGTTTATTTATTTTTCTTTCCCCCCCTTATATGTTAACTCGTATTCCATTATAAATCCACAGGCAACTAGTAGCATTTGGCCAAGTTGAATGTTATCAGGTTTCTTGCTTCATTTTTGGTCTGGTAAAAATTTGAAAATATCAAATAAACTCGGGTCACTTGGTCGCTCCGCTGGCCAAGTAGTTCGAGAGATGACAGGAATATTCATTGAGTAGTTGTTCCTCCTTCACCAGAGGCAAATCCAAATAGTCCTCGTTATTGGTGAGCAAATCCTTTTGGAAGCGTTTGTAGGCCTTGAAGGAATCCATTTCCTCTTTAGCCTTATTTAGGACTGTATCTATGAGAGAGGCGGAGAGTGGTGTAGGCGACAGGGCCGCCGACGTGGTGGGTCCATCGGAATTCAATGAGCTGACCAATTTGGTTAACTTCTCCACAGTACATTGCAGTTCGTCTTCACTCTCAAAGGCTTTCAGTAAGTGTTCGATGGCACTGTCCAAATTGTTATGGGTGGACTCCAAGGCGGCACGAGCTGCTTCTACATCAAAGCCCAATTGTTGCAAGGCTTCCATATAGTCAGGATTATAGACAGTGGGAGGGCTGGACAATTGCCTCGAAAGCTCAACTGAGCCAGTTTGTAAAAGATCCACCTGGTGGGAGAAATTAAATTTAATATAAATAAAAATTTAATAATCCAAGAAAAAAAACGACTCACCGCCTTGGTTACATCGTTCTTACTGAGACGCAGAGCATGCACAGCCAACTGACGTTCAAAACCCATGTCAATTAGGCGACAGACACTGCGGGGATTCACCCAATCTTTCTCATTAGCCAGGCGTCGATTCAGTCGTCTTTCTGCCTGCGATTCCTTACGGTTTTCTTTGACCCTTTGCTTGCGTTCCTGGATGAATTGCAGCGCCTTATCCACATTGCCAGAACAAGAGCGCAAGGCGAGACGTGCCTCGGATACATCGAAACCCATTTCCACCAGAAAAACGAGCTGTTGGTCATTGACTTTCAGCTCTTTGAGTGTGGCGGCCGCGGCCTCAAAGCGCTCATAGGCTTCATCGCGGCGATTCTGATGGAAAAAGACTACGCCCTGAAGCAACTGCAGCCGCATGATTAGAGCCCTTTCCGGACAGGCGATACCCTTGAGAGCATATAGACGGGTAAAGTTTTCGCCATAGCTGCGTCGAAAGTTGCGCTCGCAAATCTCTAGTCGACGCTCGGCATCCGGCAACTGGGAGACATTTTTGAGGCAAAGATAGCACCAGACAATGTCCATGTTCAGCAAGGCATAGTTATCGACGGATTCGAGAAATTTGGAATTGCTATGTGAAAACTTTTCATCTGCCTCGAGGAGCAGCAACAAGGCCTCATCGTAATCCTCGCGATGCATGGCCACCCGAGCCTTTTCACATAGGCCCATGGCCGTGACCAAGGAGCGATTCTCGTCGGGCGGTAGGAACACCGGATTGCCGTCCTGATCCTCGAGTTGCATTAGCTGCATTCCGGAGGCTGCTACGGTCTCCACATCTTTGGTGATTCGGCTGATGCGATCGTACAACGCCTCTTCTTGGCCATTCTCTTGGCCCACAAGCACAAGGAGCTGGTGATTGTTTCCTAAATTTTGGGCGGCTAGTGTGGAGTTGGGTGAAATAATTCTGCCTGCTGAAATACACTTGACATGACTAGAATCTTTGATGTGAAGCTTGGCTGCAATTTCCTGTTGCAATGTTGAGCCTAAGGCATTAAGATCACACTTGATGTCCAACATGCTGGTGGTGCCGCCGCGTTTGTCTATACGACGTACTTTGAAAGTGGCCAGGCCTGTTTCATTAAATTCCTTTCGTGCTGCCAGTTTCCTCAAGGCATGATCCTGTAGCTCGGTAAGCACGCATTTGCACCTCGAGCTATCAATGTCCAGAGACTGGGAAAACTCTTCGGCTAGCCGCTGTAATCAGAGTAGAGATGTTAGATAAAAATTGTAGCCACGTGTAGCGAACTTACCTCCATTTCAACTTCTATGCAGCCCAGGCCTTCGGAATAGTAGGGCTCTTCCCAAAGCTTGATGCCCTGGGACTGCAACTTAGCACGCAACTGGATAAATATGTTATCTATATGAGACATCTTATTAAACAATGGTAAACACTTTCTCGTTCAGCTGCTGGCACTCTTGTATTTCTTTGTTTTTGGTTTACTCAAGCTGCATCTGCACAATGACTGCGCATTTCATCAGATGTGAAATACTACGACTTATTTTTTTGTTTTTGTGATTTGCGTTCTTAAATTGTGCGTACACGTCACTATAAAATACGTGGCCAATAACAAAAATATAAAGCAATTTGGAACTTTGTACAAACAAAAAAAAAATGCGTGCTAATGTTTACTATTTCCGCAGCTGTGAATTATCCCAAATCGGCCAGACTTGCATTTCATTCGCTGTTATCGATAATGACGAAGCAATCAGCTTATGAGTGTGTAACAGACAGAGTTGTATTAAGCGCTCTTTTTTTTGAAATTTTATTTCAATTGAATTGTTTTAGTTTACAAACAGTAAATAAAATATTCCTTTAAATTTTTAAAGAAATGTAATAAGCAAAAAGTTAATAATTATTAAATAGTTTGAATGTTTGTTTTTTTATTGTTTTCTTTTTCATTATATTTTATAAATTATGTTTTTTGTAATTGTTTAAGCATAAAATAATTTATTTACTCATTTCAATCGTTCCTCTTTCATTCCCTGTTAAATATGTTAAATTTCCCCTTTATTTTCAGCAAACACCTGCCATGTGCCGGTTGAATGCGTTTTTAGGGGAAAAAAGGCTGCGCCTCAACTGTCAAAATTTTGAACTTGCTTGCATGGTGGTGGCTCTGTCCTTGCACACGAAAACTCATTTGCTCCACAGCGACGGCATAGAGCACACAACAACTAGGATACACAACGAAAAAATACTAAGACAAAAGATAATAAAAAAAAAAAAAAATTGGAAAAATCCTCAAAAAAAAAAAAAAAAAAATAACTAGAGAGCAACCAAATTAAAAGTGCAACTATTTAAATATGAAGAGTGAGTGCCTTAAGGTCCCGTTACAGACCCGAAGCCGACAAAATAAAAAAGATGTAGAGCTACGTACAAAGTGCATGGAAGAAAAACAAGAGAAGCGAGAAAACATAAAGAAAAAAGCGCACGTGCCGCCGAGCAACAAAAAGGAAAATACGCGACAAAGCTCAAATGTACGAAACCAGCAGAAAGTGCCAGGCGCATCTCAAAAAATGGCCGGAATTCCTGTGCAATCCGAAGCAGCGGATGCAGAAAAACAGCAAGAATCTACAGATGATGCTAGTGAAGTACAAACGCAACTGGAACAATTGGCTCAAATGTCTCAAAAGGACTTCGAACGCAACTTTCGACAGTGGATGGCAAGCGAGGGCCTAGCCCGGGAAATGCAGGCGCACTTGCGAATGGATCTTATTAATTCCTTTAATGGCACAGCACTAGGTTGGTAGCATCACATCACTCTGATACCTTTGGACTTCTTCTATTATCTTTTTATTTCGTCAGGTCAACAACTGGAGAAGCTTTGCCAAGCCAATCAGCAGGCCAATCAGCAATTGGGCTTGCTACTATCGCCAATGGCGTTGTCCCTGCACACGCTAGTTGCTGAATTTCTTTATTCCCAGAATTGCCACTATACGCTATCGGTCTTCTGCAGTGAGATGCCATTTCACCACACCCTGCCGGACTTTGAGACTCGAACGGCGTTTCGTTTCCGCAGTCCAGAAATAAAAGAGGTCTTGGCTGCCCTCCTCGGCTTGAATACCATCAACGAACCGGCCCCCGATACACTCAAAAAGGTCCATACAATCGTGGAGACTCACTACGAGAAATTGCATCAGTCCCTGCTGTTTGCCATTATCAAGACCCTGATCGATATCTATCGAAATCAGCAAGTGCATATTGCACATTCCGGAACCATGACAGATGAACCTAACGAACCGCCATGTGGCATGCGTTCGCGTTCCACTCAGACCCGTCCCATGGCCCCGGCAGACCCTAAGCAATCATCACAAAAAGCCAGTCAAACGGATCACTCAGCTGGAACCGAGGAGGCTCGCGCTGTTTTTATAGGTCCCCTGATGACAAAGGCCCTAAGAAATCTTGAACTGCAAATCAAAACATTGGTAAGAAATCTAAGTGCCCTCTCCACCTCTTGTGCTCCACCAGTGGAGGTGATTACGCAAAGTAATCTAGAAAGAATTATCAATCTAGAGCTGATTGAAAGGGAACGTCTAAGCCGTGAGGGTTTCAACGTTCCCTTTGACAAACCTGTGATGCAACATTTGTTGCCACCTAGGCAAACCTACTCAACTAAAAATAAACCAAATAGCTTAGTGGAGCCTGCTGAGCCTGTGGACTCAACAGTTGGACCCATTTTATTGCCTGCTGTATCGGCTTCGGTCCCACCAATACCAACCCTAGAGACCAGCCAGTTTGCCAGCCTGGTTTTGGTGCATGAGATGATGCAGCGTCTGCGGTTTGAGCCTAGCCCGACCACCAAAATGTTCTCGATGCTGGAACAGCTGGAGTCTCGGATTGGCGATATATCCGACTGTCTGATGACCCTGAGCAATGTCCTGAATCTATCTCTGGAACAAGAGCATTCGGTAGGCTGTCACAAAGGCTATAAGGCTGGTTATAAAGAAGGATTTTCCCATGGCCATTTCATGGGCATGCAAGAGGGTCAGAAAGCAGAGCAATTGGCACAACGCAAAAAGCCTGCCTCGCCAAGGCCAGCAAACATTGAAGTAGCCAGTCAGACCGCGTGTTCACATAAATGTCACGTCGGCATAACCACAGAAAAAGTGTACCAAAAGGATGCAGTGGTCCAGGTGAAAGCCACCAAGACCTATGAGCAATGGATTTATGAAATGTTGCATTCGGACAGTGGCCAGGTGTTTTTGGAGCGCGTGGAACTGTCTCTCAACAAGGCCCTGGAAATACAGAAGCAGCGCCTGGATGAGATCTATGAAATTAAGTTGCGTCATCATGTTGAGATGTTGCGACTGAACCAAAGGCAGAATTCCTGGCGGGTAAGGAAAAAAATTGATTAAATTTTTTTTTTTTAATAATTAAAATCTGAGCCATTACAGGATTTGTGTCGCAAGACAGAGCGTGACTCCACGCCAGAGTCGAAGGCTTTGGTGCACAAAATCTTTCGATTGTTGGAACACTATGAAGCCCAGCATCAGGTTCTCAGCGAGAAGATCCAAGAGACAGAGAAGGCTGCCAAGGCGGCCGCACGTATACAGCCCACCTGGACGGAAACACCCTGCTCCTCGCCACCCGAACTTGAGTCCAACTTTGTCAGCTCGGAAACATCTATGCTAGAGCAATCAAGCCCTTTCAGACCTCTGCCTGAGAAGCAGCCTAAAGTTGCGTCAGAAAGTGGAAATGC
This sequence comes from Scaptodrosophila latifasciaeformis, assembly GCA_037075145.1. NCBI lineage: Eukaryota > Metazoa > Arthropoda > Insecta > Diptera > Drosophilidae > Scaptodrosophila > Scaptodrosophila latifasciaeformis. The sequence goes on from JBAMCM010000429.1 coordinate 3,818,411, forward strand.
AATTGAGCCAGGCCAAGAACCACTGGCCGAGCCAGTCTCAGCCCCGCCCGTATTGCCTTTCTATCCATTCTGTCCGCCTCAGCCCGTGCCCTATCCAGCCTATACAAGTCTGCCCTACCAGTACCCTGGATCGCTGTTGACACCAGCCTTTAAGCCAGTCATGCATTCGGTGGCCACAAACACGGTGACGCCACAGCCAAATGCCCAGGTCCATCAGCAAAGCCAACAGATGTTTGATGATGCCCTGCTCAGTGCCAAGTAAGTTGTACTTTTTAAGAACTCCGAAGAGCCCCTCTTAATTTTTCGTTCTCCAGAAATCGTATGCGCGAGCTGGAGCAAGAGAGCGATATGTTGGAGCAGAGCTTTATGAATTACTTGTCAAAGGCTCGCAAGAAAGACGCCCTGACCCCGCACTTGCTTGAGCCCCGCACTCAGCAACGTCAGCAGATCCCTCAAGATTTTGATAACTTCTGCGACTCAAAAACACGCCCTGGTCACACCCAAATCGAAGTCAACGAGCCCAGCGAATTAGAAACACTTCCTACGCAGTTAAAGCTCTGCAATAATCTGATGACCGACGATCTGTCCATATCGGAATCCGAGGATAGAGACAGTTATCATTTCACTAATGCCATTGCCGAGGCTCGACGAAAACTCTTTGCCAAGCTTAATGTGCCCGACCAGCTGCCCAGCCAAAAGCCCCAGAACAATATAGACAACTGGCTAACGCCGCGGGCCCGGACCAGCCCGGTTTCTGATAAGGAGGCCGAGCAACTACTGAGCCAGCTGGAAATTAAGTTAAAACGACCTGCACTGCCTTCAACCCTGGAATTAGCACGCCAACAGATACTGGACGAACTAAATGAGCTGGACGAGGTCTCTAGTAGTGAGGCAGAACTGGATCTAAGTCGAGAGATGCTCCAGACCAAGTGGACAAAGAAACAAGCATCTACCTCCCTAGAGTCAAAAACCAATGACAGCGACATGGATTTGAAAGTAATTTGGTCCAAGCATATCGGGGATGGTGATCATGTGAACAATTTCACCAGCAGCAGTCCAACTATATCCATTTCATTGCCCGCACCCAAAAGAAACACTCAAAATGAAGTTCACAAGGCCAGCGAAAAGCTGGAGCGCTCCATGGCCAAAATGCAAAGACTCTTCTGCGCTACACACCCGATTGCCTCATCAGTACGACCTCTAAGTGCGCCCCCAGGCCTACCTCCAAGTCAATCAAATTGCAGCCTAGAAATGCCTGAAAGACCGCACACAGCTCCCAGTAATCTCTGCCTTATAGGGAACCCCAACCTTCAGGAGATTGCCAGCTCAAACTCTGATACCAGCAGTCTGGATTCCACCAGACCCCACATAAATTATATGCAACTGGAACGGATTGCCTATAGTGACCTGGTGATTGGCTCCACAGATCCAGATGCTATACCAGCCATTTCCAATCGACTCTCAAATCCAGAGCTAGGCTATACTCGCGAATTCTGGAACCGAATGAACTTCTGACCAAAACAGTATTTGATTCTGTCCTAGCCACTCTAGACTTGTGATCCCTTAAGACTGTCATACCGATGTATACAAGGATATATTTAAATCACTCCATTCATAGAATTAATTTAAATACATTCTCATACAGTTTACATAAAAATTTAGATATAACCGTATCTAAATTTGTGCCTATTTATCTATTTTTATATACAATAAAATATTACAACTAAAATTTATTTGTTTCCTTGGCAAGAAAGAATTTGGAATTACTTCTTATTTATTTTTATTATCAGCTCAAAATCAAAAGAATTTGAAGCCGTTTCAAAAAAAATTTATTTTAATTTTGATATAAAATATTCGACTTGAATTCTACAAAGTTTGTGAATGATCAATTCAGAACTATCGAAAATAAAGCATGAAATTCGTATGATTTAACTATTCTTCTCCTAAATTTTATTAATTTTGAGGACTTAATTTAAATGCTTTACTTATTTAAACTATTTTGAAATAATAAGAAAATTAATAATGAATATAAACATGACATTGCTTACACTTTAGCTGAGACGTACACAACTGTACTTTTACCTTTTGTAGACTCTTCTAGTCTTTTTCTATGTGCTTAGAAATAGTTTATGACTGAATATCTTTGGTGTTTTTTATTAAAGGACATTTCATACATGGCCACGACACACACAACTGTACTTCTGAAATAGGCTAACCCAATTGGATTTGCTCTGTGTACTTAGAAATAGTTTATGACTAAATATCTTTGGTATATTTATAAATAGAAAACTTCATTTTGATGTTAAACATTACACTTTAGCTAAGTCAAACACAACTGTACCTTTGACTTAGTAGAACAGAATTTTGTTGACTCCTTTTGACTTATGCTAAGTGCCTTTCGAAGAAACTGAATTTCTAAATCCAAGAAAGAAACATTGGAGACTGCTAAGGGGCAGAGAAGAGAGAAGTCTCTGGGAACCATCGACCTCTGTCTTATGTAAATTTTACATCTAATATTATATTAAACACACATTGAACATTTCTTAGAATTGAACAACGAACCAGACAATTATATCATTTAACATCAGAAACAATTTGGAACGTACCACTTTGATAATTGGTTTAGGTTTACATCAAAACATTTATCTATTGAACTGGACTATAATATGATATATGGAACCAATCTCTTTGGTATTTTAATCAAACACATCTTGATCAAATCAGATTGGAGAACACTTAAGAATTAATTCACATTTAGAAATTGATTATGGAAAAAATGTATGTATGTCCGGTTGCTTTAAACTGCCGTGCCGTTGAAAAGATCATATGGATCCGGAGTATGTCCACCGCCGCTGCCACTGCCCCCAATGCCAAAGAGGCTGGCATGAGAGCGTCGACGTTCTCGTTCGATTTCGTCCAGGTCAAAAGCATCGCTGACCGCAAAACTGGCACGTCTCTGCTGATCATCGAAAGCGTAGGCCCGTTGAAATTTCGGCGCCTGGGTCTGATGGTGATGATGATGAAGTAGATTGGAGCCAGCAACACTATTGCTGCAGCTGGTGACAGTGGCCGAGGCCACGTTTGGGGCATAAATAGAGTAGCTTGTAGACCTGTAATTGGAGGGCGAGGATGGTATGGCCGCCGGCCACTGTACCTGGGGCTGTTGCAGGCTAGACTTGGGCAGCGGCGAGGACGGAGCTGCCTCCTCGGAGGGCTTTTGCAGAGTCAGAGTGGAGAGATAGCGATTCTGCTGCTGCAGTTGCTGCTGATGTTGAACCATCAATTGGGTGAACCGTTGCTGACTGGCGCTGAAATTGCTTTGGAGCGAGCCCAGGCTATCCTGGGAGTCGGCCAGGCCCCCAGCCGAGGGTTGGCGTAAGAAGCTGCGCGGCAGAGTGCGACTCTGAGACTGCAGCACTGTGCCGTAGGGCAGAGTCAAGCTGTTTTCCTGGGGCAGACGCGTCTGAGAGCCACCAAAATGAGCCAGAGACCAGGCATCATAGTGGGCCGAGTCTAGATCGTAGAGGCTCTGGCGACAGTTGGCCTGCCGCTCATTATGCAAGGTGTGCAGGGAGAGATTCGAGTTGAGCTTACGCAAGTGACTATTGAGCTGAAGAGGCTCTGGTATGCAGATAGAGGCCCGAGGACGCTCTGACGCTCCATTCAAAAGGGGCCGCGGCATTACCAAGTGGGCCTGATCTGTGGTTTAAATAGGTCAAAATAAAGCTAAACTTTATTGGGACGATTGACTACATACCACCAATCATGTAGAGTTGCTCCTCGTCACCACCACTACGAAACTGCTTGAAACCATGTTCATCGCCGTCTTCATCATCATCGAACTGAGACAAGGGGCGGTGACGACTTTGGGTCTCCACGCCCAAAGACTCCTCATTTTGATCACTGCTTATATAGTATATATTCTTGGGCTTTGTACGCATTCCAGCCCGCTTACAGAACTCCTGGAAGAGCTCATCCTTGGTTTTGCGTATGCCCCTCTTGAGCCCACAGAGACGATGCGCCTGTTCTTCTTCAAGATTCTCATCTTCGTAGGAACCGCCATTGCCCACCAATAGAGGCAGACGATGCCTAGGAGCCATGACTACGGCCTGGCCCATGGGCTGTGTATTGGTGGCCATATTGCGTCGATTCTTCCGCACCAGGGGCGGCTGGACTGGCGTCGTGTAAATATCAGTAGTGGTGGACACCGAGCGTGTCAGGGGAAATTCCTGGGGTAAGTCCTCAAAGGTCTGTGTGGGACCTATGCGTACTGTTGAAGGTGGAGGCGGCGGCAGCTGTTGATTCAATGTACTCATGGGCTCGGTGGTGCACAACTCATTCAGCGATTTGGCAAAGCTGCGCGAGTGCAGATTACACTTGGACACGGCGGGCTTTTCAAAATAGAAACTAACCAAACAAAAAGATCAATTAAAACAAAACCAAAAGATTACTTAACCAACCCCACCTGTTATCCAAATCATTGTGCAGATAAAGATTCAAATTGGAACCACCAAAGGCCGACGAATTCGGATGCTTGCGACAGGCAAAGCCACCGGCGGGCAGAGTGTTGGCTACCGCGTGAACCTGATGCAGTCGTCCATTCATATTAGTTGGCCTTAAGGCGCTCCTCAATTGACGCTGCACTGAGGGCAGAGACTCCGTGCCAGTGGCTTGGCTCTGGCCAGTCGAATTGGAATGAACACCAGGCTGCTTGTAGCGCTTGTAAGACTCACTCAACGGATGTTGGCCCTCCTTGATTTTCTCCTGGATGTTGGTCACACTGAAGCATGGCAGACGCTGTGAGGGCAAACAAGACCAACATTAGATCTCTGAAACTTTACCAAGAATATACACTTTTTCATTTACACTCCGAAGCACTAAAACTGAATTTTAGTTGAAAACGAAGAGAGAAATCCAAAGAAACTTTTGTTGCAACTCGGAAATAATTATCAAAACTTCAGACTAAATTGTAGCTTTTTTCCAAGCAGAAAAAAAAAAGAAAACAAAAGCCGCGCGCTTGGATTAACCTGTAAGAGTAATGGCGGCAAAAGGTGAACTAGTTCCGCTTGAACTTAATCGTGCGTGGAGCGAATATTATGTTATTTGAAAAAAATAAGTTAACACTTAAATCGGTAATAATCAAAAATGTATGAACAGCAAGAAATAACTTAATCTGTTTTTAAATTTTTAAATTTAAAAAAAACCTGAAATTTTTACAGATTTGTTCATTAAAATATCGAAAATGAAATGAAGTTGATCTGGCATTAGCAAGAAATCATCAGACAGAGAGATGGACATGTCTGCAGCGACTTCTCCTAGGAGTCTCCGATATCCCCTTCTGTTTATCAAACTCAATATACCTTCAACCTTTTGGAAGAGGGTAAAATAAAGCTAGCCAAGCAGAGGGAAATCGAGTTTTCTTGCATAATTGAGTAGCCAAACCAAGTCAAAACGGAGTTGCTGATAAAATATGAAGCCCAAGCTTACGGATACAAATATATTGGCAGTGGCAGTGGCACTGCCACAGTCAGTTGGCAGCCAGAGCGGATGTGAAAATGAAAGGAAATTTTATAAGTGACTTTCTCTTCCCCCTCCACCTGACTCGCTCCTGCCATTTTGCATAATTACCAAAGGATGTGTGTGTCTTCAGTTTGCATTGGATTAAACAACCATTACGGCGCATTCCATAAAATCATAAGTAGAGATAAACACTTACACTATAGTAGCTGACCTCTTGAAGATTTATGTAGAGGAAAATATTCAAGACCCCGACAAATTCAGTGGCTATAAAGCCAAAGACAAAGAGAAAGAAACTCTGGCCGTAGGTCACCTTAAAGAGGGCCGGCTGAAGGGTCGAGCGCGAGCGTAGTTTCGATCCAATTTCAGCCTTCAAAATTGAAATATAAGCAATCAGGCCAATCAGCATAATGAGACCTAAGAAAACATAATACACACACATATATATATACATATATATAGAATAAATATATAGAATGTTATGTACTTACCGCTGACAATGAAGAGTATGCCAGCACTGAAATAATATAGATTATTTCGATGCGAACAGGTGGGTATAAGAAAGACAATAAAGCTGAGAATGAGAAAGATGCCGGCAACCAGAAAAATAGGACATGATTTGGTGACGGTATCTGCAAAATGGAAAAGCGCAAATTAAAACAATTTCCCCTCTGGCGCTAAGCTTATTACAGTCAATTCTTTCTCTTTCTCTATCTCAAATTCTCTCTCAATCAGGTTTTTTTTTCGCAACTTTACTAAAAGTCAATCATTTTAGCAACCAAGCCTAATTGGCTTCCAGGCAACTCAACTATAATAAACTTGACAATTTTAAATACAATAAAAAAAAAAATAAAAAAAAAATTTAGTTTGCTTTTTTGTTATAAAAAAAAAATTGGTTCCATAATGTCAATACAAAGTTTTCAATTGCCACCTGCGGCTATATAAAAGAATACAAGCAACAACAAAAAAAAAATATATATATATATATAAATATATATTTATGATTTTCTTTTTTGCCTGGCTTTGTGCGGCGGTTAGTAAATTGATTTTTCTGATGACACAACTCAATGGAAATTATGAAAAACATTTCGAATTGATTGAAAATGTAATGAAATTGTAAAAGAGAATCAATAAAATTCTCACTATTGCTCACCACACTTTTTCTCTTATTTGTTTTGTTTTGGAAAAATTCATTTCGAAAAAAGGACAAAACAAATTTTATTTTATTAATTTTTAGTACGAAATTGGTAAGCCAAAGGACCCCTTCTCTCTCTCCCTCTCTCTCTGTGATATCTTGATAGCAGCTGACACTTTGAACTAGTCAATTTTTTAGGAGCCCTGCTGGGCCGCCCTCCCCGAGCCCCCAGACAAAAGAAGGTATGAAAAAAAAAACTGATTCTTTGCTTACATAAACCCAGTTCGACTTAGGCAAAATTCTTGGTAAACTTCATAAATGAAAACCCCAAAAATACACAAAAGATATTCATTCATTTATTTTGAAGCTTTATGGCAAAGCAGAGAAGGTAAAAGCAAAAACTATTTATTCCGAATGGAATCATGAATTCATTAACTGAAATCCAAATCCCTTGCTCCTTTGGCTCCTTTTAATTTTCAAGTCCTATCATAATCGTCCTTCACATCGTAATCCACTTAGCATAAAGCTTTACTTTTTCTAATTGGCGCTGAAAACCAAAAAAAAAAACCCAAGAACCCAAGCAAAAAGCCGCATAATTCATTTCAATTCAAAAACTTCAGCCAGCTTCAGAAAACTTAAGTCTGCCTGCGAAAGTGAAAGTCTTCGACTTAAATGGGAATTCTCAATTCCTTTTCATTTTGGTTTTAATTTAAACAGTAGGAAAAATAAATTTTTAAATTTTAAATTGAATGAAAATTTAAACTGAAAAATATTTAAAGCTTTCAATTCTGAAATTTTTTCTTTATACTTGAAAGTCATTTTTTGAATCAAAATATCCACTCAAACTTAGGCAAAAATAACCATAAGTTTCAATCCTTGAATTCAAATATTTTACCCATAAATTTGGAGTAGAATATATCATTAGTCTCAGGTATTTTTCTATATATATATTCATTCTCTTCGCACAAAAATTTCAATTGAAAATTTCCAAACTGCACTTTTCTATAAGTTGAAAGACTTTTATAATATATCAAAAGATTCAGGCCTTGACAATAAATTTTCTATATATGATTTAAGTTATTTTTCCCCTTAAATATTACATCCAAAAATTAAGTATTTTTATATATAATTCAAGGTTCTTAATACGATGAAAATTTTATTAAAAAAATATCATAAGTTTCCGGCTCAAGAATCAGATATTTCTCTATGTATTTCAAGGTTCTAATTCCACAAGTTTCAGGACCTTTCTCCATATATTCAAAGGTTCCTGGCCCATCAAACTTGAGCAAAGAAATTCTCTATAAATTTTAATATTTTCATTTTCTTTTTTTTTTTTTTTTTATTTGGCAAATAATTTTGATGGCACTTACATGGAATGGCCGGGGTGGAATCATGTGGATCCGGCTGATAGCCCTCTTTGGGAAAGTAATCAATTTTAATGCAGCTGTAAGATTCCGTACCTGATAGAAATAAAAATTAAATAAAAGTATTTAATTGAGTTAATTAAATTAAACTCGGAGAAGAGCAAAAGGACTGCGAGGTCAGTCGAACAAAATTGAGTTGGCTGAATAAATCAACTCAGTGATGAAAGCTGGGGAAAAGAGCAACAAATTGACACAAGTCCTTTGAGTGAAGGCAGAGATTGAAAGGGTATTGGTAGTCAATTTGATTGATTGACTAATTGACTAATGATTCGCAAGTCAGCGAGAATTGTGACGCTATTTTCAACTGAAACTACAAAAACAAAAAAAAAATGTGAAAAAAAAGAATTGGAAACTTTTTTTTTGCAATCTGAATCGACTCATTAAAAACAAGCCAACCGTCAACACACACACACAGACACCCAGCTGGCCCACATGATGTATGCGCAACTTTTGTCTGCTCTTTGTATGTGCGGGCATGTAAGTAAGTGTGTGTGTGTATGTGTGTGGTCACATTTGTCTTCATTTTATTGCTGTTGCAACATGGTGAAGGTGCCAGGCAAAATTGCTTTTCTTCTTTTCCAACCCAAATCCAACCCAACCCACACACACACACACACACACACAGAGAGAGAGAGAGAGACAGCATCATCTCTATTCATATGTCTGGACTTACCTGACATTGTTGTGCACAATATCCAAAGACTCGATTTGGTATATTTGGTTATATAGGCTCCATCGTCTAGGGCATTAAAATTTGCCGTCCCATTGTAATTGGCATTTGGTAATTTTTCCTCAGTAAAAAGCCATTGTGGTCCCGCCAGAGCAGCGATAACAATGGCAACCGAAATGCTGCAATGCATTTAAGCTTAATATTATTTCACAACAACAACAACAACAAGAAGAGGTAAGTAAAATCGAAATATCTAAATCAAAATCAATATGGCAACAACATTTATGCCAGTAATTTTCTCATAGACAATTAAATGGCTTTATTTTAGTTACACGTAACATGGGTTTCTTTCCAAAAGTAATTAAGTCGGAAATGTTTGATTAAATAACTTAGCCAACTGACTGGGCTACTCATAAATGTAGGCTTGGTTTTAATCTGGGGAATATTTCGGAAGCCCTCTTTAAATTTATAATCAAAGCAAATGGCTTCGACTTGATTTGGAATTGGATTTTTGTGAAGGCAAAAACTGACCGGAAGAAATGGTAATGGTTTTGATTTCTTTAATTATTTTAAATTATTTATTTATTTATTTATTATTTATTATTTATTATTTATTATTTATTATTTATTATTTATTATTTATTATTTATTATTTATTATTTATTATTTATTATTTATTATTTATTATTTATTATTTATTATTTATTATTTATTATTTGTTATTTATTATTTATTATTCCTATTCTTTTTGTTAACAATTTTTTTATTCTTTAGCCTGTTGGAAATTTTGCCGATAGTTTTGATTTGCCAAATCAAATAAACAAAAATGCCAACAAAAACAACAAACATTTATGACCAAGCAGATGTTCGGTTTGATAGCGATTTCAAGCTGCGCAACCGAATTCTATGCGCGTTCAGCTTGCAAGCAAGCGGAACCCGACGCTGAAGAAGAAGAAGAAAAGGAAGAAGAAGAAATGAGTTGCGCGCGTCAAGTGAAATTTCCAAAGCAACTCTGACAATTCATTTTAAATTCTGGCAACCTAGAAGGTTTCAGTTAAGGCAAAAAAAAAATAAAACTGCTCAAGTAGGCTTTTGCATCTGCCGAAACTGACATTGTCAGGCGACAAAGTAATTTCGGTGCAGTACGTGTTTTATTATTTGACTGAACGGTTCGGTGGAGCTAAAAAAAAAAAAAATTAGGAAACCAAAAAAAAACTTTTTTTCTGATTGAAAAATATATAAAAATGCATAAGCTTCTATCAAATCGTTATAACAACAAGCGCGCTGAATTCTACGATAGATATGAAGGTAAGTAAAACTAAAAAAGAATATAAAAAAAAAATAAAAATAAAAAAATTATATATTATTTTCATTTCAGAGGCCCGCAAGGCTCATCCGAGCTTGCCTGAGCTCGAGCGTCCAGTAGAGCCGAAAGAAGGCGGCATTACTCTACGCAACTCCAGTCGCCTTTCCCAAAGCGACAAAAAGAAGGAGGTCGAGGCCTTGGGCGATGATTGGATGACCACAGATTGTCTCTCGATTGTGGTACGCCATTCCATTGAGGAGAGGACTGGCGTTGAGCTAATGCCAAAATATCAGCCAGATCAGGCTGTACATGAAATAAGCTATTGCACCACTACACAATCCTCCCCCTCTTCCAGTGGCCTTCAAGGCGATGAGAACAACAATCAGCCGAAGAAGAAGTATCTAAAGCCACCATTGGATGGGATGATCCAACCCAAGAAGCCCGACCCAACCATTTTGGATGTGCCTTGCCCACACGACGGCTGCGATGTCCTATTTGCCTCACGGTGAGCAACATTAAACACTAAGAATAAACTTAAAATTAAATTAATTGGGTTACTTTTTAGTCCTCTACTGTACGCTCATCAGCGCAAGGAGGGCCATCATGCCTGGGCTTTCAATTGTGATAATTGCGGCAAGGCATTCCGTACTGCTGGCTTCCTCAAGATGCACACTGAAGGTGCTTGCCAAAAGAATCAGAAGAAGCAAAACAAGAAGAAGTAATCCAAACTCAGCTCACAAAACACTAAACAAAAATATACAATTTATTTATTTTTTTTTGTTTTCTAATAAATAAGAAGGTATTCCTTTGACTGAACTTTGAACTATCACACGATAATAGGTGGAATTTCTTGAGGCCGTTAATACAACACGGCTAAGTGTGCAGTGATTTTCCCCAAGGCCTTTCACTTCCTGGTGATATCAGATTTGGCATTTCAGCGTCTTTTTCCAGCGTATTTTGGCGCGTCCATTTTGATAAAGTGTGTCCCCATTTTGAGCAGGATTAATTGTGTGTAAAAGTGTTACCAACACTTCAACCTGAAGGGTTGCATTTAACAAATTTTTTTTGAACTTTTGAAGAAATAAACTCACTTAACTCTTTTCTAATCAGAATAAAATTATTCTCAGAACTGCTTAAAAACTTTGGCTACTTCTGAAAAAATAGGTTGACTTGTCCGAATGAAACTTGAGGCAGCTTTGTTATCGGAACCAGTCGAATAGTGTCAACATATCAAATGGCTGTCATGAAATTCCAAGTTGTTTATATGAATACCTCAGATATTTATTGTTTAAACTAAAATTAAAATTGATATTTCTAATGTTTATAAGCTCATTTACAGCGAACTCATACCAACCCGAAACAGTTTTGGAAATACCTTTAACAATATTTAATAAATTGTATATTTATTGATAAGCATATATTTCTTATAGATGGATATAAGAATTTAATGATCTCTGAGATTTATTGTGTTCGATGGAAATGTATATTTGAGTTTTATTTTGGCTTGAACCAAATCTCTTTTATTTCTTAAATAAGCTCGACTTCAACTGGCACTTTGAAGGCTTAAAAAGCGTCCTAAGTCTCACTTGGCTGGATCTACCACCCCTTATATAGTCCCTCCATATCATCAAGATCATCTTCATTTCCATGAAATAATTATTTCTAATTTTAAGGAGAGTTAAATATGCCTACCAGGGTTCCCTCTTACGTCTGACTATAATAACTTAAAGATGTCATATAGCTCCTTAAAGGATTTACTGGTACCTCCAAAATTTGTAATCCAGTCTCTCTGGCTTTTGATGTCTAAGCTACTCAAAAAAGAAGTACCAAAGTCTTATCTCAACCGATCATCCATCATCATTCTGATGGCTTTCAAGTCCAACCAGATCGGCCTGGCTTAAATCTCCGACACTCTTTGAACGATCTAATTTATAGGAGATACTTCGAGTACCTACAGAAAGACACATAGACAATGTACCAAATTTATAGGTTAGGTTTCATCCATCATCATTCTGATGGCTTTCAAGTCCAACCAGATCGGTCTGGGTTAAGCCTCCGGCACACTTTAAACGATCTGATTTAAAGGAGATACTTGGAGTACTTACAGAAAGACCAAATTTATAGGTTAGATTTCTACTCTCTAACTCTTACATTGGAGTCACACATAGACCAATGTGTTAGATCCTTGGAGAACCAAATATATAATTTTATTCAATTTCTCAAGCACTTCGAAAAGAGTCTGTAATCTTCGGCTTACCGAAGATTCTTTCTCTTTGCCAATATCACAAAATATCTTTAATGACAAAAGTATGTCAACCTTGGTTATTTCCCTCCAGAATATCAGAAATATTTTCAACCAGAGATCAAAATGATATATAAATTATTATTTATTATTCATTTGGTTTAATTTCGAATAAAAAAAAAATTGATTAAGCTTGTTAAATTCGATATTTACCTGGCTGCCACAGGTGTCAGAAGCCACAAGTAGCCACCGCTGGAGCCCACAATGCTGGTGAGGCCAGAAGCTGTCACTGTGGCAGCACTTCTCTCCCTGGGACGAGTCTCCACTCCGCTAGAGAGAATCTGGACTTGTTGCTCTTGCTGGCGTTCTTGTTGGCGGCGTTGTGGTCGATTGTTGTTGTTGCTGTTGCTGTTGTTATTGTTGGTGTTGGCCTTGTTGTTGTTGTTATTGTTGCTGCCTTTAGAAATATTTTTATTATTGTTGTTGTTGTTGTGATTGTGGGGTAAATGATTTCTGGATAGATCTTTGAAATTGTGCATCATCGAGACGGAATTGAAGCCCGTGGCTGGAATGCTGCCGGAAATTGTATTGATGAGAGCATTCTGATTCTGTTGAGCTGTGGGCGTGGCTGGCGCCTCTTGTGAAGACGATGAACTGCGGAATTGTTGTAAATGTGTCACTGGCCGTATGCCACGCGGCAATGTTGCATACGGCGATTGTTGTTGTTGTTGCTGCTGATGTTGTTGTTGGTGTTGTTGAGCCTGGGCCGAGTTATAATTGTGTTCTATGGAGGCGGTGGTGGTCAGCTTATGAGCTTGTTGCTCGCAACTGTTACTCCGCACGGGCACACTTAATGAATTATTGTGGTTTAAATTGTTTCCCGTTGTGCAGGCTAGCCCATTCTTATGTTGTTGCTGTTGGTGTATATTGGCTTGTTGACTATGGCTATTGTTGTTGTTGTTGTTATTGTTGGTATATTGAGACAAGCCTGGCATATCCATATTATTAATACTTTGTGTCGAGGCCACACGAAACACACTCGGCACTGTGGGAAAGTCACGCATATTGTTTTCAATTTCTTCAAAAAAAAAAAAAAAAACAAACACACACAAAAAGGTTGCCTCAAATATTATCTAAAACCTAAAAGAAAATTATTGTATTAGCCTCACACACACACTAACACACAACACACACAGAGGCGCTGAGATCCTTATTAGAAAATCTAAAAAAAAAAATGAAATCAATTTTTTTCTGAAACTTAACCAGGCTCTTCTGGGGCATTTGAAGCAATTTGAGCCACCTTGGATTTTTCTATATAATTTTTTAGATTTTTTATTTTTCTTTAATCTAAGATTCCTTGAGATTGATTTAATTTTTCAAAGCTTAACACAAGGAATCGTTGACCCACTTAAAGACTTTAAGTGCTTTGCGCTACCTGTTTTATTTTTAGGCTTTTTTGGAAAATAAGAAAATCCCTTAGACCATTCGAATATTTTTTTGGTATTCACAATAAACAGAACAAACTTTGTTTTGAAGACTTCAAAGTTCTCAGGGATCTAGAAATATTTTGTTTTTTTGAATGTTTACGAGGCATATGAAAATTCCGCGCCAAAGTTGCTAGGTCTTAGTTTTTTGATTCTGCCAATAAAAAGGAGTGAATAAAATTGAACAATTTTAATTTTATTCCTTTTATATTTTAAAATTAAACAATTTTAAGATTTGCAAAAAATTTGTATTTAGAAAATTTCACTTTTTTTCTCAGAAGGCCGAAAGTGACTTGAGGCACTCCTCTCATCTTACAGGTAAGCCAGGTCTGCTATTTCAAAAGTCTTGATTAATTTGGGAAACAAAAATTTATTCAATTTTTTTTTTAATGATTTTTAAATAATTTTAAAATATTTCTGAGATTTAAGCAAAAAAATCCAAAACAAATCCAAAAATTTTTTAATTTCTTAATTTATTCCAGAGAAAATTACTCGAGCTTTGTTTGCCTTCCCATCTTTTGCTTTTCAACTTTTTTTCATTTTATAATTTCATTATTTTATTTTCATAAATTCGGTATTAAAATATAATGAACTCTTTTCTTTATTATGAAAAAGAAAATTTAAGTCAAAAGGCTTCAAGGCTTTTGCCAAGTTTTTCAAAACGTTTTGCAAGTCTTTCTAAATTTTTGACCTGGCTCTTTTTTTTCCTGGTAATTAAAAAAAACACGTGTTTAAGTCTTTTTGAATTGTGAACTAAATGTTGTTGGCATTGTAGGTGTAATTGGTGCATGTCTCTGTGTGTGTGTGTGTGTGTGTTTGAAACACTTTGCCCTCCATTAATTGCTGGAAATGATGTTGGCTGGCGTCGTTGCCTCATTAAATTACATTTTATGCAGCACTCAAAAAAAAAAAAAAAAAAATAGTAATAATAAAACACTTCAACACTTGAACATAAAAAAAAAATAAATAATTAATTCCGCATTAAAAAAAAAAAAAAAAAAAGTTACAAGTAATTTGGAAAAATTAGACCAAACGACAAGGAAATTTTTGAGAAACGCGCGCGCCTTTTTCGCACAGACAACAAATCGACTCGGACTACTTTTGGGGTATTTTTTTTTTTTTTTTTAATTTAATTTTTTTTTTATTTTTTTATTTTTATTATTATTAAATTGGTTTTGCCGTCGCTTACAGAGAGTTCTGAGTACGTGTGCGTTGTGCCAGAGAACTTACGGTTGACTAAAAGCGCAGCAGCCTCCCAAATGGCTAGCCAGCGAGTCAGCAGGCAGGCAGGCTGGCCGACCCCAAAGCACGAAGTGTGCCAGCCCTGGCAAGGGTATGAAAACGAAGGTAGGGGATTCGTACGATGACTGGGTGAAAAGAACACTGAAGATGACGAGGCTGCTTCGTCGAATCGAATCGAATCGAATGGAGTGAAGTGGAGTTGATTTGGGTGGCGTTGGCTCAGTCAGTCAGCCAGACAGCTAGTAACAAGAAGAAGAAGAAGAAGAAGTATAAGAAGAACAACAAAGACTGCAACAAGCAGACATTTGCAACTTCCGTTGTAAGCTAAAACTGAGTTCCGTTCGATAAGAGATCCTTGGCACCTCATCGAGTCGACTCCTTTTTTTGGGCCCGGCAACATCTGCTATTGCACTTCAGATGCAAATCTAAGCATTTATTGTTGTAGTTTCTTTGTCTTTCATTGTCTCGTTTATTTAATTCAATTCCCTCACATGTGATTGAGGCAACTCGACGCTTTGATTGCTCCACATTTTCCAAATAGAAATGACTCTGCCCAACAGCTTCAGACTGTCTAAGTAGTTAAGCACAACTGTACCTAAGCGCTGCAACAAGAAATTGAAAGTTTTACTAGACCAAAGAAACAAGGAAATCAAAGTGAGAATGAGAGAGAGTGAGAGCCCCAAAGCAAATACTCTTTTCATTATTTCTAATTGAAACTTATATAGAATTCGATCAGATTTCGATAGCTTTAAAATATGAAAGATAAGTTTCAAATAAACTTGAACAAAGTCAGAGATAAATTGAATATAGAGAAAGAAAAAAAAGAGTATAAAAAAATTTAATGCCTAAGAAAAGTTGAAAGAGAAAAATGTGAGATTAGAAAAGTTTGCAAAAGAAAATTGAGAGGTCAATAAAAAGTAAGCATTAGCAAAAGCTCATCTATAATAGTTTACTAAATGAAGTAGAAATTTTCTTAGTTTTATGCCAACTTGAGTTACTCAAAATATTTGCAAAAATTTATAGTCAAAAAAGGGTTGGCAAATATACAAATATGATTAAGAAAAGAAGTAAACTTTTAGGGCTCAATAAAAAAAAAGAGGTTTACTTTTTGGAAAAAACCCAAAAAGTTATTCTTTATTGCAATTAAAAGGACTTTCAAAATATGAATTGAATTAGTGGTTTCCTGGAGAATTTATCATGACATTTGAAAGTTTCTAGATTTGGTCGATTTTGGACCGGAGTGGGTCCATTTGAGGGGCTTCTCAGGGGCTTCCGATTGAGGCGATAGGATATGAAGTATACAGAATCACAGTGGATCTCAGAGGCCTCTGAGTAAATTGGTCTTCTTCTGGGAGATAGGCTATACTTTCTATAGGATATCAGTGGGTCTCAGTGGGTCAATTTGAGGGTTTAGATCTCAGGGTCATCCGATTGAGTTTGTTTTCCCCTAGGCGATAGGATATGAAGTATACAGAATCACAGTGGGTCTCAGAGGCCTCTGAGTGAATTGGTCTTCTTCTGGGAGATAGGGTATACTTTCTATAGGATATCAGTGGGTCTCAGGAACCTCTGAGTGGACTTATCTTAACCCGAGTAAGAGGACATATATGGTTCTGTATCACTTTGGGTCTCAGAGGCTCCTGAGTGACCTTATATAGGATCACACTGAGTTTCAGAGAACCAGGTCAGCCCCTAGGATATAGGGTAAATGGAGACCTCAGACACCATAGTGAGTCTCAGAAGCCCTCGATGGACCTGGTCATTCCCTAGGAGAAAGAATATTATACCGGATCACGTTGGACCTCTTCAGCCTCAGACAGCACTTGTCCTCCCTGGAGGGTTAGAGTATTAATTACACATGACCACAATGAGCCTCAGAGGCCTTCGATGGACCTGGTCATTCCCTAGGAGAAAGAATACCATACCGGATTACGTTGGACCTCTTTGGCCTCAGACAGCACTTGTCCTCCCTGGAGGGTTAGAGTATTAATTACACATGACCACAATGATTGACCCGGCCTACCCTGAGGATATATAATTTACAGGCCCTCAGGACCTCTCAAACCTAAATTGATTTCATTATTTAATCATTCAATGCAAAGCGCCAGCGAGTGGCCCTGTCTTTTCTTTCAGAGTTTTGACTTGTGACCCCCTCGTGGACTTTTCCAAAAAGCATACCAAATCAAAGCTATAAACTTAAAATTGCGAATTGTATCTTTTCTAAATTGTCATTTAAAATTTAACATGTGCCTGGCATTTCCACGGCTGTCACACAAAACTCTTATTCATAGTTCGAGGAGGTCGAGAAAAGCAACAAAAAATACAAAAAAAAAAGGCCATGTAAAACACACGAAGAGACAAACAAAACAAAATGCACTTAGGCTGCCTAACATAAAATTAGCAACTCACTAATACACACGCGCGCACAAGTTGAACGGTTGACAGGACCACCCACACACACACACACACACACACACACACATACACAAGCGCAAAGCTGCAACACTTGACAAAGAGCCAGGGAAAGTAAAGCAAAGCAAAAAAAAAAAAAAAAAACAAGGAGGGGTGCATTTTTTTAAAGAACAACAACAAATGGCAGGGAAATGTAACAACAACAACAACTACTACAAAGGACTCTTGTTGATTTTGTGCAACACACAAATGAAATGCAACAAGCCCGACGCAAAAAAAAAAACGGCAACAACAATAAAAAGGCAGCAACATTTCCAGCGTATTTAGACGAAAAGTTTTCTGAAATTGTAAACTCTGAACTATTTAAATATACAACCAACAAACACAAACACAAACACACACACATACACACACGCACACATCGCAGGCAGCATACGCAATGCAGCCATTCATGGAGGGCAATTTTCATTGCATACTTTTCAGCGCGGCGCATCATTTTCAATTTGTTTAAGCTCGCCTTATCAGTTGAATATGAAGTTCTGCCTGCAATAGATTCAAAAAAAAAACTGGTTCAGGCTTTTTGACAGGCTGCCTTAAATCAAATTTTAAATTCTTCTTTTGTTGAAAAACAAAAAAAAAAAAAGTCCAAATAATTCCGGTTTTTTTTTTCTAATATTGCCAGCAGACAAGAGTTTGACAGGAGCTTTAGCAATGGCGCCGAAATATGAAATATTTTTGACACTTTACTAACTTCAATTAAAATGTTCACTTGGATGTTTCTATGTATGTGTGTGTGTGTGTGTGTTTGCCAATATTGATTGAGTCTGCTGACTGGGCAAAGGCAATCGACAGGCTAGACCAAACACAGTGACACACTTATTCAAAAAATTAAAAAAAAAAAAAATACACACACACACACACACATACACCTTATTTTAAATAAAACAAAATAAACAGGGTGGCCCAATTGAAGGACTCTTGTTTCGAGTGGGTCAAGGAAATTTCAATTAATTGGAGAATTTTTTCCCAAAAATTTCTTTTCAATTCGAACTTTTTTCAAAAGTGTTCTTTAAATTTATTAAAACATTTTTCACTCTATTTAATTCGAGTCAAATTAATTACCACCCCTCCCACCCCCTCCACTCTCAAACAAGCCTTCAGGCCACGCGCTTTGTTTCGAATGTGTTTAGGAAGGCTTGGATTATCCCAAAACGCCTTAGGCCCAAACACATTCACAGATTAACTAAAAAACAAAAACAAGAGCAGAGTAAAAACTGCATAAAAATATTGCAACGAAAGTGCTGGGGCTTCCATCAATGCCCTAAAGTAAATTTCAAACAAATCAAAATGCAATTTTCCATGATTTCAATCAATTTTTTTTTTTTTTTTTCCGATGAAATGTGAAATGCTAAAATGTTTGTAAAAATATCCCAAGGGACAATTGCATTTTGCAACGGAAACAATTGAAACTGCACCGTTTTTGGCTTGGAAAAAGCTTATTCGATATTTCATAAATAGTTTGGTTAATTTCTTTAATCTTCCAAAGGTTTGAAAGAAAAAATCTTTGAGATTTTTAATTAAAAAATGTTTACTTTGTTTTTATAAATTTTCAAGAATATCTCAAGGCTTTCGGTCTGAATTATTATCTCAAGTGTCAGAGGGAAAGGATATCCAAGAAATAATACCCAGACAGAATCTAGATAGTATTCAATGACTGAACCTAAGCCTCTAGGTTGAACCTGGGATCTCAAGAGTCAGGGGGCAAGGGTATCCAAGAAATAATACCCAGACAGAATCTAGATAGTAATTAATGCCTCTAGGTTGAACCTAGGATCTCCAGAGTCAGGAGGAAATAATACCCAGACAGAATCTAGATGGTATTTAATGACTGAACCTAAGCCTCTAGGTTGAACCTGGGATCTCCAGAGTCAGGGGGAAAGGAAATCCAAGAAATAATACCCAGCCAGAATCTAGATAGTAATTAATGCCTCTAGGCTGAACCTGGGATCTCAAGAGTCAGGAGGAAATAATACCCAGACAGAATCTAGATGGTATTTAATGACTGAACCTAAGCCTCTAGGTTGAACCTGGGATCTCCAGAGTCAGGGGGAAAGGAAATCCAAGAAATAATACCCAGACAGAATCTAGATAGTAATTAATGCCTCTAGGCTGAACCTGGGATCTCAAGAGTCAGGAGGAAATAATACCCAGACAGAATCTAGATAGTATTCAATGACTGAACCTAAGCCTCTAGATTTGAGCCTTGTATTCTCAGTGTCAAGTATGTATAACCTGGGAAATGTATTAATTTGAGATTCAGAATATATAAGAAAAATATTCTAGAGTCTTATAAATAAAACCCAGAAAGAATCCAGGCACTGACTATTTTCTGAACCAAAGTCTCAAGGTTGAAACTTAAACTTAAGTTTCAAAATATTCAGCTTCTAAGTCAAGATTATCTTGGGTAGAAATTAATTAAATTTTCGGCTCAAGAAATAATTAACTGCCTAGATGGCATCTATATAATGTGGTCTAAGCCAGAACCTTGATTCTCAGGCCTTCACAATTCAGGAATAATCGGATTAAAACATAGACTGAAATGGGTTTTGTTCGAAACACCCTTTATTGTTTCACCCTTTCGAATCATCCAGAAGTCCAGAAGGATGTACATGGACTGACAGGATTTCAAACAGTTTCTCACACACACACACACACACACATGCATGCATTTTCTCTCATGTGTGTTAGCTGATTAGCGAGTGAGTTCTTGTTATCCTTTGTTTCTGCTTTTGTTGCTGTTGTTGTTATTATTATCGTTATTGTTGTTCTTGTCGTATTTGGTGTGATGTGAAAATTGTTGAGCAATTAAGTTTATTGACCAAATGACTGGGGTCTGTGGCCGTTGCCAGTAAGCCACACTTCAATGCCTCGCTGACCTACTCACTGATAACCGAGCTGAGCACGTGCTTCTCTCTAAGCTTTTGCCCCCTCCCACCCCCCCCCCCCCACATCCCATCATATCTCTATGCGAAGAGTAGTGAAGCGTGGCCAGAGGCAAATACAAAAACGAAATAAGTCGACTCTTTGACCGGTTTTTGCTTTGGTTTGTTGCCCATCAAAAACATTTGAAGCTCACCTGAACCAATCCAATCCGGTTCAGCCCTATCCAGCCCAGTCCGGCCAATGAATCCTATTGCCAGTAGGATGAATGAATGTTGAATGCTGAATGCCAAATACCTTGGCATGCGTTTCGTTGCATTGCGTTCCTTTCCTTTCGCTTTGCTTTGCTTTATGGCGCGATGGGGTGCGGAGGCGGAGGGGGAGACGGAAGCGCTGGCACAGCCGGAAGCGGAAGCAATTGACAGACTGGTCGACTGATTGACAAGCGACCAGGCTTGTCGGTTGTTTATTAAATAACCTTAAATGGTTTAAGGCAACACACAAAATCCGTGTCCAAGTTTAAATCAGTCCTCTGAAATATTAGCAAACCAAGTTGATGCTAAAAATAGCAGAGAACCAGAGAATATTCCAGTTTTTTTTTTTTTTTTTCTAGGAGTCATCCTAGCCGAACCAGCTTGCTGTGTAACTAGAACGGAAGTGTGCAAACCAATGTTGGGTGTGCACACTTTCAACACACCGGAAAGAGAAGTACAAAATGGACCAGGAAAGCAATAAAGGTCACACTCACAAAAGGGTAAAAATGAAACAGAAAAACGAAAGCATAGGCAAAACTCCAACTTTGACAATCCAAAAAGCAAATGCTCTTTTCTGAAATCTTTATAGATCCAAGCCAAAAGTGAATGGCTTGGAATATCACATTCCTCGATCCAGAGCAGTTGAGAAGTTCTTGCTCTTTCCGAAACTCTTTTCTGTTCCAAAGCTAAAAGGACCGAAACACATAAGGCGAAAACTATATGATAAGGCAATATATAAACCAGATCAGAACTGGTACTCGTATATATCTTTAAGAATCTGAAGAGCTCGCGTTCTTTTCGAAGATCTGTTTTACCTTTCAAACTATATGATAAGGCTATATAAACCAGATCAGAACTGGTACTCGTATATATCTTCAACCAGCTGAAGAGCTCGCGCTCTTTTCGAAGATCTTTTTCAGCTTTCAAAGTTGGACAAACATCCAAGATATATAAGGTAAAAACTTTAGGCTATATTTAAACGATCCAAACAAGAATCGGTCTATATGTGTGCAACTCCTATTTTATTAGATCCAAACCAGAATCGGTCTATATGTGTGGCATTCCTATTTTAACAGATCCATATCAGAATCGGTCTATATGTGTGCAATTCCTATTTTAACAGATCCAAACCAGAATCGGTCTATACCTGTGGCATTCCTTTTTTAACAGATCCAAACCAGAATCGGTCTATATGTGTGCAATTCCTATTTTAACAGATCCAAACCAGAATCGGTCTATATGTGTGCAATTCCTATTTTAACAGATCCAAACCAGAATCGGTCTATATGTGTGGCTTTCCTATTTTAACAGATCCAAACCAGAATCGGTCTATATGTGGGGCATTCCTATTTTAACAGATCCAAACCAGAATCGGTCTATATGTGTGACATTCCTATTTTAACAGATCCAAACCAGAATCGGTCTAAATGTGTGGCATTCCTATTTTAACAGATTCCAACAAACCTGACCGACCGTCGAAATTCTATTCACAACTTCCCTGGTATTTCTTCAGGTATAAAAATGTATATACTCAGTTAGGCTTTGAAAAGTGTATAAGAAAGGACAGAAACTATTGTAATAGCAATTGAATTTTGTGGTGAAAATTACATTTACCATTTGACATTTTAAAAAGCTAAAGAAGAAAAGTAAAGTTGCTATTGATTTGATTTGATTGGTGAATGCTTCTTCTTTTATCCAAGCAAATAATAATATCAATAAATAAAATGTCACAAAAATGTGTTTTGGATTTAAATAAAAGTTTGAAAGCAAGCAAAGAAAGGGTAATAAAAGTGAGAGGAACAAGAGAGACTTGTGGGATTTCTGGATTCCTTTATCCTCCTTTATCCTCCAATCCTTATCAAAATTTTTGAGGAACTCTTAAAGCTTGGGACATTGGCTTGATCAAGAGTTTGTCAGTCAGTTGGTGCTTTAGTTTCTCAGTCACAGTTTCCATGTCAGTCAGTCAGTCAGGTATGAAAAGTTTTATATATTTAGCAATGGAATGTGCTTCATTTTATTGTCGAGATGTGAGGGGTTTTTTTTTTTTTAAAACATTTCACCCCGGCACATATCAACACATCCACACATCCACTTGACTGGTTTTCGTAAGCGACCTGCCCTGGCTTGGCCCAAGTGTTTCATGGAGTATTTATAAAAAGCAAGCTCAACACGTGACCATTAAGTAACCCAGAGAAAGAGAGAGCAAAAAAAATGGGGTGTTAACACGTGCACACACATGAACCCCTTTATAGATACCAAAAGAAAATCTCTAAGCTTTCCCCTAAGTGGAAAATTCCAAAAAAAAAATTAAAAAAAATAAAATAAAAAATCGCTTTGAAGTTCTGCTTGATAGCAATTAGGTGAGCGCTGAACAATATGTAATAGTTTTTATACCATCTTCCTAAGCCAATAGCTACTTAAAGTCCCTAAAGTTTCCCTAATTTGAAGGTGGGAATTTGACAAGGTTCGGGAAAATTCTGCGAACCATTTTGATTCCCTTGAGAGAAGAACTCATCATGGAACAGACCAGTCCACGCTCTGAGGTCCATTAGAGTCTCATAATCCCAACCTATATCGAAATAAAATCCCTTTGAAGTTCAGGTTGATGGCAATTAGGTGAGCGCTCAACATCTTATACCTTCTTCCTAGGGTGATAGCCACTTGGAGCCTCCAAAGTTTCCCTATTTTCAAGTTGGGAATTTGACAAGGTTCGGGGAAACTCTGCGAACCATTTTGATTCCCAGTCCAAGCTCTAAAGTGTTCCATGATAATCCCAATCTAAATCGAAATAAATAGTATCACCAAATCGATTAAGCCAAAGTCTCTACAAACTTCAACTTTTGCCTAACCAGGCCAACAGAGTCAGCTAACTGACTGACCAATTGACTAACTCACTCACTCACTAACTGACTGACTGACCTGGCCTGGCCTGCTCCTGCCTTTTGTAAAGGTAGAAAAGTGAGACAAGCAATTAAAGTTTTTTCTTGGCTTCGCAGGGCAGCCTTGTGGCTGCCGGAGAAAAAAAAGTTCAAATTAAACCCATGTTTTTACTATTGTGGTTGCTGTGGTTCAAGTTATTATTCTGAGGGATTTATTTTTCCTCTTTTATTTTAAGTCCATTAACAAGCCCACAAGGACAGCAGCAAAGTCTGGGAAACTTTACCTCTAAAAAGTTTATATCAAATTTTTTGACATTTACGGAAAATTCTACTCCCACCGCAAACAGAATCTAATCAGTTGCATTCTCAATTTGAAATTCTGAGATCCTTTTTCTGACAAAGTTCTGACAAAGTTTTCACCGCATTTTTTATTGCAAAAGACATTGTCCTATTTTCTCCTATTTGTCAATTGCATTTGTACTTTCCTTTTTTTTTTTCTCTCTCTGTTATTTTTTTGAGTAGAAATCAAAAGCCAAGCCATGTCGCAATCCAAGAAAATCATAGCGCTAGCCCAACTGGGACCATGCCATTCCAGTTGACCGAGTGTTGTGCAACTACAAAGTGGACAGACACACTGACAGAGCCACTGACAAAAACCAAAAGGGTTGCATTTTAATGCGACAAAAAAAAAATACCAGAAACTCTGGCAAACCCAAAGCCATTCTTAGTTGGCACTCTGCCTGCCTTCAGATGCTTTTCCCCATTTTCCTTTACTGGGCTTCTTTGTTTTTAACGGTTGCATTCGGAGTTTGTGTTTGTGTCTGAATTGGCTTTCAGATTATTATAAATTGCCAACTTCAATTGATGGCGAAGTGTTCTTTGTTTGTTGAAACTGTTTTGATAAAGTTCGATGATTTGTTATCACCGAAATCTTATTCAATTTTATACGACAAAAGTAAATAAAGAAGATCTCAATTGAAGCAATTGAAAAGCTTTTCAACTTATATTTTATTTAGTCAAAGAACTTTTATCGAAAACGAAAAGGCAGCTGGGCTTTGGCTAGTCTGACTGTACTTAGCAGGGTGGCAACCCTGGCCTATGGGCAACCCTGGCCAAAAAAATCCCAAGTCTTCACCAAGTCTTCACCAAGTCTTCACCAAGTCTTCACCAAGTCTTCACCAAGTCTTCATTCCTCAAATTCAAAAAGCTTAGAAATTCTTTAAAGTTAGCCAAGTGCGCCATCTAGCGGACCATTCAAACAACTAAAAGCTGGGATTGCCTCCTCTGGGCTGAGCCACTCTGAGAATTGTTCTTGCTCATATCTCCTTTGATTTTCAACCGATTGCTTTCATATTTGGTATCAAACGAAAGCTTTTTGAATTTCCAACAATTTTTTAGAATAAACTGATAAGGAAATTCTAAAGCTGTGGAAAGTGGAGGCCTTTAAAAAACAGAAGGGTAAGAGGGAAGGGCGTGGGGAGTGAAATTAAATAAATCCGTAAAGCCTAGCTGACATAATTAAGCCAAATGGTAAGTTTGATCACCCTAGCTCTTATAGTTCCAAAGATCTGAGCTTTGAAAGATTGCCATCTTATTACCTTTCAAAGGTAATCCCCCCCGGTAATACTGGCAAGCTTGGAAAAACAAAACAGCCCCATTTTATTTTGCAAGCAAAGAATCCAAGGAATCCAAGTCCCAAGTTTGATGGCTTTAGCTCTTATAGTTCCCAAGATCTGAGCTTCCCCACCTGAAAAACAGGAATACTTTTGAAAAAAAAGAAACATCCATTTTTATTTTATATACACTTTTTATATATATATTATTATTATTTTTTTTTTTTGTTCATTTTGTTGATGAGCGCATAGCAGTTTTTCTTCTTCTTCTTTTCTTTTAACATTATTTTTTTTTTTTAATTATTTTCTATACTCAAAAGGTACGAAATACTTGAACCGTTTGTTGTTGTTGTTGTTGTATATATATATTATTTTTTTTTTCTTTAACTTAATTTCATGTGCAATTTTATTACATTCATTTGAAATTTTCTCATTTCCTTTTTTATTATTTATATTTTTGTTTTAATTTTATTGAATAATCTTACATACAGACAAACGTTGGGATCAATATACATACAGATACATGGATAATATGGATTTTCATGAGTGCTAAATATGTTCAAGGTTTGGCAAAAAATATTTCAAACATTTTCAGTTTCTCAGTTAAAGCAAAATACGAAAATTTCTTATTAAGCATTTTGACGAGACTGTACCGAGACTAACAATTTGACCACTTGAAACCGCAAATTCCAATTATTAATTAAAAATCAAAAAAAAAAAAAACAGCAGGCTGTACTGTTTACTGTGAAATTTTGAAAAATTAAATTTTTTGCCAGGTGAACACATTTTTTTTTTTTTTTTTTATTTAAAAAAAAAATAAATGAGTTGGTTAATCTTACACTTTGGTTATAGGTTTATTTCAGGCTAGATTTATTAATTAATAGATTGATTTTATAGGCCTAGCTAAACATTCAATTAAACAACAATTTTTTATTTTTATTATTATTATTTTTTTTTTAATTTTTTTTTTTACTATGTAAATTGTTCTGGGGGGAATTATTTTTTGTCTTCAATATGTTTTCTTTTTTTCATATTTTTGATATATAATTTTAGCTTATACTCTTAATTTTACATATAAAAAAAAAAATAATTTTACTTTGCTGAATTCAACACACAAAAAAAAATTAAAAAAAAAATTTTTGCAAAAAAAAAAAAAAAAAAAAAAGAATATTTTTTTTTTTTTTTTTTAATAAAGAATATTTTTTTTTAAATAAAGAATATATTTTTAATTTTTAATTATTATTTAGCATACCAACTGTCTGAGCATTTTCATGCAGCACCAAAATGTATGGGGCGCCCTATAAAATTGGCACGAAAAAATAAAACGCCAGCTTACAGTGGCGGCCAAAATTATTGGGCACGCATACGCAATTCATATACAATTTACATATACATATACATATATATATATATATTTTTATATATATATAATTTTAGTCTTAATTAGTTTAATAAAAAAATACTATTTTCTTCAACACGCCGTGTTTTTTTTTTTTAGGGCACAACACATAATAATACAATTATTTATTTGAATTATTTGGTAAGGTTTTTTTTTTTGGATTTTTTTTCTTTGGTTTTTTTGTGTTTTTTTGGTTTTGCAATTAGGCTAAAAATAATTAAATGTACCTATAATTGTAAAATGTCTACCAATAATTCGTTTTCTTTCTTCTTTTCTCAATTTTTTTTTTCAATTTTTTTTTTTTTTTTTAATTAATTTTTTTTTATAATTTTTTTAGCTGTAACAACACTCACTTTTTTTTTGGATAAATATATATATTTTTATTGCCTAAAAAATACATCTAATAATACTCAAAAACACAAGTCTAAACATTTTTTTTTTTTTGTTTTAACCAACACAAAAAAAAGACGCTTGCCTGTGGCAATTTACAAATCGCTATCGTTGTTGTTGTTCTTGTTGTTGTTTTTGCTGTGGGTTTTTAGTTGTCGTAAATGTCACTCAAACGGCCGTTTCGTGATCAGTCTCGTCAATCCGTCCCAAACGCCAAGAATTGGGATCCCCGGCTGAAAAAATTAAAAACATTTTTTCGAAAACGAAAAAAAAAAATATTTAGTTTTTTTTTAATTTTTTTTTTTTTTTTAATTTTTTTTTTTTTTTTTGTTAATTTGTTAGTTTTGACAAATTTACACAGAAACTACAAAAAGAACACAAACACACTAGGCCAGGCTCAGGCTAAAAGCAATCCAATAAATCATACAAATTTACACTAAGGTACAGGAATATATATATATATATATAGTATATATAGTATATATCTATATAGTTAGTCTCATGCTGATCAGTTAGTTAGAAACGGGGTAGAGAGAGAGAGAGAGAGAGAGAGAGATAGTCACAGCGACAGAGAGAGAGAGAGCTACACTCAGGTACAGTCACACTCAAATTAATTGTTGTTATTTTTTTCTTATTAAAAAAAAAATGAGTTAATTTTTTTTTTTTTTGTTAGTTTTTACTTTTTTTTTTAATTTTCTCAATTTACGCGTTAATTTTTTATTTTTTTTTTTTTTTGGCTTGGAAAACTTACCACAATCATAATACTTCGATATCCTGGGCAGAGCTGTTGTTGTTGTTGTTGTTGTGTTGATTATTGTTGTTGTTGTTGTTGTAGTGGTGGTGGTAAGTTGTTGTTGTAGTTGTTGTTGTTTTTTTTTTTGGGGGGTGGTATAGGTGGTTAACATTTTATGAACGACGATTTTACATACGCAAAAATAAATACCAAAAAAAAAAACGAGAGAAAATAAATTCAAACATTTTCGTAAATTTTTTTTTTTTTATTCTCAAAAAAAAGAAAAAAAAAATAATTTTTTTTTTTTGGTTAATTTTGGAAATTTGAATGATTGACACAATGATCAAATGAGTTAAGGTTGAGCGGAAAGAGTAAAACAACAACAACAATTGAAAAGGAAGAACACAAAAAAAAGAGAAAACAAGAGCAAAATGAATTCGGTTTTTTTTTTTTTGATCTGATAAAAATCTGGCAACACTTTTGGCTTATTTGGAATTGCTTGTGACGGAAGTGAGGAAGGTGACAAAAAACAACAAAGCAATCAAAGACACACGCCTGCCATTGCACTGGCCAATTTGGCAGCATTTGCCAGCGTCAGCAGCGTCGACAGCGACGGCGGCAGCGACGGGAGCAGCGACTGCAGCTGCAGTAGCGGCGGCATTGCACTTTGTTTATATATTTTTGGTCATGGCTTATTTTTTTGTAAATGTTTTAAGGCGTGCTAGAATTTTTGCTAATTACTAACTCAAAATGCGCACAGCCGTGATGCCAGCACCCCCCCCCTCCCCCCCACCCCCTGCCTCCCCCATAGTTTTCGTTTCAGCTCGAACGGTTATTTTCGCAAAAAGAAAAATATGAAAACAAAAAAACAGGTGAGAAGAGATTACAGAGCGCACGGAAAATCAGCGGCAATCAAAATATACAAGACTCAGTTAGAACGACTAGTGAATACTCTTTTCAAAAGAAGAATAGGTCAAGCGGAAAGCTTGAAAATTTTTATGCTGTGTTCGGTAAGTTTGTCAATATATGTCAATAGAACAGTTTGGAAACTGTTATACTGGCTATATCAAAATTTTCAAAAGCTGTTATACTTTGAATTTTAGGCTTTGTCTTAATGGTGAATGTGGGAAAAATAGGAATATAACAGTTTAGCAACTGTTATACTGTATGATCAAAATTTAAGAAGTCAAGAAACTGTTATACTATATGATCTAAAATTGAGAAGTTAAGAAACTGTTATACTATATGCTCAAAATTTAAGAAACTGTTATACTATATGAACAAAATTTAAGAAGTTTAGAAACTGTTATACTATATAATCAAAATCTTGTTGAGCCATAAATTTTGACAAGTTTAAAGAATATTCTGAAAAACTGTTATATAATCTGATAGAAGTTTGATGCACTGGAAACGGTATGCACTCGACTTGAGAGTAATAAACAGTCTATAATAAAACTGTTATACGTTGTGTTATACCTGAAACTCCTCTTTGCTAAATAAAGTTTTTAAATATTAAATGAATTTTGGTTTGTATAACAGTTTTAATATTAGAAGGGTTCGAGGTATAACACTTAGTAAGCTGTGTTACTTTGACAAATTTTTGTGCTCGACTTTGACTCCCAAAAACTATTAAAATTAAGTACATTTTGACCAGAGATTTTGAGCTTTAACCACTTTGAAACTGTTATACTGCAGAGTTTTCAATTCTTTTGTAAGACTTTTGATTTGCGATTTCCCTTTCTTTGTTTTTGCTGCCTTGATAATAAATCTAATCACAGTATAACAGTTCCGAAAATTGTGTAGATTTTGAACCGATATTTTGAGCTTTAACCAGTTTGAAACTGTTATACTGCAGAGTTTTCAATTCTTTTGTAAGACTTTTGATTTGCGATTTCCCTTTCTTTGTTTTGCTGGCTTGATAATAAATCTAATCACAGTATAACAGTTCCGAAATTGTTTCACAAAAACTAAAATTTTTATTCTACCCAAATTAGAACAGATTTTCCCCATACGCTTTGCAATTCTTAGAAAAGAGCATTTCAAATGGAAATCTACTGAATACAAAAAACAAACAAACTCATTCATAAAAACAAAAAAAAAATAAAATAATAATAAATCGAATAAAATAAATTTCAAAACGAAATAAATATAATACAAATAATTGATATATATATTATATGGTGGCACAAATGATAAAATTAATTAAAATAAAAAACTAATAATAATTTCCATTTGTAAAACAAAATACGTAAATAATATTTACGTCAAATTTGGCCAGTCGAAAATAATTTCATCGGTGGGACTGAGGGGCCACGTGCCCAGCATAAACGATTGCCAGCCGATATGCGCGTGGCTCATTTAGTCGAGACGCGAACCGCAATGCTCGCCTGCTTTGGCAATCAAAAATGCGCGTGGCTCATTTAGTCGAGACGCAAACCACATTACCAGCTTGCTTTGGCAAAAACCAACAAAACAAGAAACAAGCAAATAAGAAATTAGAAAGAAAAAAATGAAAAAGAGAGAAAGAGAAAGAAAGATAATAATAATTATATAAAAACGATATGAATAAAAACTTAATTAAATATGTTAAATGAATTTGTTAATTCGGTTTTAATTTTCTTTATTTTGTTTTTTTTGTTTTTTTTTTTCGTTTGATATTTTTTATTTATTTCAATTTTTGTTTTTGGCTTGTTTACACATTCACAATCAATTTATTAATATTTTTTGCATTTATGCATTTTTACTTCATTTGTTATTACAAATAATATACAAAATTTTATATACACTTTAGATTAATCTCTTCTTCTTCTTCTTCTTCTACTTCTGCTTAGCTTTGCTTAACTCTTAAAGGTGTCAAAAAAAAAAAAAAAAAAAAAAAGATCCATAATAATTTCGGTTTTAATATGCAAATCAAGTGGTAAATTAAATTAGCATTAAAAAAAAATAATAATTCAATTCATTTCCTTTTTTTTTATGTACAAAATTTTCCATTTGAAAATGTTTTCAATTTTATTATTATTATTTTGATCTAAGATCGTTAATTTTTTGGTTAAATGAAAAAAAAAAGTGAAATTCATTTTATGATCAAATAATTCCAGGTTTCCCAAAATTTCTCCTTGAACTTGAAATTTTCGAAAAAAAAAAAAAATTTTTTTTGAGATTTTTTTTTATCATAAAAAAATTTTTTTTTATATTCTCGGTTGACTTGAAAATTTTGGATTAATTTCCTGGACAAAAGTTTCAAATGGCCTCTCAAATCTTGAGGGATTTTCTGGAACTTTCTCTGACCTTCCAAACTTTCTGGTTATTTCGGGTTTTTCTATTTTTCCATCATTCGAAATTTTTTCCTATTTGAAAATTGAAAATTTTTATCCAAATTTCATAATCTTGAGTTCTTGATATCTCCAGATTTCCCCGAATTTCTCGGTGACCTTCAAGACTTCTTGGAAGATCTCCTTAATTTTTTGGGATTTATTTTTTTCATCTTGAGATTTCTCAAGACTTCTCAAGACCTTCAAGGCTTCTTGGATTATCTCCATAATTTTTTGGGATTTATTTTTCCATAAAAAAAATAAGTTTTTAATTGGATAATTTTTACCTTGAGAGACTACCAGAAATTCCCCTTAAATAAAAAAAATTTTTTGAAATATTTTGGGAGAAAATTTCCAGTTTTCTCGATTCTTGAGAAAATTTCCAGAGACTTCAAAGATTTTTCTCAGATCAACAGAAAATTTGATCTTAACCAGAGATTTTCTTATTTCGATTACCATGGAATAATTTCATATATCATCTCGAACTAATTCTCCAGATCTGAGATTATTTTCCAAAGAATAAAAAAAAAAGTGTTTTTTCAGATTTCAAAAAAAAAATTTCTTAACTTAAATTAAAATTAATTATTTACATTTTGTTAGAAATTAAAAATAATTGAACAAAATTCTTTGAATGCTTTTGATGCTGACAGGCTGGACGAGTTGATTGATTGATTGATTGATTGATTGATTGAAGAAGGTGCGGATTGATTGACTGATACAAAAGTTGATTGCTTGACTTGCTGGGCTTGTTTAAGTGATCATTTGTGTATGTGTGTGTGTGTGTGTGTGCCTAAGGGAGCAGGCAGCTCTGCTTGTGTGTGCATGTGTGTGTGTGTGTATGTGTGTGTTGATTAATCTGCTTGCAGTGCTGGCGCGCGCGTGTTTATTTGTTTATTTATTTTTTATTTTTTATTTGCTTGTTTAGGCGGCTTCTTCTTCTTCTTCTTCTTCTTAGGTTTTTTTGTAAATGTCAGCAACGGCAGCCACAAGCTTTACAACAGGCACAGGTCTAGGTGTAAATGTGTGTGTGTGTGTGTGTGTGTGTGTAGGTGTAGTTGTGTCTAGACTTTTAGCTAGTTTTGGTAATTTCAACTTTGTTCAACTCTTTGAAAATTTTTCATAAATAAATCACCAATTCAAAATAAGCACAAGCACACACACACACACACACACACAGACACACACATATTTGGACATAATTTAAATATAATTTTAATTAATTTTTAATTTATTTCATTCAGCAATCTGTTTGTGGGGCGGGCTTGTTCGTTGTCGATGTTGGTATCAGCAAAGACGCCACCTGGCGGTAATATTTCGTATTTGTACGTGCGACCAAGTAAAGGAACATGCTCTTCTAAAATTAGATTTGGCAAATAGAAACAAAACGTAAACAAAATACAAAATAGTAAGAACAAATAAAAACGGCATAACAATTTATTTTTTTGATAAGATAAAAAAATAAGTAAAAAAAAAAAAAAAAAAAATGATTACCAAAACCAAGTAAAATGCAGGGTCAGGCAGAAATGATAAAGAAGAAGAAGAGATATGAAATTATATTAAGAAAAAAAAGGAATAATTTTTAAAGCTTTTAA
Organism: Scaptodrosophila latifasciaeformis; assembly: GCA_037075145.1. Classification (NCBI taxonomy): domain Eukaryota; kingdom Metazoa; phylum Arthropoda; class Insecta; order Diptera; family Drosophilidae; genus Scaptodrosophila; species Scaptodrosophila latifasciaeformis. Next base: position 3,850,954 of record JBAMCM010000429.1, read on the forward strand.
TTCAAAGGGCATGCAAATTGTTAATATGTATAGGTAAACACACACACACACACATACACACACACACTCGCGTATAGCATAAATAAGCGCGTGCAGAAGCCGCGTGAAAAAAAAAAAAAAATGATGAGCCACAACGAGAAACAACTCTCGCACACACACACACACATACACACACGCGCGCGCGCTTAGGTAAAGATGAATGAAATGAAAAGAGTGGGGGTTAGCAGCACACCAAATAGAGGGCGCCACAGACAACAACACACACAAAGCGAAACAAAATTAATAAGCAAGCATTTATGGCTTAAGCAAACAGAGAGAGAGAGAGAGAGAGAGGGGTGGAGGCAGAGTAGAGTTAAGCGAATGATTTGAGCTTGATGATAGAGAGAGAGAGAGAGAGAGCGAGGGAGAGTTAGTTTGGGGCGTCAGGACTCACCCTGCAACTGACGATTGATCAGCGCCGTCAGTCCATGGCCCACATCGACGCTCTTCTTCAAAATGAGCATCGGCTTGTCCTCAGCATCTTCCGCATAGCCACCCGAAGGCAAGAAACCGTTACTGGCTATCGATTCGCTCACCTAAAAAAAAAAGGAAAATTAAGTGGCAACTCCAAGACAGAAAAGACTGGCACGCCATCTATATTTCAAGAGCTAACTCACCTGGGTTACTTGCATTAATTTTTTCACCACATCGCGACCCAAAATATGATCAAAAACTGTTTGGAGAAAAGGCTCGGCCATAATTGACAATTTAAGTTTATCGCGATGCCAGATTAAGACACGTGACTCCTCCATGGCCATTATAGACACCTGGAATTTTTTACAATTTAATCATAAAAAATTTAAATGAAAAAAAAAAAATCAATATGGCGCCACCTGAAAGTAGTCATCTGTGGAGACACCAAACCATTCCGGTGAGTCTAGGAACTGATGTGGAAACACAATATGTAAGGCCCTCTGATGTTGTGATACCACCAATCTAAAACAAGAAGAAGAAGAAGAAGAAGAGAATTTTGAAAATTATGAGTGGAGGGGTGGGGGGGAGATTTTCAAAATAAACTCACTTGCCACTTAATACCAATGAAAGGCTATCCACCTTGGTTACCTTCTCTTGGGCATAGACCTCTTGGTATTTCAGGGCCCTGATCACTTTCATACAATTCAGCACTTTTTTGAACTGATGTCGGGTCACATGCAGCGGCTTAAACAATGCTATATACACCTGAAGAAGAAGAAGAAAAAGAGAGAGAGAGAGAGAGAGAAACATTTATCATTTAGGCTTAGGCAAAAAATGACTGATATAGGCCAGGGCCCCGTCTATGTTTATTTTTATTTTTTTTTTTAGGCTTATGAAAATATTCTTAATTCTTAATTGATCATTTGGAAAAGAAATAAAACTGGCATTATTATTATTATTTTTTTTTTTAGAAAACTTAATTCTTTCTGATAATTTTAGACTAGAAAAATCCGAATTGCCAAATAAAAACTCGAAAAAAAATAAATTTATTTTCTTTAAAAAAAAAAAATTAATCAATATTTTGTATTGTTGCCAAGGCACTTTGAGTTGGTTAGAAAACGGTGTCAAAATCAGCACAACAAGGTAAACAACATCAAACGATTTTTGTTTTTTTTTTTTCGATTTAAATAATTTGTTAAGTTGTAAGCAAATTGAAATCTATTTTGTTCAGGATGCTAATCAATTTATTCAATATTTTTTATGTATGTAAATTCAACAGAGCCAGCTGAGTTGCTGGTTTTGAAATGTAATTAACTTTTTTTTTGACACGAACTTTTCACAAATCAAATCAAAAATGCTGTCAACAACTTAAAACCAGGGAAAGCTTGTCATTTGGAGCTGTATCAAGGTGAAACTCGGTAGAATTGGTTGTCTCTCTAAGAGTAAACCAAATACCTAATTTGACTGAGATCAGTCAATAAATATAGGAAATATCGTTAAGATCTATTTGATTGTATAGTGGGATACAGCTGAAATTTAAGACACTTGATTGTCTCTCTATAAGTAGTTTAAGCTCGAAATTTTAAAGAAATCGTTCAATAAATATCCGAGTTATAGCAAAGATCGATTTTGATAATTTTGTTATATAAGTTCGATCCTGATGAAATTTGGTTTATACATTCATCTCCCTAAGGGTAGACCAAATATTTAATTTGATTAAAATCGGTCAATAAATATGGGAGATATCTCAAGGACCTATATGATATAGAAGTTCGATCCTCATGAAATTTGGTATAGGTTTTGATCTCTCTAAAAATAAGGCAAATATTTAGTTTGATTAAAATCGGTCAATAAATATGGGAGATATCTCAAGGACGTATGTGTTATAGTAGTTCGATCCTGATGAAACTTAGTATAAGTTTTGATCTCCCTAAGGGTTACCCAAATATTTAATTTGATTAAAATCGGTCCATAAATATGGGAGATATCTCAAGGACCTATGTGATATAGAAGTTCGATCCTGATGAAACTTAGTATAAGTTTTGATCTCTCTAAAAGTAGCCCAAATATTTAATTTGATTAAAATCGGTCAATAAATATGGGAGATATCTCAAGGACCTATATGATATAGAAGTTCAATCCTGATGAAACATAGTATAAGTTTTGATCTCCCTAAGGGTTACCCAAATATTTAATTTGATTAAAATCAGTCAATAAATATCAGAGTTATTGCTAGAACCGATTTAGACTTATACCTCTCCGAATTGGCCGTTTCCAGCGTGCAACTGTTTTCGCTTGAAAAGAGCATAAGAAAACTGCTGAACTGTCTAACGAAGCACTTGAGGCAGGCCAAACGAAATGGGCCAAAAATATGGCAAAAGAATAAAATATCAAATCAAATAGTTCTCAGCCGGTATGACGAGTCCGTTGAATATTTTTATTATATTTTTTTTCGTTTGTTTGTTGCCAAGCCAAATCATGGAATCATTTCGCTGACACCGCCACAATGAAGCAAGCCCAGTCGAGCTTTTTTTTTTTATATGGAAGAGGCCAAGCGAAGAGCTGATAAGCCAGGGCCGGAACGGGGGCGGGCGGGGAGAGTGAAGCGGGTGTCTGAGCGCTCAAATAGCCGGTACAGTGTTCTTTTTTTTTTTTTTGCAAAATGAATGGCAAAAAAAAGCGAAACCAAAATAAAATAAATAACATAATCAAATGTTTTTAGCTTGACGACAAAACCAACAACAACAACACTAACAGCTTGTAATCCGCAGATGTCTATTGTGCATGTGTGCATGTGTGTGTGTGTGTGTGTGGCGTTGTGCGAATTGCAACAGAGACCCACTGCTGGCAGCCGGCGGTGGTCGCTAGGCTGGCTGGGGTTTCTGTCCGTTTGTCCAGCTGTCTGGGCTGGTCAAGTCACTGGCGGACATCAACGCTGCTGGCAAAGTCACGTACGCCATTTAGTTTGACCAGTGGCTTGGAAGCCCAAAGCGGACTCGACCAATGCTCTCAAAATCATAAAAAAAACTACAATAATGAAAGAGACACAAGAGCAAATGGATTAAACCGGAACGGAACCACTCTACACAGAGTCGCGAGATGATCACTTTTGTCCCCAGCATAGTATTCAAACAACAACAACAACAACAGCATGAACAAAAATGTTGTTGTTTTGATGCTTGCAACGAATGAGATTAGCCCCACCAGAGTGATGATGATGATGATGATGAAGATGAAATGTCGCTCTCAATGAAAATAAAACAAAGCAAATCAGTTTTTGAGGAAAGCAATTTGCAATTTATATTAATCAAACCAAGAATTCAAAGCACGCCAAAAACCAGACAGACAGACCGAAAGATCAGATAGAGAGAAAAAAAAGAAGAGAGACACACCCACCCAAGCCAAAGCATTCAAGGAGGAAAAAAAAAAAGAAACACCTTACCAAAAGAAATGAAGAAAAAGTTGATGCGACAGTGGAACCTAATTAATAAAATGGAAACTCCTTTAATATTTCTCAGAAATTAATAAATTTATATATAATATTTAATTTATTGAAAATATGATAAGAAATTTAGAGTAAGCACTTCAGAATATATAAATAAAAATAACTTTTATTTAATCTGATCGTTTGATAGAAGACCAAACAAAAGACCATTGAGGCACTGTGCTCAGCTCAGGCAGCGAGAGAGCAAGAGCGAGAGCGTGAGCGTACCAAAAAGGAAGAGAGGATGCACCGTTAGACAGTGAGACTTGCTTAAGGGTGACTAGCCTAATGATTTCGTTAAAAATTCTTCAAGAAAAAAATAAGACTCAGCTGATATGCCAGATTAATTATAAAGAATTGTGCAACATTTGAGATAAGTAAGTTTATTCAATTTCAGTTGCACATTTTCCCAGAAACTATTAGTCAGCTGCAACTGGTCTTTTTTAAATAAAAACAAATTGAGTCAGAAAAAACAAAACATTTAATTTTCTTGTTGAAAAGGAAAGCTTCAATTTCTGTTTAGTCTAGTGAACCCTAAGGAAGCTGTCTCTCTTATGGCCTGTTCGAAAGTGTATGTGTGTGTGTGTGTGTGAGTATACGCCTTGTCTTTGCTCTTCAGTTTAAAGAGAGAGAACGAGGAAGAGAGAGAGAGAGAGAGAGAGCAGTGAAGATAATTATGAAGTTGAAATGGTATAAATAAATTTAGCCTTTAGTATAAAATGAAGTAGCTCTGGTTGAATGCAATTTGTGTTGTAAACAAGTTTACACATCATAATTAATCAGAAACTAAATTGATAAACAATTATGGAATGGGTTGGGGTGGATTAGGATTTATTTATTGTTTACTTTAGAAATTTTCCCTTTTTTTTACCCTGTTTAAGGGGAAAAGTCGAATGACCTGTCTCTGATCTGACTGATCGAACTCAAGGCCAGGAATATTTATGGCCCACTAAATGGAACCGTGCGCAAATTTACTGATTATCTACCAACAACAACAACAACAACAATAAAATTCAGAGACTGAGCAAAACGCTCTTCTAGCTTTTGTAGACAAACGGCATAGCCAATTTTGGTCTGGGCCCGCGATCATTGCTATTTCGATTTTGTCGCTTAGCCGAATCAATCAATTCGGCATCGACGACGGCAGAGGCAGCGACGGCGGCAGCGGCAGAGGCAGAGGCAGAGGCAGCATTAGTCTACTCTCTGAACTCATTCGCTTCGCCCGTTAATCGAGTTGTGAATATTTTGAATATTACCATGTGATTCATGGTGATGACTGAAACCGAACCCTTCCGTTGCCAATCAAATCCAAATCGTAACTCATTTACGCAATTCACGTGACCCAACCGACGACAGCAAACAAAAAGAATGAAATTTCTCATTTCTTCTTCTTCTTCTTCTTGTTTTTGTGGTTCTTAAGAAATCAGAGCATTATGCTCAACTTGACGCAAATAGATTTTTATGAGTGTCACTAATGAGTTGGCTCGGGCAACCCAAAGGCAAAATAGAAAATCACTTAGCAGCTCCTATCTGATTGGTTTAGATAAAAATAAAAATAAAAACTTGTACAAGTCATTTAATTCTCAGAGATAAGATTAAACCCAACCGATTTGCAATACAGTACAACAAATTGTGTAATTAATTCTAGTTTTGGCTTATATATTTCTGAGGGTTCCGTAAAGACCAAGAAGATCTTGAAATAACTCCAGAGGTACAGTCTAGACAAAAGGTGCTATGAATTAGTTGGAGAATTAGTCTGGATTTACTAGATCATACCGAAACTAAGCCCATCAAGCCAACTAAGCCTAACTCAGACCAAGTACAGTCTAGACAGAAGCCAGACAGAGTCAGAGAGAAGCCTAGACAAAGTACAGTCCAGACAAAGGGCCTGAAACTAAAAAGTCAGCTGAGACTCAGATTGAGAATCTGGCAAGCCCAAAGCTAAGATTGTTTGTAGACCAGTGTAACACTTAGAGACCTTGAGAAACCTAGACAAAGTACAGTCCAGCCAAAGGGCCTGAAACTAAAAAGTCAGCTGAGTCTCAGATTGAGAATCTGGCAAGCCCAAAGCTAAGATTGAATGGGTCGAATAAGCGGAAGAATTTTGGATGCCTTGTAGACCAGTGTAACATTTAGAGACCTTGAGAAGCCTAGACAAAGTACAGTCCAGACAGAGCCTCAGATTTAGAATCTGAAATAAGAATTCTGAATTCCATAAATAATACACTCTGGCCCAAACCCAAGTAGACCAGTGTAATTTCCCGTCAGACTTAAGAACCCCCAAAAACGAAACCAATTAAATGAGTTAATAATCCAAACAAATTTTGAAAGTGAATGTTGGATATACATTTTTGTATGGGCCAATTTAAAAGTCATCAAAATTTGCACCTTCACCTGTGCTCCGGCTCCGATATATATCGAAATATACATTATTCCCCATTCATAATCCGAGACCAAAAACATTTCGAGGGGCGAAGCGGTGGGGTGAGACAATTGATCTATATTTTTTTGAGTGATGGGAGCAATGTCATGTGTTAATTGGATCTCAGCCAGAATTTGGAGGAGGCGGCAAAATCGTCAAAATCGGCGAATTGGAATGACGTAAAACCCAATTGGTTTGTTTTCGTACGGATCAGGTGGTTTGGGGTAAAAATTGTTGAGCGATTTGTGTGACGTGAAAGCGGAAGGCACGTCCGCCTTGGAATTTGCCAAAAAAAAAAAAAACGAAAAACGAAAAACAGAAGCCAAACCGACTTGCCGCACGTATCCAATCGATATGAAGATCTCTCTCTGATTGAGGGCCGATCAAAGTTCAATTTGAAAGACAAACAAATCATAAAAAAAAAATTATGAAATCTTTAAGCTCTTCGCGAGGGTTCCAAGAAATTCTACAAAAATTCCTAAGAAATCCACGCAAACTTCACAGACAATTGTGAAATTCACAAATGAAAAAAGAGTCGATTGAAAAGTAAAAATTATCGGCCCCAAAAACTTTGTAATTAAATTAATTAATTGCTATAATTATTTGCTTTTCCTTGATGATGAAATATTTGAAATGGTTGAAGTTCTTTTTTGGTTCTGCCTGGGAATTTCACAAGCCATTCGATTGGCCTGCAGGTGAGTCATGCTCTTTGGACTGGTTGAAATGTGATTAGAAAGCCCCCACAAAGTTGGCCCAAAACAAAAAAAAAAAAAAAATTTTAAGCAATAAAAAAAAGCAAAATAAACAAAACAATGATTATCAGATTAAAGGTCACATCGAAAACGCCAGAGTGACAAAGCCAAACAGATTTGATTAAATTGAACAATCATGGCCAATTTGCTTTGGTCAAATTATTGCGACGCTTTGCAAAAATACAAAAAAAAAGAAGACAAATAAAATAATAAAAAAAAATAAAAAGCAAAAATGATCGACTAACGTTTGCGGTGGGCAACCTTTGCCTTGGCCCCCTTTTTTTTCGCCAAAACAAAGAGAGAAAGAGAGATAGTGGGAAGGTGAAAGAGAAACGAAGAGAAAATCAGTGAGTGAAAGAGAGAGAGAGAGAGAGAGAGCGATTCCCAAAATATCAGAGCTTTATTTAGTCAATAAACAAACCTGAATGGGCAAAAGCTTGCCCAATTTGTCAGGCCCCCAAAATTCGATCTGGTTTGGGGGTACGATCATCTCCTACTCAAGTTGTCTTATATATAAGCCCAATCATATCCGTACGCCCTTGGCTTAGATCTTTAGATAAGCCCAAGACAATAGATCAGGCAAGCTTCTCCTGCTTCTTGGGCCCCTCAACCTTAGTCCTCAGTCCTCAGGCTTCTTAAGCAATTTGGTTTAGGTACGATCATCTCCTACTCAAATAAGCCCAATTATTTCCGTAGGCCCTTGACTGAGATCTTTAGATAAGCCCAAGACAATAGATCAGGCAAGCTTCTCCTACTTCTTGGATCCGCTTACCTCAACCTTAGGATCCCACACTCCTCAGGCTTTGGGGACATCCTGAATATAATAGAAGAACAGGGTATTTCAGCCAACCTCAAATCAAGCTTAAGAGCTTTAAGTCTCCATGGACTTCCTTTCAATGTAGGATCAAGCTAGCTCCCCTTAGACCCAGCTTAGTCAATCATTTTCCAGATCTTTTTAAGCTGACCTGCTCAAGCTTAAGATCCTCAATGCTTTAGGCCTTCGATTTGATATAAGATCAAGATCATTCTTGAGTCTGTTCTTCTCAAGAAAATCAGGGCAGTCTTTCCAGCTTCTAAGCTGGTCCAAGAGCCAAGTTCAAGACAATAGAAGAACAGAAAAAACCCGAAACTCTCTTGGCTTTCTGAAGCCTTCTTCTCAAGGAGATCAGGCAGTCTTTCCAGCTTCCAAGCCGATCAAGTCAAGTGCAAAACTATAGAAGAACAGTGGGGTTAGCTACCCAGAAGAACCCAAAACTCTCTTGGCTTTCTCGAGCCTTCGTTAAAATATAGAATGACCGAGATAGCAACGCCTTAAACCAACTCAAGTTGAAGATTTTTCTAGGTTTTGGAATGGTTGAAACAAGATCGAAACTCTCCAATTTTGTAATCTTGAATTCTTCAGGCTTTCAACATGATAACCCGACCCTATGGACCAACTCAAACCGAAGACCTTTCTAGTCTATATCGAATCAATGAAATCTCAGTTCGAGATTCGAAATTCTTCTGGCCTTTGAATCAACTGAAGCCCCGATTCTCTCAAGTTGAAGGTCTTTAAATTGTTGAGGCCAAGAAGACCTTTCTAGTCTATATCAAATAAATAAAATCTCAGTTCAAGCTTGTAAATTCTTCAGGCCTTCGAAGCACCTGAAACCCCGATTCTATCAAGTTGAAGGTCTTTAAATAGTTGAGGCCAAGAAGACCTTTCTAGTCTATATCGAATCAATATAATCTCAGTTCAAGCTTGTAAATTCTTCAGGCCTTCGAAGCACCTGAAACCCCGATTCTCCAAAAGACTTTGCCAGAGTCTCTTTCGAATTTCTTCCTAAGCACGATGACTGAGCAAAATTCTTTAACGATTCGACTGAAAAAAAACAAACAAAAACAAAAACAAATAAATTTGATTTACACTTGAAATATTATTAATTATATATTGATAAACCCAAAGGGGTCCAACCAAACCGGGTCCACCACCAACTTGCCACCGGGTGAAAGAATGAAGAAAAGACACCAAAAAAAGATACAAAATTAATCAACCGTTTTGTATGCAACAAGAAGCCTCGCTCATAAACCGCATTATATGGCCGACGTGGTTATACATTATATATACATTAGATATATAGATATATTCTTCAGTCTTATTGGAATTTACGTCCGGCCGTCTATGAAACCGAAGCAAAGCCAAACCGTACGGAACTCATAGCAATTAGATAATGAGCACTTTATAGCCAAAGCTCTTCTTGCCCAACAAAAACAAAAAAAAAGATATATCAAAAATCAAAAAAAAATATATATATGATTTTTTTGATTTATTCAGCAAAGAGCCCAAGACAATTGGATAGATACAACGACCGCTTCCAAAACCCCAAAAGATGCGCTAAAATTATGGACAAGAGATTTTTTTTTTGTTTTTTCTATTGTGTAGAATCGGTCAGATAGTGCGGATTGGATATAAGGTAGAAAGCGTTTTGAATTTCTTTTATTATTTGAGACACGTCCTATTGATATTTGTCTGTCTGTATTTTACGTTTTGAGCTTAATGAATGGGAGGAAAATTACTCAGGTCCCGAGACCCAATCGAATCAAACCAATCGGGCAATCATAGCCAAAACCATAAATTTATATATTCATGAATGGCAAATTTGTCAAGACAACAAAAACATTTCTAATGATCTAAATTAGTTGTCTAAGCAAATCCTAATTGAATCGATAAACCAAAAAAATAATTCTTTTTTTTCGTTTTTTCTTCCATTCGAAGGAAACGATATATCCCCAGGGAGGGTTTTCAAATCACTCAAGATCAAAGAACTCTATCCTTCTTCTTTTAAATTTAAAGGAATCCAAATAACTCAGGGGAGCTGGAAATTGCTCAAAATTAGAAGGGAAAAATCTCGGAGTGATCTCTTGGGTAGTTTGAGACCTTCTCTTCAAATCGAAAGGAATCGAAATAAGCCACAGGGACTTAGAAATTGTCATAATGGTTTGTCGGTTGTTCAAGATTCGAGAGGAAAAATTTCAGAGTGATCCCTTGGGGAGTTGGAGAATTTAAGGTATCCAAATAGGCCGAAAGGGGGGCTTGAAGTTATTACGATGTCAATCAAGTTTAGATCGGCAAAATATCGGAGTGATCCCTTGGGGAGCTTGCGCAGTTCTCTTTAATTTCAAGGAATCCAAATAGGCTCGAGGGTGCCTGAAATTCTTATGATGCTTTGTGGTTAGCTCAAATTGGGAAAGGAAGAATTTCGGATGGAACCCTTGGGAACCTTGAGAACTTCTCTTTAATTCAAAGGAATCGAAATAGGCTCGAGGGTGTCTGAAATTCTCATAAGGGTTTCTGGTTAGTTCAAGTTGGGGAAGGAAGAATTTCGGATGGAACCCTTGGGAACCTTGAGAACTTCTCTTTAATTTCAAGGAATCCAAATAGGCTCGAGGGTGTCTGAAATTCTCATAAGGGTTTCTGGTTAGCTCAAATTGGGAAAGGAAGAATTTCCACTCAATTTAAAAGGATCGAATTAGCCCGACGGGGGTCCTTCAGTTAACTCAAGCTGAGATGGGCAAACTTTCGGAAAGATACCAAGAAAACTACAACAAAAGTTGGGGGAAGAAGGACTCAGACTTTCTGATTGTCTTTCAACTAGTTTAAGAAATAATTCTGAGAAGTTCAAAGCCCCTGGGAACCATAGCAAAAAAGCAACCAAAACCACAAAAATAAATGACTAAAAATATTTAAAAATATTTTTTTCATATTTTCAAAAAAAAAATAGAAGCAATCTTTACTCATCAATTTTTTTTGGTCTTCTAATTTTGGTGAGTCCCATATTTTTTTTTTTTTTGGCTGACGTGCAAAATTTTGAACCAATCTATGACGTCAAAGGACAGGGAGAAATATCAAAAAACACATCGAGGGGACTTCAATAGAATTAGTCAGATGTTTGTTTGCCTTCTAAGACGGATGAAAATTTCTGGATCAAGGGGGATTTTTATGGGGATTGAAATTTTGAATTAGTCAGATTTTTTTTTTTTTTTTTGAGAAAGCGCAACTTTGTTGGCTTGGTGAAAATGGTCAAAGTGGGCGAAGTCCAGAAATCCGATTTGAGGCGTGTGTAAGTAATGTAAATTATCTTACCCCAGCCCCCACCCACCACTCCCTCAGTCAGCCAATGGAATGAAATGAAATGTTAACCATAAGCGAAAACTATTCAAGCCTCTTGAGCGGGCTCATTAAAATAATATCCATTAAGCCAGCACTTTTATGGACCCGGGGCCCCGACTCCGGCTGCCCCCGACTCTGACTTGTGTATTGCTTATGGACTTGGGGGCGCTACCATAAAAACCCACCAAACGATCAACGTGACAGGAGCGTGTAATTGTCAATTCAGAGGAGATCTTGATAAGCAAAAAAAAACAGAAGAAGAAGAAGAAGAAGCACAAAAAAAAAAGAACGTGATTTTTTGCATTTTAAGAGAAACCGAAATAAAAAAGAGAAAGAGCGGATTAGTTAGTGTCTCTTTTGTTTTAACTAAGCTGGAAATTAGCCACGCGCCTTTTTCAATTCACAAATTTGCTAGCTCACACACCTCCGCCTCCCCGGTAGCGAATTATGAAAATGGATCAAGTGCCTTTGCACTCTCTCTCTCTCGGTCTCTCTCTCGCGCGCGCGTCAACACACGCTCTCTTCGCTTGGCGAGCAAGAGTGGCGCAAGCAAGCAAGCAAAAATGAAGAAGAAGAAGCAAGAAAAAATAAAAAAAATAAAAACGGCCAAGAATTCACACACATATTCATTCGCATGTGCTATATATAAAACCTTTGGTTTACCGTTGGCTAGCATTCAATCGCACACATTAACTCGCCGTGTGGACGTCGCTCTCGCGTTCGACTAGTGGGGATAAATTCAATTCAAAATAGTATAAAAAATTAGTTTCAATTTTTTTCTTCAATCAATCCGAAAAGAAAATTTGAAAAACCTAAACGCGCGCGCGCTCTGTACTAAAAAATAAAAGAAAAAACAGAAATCGTTTTAATGTAAAATTTAAAAAATTTAACGGAAATTTTACTAACCCCAACAAACACGCCAAATTTTTCATCTAACCTACCAAGGAAATACGAACAGTTGGCAACTAAAAATTTAAAATTTAAAATTTTATTTTTTTTGTCTTTTTTTGTGCGACTGAAAATTTCTGCTTAAATAAGCGAAAAAAATTATAAAGTTACAAAAAAAAATTGTACCAATTTAAATAGAGCAAATCGAATAAGAAGTGCAGCAACCAACCAAAAAAGAAAAATAATCAAAAGAGAAAAGATCACAGCCGAAATTAAACGTTTCGTAGAGTATCAAATAAAAGGACAAATGCAAAAATGTGCCATAATTCGGGCATTGAAAGTAAACAGCAAATCGAACGGTACATGGCCTATGGCATGCCGTTGAAGGCGATCAAGACTGTTCAATACACCCTCAAGAAGAGAGAGAAAAAGGAGAAGGCAAAAGCCCGAGCGCAAGCAGCCCAGGCTCGGGCAGCATACGAAGCCCACGGCTATGCAGTTAGCAGTGGCAGCGCCAGCAGCAGCAGCAGCAGCAGCAGCAGCTGCAGTAGCAGCAGCGATGAGGAATTTGAAAAGACAATTATTGATTTACACCAGCCGCTGAAGGTGGTGGAGGCAGCGACGCCTATTGAAACAGCTTGCGCTAGCAACAGCAACAACAAACAGCAGATAGAGACTCTGCCGAATTGCACGAACAATAGCAGCGAAGTTAGCTTAGGCAATAACTGTAAATTAAACAACGACGTGGATAAGCAGGCGTACCAAACTTCGTATATGCCAGCAAACAAAACAGACCAGACGACCGAAGTAGAAGTAAAAGTAAATGAAAAGGAAATGCCAACGGCAATAGTTGTTAGTGCTGAGAGAACTAAGCTAACGGAAGGATCAAAACAACTCGAAACAGAAGCAAAAGAAGCAGAAGAAGAAGCAAATCAAAAAACTAACACAACAAGTGTAAAAATTTACACAGCTGCTGATCTATTGAAAATACCCAAAATGTGCGGACGCTTTCGTAAAATTCAAGAGCAATTGTCAAAGCAACAACAACAACAGCAACCAGTTGAGACTGCAACAACTGCTGTGACAACAACAACAACAACAGAAGAAGAGGAAAAGGAAATAGCCAAGCAGCAGCAACAGCGTAAGCTGAGCTCTATGGAACCCTCGATGGATGATGCTTTGGCCATTGGCACACAACTGACACGACAATTTGCCGAGCGCATTTACAGTTTAGTCCATAAACTACAGGACAGCCGTCTCTACACGTGAGTCTTCATTTTGATTAATCAAAAAAAAAAAAAAATTGAAAGAAATTTTTCAATTCCAAATTCCAAAAAAAAAAAAAAAAAAAAAAAATCTTTTATTATTCCATTGATAAGCCTCATGTGACATTAATCGGCAACGAAAAAAAAAAATTAATTCTTATCAATCAAATAATGATCACGCTAGTTTCCTATCATTTTGCCCAATGACAAAATATGGAAATTAAAAAAAAATATATATTTAAATGGAATAATTTATTTTTTTTTTTGTCGCGTGTCTCACTTCAGATATTTTGATATTTCTTATCATTTAAATAAATATTCCATTTGACCCGATCGACCACAGACAGAGTCAAATCAAATGACTAAAAAAAAAAACACTTTACTTATGAGTCACACAATTAAGTTAACTAATGTCTTCTTATCGATAAAAAAAAGCTTATTAGAAATAATTATAAATTTATGAAACATACACAAAAAAGCGAAAGTCAACCAAGTCAACACAAAAACAAAATGACGTCAAAAATTAAAGTCAATAGAATTCCCAGCCAAAGTAACAAGTCCAAAAAAAAAAAAGAGAGCGAGAGGTGTCGGCAGAACTAATGAAATGGGAATGAGTTGGGCACAAAGTTCGCTGCTCTGTGACGTCGCCTCGTGTTTGCTGGGTGAATCGTTCGATTTTTTTTTTGTTTTGTCGATCGGTTCGAAAGTGTCGCGTGTCTTGAAAATGTGAGAGAGGGAGGGGGGGTAGACATTAAGTCTGGTTAAATGAACTTTGTTCGGCTTGAGGCATAAAGGTGACTCAGCTTATCTCATTATCAGCTGTCTCAGCTGTTTCTATTTAAATTTATCAGCACAGCTGATTTGTTTCTAAAAATAATTTTTCCTCTTCTTCTTCTTCTTCTTCCTCGTCTTCTTTGACAGCTTAGAAAAAAAAAAAAAAAAAAAAAAAATACAAAATGTAAAACTATCGGGCCAAGCCGCCCGTCATATGTAGATGGCGAATTATAGTTGCTCTTGTTGTTGCTTTTGCTGTGTGTTTTTTGTGTTTTGTGTTATTCGCGTTTTAAATGAAAACATTTTTCGCTTTATTTGGTTGCATGCGTTTTCGCACGTACGCCACTCTCAGCGATTTAAGCGGGCTTCTGTCTGTCTGTCTCTCTGTCTGTCTGGCTTATGCACGTCCCTGGTCATACACCACCTGCCCACCCCCCACACACACACACACTTATACACATTTCCCTCTTTCAAACCGGCCCGCATAATCTATGCAAAAAAAAATTTTTTTCGCAAATTGAAGGTGGTCGTTGAAGCAGGTCGAAGCCGTTGTCATACATATAAAACGCTTGAAATTCGCATAGTCAAAGCAATGAGGAAAATATCTGCGCATACACACGTGAAGTGTATATTGCCTTTCAATCTAATCTAAAGTCCGAAAAAAAAGGCTCGGTAACAATGATTTGCAGGCGCCGGAGATTTCAAGTATGGGCGATAATCTAATCAAAGTGACACGCTCAATGCATGATCAGCTTGAAGAAAACAAAAAACAAAACAACAAAACTGTTATACAAAAGTGTTATACTGTTATACACAAAGTCATCGATTTCTTGCAAATCTAGACCTCCAAATTTTGATATACAGAAACTGTAATACATGAAAGAAAATCTGTTATACAAAAGTGTTATACACGGTCTCCAATTTCCTTCAATTTTAGACCCCAACTAGAAAAAATTCAACTGTTGTACAGAAACTGTTATACATAAAAGAAAGCCTCAGTTTAACTCCTTTCCAGACTTTTACATAAATAGAAAAAAAGAAAACTTTAAAAAGAACTGTTATGCTAAAAATGCTTAGCTAAAATTATTATACATTATCTTTGGGCCTATTTCGATTCCAAATGGAAAAAAATTGAGAGTAGCCAGTTTACTTTAGTTTATACCCAAACTGTTATACGTATGTATTTCGATATTTTCAAGTTGATAATTAAAACTCTAAGCTCAAACAGTTTAGGAGATTAACTGTTATACAAAAAACTGTTATACCAAAAACTGTTATACCAAAAACTGTTATACAAAAATGTTATACCAAAAAACTGTTATACTCGATAAAAATCTTTAAATTTCGAGGAAGAAAAAACAATTCTATGCACAATATAACAAATTAAACAAAATTTCCACCTAACTGTTATACACTGAGAAAATCTTTCAAATTTATGTAAAAACATTTAAAAAAAATAATTTTTCTGATATAACAGTTTGTATAACAATATAACAGTTTTTTTTTGTATAACAATTTATGTCAAGAAAATTTCCATAAAACACTCAAAGCACCCACAATTTATGTAAAACATTAAAAAAAATCATTTTTCTGATATAACAGTTGGTATAACAATATAACAGTTTTTTTTTGTATAACAATTTAAGTCAACAAAATAAAACACTCAAAGCAGCCACATTTAGTAATTTATTTAAAATATTTCTAGCTAAAACTGTTATACTTGAGAACTAATCTAATGCTTCTTCTTCTTCTTGATTATTTACAGTATTTTGACACGCACCACTCAGCCGGCACATTTGATAGTGATCTGCATATTGGCGTTTGTATTGCTGATTGTTGGACCCGATCTAATTGATAATCAGACAAACGGCGGCACCGGCACCGGCAGCATCAGTCCGATTACCAGAATGAGGGAGATGACAACGACGACAACAACAACAAAAACAACGATTGCCGATAACGATGACGATTACAATAGCAGCAGGAGGAGCAGAAGTGGGAGTACATTGCCAACTTTGGCCTATTTGGGTGCATTTGCCACACATTTTGGCTCACAGATTTGGATGACATTTGTCTCGGGTGAGTTGTGTGGCGTCTTCGGTGTCATCTTCACAATCAACAACAACAACAACAAAAACAAGGAAAGAATGAAAGAAAGCTGAACAACAAACATCGCTGCGATTATCGTAGGCATTGTTCAAATTTTCTAAAAAACCTTCTTCCCCTCACCTCCCCCCTCATTTCCATTTTTTTTTTTTCGAAAGAGAAGAAATTTTTATTTAATTAATTATTTCTTTTTTCCAGGACTCTCGCTGTATTTTTCACTGCCACGTCACACGTTCGGGCAATGCCAGCAGATTCTGTTCCCGAAATATTTCGCCCTAAATGCCATGCTGAGCATTAGCATGCTGATTATATTTGTGAAATATTTCCTGAGCAGTTGGACCACAGCTGCTGGTGTTCAGCTGGGCACTTTGGCCCTAACCGCTGCCATTGAAGTGGTGGTGCGTTTGTATTTGGCCCCACCGATGCTTCGTCTTATGCATGAGAAATATAAAATTGAGGATGCCATTGGCAGTGGGCAGGAGGTGGGGAGCCTTGTTCAAGGTGATCTTGTCCAGTGTCCACACTATCAGCGCATACATAAGGCATTTCGACGCATACATATGACCATTGCCATTGGCAATATGGTCATCCTATTGGCCACTTGTCTGCAATTGTATTTTCTAGCATCGAAAATACGCATTAGCTAAGACACGAACCATCATCATCAACAGCAACAGCAACAGCAACCAACCAACTCACAAGAGGGCGGCAGCGGCGGCGCAAGGAATTTCAACTACAACAACAACAACAAACAAACAAACACATTCACAACAAATTTTTTAGTGAAATAAGATTTAGAAATATTTTATAAAAATTTTTTTTTTTTTTTATATGTTTAGCGAATTTCTTGAGAATATTTGTTTTCCTTTTTCTTTGAAATCAGTTTCAAAGAGAAAGCGAGAGAGAGAGAGAGAGAGAGAGCAATTTAAGGCGGCGCCTAAAAGACCGCAACAATTTTTTTTCTTTAACTTTTAAATTATCAAAAGAATTTATTACATAAACAAAAAAAGAATAGCATCACACACACACACACTCGCACACACACACACTCGCTCACTTGTGAAAATGTTTGTCTCAAATTAATTAAATAATCCTCATATAATTTATGTAATTTATTTAAACAAAACAAAAAAAAATGAGTGGAGAAAAACAAAAAGTAAAAAAAAAAGTATTCAAGGCGAATTTCTGTCTCAGATTTTCCAAGATTAAGCAAAATTTTCATTTATAATTTATTTTTAACTGTGATAAAAAAAAAAAATATAAATCACCCTCTAAAAACACACACACACACACACACACACATACATACACTTAGGTACACAGTTAAAAAAAAAAAATCCCATTTAGAAATCAGAAATTTTTGGTGAGCCCATTTGGGCATCACATGTGCATCTCCCCTCCCCCCACCCCTCCAAAAAAAAAAAAAAATACAACAACAACACGCATTTAGTATTTAGAACTAGCCAATAATAATTTACACACAGCTATTAATTAGTAGATTAATGTGAATTAATTAAATTTGTTTTTTTTTTCTCCAAAAAAAAAAAAATTTTTTTTTTTTTTTTTTTTTTTGCTCTCATTTATTCACTTATTTATTTAATTATATATAAATTTTTTTTTTTTAATTAATATTGTTATTTTAACGAAATTATTTTAGGCAATTTGAATGCTTCATCAAATACAAACAAAAAGAATAATGCAAAAAAAAAAAAAAAAAAAAAAAAAAAAAAAAAAAAAACAAAAACAAAAAACTATCCAAGCAAAATAAAAATTCAAAAGATATGTTTTTCAAAAAATTTACAAAAATCTTTTATATTCAGGTGGGCGCAACCGGATCTATATGATATAGTAGTTCGATCCAGCTGAAATTTGAATAATTTGTGTGTCCCTAGGGAAACAATGCGTATACCAAATTGTATCAAAATCGCTCAATAAATACTCGAGATATCGCCAATGTTGATTTCAATCATCGTGATATAGTAGTACGATCTGGCTGATACAAGGGGGTACAAAAGTGTATCTGTCTTTAAGTATGCCAAATTTAAGATTGTTCAATAAATTTCAGAGTTATAACCCAGACCGATTTATATAGAAGTTCGATCCAGCTGAAATTCGGTATAGTTGTGTGTCCCTAAGTCGACATATGCGATACCAAATTATTTCAAGATCGGTCAATAGATACTCGAGTTATCCGTAAGACCAATTTGGGATCTCTTTGAGTAGTTCGATTTGGCTGATACTGAGAATATATGTGTATCTCACTTTTCAGAATGCCTAAAGCAAAATATCTTCAAAATCGGTCAATTAATTTTGGAGATACCCAAGACCGATCTGAATCCGGAAGATATAGAAGTTCAATCCACTCCATACTGGGTATATAAGTGTGACGGACCATTAATATTCTTAGTACAGAAAATGTTCAAAATCGGTCAATTCATTTCGGAGATATAGCCAAGACCGATTGAGATTCTTGTGATAAAGAAGTTCAATCCAGTTGAAATTCGGGACACTTGTTTGTCTTGAGTTCAACATTTCATATGCCAAATTATATGGAGTTCAGTCAATAAAGATTCGAGATATACCCAAAAACCGATTCAAGTCTATGAGAACTTTGAACCGGCTCAGACTCGGAGCAAGTTAAAATCTCATAAATATCAGGAAATAATTGACAAATGAAATCATCGGAAATGCTTTTGGAAAAGCTAAAAAAAAAGCACTTTTCCAATTGAATTGAATCGAATTCGAAAAAAAACTGGTTTCATTTGAAAAAAAAAAATCATCTCATTGTCAGCGGCTTTTTCAGAAGTGAACATTTAACTGAAGCCACAGTGAAGCTAGAATAAGGTGAATGGTGGAGAATTCCAAGAATTAAATTAATCAAATATTAAATCCAAGAGTCCAACTTAGCGAGTCTTTACTGTTTCGAGTGGTGCTAATAGAATGCAAGCTTAACTTACTTCACAGTGAAGCCAGAATAAGGTGAATGGATTAAATTAATCAAATAATAATTCCAACAGTCCAACTTAGCGAGTCTTTACTGTTTCGAGTGGTGCTAAAAAAAATGCAAGCTTAACTTACTTCACAGTGAAGCCAGAATAAGCTGAATGGGGGAATTAATCAAATAATAATTTCAACAGTCCAACTTAGCGAGTCTTTACTGTGCTAATAGAATGCAAGCTTAACTTACTTCACAGTGAAGCCAGAATAAGCTGAATGGGAGAATTAATCAAATAATAATTCCAACTGACCAACTTAGCGAGTCTTTACTGTTTCGAGTGGTGCTAAAAAAAAATGCAAGCTTGACTTACTTCACAGTGAAGCCAGAATAAGGTGAATGGGAAAATTAATCAAATAATAATTTCAACAGTCCAACTTAGCGAGTCTTTACTGTTTCGAGTGGTGCTAATAGAATGCAAGCTTAACTTACTTCACAGTGAAGCCAGAATAAGCTGAATGGGAGAATTAATCAAATAATAATTCCAACTGACCAACTTAGCGAGTCTTTACTGTTTCGAGTGGTGCTAAAAAAAATGCAAGCTTAACTTACCGCCTCGATTTCCTGCTCGAAACGCACGGGACGCAGCCGACAGAGGACGACAATCAGGTAAATGAAATTGACAACGATTCCGAGGCTGGACCAGAAGACAACATCCTCGGTGCACTCGATGAGGTAGCCATACATGCCCATCATGATGCAGCCAATGAGTAGCATCACACGCAACCAGAGCCCACCGAAGGGACCGTGGGGAGCGAGAAAGGCGAGAAATATAAAAGCCCAACCGAGTTGGAAATAGAGATGATGGGGTTGCTCCCATTTGAGGCATTGCTCGAGAGACCAATCGCCGGGATTGAGGGAACGCAGGGTGCCATTGTTGTCCCAGGTAATGGTGCCGCTGGCGGCACTTGTCCCAGCTGTGCTCTGGGTAATTAGAGTGCCTGTGGAGGCGATTACACCGGCGCCAGCACCAGGTCCACCCGATCCTAGGCCCATATTCCCAGCGCTATTGATGAGGGCGCCAACGCCCACACCCACACCATCTGGACTGCCTGCTGTACTGGGCATGATGACGACTCCTTCTCCTCCTCTTCTTCTGCAAAGATTTTCTCTTTTTTTTTGTTTTTGTTTGATTTGTTTGAGGGCTTTGCCGTTTGGGTTGTGGTCTGGGCTAGGCGTATTTGAATTGGTAATTGTCTTGGCTAAAATGAAACAGCTGTTTTCTTTTTGTATGCGGTTGTGCTAGCTCTTCTTCTTCTACTTCGACTTGGACTTCTTCTGCTTCTTCTTCCTTATCGGCTTCTGGTTGACTGATGATGATAATTTTGTTGGTTGCCTTGGCAGCGACTTCTACAATTGTCCCCAATGGCGACTTACATTGTTGCATGTTTCACACGGACGTGCTGCAACAACAACAACAACAATGACAGATAAATTAATTAAAAGTCAAACAACAACAACAACAACAATAAAATGATAGCAATTAAAATTGTTAATCAATAAACCAAATTTAGTCGTGGCAAGCAGCTCATCGATTGATGTTCACTTGACACGCGTAGGTCGTACCTAACAGTAAATACAGTGAAGCCTCCATAAATTGTAATGTGCATATGTATATATGTGTATGTGTGTGTTTGTGTTTGTGTGTGTTTGTGTGTCAATTAAAGCAATTAAAAACTGATAGTTTCAGGTCAAAAAAATCAAGAAAATGCAAAAAAAAATTAAGAATAAGAAAAAATGGCGATCATGAAAAGCAGAACGGGGGGCGTGGCCCACTTGATATAAAAACCAGCCTAGACTGATATAATAAATATGGTTTTATATTGGCATTGAGATCATGACTAAGCCAAGAGCCGAGATGATTATGACACAGACCAACCGCAAATCTGTTTTCTTTATTTCTTGCTAAAAGCTTAAATAAACAAAAGGGAGATATCTATATATATATATATTTATATATCTCAACAAAGATTCGACTTTAACCTCAAACAAAGAAACTCTGAATATTATCTCAGTGCCCTGAAGCCAAGGATAAGATCGGAGAGTCTGACGAAAAAAGTCTAAAAAAAAAAATAAAAAAATAAAAACAAAACAAATTTTCCATTATATGTTGACCCAAATAAAACCAAAAGAGGGGGGGAAGGGCAGAGGAGATACCATAACAACAACAACAAAAATAGGGAAAAGGAGCACCCATTGACCCATTGTTGGTTCGGTTGGCCCCGAAAAAAAAAGAAAGAAATAGAAAACATTTCCGGCATGTCGCTTTGGCGGATGAACAAAAAAAAGAAGAAGAAGCAGAAAAAGTGACGCGTTGGTATGACCATAAAATACACAATAGAAAGAAAAAAAAGGAAAGCAAAAAGAGAGAGAGAGAGACAGCCTATAAAAATCAATTTATTACAAAGTTCGTGGCCATTTTGGTTATTTAAATGCGCGCGTCATAAACTCAAAAAGGGAAGGGTGAAGTGGGGGGGGAAGGAACTCTGGCCCATTGGGTATGGTTTGGACCTTCCCTACACAGGCTCTTTTTAGGCGAGTCCATTTTAGCTTTTCAAATTTCAAAATTGGATTATTCAATTCAAGGGATATATTATACTATATAGTAGTTCGATCCAGGTGAAACTTGGTAATCAAGTGAGTCTCTCTTCGATTATGCCAAATATCAAATTTGACTTAAAACGCTCAATAAATGTAGGAGATATGCCTAGTACGGTCTATCTATATAGTAGTTCGATCCAGGTGAAATTTGGTACTCAGCTTTCTCTCCATATAAAGATTCCCATAATCCAAACTGAATGAATTTTATCAATAATTGTCGGAGATATGCCTAGTCCGATTTATTTATATAATTGTTTGATTCTTGGTATACAGAATGATCTCTATATAAGTAAAGAAAGTATCCCAAATAAATAGGATTAATCAAAGAATTTTGGGTAGACCTGAGACCAATTTAGTTTGCTAGATGATATAGTAGTTTGATCCAGATGAAACTGGGGACACTTGCTTATATGAGAAGTCCAAATACTGAAGTTATGCCCAAGCCGGGCATATAAAAATCCGATCCGAAAGATCACTCAATAAACTTCGGAGATAAGTCTAAGCTTATTAAGTTCAAAGAATCCAGGATTTAACCAATCTGAAGGTAATAAGAAGGTCTTTAACAATACCAAATCAATATGGTCTTTTTTCCCCTTTGACAACTTTTGCCAAGCCTTTTAATAATTTATAAGAATTTTGAAGGGTTTCTGCAAATATTCTCAGGATATTTTGAGAAAGCTTAAGAAGGCATGGGGTCGAGCCCAGTAAGCCAGAGAGTGGTGGCTCAAGTTCAGAAACTTTCAGGGTTTCAATTCTCTTGATCAGGTCTATATATTCTATATAAAAGATATATATAAAGATCTCTCTGATCTAACCTGATTACATGTGATAGGACCTGCCATAACTCCTAGATCTTTGAAGCCAGGAGATATTTTCCAATTGGAAATTATTTCAATCTTCTCAGATTTTTTAACTTTTTGTCTAAGACCAAAGATCATTTGTTGGGTTTGAGGGTATTTTTTTTTTTTTTAATTAAATGTCTAAAATAAATGAGAAGCTGTGCGCGAAAACCTATTAAAAACATACTCAAAATCCATTACAGTGCAGACTCGCTAAGACAAAAAAAAAGTGCTGAAACCCAAAAAAAATTACTTAAATTTTGAAAAGACAAAAAAAAAAAAAAGTTGCTGAAAATGTTGATTAATTTTGACTCTTTTTTTTTTTTTTTTTTTGGGGTGACGCAGCAGTTGGCCAAAGATTTACACCAACACAAGAGACAAGCCGGCAGGCCAACCTAGTGGGAGGTGGTGAAGGTGCGCTTGGAAATAGCCGCGTGGGGTTTGCAACACGCTTTGAACTCTTGTTTAGTGAAATAAAAAAAAAAACACACACACACACACACACACATAGAAATAAATAAATAAATTTTGAGGGAGAAGAGAAGATGAAGTCATCGTTTTGACTGTGTTTCAGA
Organism: Scaptodrosophila latifasciaeformis; assembly: GCA_037075145.1. Lineage (NCBI taxonomy): Eukaryota > Metazoa > Arthropoda > Insecta > Diptera > Drosophilidae > Scaptodrosophila > Scaptodrosophila latifasciaeformis. The sequence continues at coordinate 3,874,258 of JBAMCM010000429.1, forward strand.
GTCGGCCAAGTGATATGTTAGCAAGTGTCTGTTTAGGCCAAAAGTGGAACATGGTAAAGACAATTTAAAAGCAACCACGCATAGCTCACACACACACACACACACACATACACAGATACACATGCACAGACAAGCATGATGTCTGGCAAAACAAATACAGAGAAGAGGAAAACCAATAAGTAATGAATGAATGAGTGAATAACCACCAAAATAATCAACAACGTCAACAACAACAGCAACAACAACAAAATATAATGAAAACGTCGGCGGCGACAACAACAACAACAAGGCGCGAATACAAATTGCATGTGTCTTTGATTTGAACAGTGGCACAAAATAAAAAAAAACAAATGAAAAAAGAAAGAGTAAAAAAATAGAATAAGCTGAAATTTTAAAAATTAAAAGAAAAATGGAAAAATTTTAGAAATAAAAATTATAAGCTAGAGCGCCCTGCCATAGGCACAGACTAACAAATTAGGTGGCAACGCAAAATTCAAATATTCAAATTTGACATAGTTGCGCCCTCTAGCGTCAACTACAAACAACTGCTGGCCAGCCTGGCGATCAGGCAAGGAGCAAAGAAATTTTTCTATTTTTTATATTTCCTGTTTTAATGGGCCGATTTCAGTCAACTTTGGTATCATTCGAAAGATTTTTTGATTTCCAACATTTTAGTCAGACCAAGCAAGGGTTTGCAAAATATGTGACTTTTTTTGGTTGACCTTAAATTTTCACAGGGTATTTAATAATTTTCAGACCACTGTGACCAAAGGTTTATTTAATATTTTTCAACATGTGCGCCCATTCAAATTCATTTGTTTGCTTTTCCTTTTTCTTGTATTTCAAATTATTATTTTTTTTGTATTTTTTTGGTGTACAAATTATGAATCTGAAATTGATTGCCGGTTTGAAAATTTAATTAGAAACTGTGCTGCGGTTTATGCCTTTTATAGATAGTGAATGGTAATTAAAATATGAAAAAAAAAAATAAGGAACCAAAACAGCTGACAAAAATACAAAAACAGAACATAAAATTAGCTGGAAATTTTATGAATTCATTTATTATTCATTTGATTTATGCCTGCTCTCTTCTTCTTCTTCGTCTTCGTCTTTGAGTTTGTCTTTTTTTTCTTGTCAACGAAAAGAAAGAGACAAAAAAGAGGAGAAGCATTGAAAGTGAAATGAAGAGAAGGTCGACGACAGACGTTGACGGGAACGAACGTTGATTGCAGTTTCCGTTTCCCACGAATAAGTAAAAACAACAAAAACAACAATAACAAAAAACATGATAAACATAAAACAGGCCAGAGAAAGAGATGGAAAATGAAAAAAAAAAATTAATCTTGTTGACAAAAGACTAAATAAAATAATTGAATTTTTTCCAGACAAGCTAAAAATATTTTCTATTTAGGTAAAAATAATCAAATTAAATAATTCCTATGAGATCAGCTTGGCTTTAAGTTGTTATGTGGATTTTAGACTCTGTTCCCCATCTACTCCAATTAGTTTTGAAACTTAAAATACGAGCAATGCCGGGCATTCCAATTATTAGAAGAAGAAGCAGAAAATATATTTTATGCATAAACTCACACACACACACAGTTGCATATATTCAAAGCTGAAAGTAACCCATCATCAATTACGAATGCAATTGTGTGAGGGAGAGAGAGAGAGAGAGAGAGTGAGAAGGGGTTGGGAAGGTGTGTGGGGTTAAGTAAAGTATTGCGGGGGAGCTAGCCGTTGTTAGGGAGTGCACATGTGTATGTGTGTGTGTGTGAGGGTGTATTGTTTTTATTGTTGGCTGCAGTCAACACCACCAGCGCTGCGGCCGCTACTTTTTCTTCTTCTTCTTCTTCGTCTTATGTATTTTTTTTTCTATTTGCGTGCAACTGCAGGCGGCGCTGCTATTGCTACTGCCACCCGCCTTGGCGGTGCCAACAACAAAACGCACGCATTCATACACACACACACACACACATACAAATACATTTGTTATGTGGCACGCGCGTTGATGTTCGATTTTTCACCATTCTTGAGAATTATACGCTATGCATGGCTTTAGGGAAATGCTTTTGGCCTGCAATATTTGTCTATATAGTATTTAACTTTGTATGCGCGTGTGTATGTGTGTGTGAGTGTGTGTTGGTGTGCGTTTGTTTGCTTTTGAGTTTATCATAATCAATTCAAATTCGACCACGCATTGCAGCTATTTGAATATAAATCAAACATACACACTCACACTCACACACACATTCATGCATATATATATAATTTTGCATATATTTATGACACCCCCGCTGAAGCTTTAATCGCCCCTTAACCCAACACACTCTAATCTCATCACTTACTCTTGTTGGTTTCAGCAAATTGTGAGACTGAGGGCCGCTTTGTATTGTTGTTGTTGTCGTTGTTGCTGCGGCAACTGCGGCTGCTGTGACAATTGATGCAACTCCAATTGTCTTATGATCATCCAGTCCGGCTTAATTTTTAACATATTTGCATAGAGAATTTTGCATTTAAATAGCTTCTTTCATTCATTTTTTTGGCGCCGCACTGTGTTAATTATAGTAAAAAATAATTGCACACACACTCACAGACACAGTTCAACACGCGTGAAAAAAAAATAATAATATAGCAATAACAATGCGAACGCTGTTTCTGTTTTGCAGCTGGCTCAGGCGGACTAGTGTTGCCATGTACCGCTTACTTGAAGTCAGTGCTGCCAGGCTGCGCCTATTTATGAGCTTGGCGTTTGGCTAATTTTAGGTACAAATTGAATATGTACCTAGCCCGAATTTTGAAATAGTTTAAGTTCAATAAAGATTTTTAAATTTAAATGGAGTAATTGTAATATTATTACAATATAGGAAACACCAATAATTTGTGGTATTTTGTTTAGTTGTATTGGAAAAAATTTGGGCTGCAGAGGGCGCTGTAAGATTTAGTTAAATGTAGATGGCTCTCCACTAAACAAACTTTAAGTTTTTTAAGAATTAATTTATTTAAAAACATTTCACACATATTTTAATTCCAGATAAGACAAATTTCTAACCATTTTAATAAAAAAATGTGTAATTTAACAATTTAATGTATAATAAAAGCCAAATGCCATAGAACCAACTGGCAGGCATTTTGAAAACAGCTGATCAGCACATGTTTTGATTTCCAGTTTTGCCGACAATCAAAACAGCAAAAGTGTTCTTCATTTAGTTGGTAATTAACTTTTTTTTTAGTACATATAATGGGTGGACATCATAAAAAGAATGTTCGTGCCGAAAAGGCCAAAGTAAAACTGAAAGGTGCCAAACTTCCCAAGGGCTTAAATGTGACGAAAACAGATTTCAAAGTGCGAAAAATTGAAATCCGGGAGCAGTTAAAAGATTTCGCCCTCACCGAAACTGGTCAACGATATTTCAATTTAAAAGAGACCCTCTCCCGGCTCAAGCATCACAGTGCCAAATTTCGCACCGATGCCATGCGAAATGTACGCGACTCGGTGAAAACCGGCCAGGCGGATCATTTAATTGGACACTTGAATGAACTGCTCCAGGGCATTGCAGCTGGAGCCCTAGACATGGAACGCGATGTACGCCGTGAAGCCTTTAAGACCCTCGATGCCTTACTGGAGGCCCTACAGCCCCAGGCCATAGCCCCATTCTTTCACATTCTGACCACCTATTTGCGCTGCTCCATGACGCATGTCTTGCCGGCCATTCAAGAGGACTCCCTGCTAATGCTGGACGTCTTGCTGCAGCGAGTGCCACCAAGCCTTCTAGCCGAACGCAGTGCCCACACTATAATTTGCAATTTTGTGGACATGATTTCCCGCGTGCGCCATGACACGGAACTGGCCAACCGCACGCTCACCGTACGCCTAAACCAACAATCCACCACCACAGTGAAATGGCGCACCAAAGTGCTGCAGCGTCTGCAACAGATTCTAGGCACTCTGGTCCAGCACCATGCCAAATCCACCTCAGCCACGGATCGCTTGGTCTTTTATGACACCAAAGCCACAGCTCCGCCTCATTATGGCCTACTCCGCCCCCTGCTGGTGGACAAGACCAGCTTCAATGAACTCTTCAGCGGACAGGCCCAGCGCAATGCCCAGGGTGATCAGCTCCAAACCTATGTCCAGCAACTGCTGCCTCTGCTCCTGGACAACTGGCTGGAGGTGCGTCCACAGGTCACCAGCAAGACAGTCCAGAAGATACTGCTCACCGAAGATGCGGCAGCCAGTCTCTTCGTCATCCTGGATATTATGACCCACCTGTGGTCCCTGGTCCGCCAGCACGAGCAGACCCAGCACAGTCGAGACCTCTCGGATTGGCTGCATCAGAACTTTGCCAGCTCCTTTATGCTGAGCTTCCTCCAGGATTCGGCCCAAGTGGGCTTTCCCTATCAACAAAAGCCCCAGCCAGGTAAGTCTCAACTAAATCATCCTCCTTCAAATCTCGACTAAAGCTGCCCACTTTTCAGCCAACAACAAAAGCAACAAACGGGATCCTCTAAATGGCGGCCAGTTCTGCATCCCTCAGAATCTCGCCCTAGTCCAACTGATGTGCTCCTTTTACCCCGAACCCCAGACCCAGGAAGCTTTCATATTCGAGAGACTCCTCACTTATCTACAAGATTGCATCCAACATCTGGAAACCCTGAGTCCCGATTATCAGCTCCGCTTGGTGGCAGCCCTACGTGCTCTGCTCCTGGACACTGGAGCCAGTCTGCTCAAACTACTGCCCGAACCCTGTCGCTCCTTGATGCAGACCTGCCTCGAGGCCTATGTCCAGCAGAGATTCACCACACGCGACGGTGTCTCCACCCGCCTGCTCAACCTACTCTGCCAGATCGTACAGACTGCTCCACTCTACACCGGCTACGGCGGCCAAGATGCCTTCTCCATTTTTCTCCACCATCTGCCCCAGCTATTGCTCAAGCCGAATGTGGGCGAGGCCACTCTGCGTGCCATGTCCACTCTCTGCCAGCAGCTGAACCAAATCTTCATGCAGGCCCTCATCCAACAATCCCAGCCCATCCTAAACCACCTGCCAAACCTTCAAATCACTGGCAGCTCAGACCTCACCGGCTTCGAGACCCGCAAGCGTGTCCTCAATTTGTTCTACTATGCCCGCCACTCCGATTCATCCTTCCAGCCAGCCAAGGCCATAGAAACCCTAAAGGATCCACAACTCTCCAACTACCTCAAAGAGATCTGTTGAGTTTCACTTAAGACAATTTTTTTTTATATTTAAAAAAAAAAATGAAATTTTCTAAAATTAATTTTGTTTGCGTTTCACTTTGGGCTGGAAACGGTGCAGGGCGGAGGGGGGAGCAGCCTTAGCCTTACGCTTGACCTTGACGCCCTCCTCTTCTGTAGGCACTTTATGGGTGGCAATCACATTCTTCTTGGCCTCGCGCACCTCCCGAATGAATTCCTGAAAGAAAAAAAAAATGATTGTGAATTTTTCGACTTGATTTTGATTCGTTTGACTCCGAATCCGGACTCACCTTTCTCTTTAGATCCTTGACAATTTGCTTGTTGCGTGCCGCCTTGGCGGTGCCACCGCGACCCTTCATCTTGTGCCGTGGATTCATATTGATGCGCGGCGGTTTGACGGTGAACAATTTGCGTTTGGCATCGATCTTCTCCTGCAGCGTGGGTGCATCCACACCGGTGATTTCCTGAGGATTGAGGGTGATCAGCTCGGGTGGTATCTTCTCGAGGAGGGCATGGACTTCGTGTTCGCGTCGTTGCTTGCTGGTCTCATAGGGATTGTCTTCGAGGGCATCGTAGTTGGGCTCACCGGAGCCGGGCACCAGCAGCGATTGGAAGCCATTGGCTGTGGCTAGACCGAGGACATCTTCGTAGGGACAGAAGCGCAGGCGATGGATGAAGGCATCACAGCGTTGACTGAGATATGGCAGATGGTTGCCGAATCTGGTGCCTTTCCCACTGAGCAGATCGGCATAGGTTTCCATGTAGGTGCCCTGGGAGAGGGCTAGAATGCCTCTCTGGGAGACATCTAGCCCGTTGGCGGGCAGACGGAGACGGAATTGGGCCAGGGGCTTGTCGTTTAGCTGACGGATATCCCAGACTTTGACAAAGCGATCGAGTCCGGCCGTGACTAGGTACTGGCCCTTGGGGTCAACTGTGAGGTCGGTCATGGCCGTGGAATGGCAGAGCAGACGTGCCAGGGGCTGGCGGACTTTGGGTGACCACATTGAGACGACGCCTTTGCCGCCGCCTATGCAGACGACACCGTTGTTGGGATTGTGACGCATCAGTCGTATGTCGCCCAGGCCTGTGTTGAAATTGCCCACCATTTCGCCAATGGAGACATCCAGCCAGGAGGCATAGCCGGCGCTATTGACACAGGCCAGCAGGAAGTGATAGGGTAGGAAGTCCATTTTGTTGACACGCGACAGGGCCTTGACGCAGTGGAGTTCGGTGCCTTTGTGGTCGTAGAAGTAGACCCATTCCTTTTGGGCCACCGCGAACATGGTGGGCACGTGGAGCCATTGGACATCAACCACGGATTCCATTACATTGAATTCGCAGTGGAGTCGCTTGGTTACCCAGTCAAAGGCAGCCACATGGCCACGGCGTCCGCCCAGTAGCAGGTGCCGGCCGTTTTTGGTATAGCACATGTTGTAGGGACCATGATCTAGCTTGAGGGCAAAGTGTTTGGCTGCTGATTGTATGTCCACGTTTTTGGCTATCTCACTTTGACGATAGCTGGCGGTGGTCTCATCCTCCTCGGCCTCTAGGAGACCGGGCGTCTCTTGGAGTAGAAGTTCTGTGCGTGCCGCCTGCTCGGCGGCATATTCCAGATAGACCTCTTTGCGCTGTTGTTTTTGCTTGAAGTGGCGGGTTCGTACACCGCTTGCATCGACCTGATCACCACGTGAATACTTTTCCAGAGTTTCTTTTGGTATCTTTTGTTTTTTGGGTGGAGTCTCGGTATTCTTAAGCTTGGATGTTCTTTTTAATTTCTTTGATGGATTCATTTTGATAAATTCTCCTTTAAATTTCTGTTGATTTGGTTTTAATTTTTTCACTGGTTCGGTGTCATTTTCATCTTTAATGCCTTCGGTAGCTTGAAAATAACGTTTGGTTGCTTTTGTTGCCTTGGGGCCCTTTTTAGGCTCCGATGTAGACATATTTAATGCAGAAATATATTAATATTCGGTTAATTTTTTGGCAATGCTTCAAACAAAAAACGTGCACGGTTGCTACAGATGTTCTTAGGGACTGTCAACTTTTTCAAATTAACAGAGCAGTGATGCCCACTTAGCATTGGCTGCAGTGCGGCCCAATCAAAAGAGACCTGCCATTTAAATTTAAAGATTTGCTAAAAAAAAAAACGGTTTTTTTTTAAGAAAATATATAAATTTTATTTTAATTGCACTTTTTAAAATAAACTAAAATTATAAACAAAAAAAAAAAAATATTTATATATTTAAATACTTAGGTATTCGATGAAAACGCATCAAAACATATCTTGTTATAACTGAGTGACAAAATATTTTCAAAGCGCTTTCCACTTATTTTGGTATCTAATTATTAAATTGTTAGAAGCATTCGTAGTACGAATTTCAAGGATTTCTTTTTTTTTTTTTTTTGAGAATTAAGCCACATCAGTCTATAGAATTGGTGTACCAAATTGGGAAACTTAAAACTAAACACGATTTGGAATGTTCAGGGCAAAACTCAATAGACCCGTCCATAGGGCATATTCGGATAATAGGGCATTAAAAATCTGCTACCGAAACGTGGTCCCGACTGAGCCGATTCACTGCTGCAAGAAGTCACAAAAAATATCAGTCAAAGCAAACAAGCAAAGTTTATGTGAATCTCACCTGGATGAAAACATGGAAGTGCAGATTTCAGCCCGCAGACGACTGCTGCTATTGGAAGTGGTAGTGCCGGCACCACCTATGCCTATACCACCACCCAGGCCAACACCACAACGACGACGCTCACGACGACGAGTTCGCACCAGCGAAGTGATGGCCACAATCACCGCCACCAGGAATATCAGGCCAAGTATGCAAAAGGAAATGGCCAGCTTTGAAATGGACAGGCACAGGGTACCTTCACCAGGCAAGGGCCGAACATTCGGAGCATATTCTTCTACTGGTATGGGCAAAATAAATTTCATAAGATTTCAAATTGCCAATTGTCTGGACTCACCACTCATGTTGTAGCGGCGATCATGACGCAGTCGATCCACCTCTATTTGCGGGGCTGTCACGGCCAGCGAGTTGAACACTTCAATTCGTGCCAAATGCTGATCGGCGTTAACCTGAAGTTGTTGTTCGTTCAGGCGACAATTCAGCTAAACAAGTTGAAGAAGAAGAAGAAGATGAAGAAATTGTGGAGTCATAATAAAAATATGTTTAAAAGACGAACCCAACCACCCACAATTTAGAGTGGCAGTTGAAATTTATGGTGCAACTTTTGCGCTGCACTGCCACTAATGGGCTTCAGTTCAGTGCGTCTTGGTGCAACAACCACATTAATTAGTTGCCACCGACAATACACTACAAGCTGGGCACGGTTTGTTGCCCACGAAACGAACAAAAAAAAACTATTTTTTTTTTTTAAATAAATAAAAACACTTTCGTTTTTCATTGCAAACAAATTGCAATTAAATCAAAAACGAAATAAGATTTTAAAACTTTTGATATAATTTGTTACAATTTTCGAAGAGCCAATCGAGCTAAGCTACCAGATCATTTTAAAAAGGATAAGAATCATACAAGGTGGCAGCCCTGTACAAGTGGTAGCCTTCAAGACTTTGGTGGCTCTGCTACGTTAATAAGGATTTATAAATAATATTTCAACTTCGGTATGATGAAATAAAATCCATTCCCTTTCAGTAAATATGTTAAGCAGTTTTACTTACATTCGGACACTTCCCCTTGCAGAGTTGCACGCCACAGCTCACATGCAAGCGTTCGCGATCGGGAAATTTGAAGGCGGGAAACGTGGCTGAAAACGTGCGCTCGACCAGATCTTCCTCGTCTTGCTTTGACCAACCCTCTTCGGCGGGCTTATGACGTGTGTGCAAAGCGGGCATCACCTTTGAAGCAAACACACAATAAAAACAGATTACATAAAGTGTTTATGGCTAAATATAATTCTAAGTAAATTTGTCAACTCAAAGGAAACCAGTTTAAAAGGGCGGCCACTGGCCGACGACTCAAATTGTCACTTGTTATACAATTTTCAAAGCTTACGAAAAGACGGATCCGACTTCCACATTGATACATTTTCTAAATGTATATTTGTGTGTGTGTGTGTGATACTTCCGTTGCAAAACAGGGCGTATGACCTGAACATGACAATACCCACAACCAAAACAACGGTAACAAAAGTCATGTGCCAAGTTCAATGACAAAAAAAAAAAAAAAACAACAACAACAACAAGAAACAATGCCAACATTACACTATCGTCTTTTAAGTTATGGCAAATGGGTAACACAAAAATACACATACATAGACACATCCGTAAAGATATGTAAATGTGTTTGTGATTGTTGTGCATGCATGTGGAAATGTATGAAATTACAAAGCCCTGTGATTTACGTACGTACAACGTAAATCTTGCTATTGTTGGTAGCTTTGGCAGCAGCGGCGCTCACATTTTGATTAGCTGGTGATGGTGGCGGCGTTTCGGTTTACTCTACCAAAAGCACGTGTGAAACTTGAGACAATAAACCAATAAACAGTATTAAAAAAAAAAAAAAACAAATGGTAACAATTTCTGCGGAAGTTCAACAGAGTTCAGTACTGCCAAAATTTTAAGCGGAAATGTGAATTTATTTCAGCGGCTACATTACAGTCCTGCCAACTTATTGCAGGATCTTGAAACTGACCTACCCACATGTGATCCACACAAATGTCTAACGGTTTTTTTTTCTTTTTTTTTTTAAGTAGATTTGCCCAATGCTGTCCCCATTGATAGTGATAGTTCTTTCTAGCGGTTGTTTTTGCTATTTTTAGACAGTGGGTCAGGTTATTTGTTTGATGTGATTGTGCTGTCTCATCGCCCTCTCTATCACGAGTGTGTGTGTGTTTCACTTTCCTGCTATGCTCACAATTGACTGACCTAGAAGTTTTCTAAAACTAAATAAATAAACTGGCGCGCATAAATTTACTAGATCTCTGGCAAAACAATAATAGAAAAAAAGTAACCCAAAAGAAAATGAAATGTGCTAAAACGGAAGCCAATGTTGCCGTTGCCATTGCTGTTGCCACTGCCGATGCCATCAGTCAGCCAGACAATAAAACAAACATAAAATGCAAATTTGTGGCTGCTGCCGTTGAAATAAAAAAAAAAAATTAAGCCGTGAGATTTTTTTCGCAGTTGCTTGTTGTTTCATTTATTTATTATTATTTTTTTCTTAGCTCACACAATGGACTTGGCTGGCTGGCTGGCTGGCAGAAGATTTGTTTGACCCATTTCTATGGCCTTTTGTATTTGGTATTTGTTTTTAGTGGCTGCCACTGCTGCTGTTTGTCTTTTAGTGACATGTGCGAGGGCCAAGCCAAACAGAGTCAGTTAGCTGGCTAAATACAATAACAACAATTTGTATACACCGCTCGGAACCATGTCAAAATGTTAAATGCTAAATATTTCACTCTTGGCTAATTGTTGTGACCTCCTAATTTACTCAAGAAGAACTGTTTTGCGGGCAACCACCGCCGCCACCATCGCCACCATTGCTTCGTCGCCATTTCGCTTTGACTGCGCTCTTTTTAATTGCTTGACTGCCCGCACAAACACACACACATACACACAGGCACAAACTCCTCCATGAAGCCAACGAAAACTGTTCTAACGTTTTTGGAGAGCAATTACGTCTAACAGTTTTGATTTGGTATTGAGTTTTGAGTGTGATTACGTTTTTTTCGTTCTTTTTTTATGGAGTTGATCGCACCTCACTTCCAGAGTTTCGTAATAACTGTTACAATTAATGAGGCGATATCTAGTTGGCAATTATTTCTATTCTTTCTATTCTTATACTCTTTCTCTTTTCTTTTTTGTCACGTTGCCATATCGCTCAAAAGCAATTAGGATCAATTTCAGTCAAGGTCCGGCAACGCTTTAGGCTATTTGCCTTTTACTTTCGCAGTTTAAAACACAAAAAAATGAAAGTCTTGCAAATTTTATAAAAACAAAAAACAAGAAATTAACTCCAATCAATATTGATGACCAATTATCAATCTATCAGCATCTAACACCATTAATCAATAAAAACATACAAGCAGGCAGCTCTAAGTTTTCCATTAACGGTGCCCAGTGAGAATGCCAGACCGTCTCCACTAAGTTAGCTCGAGGGTCAAGTTACGCAAACATTAACTTACCTGTTCATCAATGGGACAGCCGCGTGCATCCAAGAGCTGCTGTGTGGATTCACCCAGGCCATCGAGGGCGGCACAATCGACCACACGCACTCCAATTGTGCCAGGTACAATGGCGCGTACGGTTAAAGTGGTGGCAACGCCCACCTCCACAGAACCAGAGCCATTGGGGCCACCTAGTTCAAGCCAAATGCGCACACGTGGTGTATCCATATGAGCCAAAGGCGTAACCGACGAGGAGGGAGCACTAGTAGCCAAGCTGGGTGTGAAGCCCGCCTTGGCCACAGCCTGATGCATGCGACCATTTCTATTTAATAAAAAAAATTATAAAGTTTTTCGAAAAGTTTGCCAGGACTGTCCACAACTAACCTCTCCCGGCTGGTTATGGCCACTGTCATACCCATGGCCTTGGGCGGCAGCACACAACGCACTGTACGCAAAATATCCGTGCTCTGGCGTAGCTTCTGTTCCATTTGGAGCATCACACGTACTGTATATTCCATGCCACCATCCAACATGGGCTCGGCCCGTACTCCACAGCCCGAGGTGGGTACACGCAGGCCAATCTGCTTGGTATCCTGGCCACGTGATCGACACTCCAGGGGGAAATCCTTGGCATATAACAGACCATGAAAGACACGACTCAGGGTCAATTGCATATCAAGCAAATCCCTGGTACAATTCACCTCCACTCTTTGGATTTCCATCGAGGGTTTCAATACTGAACCCACCGATGCCTGCTGCCCAATCGTGCCTATCGCTGGACTACTCGACGCTCTGGCCACCAGCAAGATTAAGCCAAAAGCCAGTGTCATGATTTTTGTTGTTGATGTTGTTGTTGTGTTTGTTGCGGTTGTTCTGGTTGCCCAACCGGCACGACATACAAATTGCCGTCGATGAAGCTGGCCGATAAGACTGTAGGCACTTGGCAACTGCTGATGGCCGCCACCGCCCCGGCAGAAGAACATGTTTCCGATTTCCCGTTTGTCTATTGCACTCGCCTGTCTGCCAACCTGTCTAATTGCAGCCGCCGCCTCCGTCGTTGTTGCCACCACCGCCAACCACTATCAAGCTGCAATTGATGCCACTGCTGTAGCTGCTGCCAACACCTGTTGCCGTCTGCGGGTGTCTAAATATGTGGAACGGCCCGTGGATAGGCGAGAGGGAGGGCTGGGCAGATGCCAGCGGCTTGGGGCTGCGAAATGTGTCGCCTTAATTGGTTTCGCGTCAAGATTCTTTACCTAAGCAAATCGAGCGCTTCTTCTCTTGCGGTTTCTTCTGAAAAAGAAAAAAAAAAAAAAAAGAATTGCAGAAAATGTAAAATAAAAACTGAGTGGGTCAGGTGAATACGGGGGTATACGGCTAGTCCATTCAAATGGTCAAACATTAAATAAATGTCAAATTTCAAATTACCGAAATTACCCTGAATTTTTCTTCTTCTTCTTTTACAAATGGCTTAGGATTTTTTTTCTTTTTCTTTTTATTGCTAATGATGGTCCCCCAACAGCCCAAAGATTGTGGCCAGAAAAAAATTAAGGTCAAGTTTAAAATTGGCAGTTTCAAATCCAAAAAAAAATGAAGAAGAAGAAAACAAACAAAATAAAAAAATCCCTTCACCCTCAGTAAATAAACTAACTAAATAAATTTATATAAAAAAAAAAATAAATAAAAAAATCAAAGCAAAACATCAAATAAAAACTTAAATCAACTTTGCGTAATCCTATTTGGATTTTTTCTTTAGTAGCTCTTGTTATTTGTCTATGATTACTTATTGTTGTTGTTGTTGTTGTCTATTATTATTTTTTGTGATTTGTTTATTTATAGCATTTTTCGTATTAAATATTTGGTAGACATTGCGAACACCAGATTGATTGGTTTCATTATTATTTATTTTATTTGTTTATATTATGTTGTTGTTGTTGTTTTTGTAATCGATAAGTAGGCACACTTATTAAAGTTTTGAAAGTAAAAGGCTAAATTTGGGTTAATAAGATGGTGTAATCCTTTATAATCCACTTGACCTTCCATCGCTCTCACCTTTTTTCTTTTTAATAAATATTCTTTTTATTTATTTATTTCAAAACACTTAAAAAAAATATATTCACAAATAATAAAAAAAAAAAAACAGATATCACAGGAAACTCAATTTTCAATTATTTTTTTCGTTTTCAATTACCGGGAACCGCAAATTGAAATTAACTGCAAATACGCATCACAAAAATTTGTAATCAGAAAAAAAAAACAATTTTAATTTTTAGCCAATTCAATGTGCAAACGCACGCCACAAAGTGTTCGAATCAAATAAGCCGCAGACGAAATGCAATGCAGCCAAGAAGTTGGCCAAGTAGCTAGCTTTAAAATAAGCAACAACAACAATAACATCAGCGTTACTCATCTACTACGGCTATGCTACGCATTCGTAGTGATTTGAGTAAATTGTCAGAGCGAGAAAGTGGAAAAATTGCGCGCCAAAGACTGGCCCTGCCAACTTGATGTTAGTAGCTTAGTTGGTAGCTCTTTGCTAGATCACACTCAACGTCATTAATAGGTGGCGCATGGAAAATTATGTGGCAGGCTTGCCATAAGTCTTAAGACACATAAAAATAGTATTTCTTTGATTAAATTTTACAATTAGCTAATACCAAATTAAAAAAAAGCCAGGTAATTATTATAAAGATTTGATTAAATTTCAACTTTTTACAATACTTTTCAACAACTTGCAACTCTATCTTGACAAAAGGTAATCAAATACGTGCACAAATATACGCTACAAATACAATCAAACACACACGCTAGACAAACTGCTGAAAATTGAAATTAAATTTAAAAAATAAGGAAAGAAATTAAAAGGCAAGTTGAAAGACTTTGCCAAGCACAAATGAACACCAATATGTCCGAGATTATTGAATTCGTCCTACCGGATGAATACGAATATGTTTTGGACACAGAAGACGATGACGGCGGGGACGGTGTTGACGGTGTGGACGGCGCTGATGGCGATGCTGCCAGCGGGAGCCAATCCGGACGAGCTTTTGTTGTCTTCGATCAAAATTCAATGCAACAAATTCACGAATTCCAAAACGAAGAGTTCATAATTATCAACGATTCAAATAATGAGGACGAATTGATTTACGACAATGATCAGCCCGCCGCTTGCCTCATTAACGCTAACAATGAAAACAAATCCACTAATGACTTATATCAGTATATCACATGTGTGGCCAAAGACGAACTGAGTGCCGAAGAAGAGTTTGTCAGCGATCATGAATTCGAGGAAGTTGTCGACCTGGTAGAGGAAGATCTAGCCGGCAACGAAGAAAACGACGTTAAGCCCATCATACCCATCACCACGCAAGTCTCCAATTTGGTAACACCGCCCAAGACAAAAGGCACAACAGCTAAATCGACAGCCAAACCGAAAAGCCTTTCGCATAGTCTTATTCGTTCCGTGCGACCTCAACAAGAACAACTCATGTATGATGAAGAATTAGTCCAGGAACAATTACAGGAGCGAGTGCCCACGTCCAAGCCCAGCGAAAAGATGATTGATCAATTCAAAGGACCGCGCCGCTATTTACTTTTCGATGATCTGATTGCCACAATTGTGGACTTTGACGAAAATAGCACCCCCATTGTGGAGTTCTCCATCATTAACAATCCGCAAGATGACAAGCTTCCAGTGGAGTGTGGCATCTGCCCAGATGTTATGCACAAAACAAAGCTCTCAAAGCACCAAAAGACGCACCTGGTACCTGGTACAAATCGCTATGCCTGCATCTACTGCAGTGAAACCTATCGGGACTGCAAATATCTAGCCGGTCATGCCCGGCGCCATATGGGCATACGTCCCTATGTCTGCGAAATTTGTAAACTGTACTTTTCAACGAAGCAGGACCTGCGTGTACACAATCAGCGCCGCCATCTGGAAAAGGAGCACATCTGTGAGAAGTGCGGAAAGACTTTTGCCCAGAACACCCAACTGAAGCGCCATCGCGAAGCCACCCATGAGAAGAAACGACGCTTTCAGTGCACCCACTGCCAGAAGGCCTACTACAAGAACTTTTCATTGCAGGAACACATCCGCAATGTGCATATGGGTAAGCGGCGAATGCTACGTTGCCCCTTCTGCGGCATGCAGTGTCGCGATGCCCACAAGATGGCGCGTCATCGCAAGGAGATGCATTTGAATCAGGACTCGTATGTCTGCCATCTCTGCCAGGAGGAGTTTACGGATATTAACTATTTTGATGCTCACAAGCGCTCGATTCAATGCCGGAGTAATACTAAACGTCATTCCAACGAGCGTCGTTTGGCTAATGCCGATGGGGCCAATAATGAGGAAGAGGGCAACAATAATATGCTGGACGATGAGTATGACGAAGATGCCGGCTTGATGGCTGAGGTGGATGAGGATGAGGCGGCTGTGATTAAGCTGGAGGCGAGCAGCAGCCAAAATGATGATCAGGAATTTGTGGAGGTGTCCCAATTTGAAGACGAGGATGATGAATACCTTAATTACCAGGAGCAGCAGGATGAAATTGCGAAACAACAATCAAACGCTCAACAAGAATTCAATCATGATGAGCTGATTTATGAAATCACGCTGGAAACAGAGGATAACTGAGTGCGAGTGAACCGATGATAGATTTCATGGGTGGATAGGGGTGCTCCTATTAATTTCTTTCCGTCTTTTTTACTGTGTTTATCCTTTTTTTATGATAGAAAAACAAAAATACACACACAGACACACACACATACACATACATATGAAATTGTGGTATTCCGAAAGTGTATAAAGGCGATTAAAAATTATTGAACCTAAAAACTAATATATATATAGAATTGTATCTACAATTATTTCAACTTCAAATAAAATGAAATTCATTGGCAAAAAAAAAAAAAGCAAACAAACATTTGTTTACTATTTGCAAAGTGGTCGCCCGCTCCACAGAGCTGTATTTTCGGCGCAATCAGTGTCCAAATGCAACCCGTGCAAAGGTCTGAAGGACCGGCAGCACCACGCAAAGCAAGCTACGCACATAATGGGGCAAATAACAAATTTTTCCTATAAAAAATATTAAATAAAATAAAAGTATTTTTCCATTTCTTGTCTACAATTATAAAAATGGCGATTGCGTCATTCAACTCTGAATTTTGGTACAGGGTGTACTTTCAGCGTAACCAAAGCGTCGCAGAGAGGAAATGAGAAATATATTCCGTTGTGTTTTCTGCTTTCGTTACAACGAAAAGTGCGGCTGAAGAATGGAAATAATTTTTAATTCACTAAATTAAGATTATATTATTTATGTTTTGCATCTAAAATAATAATTTCCAAGACTTGTCTCAATTTTTTCCATAATTATTACTTTGAAGCACCCTGTACCAAGCACTCAAAGTCACATGAAGAGTAAGCAAGAGGCAAATACAGTTGCCAATTGCTTTTGATTTGTACATTGTTATCAAAATTGTTTTACTTATTTATTTAACATCAACAAAATCAAACTTGAAGGAAAATGCCTGGCAACCAGCAGGAGTCATCGATCCAACTATCAAAGAAAAGTAATTCCATTTATTGTCAGTGTAGAGCGTTTTATTTCTCCAGTTTACAATTTCAACAAGACAACAATAACCAAAATTTTATTTTTTGTTTCCAAAAAAAAAACCATATCAAGTGATTGGACTACAATATGGAGGCAGAGGACGAAGAGGTGGAGCACACAGATCATGAGTATAAGACTGATATCGGCGAGGAGGAGGAGGAGCCGGAAGTAACTGTACAGCCCTCCGACAGCTGGGAATCATTTCAAGACCGGGTGGAGTCATTGCGCAAAAATGAGCATTGCAGCCCAGATGTGAAATTCTATGATAACCGACGAACAACCATATTGCAAAATGTGCACAAGCAATTCCTCGATGCACCCAAGTCAATCGGAGACCGTTGCATGGCCCAAAAAAACCAAATCGATCGGCAATTGGAGCAGTCGGGTAAACGTCTCGGTGAACTGGTGCGTTTTGGCAATGAGCTGGTCACCAACATACGCGTGGCCACCGAGCGGCGAGAGGTAAATCGTCGCAACTTCGAATCGGCCCAAAGTCACAAAATGGATGGCAACCTAAAGCGCGAGAGCACGGAGACAATGGCCAAGTTTGCTGACATCAAAGCCCGCTGGACTGAGCTGGGCTCCATAAACGAGCCCATGATGTTGTGGGATCACATCGAAGAACAAAAAAAGAATATCTTTAGCATAATGAATCGCAAGGACGAGATGATCGAGGCGTGTCAGAACGAAATCAAGCGCATGGATATAAAATATAACCAGGATCAGGCACAGCAGTCATCCGATGTTAGCTGCCTGGTTGAGCGCGTCGATCGACAGATTGAGATACTAAAGGATGCCTATAACCAGCACATACAAATGCTGCGACACACCATCGAGGATGAGCGGCAACGCTTCTCCCTGATAGCCGCCGAAAAGTGGCGCAGCTATTTCGAAGCTCTCAATGCCAATTTTGATGAAAAAGCCGCCATACTCAGGACCCGTGAGAAATTCTATTCTTTGCAAACCCAGCAGATCAACGAAAATCAAGAGGAACTCACAAAGAGTACACGCATACGTCTGGAAAAGGAGTGCGAACGTCTCGAACTGGAATTACGACGCACTCGGGACAGTGTCCTCATGAACTCCGAGAAGCTCGATTACAACTATCAGGTGCTGCAGAAGCGCAACGAGGAGAACGTGGTGATCAATAATCAGCAGAAACGTCGTGTGGCCCGACTCCATGAGGTCTGCGGACGTACTCGACGCAAACTGAAGGAGATGTTTCGGGTGGGCAAAATCACTATCAATCGTCTGTCCTCTAGCATTTATAAGCTGCATGACAATATCAATGAGATGGAGGTGAAGGCTCATCAGGCTCGGGTCTGCAACAAGGAGAAGTTCGATCGAGTCTGGGAAATCAATTATAATGAACTAATGGGCATGGTGAATCGCGTGTATGAGATTGATCGCATTTTGCATGAACAGCAATTGGTGATGCCCTGGACCAAACCGATTATAGATATATCCAATATAAATGAGATAAAGCATCGAAGTCATAGGAATAATATCTTGCATAGATTCGATTTACGTGCCGGCAAGGTGGCAAATCGTTCGGGTAATGTCAAAGTAAAGCAAGAGTCGCCAGATATCAAGTCGATACCACCGGAAACCCAGCGTCTACTAAGGAATGTCTTTCGTAAGTTGGCTGATCGCGGTGGCTTTCTGATTGAAGAACGTTTGCTTAAGATTTTGGAACCCTATGCGGAATCTGATAAATGCTTGGTACGTCTTGATAATATCTTTGCGGCCTTGCGTATACGCCATTTGAGGGATATAGCAGAGTTGGCCCGGATTTTTGAACCATTTACCCACTGCCCCAATTGCCAGCCCGGTGGCCTAGATCCCGAGAAATGCGAATATATATATATGAATGAGCAGAAGCATGAACGCTATCTCAAACTGAAGGATGCGGAGCGTACGGATCGAGGAAGAATGTATCGTGGTGAAAATGTCAATCCCACATTTCTTTTCAAAACGAAACGTGAGACTGTACATGAATGCCAGAATCATATCCAGGTAATGGAGCCGGCCCTTATACTCCATGCCCTCAATTTGTTTACCAGTGAAATGCAGAAGCGCTTGTATCATTCCGTCTCCGATAACAATTTCAATGCCGTCAACTATATAAAGATTACGGATGAAGATATTTGTTCATTTTGGCGTAAATTTGCCGATTGCTTTCCCGAGTCGAAGAGCAAGCTTTGGAAGACCCTAGAGCATGGTCTGAATCACTATGTGGATGTGCTCAAGATGCGCGCCCAATACGATGCTGAGGTGGAATTTTTGCGACGCCAAAATGCCGAGCTGCGTCATCTTCTTCAAAAATTTAAAGTCTAAATGGAATGGAGGCACTCTACAATTTACAACTTATTTATTATTTAAATTTTTTCCTGTTTTTTTTTTTTTACTTTCCGAATTGTATAAAACTTAACCTCAGGTTCACATTTGCTACACCCTATATATTTCGGTGACTACACCGTTATGTCAAAATTATTTCAATTGCACTGAGACTAGCAGACTGCAACATGAGTGTGAGTGAGATAGATAGAGCGATAAGCTACTGCCCACTTTACAGTTAGTTCGCTTTGGCGTAAATCATAAAAAAAAAAACAACCCATAAGCAAATTGCATAAATGTTTTTAAAAGTGTAAATAATAAAAACAAAAAATACAGAACCAATTATTTATCGACTGACAGCGGTGTAGATTTTATTGGACCCACGCACACAAACATTTCAAAAATAGATAAAATAAAAATATTTCATGGGCAAGAGAAAAAATTTTAACTGTTATTATTGTTATGATCGGCCAGTCGGGCAGTCAACCAGTCTGTGTAATCTAATCATAGTTCAATGAAAGAACCAAACAACTGGACAGTTGAGCTGTCCATGGAAGAGGATATTCAATTATTGGCTCAATTGGGTGAGCAGGCCGAGGCTGTCTTATGGGATTGCTCTGGTCCAGCTGACTTGGATTTGGTAGAACTGCTCAATGGCAATGGTGATCTCAAGGGGGTATAAATACACACACACACACACAAAGGAAAGGAAAGAAACTATATGATCCCATCTAATCCCAGGTCTTGGAGTCTGTGGAAGCAACCAGTCCGAAGCGCGTGCACATTTGCGATGTCTGCTCGCGCGGCTTTCGAGAATCCTATAATCTGCGCATACACAAAATGACCCACACGCACGAGAAGCCCCATGTCTGTCAGGCCTGCGGCAAGGGCTTCAGGCAGCTGAGCAAATTGCGCATCCATCATGTCATCCATACCAATGATCGGCCCTATCGGTGTGACATCTGCAGCAAAGGCTATCGTTATGCCAACTATTTGGCCGTTCATCGGCGTCTGCATACGGGGGAGAAGCCCTATGAATGCTCCGTCTGCCATACAAGTTTCCATTCAGTGCATGCCCGACGTGTGCATATGAAAATGCAACATGCTGCCAGCTATGCCTGTCCGATTTGTGAACGTGTCCTGACCGATCAATGCTATTTGGAGGTGCATCTGAAGCGTCACTATAATCAGCGCGATTACAAGTGTGCTCAGTGTGAGAAGAGATTTTTTAGTTCCTCAGAGCTGAAGCATCATCAGCTGGCCCACTCCCAGGACAGACCGTTTGCCTGTCAGCTCTGCCCTTCTAGATTTTCGCGCAAATCCA
Organism: Scaptodrosophila latifasciaeformis; assembly: GCA_037075145.1. Lineage (NCBI taxonomy): Eukaryota > Metazoa > Arthropoda > Insecta > Diptera > Drosophilidae > Scaptodrosophila > Scaptodrosophila latifasciaeformis. Next base: position 3,894,890 of record JBAMCM010000429.1, read on the forward strand.
ATTTTAAGCAACATTTAAAAACACATGAGAGGAGCTCATAGAATGGCGATCTGTTTTTTCTTTTTTTTTAATACAAGTGTTTATTTAAATATATATTTTATATATATATATATTTCATATATGTATGTATTTATGTATATATAAGATATATTTATAAATTTGTTTTGTTTATTTTTATTAAATTTAATCTTGATTGATTTTTTTTATTCTCTCTTTCTTTGCTTTTTGCGCACATGCTGGCATTTTTTTTATTTTTGGGCTGGTCACATTGAAAACTACCGTTAGTTATATTTCTCTGTCTCTGTTTGCCTACACACATCAGGTTAGCATGCTAATTGGTTTGCTTCTTTCACACATTTTTTTTTTTTTTTTTATTTGCATGTGACTGACTCTGTCTTCTATGCAAAATCATTGATATAATTATTTTTTGGTTGTAACAAAGTAAGAATTACAATTGCATTTGCTTTAAAAATATTTATATATAAAATTAATAATAATAATAAAAAAAAAGAAGAAAAACAAAACAATAATTTATATCTAGTGCAAAATGAAAAGAATCTTCATTTCATAATCTAATGAAATTTTATTTTATTTTTTTAAACTTAACAACTACGACGAAAAAAAAAAATTAAAACTTTTTTTTTTTTAATTTTTGTTGATTTGTTTGCTTTTATAATTAAAATTACATACCAATTTAAATATATTTATAATATTCATGCACATTTACGAATTAAAAAAAAAAAAGAGCAATTGTCAATCCCAAGGAAAAAAAAAATGTTTTAAAATTTTTTAACACACGCACACACAGAATTGCAACGTTTAACAACACTTAAAAACTTTTCTAATTCTTCTTTTTTGCTAACATTTATGCTGTGTATGTGTGTGGGTGTGCTTACGCTTGTAGCTTGATAAATCCTAGTTTACAGTTATTTTCCTTTTCATTTGTTCCTTGACTTGCTCATTCCTAGACTTACAGTTTTATTTTTTTTTCTTTCTTTCAAAATCACTTTTTATGTTTTGTTTCTTTCACAAAGAATATGCTCATTTTCCAACACTGGCGTTTACCGTAATAAATTGTTTTCTCTTTTTTTTAACCTTCCTGCAAAGTTGAGTAAAGCGAGTGTTTTAATTTTGTTACACAAAAATAAAAAAAAGTTAAACTTATATAATTTCTAATTGGGAGAAAATCTTTGATAAAAAAAATATTGAATATTTTTACTTGTTTTTTTTTGTGTAGATAAATACAATTATTGAATATTTCTTCTAAGAAGGTATTGAAAATTTCTATACAATTAATATATTTTCTTTCTCTTTTTGCTTTTGTTTTTGTTTTTTTTTTTTTCAATTTTAAGTCGCAATTTTTTTGAACTCTTTTTCGATCCTGATAAATTTGAGCTGCCCACTTAATAATGTTTATCTAAAAATTCTGAACATGTGATTTCTCCTGACTATATGACTTTATATCCTGACTTTATCGGCCTTATCAACATTATATTTTTCACATTAAAATTCTAATTTTTTTTTCTTCTTCTTATTTTCTGCTTTCGTTAACGCAAAATACATGAATTTTTTTCTTCTTCATTTATGTAAAGATTTCCATATATATATATATATATATACTTTTTCTTTGTATATAGATATATCTTTATGTATATAATATATATATATATCTTTTTTTTTTTGCATTTTAGGTATGTATATAAATTTGCATAGACTTAATTTTTATGTGCTCTTATAATTTGTTTTTGTTGTTGTTGTTTTTTGTTGTTGTTCATAAACGTTTTTCCTCAATTGCTCTGGTTTTGTAAAAATTTTCCACCATTTTTTCTTTTCTTTTTTTTTTTTGTAACAAAATAATTTCTGTACTTGTGTCAATTTTGCTTATTTTCTTGGAGCTTCCAAGCTTACGACATGGAGCTGCAGGGCAGACGAGGTGAGCCCATTTGGGTGAGGACACGATCGAGCCATTGGAGTGGTCCGTTTAGATGCAGCTCGATCCAGCAGGGCGTGGAGGTGACCGTCTGACGTCGATACTCGGCACCCCAGCCCTTGACAAAGGACATGCGTATGGTGCACATACGGGTCAATTGATAGACAGCCTCGAATCCCTGCGAGACGGACTGGGAGAGCAGGGCTGCAAATTCCTGATTATTGAAGATCTTGAGATTACAGCCGGGCGGTATTTTACAGACAGTGGCCGGATGCCAGCCATAGCGTTGATTGCAATTGGGACTCTGTACGAATATGGATGAGTCGCTGAGGCATTCGGCAAAGACCTCACCGCCAATATAATAGAGACGTACACCCTTGCCAATGTGGCGACGAGTCTGCTCGACGACTTCATTGCGATTGACATTGGATAGGAGGCCGAGACAGAAGCGCTCCGAGTTGGAGGGATCGGTGAAGCCATCAACGGTGATGGAGGGCTGCGAGGCATGGAAGGTCTCACCGACACGGGTATTGAGCTCATAGTACGATATGGAGCACCAGAAGGCTGGCTCATGGTACATCACTGGTGCGGCATCTGCCGGTGGCGTTAGCCTAGACATATTCATATTATCATTGGGATCAATGGGATCGCCATCTTCGCTCATATAGCCGGGCGGCGGGGTGCCCGTATTCGGAATGCTGCTGCCCACGCTAAGCACACTCGATTGCGAGTCCATGTTGCAGGCGCCCGGCGGCAGGTTCTGGCCCAAATTGCTAAATCCACTCGAGAGCGGTGAATGCGGTTGCTGCAGCTGCTGATGCTGCTGCTGCTGTTGCTGATAGACTCCGGCCGTGGTGACCGTGGCGGTGGCACTCCTATTATTGCTGGCGTTGTTGGTGGTGTTGCTGCTGCTGCTGCTGCTGCCGCTCCCACCCAATTCCATATATTGTGGCGGACTGAGCGAGGCGCTGCGAATTATTGCAGCATTGTATTCGGTATTATTTGGTATCTGATGTGTGTGATTGTCCAGCGGATAGTCGACTATTGAGTCGGGCGGTGTGGGCAACGATTTGGGCACTAAAATGGATAGCTCGATTTTTTTATAATGATATGGATTGATGCAGATCTCCTCTTTGCGTAAATGAAATGCGTATTCGCAGTGATCGAGGGGCTTCAGTTCATTCTGTGACTGCAAGTCCGGCCAGCGCCAAAGGCGGCAATAGATGACGTGCGGTAGGCCCTTACGTAGACTCTCCCCGGTGGCAGCCGGTTTACTACGTGGGACTGTTACACACCTTGTATTACAATTCTGTGTGGATATGGCACGTTCGAGCTCCTCCAATTGTGAATTCTTTTTGATTTTTTTACACAAATTTTTAACGGCCTTTTCGGACCACTTGCCTTCGACGGTATTGTCCTCGTTGCCCTTTTTGAGTGCTAACAAACGTTTGACCACTTGCGGTGTGAAAGGCAACATCTCACGGTTGGTGGACACGAACACACGCACACGCACGCACGCACGCACGCTCGCTAGCTAGCTCTCTCTCACCGGCTTGCCTTGCACGGGGGTGGTGGTGGGGGTTGGGGGTCGGATCGCTCGTTTCACAAGGCTGCTCTGGTCTGGTCCAGCAACACTCGAGTATTTGTTTAGTGTGTATGAGAGAGAGGGAAGAACTAGCGTAACAGTAATTAAAGCTTAGGCCAGGGCAAAGTGAAGCTTTGGCTTTTCTTTGATTATTTTCCTTTTTGTTGTTCTTTCTTCCTCCTCCGGTCAATCAGACTGTCTGATTTACTGTTTTCTTGGTATTTATTTTTTCAGCTGCTTTTTTTGGTTTTTTATTTTTCGTGGTTGTCAGCGTTTCTACAAAAATTATTTTTATTAATTTACTTTTTTTTTTTTGTTTTGTATTTTTGCTTCTGCAGAATGATAAAAACAATTACAAACTGGGGGGCATGTTTGTATCTGTGTGAGTGCGTCTGCCCTGTCTGTTGTATGTATTTGTTTTGCCTACACTTTCGGCTTAATCGGCACTATTGTTGTGGACTTTTTTGTTGTTGTTGTAACTACTTTTTTTTTTTTTTTTGTTAATTCACACGCGTTGGCCGCACGTTACTTTTTTTTGCGTTGTTCATATTAGAAATGAAAAAAAAAATATATAAGAAACTAATTTACTCCCCTGTGGTGATGTAAATTAAATCAAAAAAAAAATACACACACACATCGAATCAGAAAAAAGCTAACAGCAACAACAAAGTTTTGGAAAGATTTTGAATAGTCGTGAAATACAAAAAAAAAAAAAAAAAAACAATTTTTAGCTTTATCCCTTAGAATCTAAGCCGATTTATAGAAAATATAACAAAATTAGCGATTAATTGTGCGAAAAGCGATAAAGCCGCGCGCCAGAAAGTGATGGCTAGACACAAACACGCACACACAGATACAAATACACAGGCACTTTTTGATACGCACACAAATGAAAATGCGCCGTCTGCTGCTTGCTGCTGACCTTTCACACTTTATGGATACTTTTCTAGCCCCCTTTCCACCACAGCAGCTGTTGTGTCAACTTTGCAACTTCGAGACGACTGACTGGTGTGCTGGGTGTGTATCGCGGCGGCCACTGTTGCTCTCTAAAAGATTTCCGTTTGACAAATTTTCACTTCTTTCGACCTTTCCGTATATGTGAAACGTTGCGTTCTGTCTGGTTTGGCTTCGTATTTTTTTTGTTTTTGTTTTTTGTTAAATTCCAAAAACACAAAAAAATTAAATATTAACAAAAAAAAAACGCACTACTGTTTTCTACTATCTGCGGCTGCTGTTTTGTATTTCTCACATACGCAGTTCTTATTCGCTTTTGCCGACTGGACTGTGTGTGTGTGTGTATTTGTGTACGGTACGGCGTCTCTGTATGCGTATGCGCCTGTATGTTGGTGTGTATCTTGTCTGGCTAGCCGTGTGATATGATACGTTGTGTGTAGTATCTGTGTATAGTCTTTTGTCTGGAAGATTGCAGACAACAGCAGTTCTTTTCTTGTTTATTTACAGTAGTAGTTGCACACTATCACAGAATACGCGTTTGCGTCATGACTAGAGTTGCCCAATTGTTGAGAGTCCGTAGAGCTTACGAAATGAATTGGAGCCTGTTCGTTCCGATAACAAGGTGCTGCCAACCGTTTGGAATAAAACAAATTTTGAATTTAATTGGATTGGTTGTTTTAATATAAACTGCTATTATTTAGTATGTGCTAATGTTTAACAATAATATTGTAATGTCTTTGTATAGATGGAATTATGTGCGCGAAATGCGAAAACATTTTGTCAGCGAAGCTTTTACTACATCATCTGGCGATGGTGTATCAAAGCGGAAACGCTTGATATTGCTACCATAATTCAGATCTTTCATCATTTTCATGTGATCCCAGGCCTGGCGTGTTAACTGGCATTTAAGGGCGGGTGGAAGGGGGAAGCCATCATTCTTTTCTCCCATTAGATTGCCAATCGCACTGTGTGGCTTGATAAATTCATCGGGGTTTATAATAGACTGATTGGAGGCGTCCTCTTCGTCACTGATTAAAATTTTGATAGGATATTTTAGTCTATCTGAGCATGGTATAAATGGTATTTCAAATGTTTCTGTGGCTCGAGTCTTACGCTTGTGGGCCTGCGTGGCGCTTTCAGGTGGTGGCTCATTTTTATCACGAATTATAAGACAACTAGTCAAGTCAATTATATTTTTGGCAGGTGGAGCGGGTTCCAATGGCGTTTTTTTGGTGGAGCTATCACCACCTTCGTCCGTTATATCCAATTTTTCAACATCCAGTTGCATCTGTTTCAGCTGACGTTCTTCGTTTTGCTTATTGAGTTTCTTCAGCAGGGGAATATCCGTCATTAGTTCCAAGGGCTCACCAGCAGCTGTCCTTAGTTTGGGTATAACTATGCCATTTTTGATAGTACTGAAGGCCTGGCCAGACGGTGAGCATACTGATGACACTCTCAACGGAGTTGACTTATTTTTTGCCTGTGTAGTCATTTTCTCGCGATTTTCCCATGCCATTACCAATTGCCTGTTGTTCTCCTTACTGGCCTCGAGCGCTGCCGCCTTGTTGGCCGATATCTCCTCATCAGTAAGTGTTTTGCATTTACTTAGCTGTGGTATCCGTAGTTTTGGTATGATTAATGGTATTGAAGTACTTGCAGAATTTGTGGCTACGGAGGGATTTGAGGTGTTGAAGTTGTGTTTAATGGCATCTAAAAGGGTATTGCCTCTATCCTCTTCCAGTTCTCTGTCCTCCATTGCGCCCAGGATTGGATTAAAACAAAACAAAAATAAAATTTGGATACTTAGCTACGATTTGGTTGGTATTTTTTTCTTTTTTTTTTGTTTTTGTGACGTTTAGGTCAATTTAGCTTCTTCTTTCTTGTGCAAAAAAAAAAACAGTGCTGGAAAACGACACTAGGAACCCAAGACAAAACAGCGCGAAATACTTGCATTCAAATTTTAATAAATAAAAGGATTGCAAAAAGAAAAAAAAAAACATTTATATTTATGTTAATGAGGAAAATGCAATTTAATCGCAGAATTACAAATAGATAGAAGCCGAGTGTTTTAAGCATGATCCAGCCGACAAATGGGGCCATCCTCCACCATTTTAAGATCCACTTTTGGTCCAACCAAATCGCGTATATTGTTTATGCCATATTTAATCATGGTTGGTCGCTCCAGCGACAAGCCCCAGGCAATGACATTCACATTCTCGGGTACACCCATGGGCAGCAGCAGCTCTGGACGGAATACGCCCGAATTGCCCACCTCAATCCATTTGGAGAGACCCGGATGATAGCAGAATATTTCCATGCTGGGCTCAGTGTAAGGATTATAAGCTGGCTTGAATTCCAGCTGAGTGATGCCCAATTTACGGAAAAACTCATACAAGGTGCCAATCAGGTCGCCTAGGGTGAGTCCCACGTCGGCAATAACGCCTTCTACTTGATGGAACTCAGCCAAATGCGTGGCATCCAGAGTCTCATTACGGAACACCTTGTCAATGCTAAAGTATTTGGCCGGCTTGAAGCCACCCTCCTGGTTGGCCAATTTGTAAAGCATCCTGGCACTCACAGCCGTGGTGTGAGTGCGTAGCAAATTTTTCTGAGCCTCCTCTAGCTTCCAGTCGTAGCCATAACCAATGGATCCGTAGCCACCTTTGGAATGCACAGTTTTCACACGCTCCAAATATTCCTGGGGAAATTTGTAGCTTTTAGATGGATAGTTTATGAAGAAGGTGTCATGGGCATCTCGTGCCGGATGCTGTTGTGGTTGGAAAAGGGCATCAAAGTTCCAGAACGACGACTCCACATAGTTGTTGGTGGGCATTTCTGAGAAGCCCATTTCCAGGAAGATCTGGCGAAATTCAGTGCGCACCTTGAGCAAAGGATGTAGGTGGCCACGAGTGGGAGTGGCACCCAGAGCATCGAAGTTATAGGCTTTGAATTTGAGCTGCTGCCAGAGACCGCTGGACAGCATTTCCATGGTCAAGTCTGTCTCGAGCTTGGTTAAGGTGGTAGCAAATTCGGGTCCCTTGGTGAGCACGAAGCTTTTGGTGGAGGTCTCTTGCAGGAGCTTCCTTTTCTTGAACTCTGCCACTTCTTTTGCCGGCAAATCGGACACACCACTGGATACTTTCACTAATTGCTCCTTGGTGGTGTCTACAATTTTGTCTACTTTGCGTTTGACTAGTGGTGGATTAACGCTTTTGTCCAGCATGATCCATCCTTGTGACATGGCCTTGCTAAAGCCCACTTTAGCATTGGGTCCGCCGGCAGCCATTAGATCCGCCTGGGCAATGCCTTCAGCTGGGACAGCTGCATATACGACTGCCTCGTGGCTTCCAAACTCTACAACGGCTCGACCCTCATCGGTCAGGCCAAGGGTCTTGTGTGTCACGGTTTCCGCATTTACCAAATCGCCATGGGCCTGAATGCTCTTCAGAGCACCGACAAGTTTTTGATGATCAACGCCAAAGGCTGAGGCTAGGTCTAGTGTGTCAACCTTTTCCACAGATTCCAAGTGCTGCAGAATACGTTCGGTTAAATCGGGATGCATGATGAGGACGTGTCCGTTTCTTTTTTTTTTTTGTGACCAATAAAACTAATACGAAAGTGCACTCGCGTGCTTAAAATCAAGAAGAAGCACACTTAAAGTGCTGTCAAAATTACTAATGTATTGCAAGTTTTACAACACTGCACTGTTTTCTAGTCGAACTAACAGCTGTTCATTACTTGTTTACATTTTCTTATTGGTTTTTTGTATTTGTTGAAATATGCTTAGTGCATTTAATTTTAGTACAAAATGTGCTGAGATATATTATTACGAGAAACATGAGCCCCGATTTGCCATCAAATGCTTTTGTGGCTCTTCAATTGTGGACTACAGCGATTTCCAAGAGCATTTTCTTAATGTACATTTGAGTTCAAAAATTGTCGAGGAAGGATTTAGCGATCCCTTGTCTGATGTGGTAGAAAAACTAGGTCTAGATGAACCCAGACTGGAGCTGTCCTTGCCCGAGCGTGACTGCAGTACCTCCCCTGTCTGTGATGCAAAAGCAAAACCCTCTGGCTCTAGAGAGTTGCACCAAGGCCTTCGTCGTACCTACAAGCCACGCAACAAGCCAAATATCTGCAATTATTGTGGGCGCACTTTTCGACGCCGTTACCTGCTCGACAGTCATCTCAATATTCACACGGGCCGCAAGCCCCACCAATGTGATGTCTGTGGCAAGCAGTTTCGTGCCGTCTCCACCCTAACACGTCACTTGCGTACCCATGAACAGCAAAGGACCTTCCAGTGTCAACACTGCGACAAGTCTTTCACACATCGCAGTGCCCTGCTAAGTCATGAGACTCGTCATACCCAAGAGCGCTCTTGGCCCTGCGATAATTGTAATAAATTATTTTATACCCAAAACCAATTGGATACTCATCGACGCAAACTTCATGCCAAAGATGTTGTAACTGCCTGCCTGACATCACCCCTGCCCTATGCTTGTGAACTTTGCGAAAATAGTTATCGTAGTGCCTCCATGCTAAGCACACATAAGCTAAAAAAGCATTATCGTTCAGCTAAATTTAATTGTGAACAGTGTGGCCAAAAGTTCACAGACGCTGAACATTTGCAAAAACATCAACCAATACATGTTAGTAATTCCCAAATATAAAATTAGTTAAACCAAAAAATATAAGAAATGGCATATAAATTCAAAACTTTCCAGAGTAGCCGCCAACAGTGCTGCCAGATGCAACGACTTGCAAGAGCGCAGCCAGATAACACAAATCAATCAAATGGTGCTGCCAGACGCCAAAACAGCTGCTTAACATCATTTGTTAGTCGGGGGGAGATCGAGATTGTGTGTTCTTGTGTTGGAGTTTTTTGCCCAATTGGAATTAAGCAGAAGGAATTTGCTCAGATTAGAAAGCACTTTACATATATGTAACAAATTAAATAACACCTTTAAAGAGTGCTCTTATCTGTGGCCATGCTCAAGGTACTCAAACCAGATACGTACGCCGGCAGCGCCAGCGCCAAGTGCGGGGAGGTATACTTTCACAGTCTGACCAGTTTCCGCATAGATTGTGTGTTTTGCGACATGAAAAGCTTTGTATTCGGCGACTTCCTGTTGCACATACAAAACGTGCACTTTGAAAATGGCCTACTCAAGACAGATGCCACAGTGACCAAGCAGGAACAAAATGATTTGACCACTCCAGTCTCTCTAGTGGCCCAAGTAAATCCCTGCTCTTGGCTGGCCGACTTAGATGAGGAGGGGCACGATAACAACGAAGGCATTGCCAGTGCTAGTGACAGTGCCAGCGATGCTGACGACAATGAAGGCAACGATGACATCAAGCCTCAACCAGCCAACATCATAATGAAATGGGACAACACCAAAACTCTAACAGCAGTTGGAGCGTCTGCCCGTCTCACGCGCTCCCTCAAAATCGACTACAACGAAAACTCTGACAACGATAATCTTCTGGTAGCTGATCAGTCCGAGCCTGAGAACGAAACAACTGCAATCAAAAAGCCACCACTCGCCTGCGACCATTGCACCAAGGTTTACCAAAGTGCAGTCACCCTCAGACGCCATATCGAACGCCAACATCAGGTTAAGCTAGAGGAATCCGATAGCCATCAATCGCCTGAAGACGACGATGCCGATGTAGACTACAAGCCACCCGCCACACCCAAGCCAACTCTAAAATACAAATGCGAGCACTGCGACAAAGTCTACCAGGGCAAATACACACTGCGTCAGCATCAGAAGCGTGATCATGCCATGGGCGAAGTCTTTGCCTGCCTGGAGTGCAACCTGGAATTGCCCCGTATGCGTCTGCTAGACGAGCACATGGTGGCCATGCATGGCGGCTCCGCCTGCTCTGTCTGCGGTCGCCGCTACAAAACACGCCACGAACTCAATCGCCATCAGCTGCGCCACAGTGGCGAACGCACCGTACTCTGCATCCATCCCGGTTGTGGCAAGCGTTTCTTTACCAAACGTCAGATGGGCAGCCACTTCAAGATCCATTCCGATGAGAAGAACTTTATCTGCGAAAATTGCGGCTACAGTTGCCGCAACAAGGAAACCCTGCGTGTCCACATACGAATGCACACGGGCGAACGGCCATTTGGCTGTAAGATCTGCACCAAATCCTTCCCCTCGCACTCCGGCCTCCGAGAGCACATGGCCATGCATTCAACAGAGCGGCCATATATCTGTAAGGTCTGCGGTGCCACCTTCTCCAGGCAGAAAGGCCTCTATCATCACAAGTTCCTGCATACCGAGACGAAGCAATTTGTTTGTAAGCTATGCGGCAATGCCTATGCTCAGGCAGCGGGTCTCGCCGGGCATATGAGAAAGCATCGGAACGATGAGCTGAATGGCTAAATGGGTGGGTAGGGGGTAAGTGATGGACAGAAATAACTTGCCTGGTTTAATTTAAGATAATATAGTTTATAGGTTTGATTATAAAGTTAGCTAAATTAGGGCCACGAATGTTAAGTTTTTCTTTGAGCTCAGGCAGTGGGGTTAAGGTTTAGTCTAAGCGAAATACACTTTGTTCTTAAATGAAATGAGAGAATGTTTTGCTTGAAAATTTAATTTTAGCCGTTTTTGACAAAACAATTAATTTACGCACCTCTGCCAAATGCCAAGTTGAGGGCATTTTAAATAATGCCAACGATTAAAATTAGCTACAATTCGCACCAGTCTGCACTGTGAGTATGACCGATGTGGTTGGGTCGTTGGGCGCGGCGGAGAGGTCGGCTACCCAAAAAGGTAGTATTGAGCTAGCCACCACTGCCAAGCAGGACACAAAGCCATTGCGACATATGTGTGAATATTGCGGATATCGAACTCGCATAGCTAGCAATCTGGGAGTTCATCGTCGGCGTCATACGGGAGAGAAGCCCTTTTGCTGTGAGCTATGCAAGGCCAGTTTTGTGGCCAGAAATCAGTTGGTTAGGCACAAGGAGCGGCATTTGGATAAACAGCAGAGACGTGAGCGTTATCAGTGCCTTGAGTGTGGACTGGGGTTTTCAAGTGCGCGGGCTCTGTATCATCATCGGCCCTTGCATAGGGCGGCTAAGCAATTCAAGTGTTTGATATGTTCAAAGTCATATGCCCAGGCAGCTGGGTTTGCCCAACACAAGCGTTGGCACCGTAAGCGCAATGAGCGTGCCACGGCTACTGTACAAACGAGTCAAATCATTTAAAATGCAATTATTTGATTAAGAGGCGAAAAATTTAAATACGCGGCTAAAGTGCCGATAACACATACATGCAACTCTGTGTATGGCAACTCTAAATAGAAATACATAAATATTGACTGCCCTGAATTATTTTTGTTTATTTGCTAAATATATATGAAGAATCAAGTTATCTCATTATGCGAAGACAAAGTCCGATTCAATGTAGACTATGAGCGTGTCCAAATCAAGAAGCAATGGCATCCAAAGTGTGGGGAAATATTCTATGAAAATGATTGCAGCATTCATGTGCATTTTCTTGTAACAGTCCAGTAATCAGACGAGCCCGCCAGAGTTTTGCCCAGCCAGGAACTTTCACTGAGCAATGAAAATAATCAAACAGAATCCCTAGAGGATGTATAAGAAAAAGCTAGCGTTGCAGAGCCTTGATCTTTACGAACTGAAAGTGGATGAGGACAATGCGGTTGATCCAACAATCAAACCTCTTGCAGCATTCCCAAGCTGGAGTAGCGAGACTATAGTTGATATGGACTTATTAGCAGACATTGCTAACCATGATGCAATCGAGAATCCCACCGTATTCAAGGTAGTTGAATCAAATCCAATAGCCCTATTACTCTTTATCACTCTCCTACCTAATCTTTTACAGAAAAAACGCCAGCCTGAAAGGTCACATAAGTGCCAACCATCCTCAACCAAAAGCCTTCAAGTGCAACGATTGCAATGCCACATTCTAATGTCATGTCCAAAAGCAGGCCAAAAGTATCAGTGAGATGAATATAATATAAGAATTTTGACTACTTAAAAAGAGAAAGAGAGAGAGAGAGAGAGATAGAGGGAGATAGTTATAGAGGAGAGCAGGTCTCTAAAAATGGGTGGGATTTCTAATCCAAAAACGATTAAAAAAAAATTATCTATGTAAATATATCCATATTTTTTTATGGAATAATAAATTGTGATCTCTTGAAATGTTTAAAAATTTGTATACTCTTTTCAAAGAAAAGAACTACATTTATTTTGCTCTGATGCTTATTGTAGATCTCCTAAGAGTTACCTCCAAGTTGGTAGGTATGATCAGACAAATCGATTGAGCCATTTCCTTTTGTCAATCGATTTCTATATAGTCTTAAGGTCTTACAGTCTTTTTCTGTGTGCCACCTTTCATTAGGATCGAACCAAACGAGTCTAAGTCGGTCTTTGGGATGTCTCCAATATTTATGGATCGATATCTTCTACCTCCGGGATATACATTTCCTATATAACGATATATATGTGAATTAAATTTTTGTCGGATCGGACCACTTTATCATAGAGCTGTCAGACGTACCTAGGTCGGTCCTGGGAATATTTCCAGATCTTATTGAGCGATTCCTTCTACGTTCGGGATATACATTTCTCTTATGGAGATTTATATCTGAACTAAATTTTTGTCGGATCGGACTAATATATCATATAGCTGTCAGACGAACCCAAGTCGGTCTTCAATATTTATTGACCGAACTCTTCTAAGTCCGGGATATATATTTCCTATATAAAGATATATATGTGAAAAACCTTTTTGGTCGGATCGGACTACTATATCATATAGCTGTCATGCAAACCCACATCGGTCTTAGAAATATCTCCAATATCTTTTGATAGATCCAAAAACAATTTTGGTATTTGGAACTTTTGTATGAAATCTTAAATGTGTATTCGATTTTATCTGGATCGGACTATTACTATGGGTCTTATGGATATCTCCAATATTTATTGACCAATTTCAAACACTTTTGGTTTTTGGATTCTGGTATCGGAACTACTATATCTTATAGATATTGATCTAGGAATCTCTAATTTTTGGCACCCCTAAGATAATTCTGAAATTTTTTGTAGATTGTTGGCAATAATCCAAGTCCCACAATCCACAAGATCGAGATCAGTTTTTGTTGATTATTTTTATTCTTGAACAGGAACTTGAAACAAGAAGCATTTAACATTTTGTACATCTAGATATTCTTTCATTATCAGAGGATTAACAAATATATTTACTAAACTATTCATTTGGTTACATTCCTTTTTGGTTTGGTTTGATTTTCGTTTGCGCAATGAATCTTTCCTTTGGCAACTTGCTGCTCTACATTCGATTCTCCTAAAATAACTTAAGATATATATGTAAATTCTTTTTAATCTTTGTTATTCATTTTCTCTATATTCTTCTTTACCCTTTTAACTATGACAAAATCTAAGCATACTTTTTAGCCAATCCTAGCCAGGATACATTAAATGTATCTTTCAAAAAAAAAAAAAAAATGTTATGCATTTTTGTATGCAAATTAGAGTATCTAGTTTTGTGGAACGTTTATAACTTTAGACACTTATTTGTAGAAGATGTGGTGAGGATGGCGGATTTGCTTAGGCCCAGACACGTATGGTGTAGTCCCAGCTGCCGGTGGAGAGAGCGGTGCCATCGGGTGAGACTTGAACACAGGACACTTTGTTCTCGTGGCCGTAGAGCAGGCAGACGCGTTCCGATTTGAGGGTGTCCCACAAGTTGACGGTGTAGTCATTGTAGCCGGCAAAGAGGAGGCGTCCACTGACTGAGAAGTCGACGGAGTTGACGCCAAAGATGATGCTTTCCTTGTTGAAGACGGCGACTTCGCGGTCGGCTCGCATATCGTAGAGGCGGCAGCTGCTGTCATCGGAGCCGGTGGCTATGGCATCACCGCAGGGATGGAATTTGACGCTATTGACATCCGATTGGTGACCTTCGAAGGATTGGACTACATGGCCGGAGCGCATGTCCCAGACGAAGGCCATGCGATCACAGCTGCCGGATACAAAGGTGTTGCCAGTTTCATTGGGGGCTAAGTCGATGGCCATGACATCACCGGAATGGCCATGGAAGCTTTGTAGGAGCTGGCCAGATTCGACATCCCAGAGGGCACAGGTGGAGTCGCCGCTGCCTGTGAGAATTTGCTGATCTGAGTTGGGGTAAATGCAGCAGGACATGTAGCTGGTGTGCGTGCCGACGGTACGCTTTTTGGCTGCCATTTCCTCATCGGAGGTAATCGGATAGACGGTGACCTTGTTGTCCAGGCCGCCGCAGGCTACATAATTGCCGGAGGGTGCATAGGCGCAAGCCATTATCCAGGTAGTGGGCATTGTCACGGCATGCTCTTTATTTGTGGTGAAGGCATCCCAAATAATCAAACGTCCATCCTGCGAAGATGAAATTATGTGTCGCTTGTCCGGGCTCCAATCGGTGCAAAGGACTTTGGCCTGGTGACCCTTGAGCACCTTGCGTGGCTTTATATTGACAAAGGCAATTTGTTCCAGGCGCTCAGCTATATTTGATAGATTCACATCGTTAAGCTTTTGGCGTTCTTCTTCTAGTTTGGATTTCAAATTCTCCGCTTCTTTTAACAGACTAGCCATTTTCTCACTGGCATTTGCATTACTGGCCGGCACAGCACTTTCAGACATTTTTATTTATTTAATTTGTTTTTAAAATTGTGCGTATGCAATTGTTGCCTCAAGTGACTCCCACAATGCAAAGTGCAATGCAAAAAAGAAATCAATAAAACGGAAAAAGTGTATAACAGGGATACACAGCCCGCCAGTGTTGGTTAACCTGGCAAGCTATATGCAAGGTCAAATAATGGCCTACCAACACGGAACAATCAGCTGCTTAAGTTATCGAAGAAGAAATCGTCTTATCGAGCACTGCATTTTTTAAATAAACTTTTTATATACACAAGAGTTATTGTCTTAAAAAAGGATTTTCATAAATTGAAAGGACAGCTTTATTGGCCGGTAAAATGATCTCTTAAAGTGGTAGACAAAGATATAAGCAATCGATTACTTTAATTTAGAATCGTATCGCTCTGGCCTTACACAGCTGTTCAAGTGGTTGTTATCCACATTTAATTGAAAGCATAAAATGGAGGGGACGCCATACCTATCGAATGAACTGAGTTTCTAAGGATAGCCAATAAGAAAAATGATAAAACTACAGCGGCCACTAGCCGCCACCTATCATAATTTTCGTTGTGGTGAAGTCTTTTGTCTAGGACCGCTTAGCTACGAAGTCTGCTGCGCCTTGTGCGGCCAAAAGATACCTTTCGAATTGTTTACCGATCATTTTCGACTGGACCACCTAACACAGGACCCGGAAGAGTGTAAACTATATGATAGCCAGCAAGTAATCAAAATCGAAGATGATCCAATTGGCCAGGAGACCTGCGAAACTACAGACCAAGTAGATTTACAGCACATAGCCCTTTTGGATCAGGAGGAGGCATTACCCGACACACAATTCGATCAGGAAAGAAAACAAGAACATGAGCTGGAAGACGAAGAGCTCGACATCGACTGGCTCGATCCCGATACACCAGAATTCAGCGACTTCCAAAACAATGATGAAAACGCTAAGAACAATGATGATGACTGTGATGATGATGATGATGATGACTACCACGAAGATGACTCCAAAGACATGCTCTTCAATTGCGATCAATGCGAACGCACCTATGCCACCAAACGTGGCCTCCAAGGGCACAAACGTAGCAAACACACCCAACCCACATCCAAACCTGCCCAACCTACAAGCAAGAAGCCAAAATCCCGCAAATCCCTAAGAGATCCCGCCAAAATCTACAAATGCGAAGAATGCAATCAAATCTTTCGAACAGAACGCGATCTACGCGGTCACCGCTACAAACACACCGGCATCTTTTGTGATATCTGCGGCAAACCCTTCACCCAATCCGGAAATATGCTGCGACACCGTCAACGCCATTCCGGCATCAAGCCATACAAATGCCAAGACTGCAATGCTGCCTTCTACACCTCCAAAGAGCTCAATTCGCACAAAATCTGCCATACCGGCCGCATGCCCTGCATCTGTGAAATATGCGGTCGTCCCTGCCGCGACCGAGGCGTTCTCACCGCCCACATGCGTCGACACACCGGCGAACGGCCAGCCAAATGCGAAGAATGCGGCAAGGCCTTCTACAGCTTCCATGACCTTAATGTCCATGCCGTCTCCCACACCAACCTGCGTCCCTTTGTCTGCGATATCTGCGGCTCCACATTCCAGCGCAAAAAGGCCCTCCGTGTCCACAAACTCCTCCACTCCGAACATCGCAAATACGCCTGCAAACTCTGCTCAAAGACGTTTGCCCAATCCGGCGGACTCAATGCCCATATGCGTACCCATGATGCGGCCAAGGCCAAGGCCGTGGCCACAGCTGTCGCTGCAGCCGCCAACTCAACGGATGACTCCCATCTCCGAGTCATACACAATCTACACAAGCCTCAGGAAACTAATCCCGATCAAGATCAGCTTCAGGTGGTCACCATTGTATCTGTTGAACCCCAATGGCATGTCTCATAGACTCACACACAGAGAGGCAGAGAGAGAAAGAGAGAGACACACCTAAACGAAGTATTGAAAGACTTTAGAGTTTTTCGTTAGTTCATAATCTGTTCACTCGGCTCACTCGACACACACGCGTTCTTTATCAAAATTATCGACGATCACTGTAAGCAATTGTAAATCAAATTAAAATTAATTGGAATTTGAATGCTGGTGACGTATCCTGTGCCGTTTGGGTGTCTGGAGTGGTTTAATCTAATCAAGGGGGTTCTCAATACTTTCGAGGTTGTCAGGTGATTCGTACATCATCTCTGGTTAGTGCTAAGCCTAAACTCTGATGATGTGGAAGGTTACCATTTGGGGTCTCTTGATTTTCATTTTCGCTCGAGCTGGCTGGAGCCAGCCAGTGGCCTCCTCAGGGCAGCTGAGAGAGAATGATGTGGCCTCTTATTATTTGTATACCGATCGAAATCCGAATGAACCCCAACGTTTGTACACCAATGAAGCTAATTCGTTTACCGAATCTAATTTCAATGTCGAAAGTCCAACCAAGTAAGTTGATCAGAGAATTCTAGTCAGATATATTTGCTTGATCCGGATATTATTTTCAAGGATAATTATACATGGCTGGACGAAATCTTATCGGGAAATACCCAACAAGGAGCTACTCACAGCCTATCAGTCTCGTGGCAGTTACAATATCATCTCCATTGACTGGGCCGATATAGCCAGCCTTAACTATATCAGCTCGAAGGCCTTGGCCCCCGATGTGGGCCTGAGTTGTGCCAAATTCGTAAATAGTCTGGTCCTGGTCACAGGTCTGAATGTCAAGGATTTAGTGGTAATTGGCCATAGCATGGGCGCCCATATAGCCGGTTTCTGTGGCAAAGAATTGCTGAAGCTCAGCAATGGCGTCTTGAAATTGGGCAATATTGTGGCCCTAGATCCCGCCTATCCCTTGTATACGGTTTCGAATGTGGAGGGCCGACTGGCCGAGAGCGATGCTGATTATGTGGTCAGCCTGCATACAAATGGTCAGACCAAGGGTCATCTGGCCCCTCTGGGCCATGCAGACTTCTATGCCAACGGTGGCAAGAAGCAACCAGGCTGTGGTCTCGATCTGGATGGCACTTGTGCCCATGCCCGTTGTGTCTATTATTATGCCGAATTGGTAGGCGCTGGCACCAGTTTTGAGCCCTATGGGAAGTGTGCCGATTATGAAGAATTCCAGAAGAGCAGCGGCAATTGCCCCAGCTCAACCGAAACGATTGAATTTGGTGATCCCTTGGATGTTGGCAAGGTCAAGGGTATTTTCACTTTTAACACCAATAGCAAAAGTCCTTGGGGTCACTAAAAAGATCTTGGTAACATAATGGTTGGGTTTATCTTTTTTTTTGGGTTCCCTTAAGAATTATAAAATAAATACTTGGTGATTGTTGATGCAATATATTTCGCTGTCAATTTATTTATATGTTTCTAGGTATAATAATATTCCATATATATATAATATATATATGTCTATATAGTATATATATATATAGTGATTTGTAATGCTCATCTAAAACACGCTTTCAACTTAAACGAGACTACTTCAAAATGGGTTTACATAATCGGTCGACCGATTTGTCTAGACTTTTCTCAAAAGGTTCCGAGAGATAATTGGGAACCCAATTGAAAAAAGTTGATTAAATAATTAACAAAAATGGACGTTTTGCTTTGACAAAATAATACCAATTACATTTTCGACTGGGTCACATTCTAACTTAAATACCGACTAAGACTATATAGATCTAGATAAAATAGGTTTTGAGAATTTTGAAAATGTTTTCTTTTTTTTTTTGAGATTTCCTTTAAAATTGATCCTGGCGACTAAAATTGGAATATGTAAGGCAAATCTATAAATTTGCTTTGGAATATTTATGTATGTATTGCTTGTACATATATACTATATATATATATGTATATGTATTGACTAAGTATATGGTTATCTAAATATATATTATATATGAGTACGGTTTGACTCCTAAAATAATAAACAAAAAAACCTACAGTATAAAAAAGGATTGCTTGGCTTGGGTGTGATGCTGAGTTGCTGTATTTTTATCCCAGAATATCTAATCCTATGTATGCTTAGACAATATTGATTTCAATTTTAATTACCAAGCGATTATTGGCACAGAATCCTAAAGCTGCTATTTCGGATATGTTGGCATAGTCGACAAAACCAAAGCCGCGTGTGCTGATTCGTTCGCGTGGCTTGTGGAAAGCTAAAATTTCGGGTTTGGTCATAATCGTATCATGCTGAGATTGTGTGGCATCTGTGGGATGGACCATGCACAATTTGATGCGTCCCGTGAAGGGCCAATCCAAATGGAAATCATTTTCCGATTGCATTAGATGGACATGGAGGCAAAGCATTTCGGGTTTGCGTGGTTGAATATTTAGGCGAGCACAGAATTTGTAGCCATAGGGTGAGGTGTAGCATTCGTGGGAATATTCAAGATTGTTGGCATTGGAACGTAGACGATCGACTAGTTCGCAGAGATTGTCAATTTGCCAGACTATGGTGCCGTTGCTGTAGCGTGGATCGACGGATTGGCGTGCGGTGCGCAGTTGTTTGGTGAGATTCTCGATGCGTGTGTCTTGTTCTCGGGTGCGCTGCTCGAGGACAACGATGCGCTGGTACATGGCCTGGACGAGTTGTTCGTCGGCCTCGTTGGCATATTGGGGCGGCGGCGGTAGCTGCTGGGCATGGCCGTTTTCTAGTGATGTGGACTTTTGGGGCTGCCAGGTGGCTATGGCGTTTTGCTGGAATGCTTGGAGCATGAGTTGCATGTGATGTGGCATATCGGTTTTGAGATGCTCTTCGAGGGCATTGGTCTCGGGGCGACCTACGAAGTCGCACTTGATGCTGGCAAATGGGCATTTCTCTTCCATTTGCTGGGCCTGGCGTCGGTAGGGGCAGGAGGGCAAGTGTCGGTCGACTTCGATGGGTGAGGCGATGAAGGAACAGCCAATGGGTGAATTGGGGCATTTGTGCTTGATTTGATCGATCTCGCGACGTGTGTAGTTATCGGGAAAGATGTCATGTTCGGACGACAATTCCTTATTGTCCAATGGGCAGTAGTTGTGATTGTGCAGCCAATCGTTGAGACAGGATTTGCAGAAGCGATGACCGCATGAGGTTAATACGGGCTCGTTGAGCCAGTGTATGCAGATGGCACATTCGTAGCGCGAGTCGGTATAGCCTACATCGTTCTCACTGGAACTGTCCAAGGCAGCATAGTTTCGATTAATGGCCAGGGTGTTTGGGGGAGTTATTGGCCCTGGATTTATGGCAACTCCATCGATGCCACCACTGCCATTTGTGTTAGCTGTAGGCGTGGTGGCACTGGCCACTCTTGAACCACCTCCATTGCTACTGCCACTGTTGCTACTATGCTGCTGCTGATAGGCTAACTTCAATAGTTGTTGCTGTTGCTGTTGTTTTCGCTGCATTTCTTGCAAGTTTCTTTAGTTCACGTTATTGAAACATATATATGCCGCACTACCCTAAACACTTGTACAAATTGTAGAAAAAAATATATATATATTCACACCTCTCGGTGGCAG
Source organism: Scaptodrosophila latifasciaeformis (assembly GCA_037075145.1). Classification (NCBI taxonomy): domain Eukaryota; kingdom Metazoa; phylum Arthropoda; class Insecta; order Diptera; family Drosophilidae; genus Scaptodrosophila; species Scaptodrosophila latifasciaeformis. Next base: position 3,915,552 of record JBAMCM010000429.1, read on the forward strand.
CGATGACTGTTTTGCTAAATTGCACAGCTGTTTGCTGAGTGCAGTACGTTTTCCAGCACTAGCCAGAGTCTACCAGCTGTCCCTGCGCGGCCTTGTCCAGCACTGGCACAACCAACTGCCGTTTGCTAGCACTGCAAACGCGAATAGAAAAAACCAGCCCGTTGAATTCGTTTTCAGTTAAAGAGCTGCAACGCCCGAGTCAGCTACTAACAATTTTGAAAACTGTTGTAGAATTAACTAGCCCAACGACTTTGTTAAAGGCAAAGTGTCGTGCCGCGAAACCTTATAAATAATTAAGCAAAAAGTTGAATGAAATCCAGAACAATGGCTAATAAGATCGAGGGTTTCTCATATTTCTCATATTTAATTTGCCTGGGCCTCTGTCTACTTGTGGTCGCTGGTCGACTTAGCACTGCAGTCAGCATAGAGCGCGTTGCAACCAACAGTGCAGAACTACGTCACGGATCGTACGATAACGACAATGACGTCGACGGGGGCAACGACGATGTTGCGCTATCGCGTCAACGCCGACAAATAGACACTTGGTTCATAGCGCCGAACACACGCTGGTGCGGCCGAGGCAATTTGGCAAACGGCACCTATAATCAGTTGGGAGGTGCCTCCAGTGCCGATAAATGTTGCCGCAAGCACGATCATTGCAAGACCTACATACCGGGCATGTCCAAGCGCTATGAACTCTTCAACTATCGCCCCTATACGCTCTCCCATTGCATGTGCGATCGACGCTTTCGCACCTGCCTCAAAATGGCTGGCGGCACGGATGCCAATACAATTGGCAAGCTCTTTTTCAATATGGTGCAAACTCAGTGTTTCATTCTAGTGAACGAGCCTTCGTGCAAGGAATATGCCGAAGACAGGACCTGCCTGCAGCCCACCACAATTCAAAAGGCTTATTTGAGAAACAATAAACGTTTCTAAAAAGGATCGAAAGAGAGTCAGAGAGTAGTGGCGGTATTTCAAGCAATTGGGTAATAATTGCCAATTGGTTCGAGTTATGATTGCCTTAATTGTTGCACTCGAAATTAGTTGGCTCATTTAAGGCGGAATCCGGCAGAAAACCATAATTAGAGAGGAAAAGACAAAATCTGGTTTGGTCTGGTTTTTATTTTATTATTTTTATTTTTTTTTGTTATTACCAAAAAGAGGGTTTAAATCAGCTTTAGAATTCGAATATATCGAAAAAAAAAACAACAAAAACAAAAATCAAAACATGTGAATCAAAAAATCAAATATTCAAATCACTTGTACTTATATAGATATATAGAGTGATAAGTGATATTATAATTATATAGAAAGTTTATTGATTAATTGAGTTATTTCTGTAGCAAAAGGAAGCTCGATATGGAATTTTTCTCTTGCAAGGAAAATTTATTTGTCTTGGCTAATCCTAGTATAAAGACAGTATCGAAAAGTCTAGACCTATTATATAATATATAAACAACTTGGGCTGCCTATAGAATCAAATTATCTGTCATAGTTGTATTTATTAAGCCCGATAATTTTACGAAATATTTATAAATTATTCGTATTTTTAAAGAATAAAAAAAATTATTACAAAAAAAAAAAGATTTGATTTTTTTGCAAATATTTCCAAAAAAAGTTCATCAATCATTTTGAGCCCTAAATGGCTTTGTGTTTCTTCTGAACCTTGTACTCTTTGAGGCCTTATCATGGCTGAGTTGATACCACCCAGCTTATGGTGTCTATAGGAATGACTCCCGCCAATCTGATAGCTGCTCATCACCATTGACGTCGTCAGAGGCGTAGACAAATGTTCGTCAGCTTTGACCGTGGACCCAGAACAATCTTATTTTCGTCTGCGGCGACTTGGGTCAACCGTGAAATCCTCTTTGATCTCTAACAAATCGACCACCAATCTATTCTTTCTTTCTTTCTTTAGATTCTAAATTGAGCCCCTCTTTTTTTTTTGCTGATAAGGCAAAAATTCCACCTTTTAATTATTATTATTATGTATTTTTTTTTTCAAGTGCAAATTTGTGATTCATTCAGCGAAAAAAGAATCCAAGAAAAAGAAGCAAAAAAGAAAAAAAAAAGATTTTGCAATTCGTATTGAATTTCAACGAAGAAAGATAACCTTCAATGAATTCAATAAATTATCCAATATTGCTTGCTAAATAAATAATGATTTCAACTGATTTTATTAGTATTTCCTATTTGGACTTTCCTTTCAGAAGATGTTTCCGTATGTTCGAGATGTTTTTTATGTACGTCATCGTAGTACGTATTACATATTATTTCCCAATTGATAAGCATTAAAATTTTGTTTTTGTTTTTGTTTTTTTTTTCACTTTTGTTTATTTGTTGTCATTTTAGTTATTTTTTTTTTCTTAAGTAATAAAAATAGGTTCTAATTCAAATTCGCTGTTTATGTTTTTCTTTTTCTGCCATTTCTAATGAAAATTGAATTGCGTATTTCATTTATTTTTTAATGAAGGTGAACGTTGTGTTCGTGTCAAAAGGTGGCAACTCTGACCTAATGGCCACCCTAGCCTGGTCTTATTTTAAAATTACTTGAAAAGAATTGCTGAAATAAATCTATCACGCCATCTAGCGGAAACTTCGTACAACTTCAACCTTGCTTGCCATTCTGCGCTGAGGGAAATGGGATTCCTGACCCTGGAGTTTTCTAAGGCGTATAACTCCTGCAATTTTGGCTCGATTTAGGTCAAGTTTGGTATTAAACGAAAGATCTTTTAATTTCCAGCATTTTTTTGGAATAAATAAATATACAAATTTTTGAACTGTAAAAAATACAAGCCTTTAAAAGAATTTAAGGGCAGAAGGAAGGGCGGGGTGTGAACAAATATATTAATCCGTTTAGCATAAAAGTGTAAAGAGTCCAAATCTTAAGTTTGGTGACTCTAGCTGTTGTAGTTTTTCAGATTCCAGAGGGGGACCCCCCACGGCGGACGGGTCTCCGATGGTCAGCCATATTCCCCACTCTATTGCTTTTTAAGAAAATGAAAATATATTCACAGAAGGCTAAGATTTTTTAAACAAAATCGGCAATGAATATTTCCTGTTAGTCTTTAAACACTTGCTTTCATATTCATCACATAGTTTAGTGCCGAAAATACTGTTAAGGCATTCAAAATTTTGAATATCACTAATCAATATTGTCAATATAGTTTTGGTTACGAACACAAAACCCTTTTTTCAAATTGTCGTTAGTTTTGGTTTGGTTTATAACAAAGAAAACTTCTCGAATGGAATCTGAAACGGGTCACGAGCTTGAGAATAATATGGACCATCTTAGATTGGTCGAGCTGGCGAATCTCAATCAAGGTCAGGGCGATTTCGATGTGATCACAGCGGATGAACAAATTTGCGATAATTCCAATTTGACCGAGGAACTTGAGGAGCTAAACAGAACTGCTGAGATTTTCGATTCAGTCAAACAGATCGAACAAACCAAAATTAACGATGAAAAGATTTTAAGCAAATCTTTGGGGGGCAAAGGTAAGGAACGGCGGACAAAGAGGCAGAAACTGGAAACTGAAAGACATTTCAAGACAAATGAAGAAATAATTAATTTTGATGACATTATCAGCGACGTTTTACATGAGACAGAATCAACTTCCAGGTAGGTTCAATTCAAATACAATTTTGCTCATTTTTATATTTTTTTTTCCAAAACTTTTTCGAAATCGAAATTGAAAACAAACAGCCTTAGAATTGCGGCTTGTAATTCGGAGACTACTTTGCGTGGAGATAATCAATACGGTTTCTCTGAAATGAATGATGATCTAGCCTCGTGTGATGGTACCATTGCCCTCGACAATTACCAAAGGTCCGAACTATGCGACATCTTGGAGCATGATCAATGGGGTTGTGATGCCAGATTATTGATTTTTTCGGCTGCCTCCTGTAGTGAGCGCTATCGTAGTCTCTTGGTGCCCATACCATCTTTGTTTATGGGCGAAGATGGCTACGATATCGACTCGCTGCGGCGTGTGGTGGACGATTGGCCCACCTGTGATCTTAGTCTACATCATCTGCGTGCGGGCTATATAAAGTCGTATTCGTCCAACTTTGGTTTCCGACTGCTTCACTGGCTGCTCGTGGCTCAGGAATATCCCAAACTAAAGCGTCTGCCCTTGTCGAGTTTGCGGAAAATGTGCCAGGAAATGGAGCTGGAGAAGCCTTATAAGAAGCCCAGTCATTTGTTGAGTGTTTCCTATGGTCCAACGAGTCCACGTACAACAGACTCTAGGGGTGCTCAATACGGCTATTTGGGTCTGCCCCTTAATCTGGTCTATCGTTTTCTGTTCATGGGTCAGCTGGCCACCGATGATACGGAACGTCCTCTGATGATTTACCAGAAACTCGAGCATGCCCTGGCCGAAACGTCGAGTCAAGCGAATTGGCCACGATCCCGCTATGGTATACCTCGTTGTGTGGCCATCTGCCAGTTGGCCGATCAGAAGTCTGGTGAACCCGAGCCAGCCTACTGTGAGTCTTCCGAAATTCGAGCCAGATATTTGCTCTTCTATCCAAACAATAGCCACAAATATGAGACTACCAAGGATACGACATCCTTATCGAAGGTCCTCTCTTCGAGCTTGGTCTTGCCATTGCAGCCATCTGAGTCATCAAGGGACTCTCCGACGGAGGACCCACCTATTCGTCGAACCCGACATAAATATTTCCGTCGGGTTTTTGCCTTTGTTAACGCATTAATGGGACATGTGAGACGTGCTGTTCGTCGACATTGAGCCGTATACACTCTTTGCCCACTGGTCCTTAAAACAATCCCCAAAGAGTCTCGGATTTATATATAAAAATTCAAGTTGTCAGAAAAATCAAGAGGATCTGACTAAGCAGATGTTGTATTTAATCAAAATTATTATTGTCTTTTAAATAAATTGGCTAAAAATTAGCGTAATATTTTTATACAAGAACTTAAGAGATCTTTTATTGCCTTCGATGGGGAATATTTGTTTATTATCAAAGCAAACTGAGGGCGAACTGTTCGGGTCTCAAGTCCCTAGATCCATCTCGCAGCCTGCCTAACAGTAACCTCATTTATGGCTCTTGGAATGTGGGCCTAATTCTCCTCAGAGGTGGATGTGATTGTTTTCAGTATCTTAGTTGCTTGCTAGTTTCTTCCCCCAAAAGAATCTGCAGATCTCTTTCTCATAGAGTTCCTTGGCTGGTTTCTTTCCCCAAAAGAATCTGAAGATCTCTTTCTCATAGAGCTCCTTGGCTGGTTTCTTCCTCCAAAAGAATCTGAAGATCTCTTTCTCATAGAGTTCCTTGGCTGCTTTCTTCCCCCAAAAAGATCTGAAGTTCTCTTTCTCATAGAGCTACTTGGCTGGTTTCTTTCCCCAAAAGAATCTGAAGACCTTTATGAATATTGTGAGTTCTGTTAGGTTGTGCAGTCTTTGTAATTTGGGAGTATGAGAGGCGGACCAGGGGGAGGTGGTGATATGCCTTTGACAGTAAGTAATTCAGTCATCTCGTAGGTCTCTGGGGAGTTACTTCTAATTGGTCCAAAATGATCGATAAATCTGGGGTTGATTTTTTAAAGGGGAAACCTCGGGGACCCCAGACAACACCCAGGCTATGGTCAGGGTGACAATAAAGGTTGATCTAGCCATTTCCATCTGCCTCAAGACATGAAAAAGACCACCAAAAACTCCCGGAGAGACACGAGATAAATCACAACCGTTTGCCTATTGAGATCATTAGATGGCGCTTTGCCGCATTGGTTTAACCCTCAAATAAGATTTTAGCATAGATTTGCATTTATTTTACATTTTTTTAAAATGTTTTTAAAAGGCAGAGAGCCTGCTAGTCTTGTAATATTTCATGAGAAGGAATTTCTGGAACGCCCATAGTTAGGGCCAGGTCACTTGGCTGACACTACTCAAACGTTGAACGACATATCTCACCACATTCTCTGGTGTATAGTCGAGTACATAGCGCTGCCTTTTGCGCATATATTTACACTGATTAAGATAGATATAGGCTAGTCCTTTGATGCCCACAAAGGTGAGACCACCGAGAAAGACGGCCAAGAACTTATTCTCCACCTGACCATAGAGAGTCTGGGCCACAAAAACGGCTATAGTGGGCAGACAGAGGGCAGTACAGAAACTGCAAGAGGCACGCATAATATGATCAGTGCCTATCATGGCCACATTGGCAGGATCAACGTTTGGATATTCACGTTCTTGTTCTCGAAAATAGCTATCGTCCAGAGGAGCGCCGGGCAATGGCTCACCCTGGGCATCTCTCTGATTTCGCGGGACCGAATAGCGAGTATGCCGCCTTATCAAACGCAGCAAATGCTCATCCCAATTGACCATGCGACCCAGCAGCAGGGCAGCTGGCACCGCTGGCATAACAATCATCAACAATGTGGGATCATCCCGAAGATACTGCATGCCCACCGTATAGCCGGCCACCTCCAACATGGTGAGAGCCCCGTAAATCACAGCCGAAAAATAGACAGTGGCCGCCAAGAGACCCATCACAGCACTGGGACATTGTCTTTCATAGATATTGTCCAGATTCTCTAGCAGGGCATCGAAACGACAGAGCTTCGGCATCACCACCAGATATTCGGTTCGGCATTGTGTGCAGAACACTGGCAAATTGGGATTTGTCATCTGTTTCTCATCGATCCAGCGACAAAGGCAGGCCTCGTGTACCCATTTATTGGTACCACGACAACGACAAGGATGCAGCCAATCTTGCCTTGGCATTTCCTCATCGGTGGTCAAGCAAATCCAACACATGCGTTCATCTTCATCCACATCGTGACCGCTGCGCATTCGATGGATACGACGCCAACGCGTGAAACGTGTACGAATCATTTTGTCTTATATATATATTTTCTTTTTTATAATTATCGAAAATTCGTTTGTTAAGAATATAAAGACAAAGAATTAAATCGAATTTTGTCAAAAAAAAAAAAAAAAAATTGCCGGAAATTTTTGTTTTAACTCTATCAACAGGCTTCTACTTGAATGGCTTATAAACAACTAACTAATAATTCCGAAAGTCTCAAAAGCCTAGCTATCAATTTGACACTTAAGGCACCTGTTCCTGAACTAGCGCACTCGACCGATATCTGCCAAGTTTAGCCTAGTTTATGGCACTTGTGTGTGAGCCAGAATCTGGCACGCTGTGGCACATGCCAAAAACCGGTTGGCATCACTGGAAAATAGGCGAAGGCCAAGTGTAGTCAGCCTAGCCTGCTTATAAACTGGTTGGGGCAGGCCAAAAATTCGTGAAGAACCCCAGCAAGGTGAAGGTGAAATGCAAAACAGCTTCTCACGACACCCGCTCAACCCGCTCACACCAAGCCAACTTGGGCTGAGTTCTTAAAAGACTAGAAAATACTGCTACACTTACCCGTCACTTTTCCATGAAATTGGAATATTTTGAAAGCCTTAGCTGGTCTTCTAAGGTTCTCAAACACATTAAAGTACAGTCCCGGCAAAAATTTCTCCGTTCTGTTTTTTTTTTTTTTATCAACTTTTATTCAAATTTTTGCAAAACACTTGAGAGGCAAAGAATCCTGTGTCACCGTTCGAAAAGATTCGGGGAAAAAATAAAGAAAGAGAAGAACCGTTTCAATGAGGCGCGATCACATTTGGCTGTGAACTTGTCAGCTCGAAAGCTGAAGAACATTTGGCCGGGCCACCAAAAGAGGCGACCAGAATGCCTAAGCCAAGCAGCTAGGCAGCTAGTCTGCCTTTCCATTCCACTTTTTCCATTACCACTTTTCTAGATATTTTTGCAACTGGAATCAAGAGTGTCCAACAAAGCTCCGAGAAGCAGAGAAGGCGAAGAAGTCGAAGAAGGCAACGGTAAAACACAAAGTAAGGCACCATTCGTTTCAATGCATCAAATGTCGGACAGTTCGGACGGACTGAGAGTCGGACAGTTGGTTAGGCAGCCAGATGGAGATGAGGTGGTTCTGGTTCTTTTTTCTTTCTATTTTTTGCTAATTTGCCGCTTGACATTGGACACGAGTCGAATAGATTGAGAAGGTGTGTGTGTGTGTGTTTGTGTTGGAAGCGGGGGGCTAGCCGAAAGACCAGTTAAGCTGGCCCAATTCTTGGCTTACAATGATGAAGATCTCACAGTGAAGTTTAGTGGGAAATTTTGGCCAACTTCTTCTCTTTTGTTTTTTTAGTTTTCAAAAATTCCCAATTCATTTTTCCAGCGATTTACCAAATCCATTTGACTGATAAACATGAAAAGCGAGAAGGAAAATTTGATAATCTAAAAATAAAAAAAAAAAAAAAAATTTAGAATATCTTTCAGATACCAAAAGTATCTTTACGCACACTTAGATTGGTATTCAAATTGATGGGAAAGAGCTTCATGGCCATCAGAGTGATGGGCTTTTGGGCGCGTAGCATAAAGAATAGCATTAGCTTACGGAATCTAACATCCTGATCCAGCCAATTGCAACCGAAAATGGCCAAAGACATTTGCTCATTGTCCTGAAGCAGCCAGGTGGCCTGATAGCAGCATGGTGAAATCTGCAAGAAAATCGCCGAGAAATATATAATCGAGGCTATCTTTGTGCTGGTATCGGCGAAAATCAAAACATTTATCAGAGTGGTCCCAATAATAATCGCCATCACAAAGAACTGGACAAACATAGTGGCCGATATCATCGGCTCTACCAGCTTGACGAGTCTAGAAAAAAATAAAGAAAATTCAGTTGAGTGGAGTTGGTCGAAAAAATGACAGAGTACCGACTTCAATAAGGTCTGATGATCCACAATGCATTGAAGGAGTTTGCGATATTCCAATTCCCTGCTAGCTGGGGCTAACCTCTGGCGTCCTAGTTTATAGATCCGCCTGGTTAGCATCTGGAAATGATGGCGCAAGATATAGAGCAAAATGACGGCATAGACATCATCGGTGACCTGATGGAGGCAGGTCCAGTTCATGATTAAGAATTCCAGGCAGGCCTGGAAATAAAACTGCCAGCGAGAGTTGCGCCAACCCAAAACGGGTATGTAGAGGGAATACGGTGGCTGGCCAATCACCACGGCACAGGCAAAGGTGGAAAACGAATAGATGCCATAGCAGATCAAATAGAATTTCACCAGGCGTTGACAGAAGCTAACAGCTCCCTGAATCTGTAACTGCTCCTTTTGGGTCTGGCAGCTTTGATCCAATTTATTCAGCTCTTTCTCTATCTCCGGCCAACGGGGCATATAGTGAAACATGGCCATAATCTTGCCCGGCAGACCGCAGGCATCGAAGGCCACTTGGAGTGAGGTGAGTAATTGATTCATCTCCATGCGGGAGGCCTCAAACACATAGCTGAGTATGAAGCTCAACGGCACCAGAATCATTTGAAAGAAATACATAATCAGACCGAAAGACTTATAGAGCTGTAGTCGTCTGGGTCCCTGGGACCAGTAGCTATTCTCCAGTGGTCGCATACCAAGGATATGGAAACATTGATAGATTCCGGCCAAGGCTAAAACTGTTTTAGTTTTTGGGAGCTCTTCACCCTTGGACATTTCGTTTGGTTTTACTTGGCTCAACTCGAAATGAAAGAGCCTTTTATAGGCTTTTTCCCTCGACCCAAAAAAATATTTCCAAAACTTTTTTTTTTTTTGTTTTTTAATTTTTCTCATTATTTCTTTTGTTGTTGTTGTTGTTTTCAAATAATTAATTAATTGCTAATTTGTACATAAAATAAGTCACAAGCAGAATTTTTAATTTATTTTTGTTCAAATCCCCCGCCCACCCCCAACCCTTCCCCTTCTTCCTATTCCACAATCAACTCTGCCCTTGACCTTTTCATTTGATTTTCAATTTTTGCAATTTTCTTTCTTTTCTGTGACAATTAAAAGTATTTTTGAATTTTTTATAATCAAACCATAATTAGGGTTAATTCAAACTTTAATTTTGAAGGTCATCAAAGGATTATTTAGTTTGGTTTTTTTTTTATTTATTTATTGCCTTTTGTCATTTTAAGGTTAGAATAATTTTTTGTTTTTTAATTCTAAAACTGGAATATGCAAGATCTTGAAATTTTCTTCTTCTTCTTCTTCTTTTTGTTTTTTGATATATATTTTTGGTTTATTAAATTGATTTCAACACGGTATTTTTTTTTTTTAGCTATTCAAAAAACAAACGAAACAATTTATAAAAAAATATTAAGTTGTTTTTTTATTCAAATTTAGTAAGCGACTATAACTTGAGATTTGAGAGATATAGGGCGAGAGAGTTAATGGGAGAATCTTTCAAGAATAAATAAATTAAAGTGAAAGAAGATAGTTGGCTCGGAGATAGGCGAATATATATTTCCATCAGCATCCCCGAATCTCAAAAGTTAAATTTAAACAAGATCGTTCAGTTAGTGTTGGAGTTTTTCCTAGGATCGATTTAGGTTTGTTGGTTAGATGGAAGGGTACACATCTGTCTCAGAATTTATCAGAAAATAATTAAAAAAGGTAAGATGATAAAAGTCAAAGGTATTTCCAGAACCGATTTGGGTCTTTAGGACAGACGAAATAGACGAAATGATACTAGTCTGATTTGACTGAAATTTGGTATCTTCCTATAGTCAGGCTAAGATATAAATTTAAAGGAAATCGGTCAATAGATTTGGTAGATATTCCTAGGTATGAAATATGCCTTCGACATCCTAGGACTTAATAGGATAGAAGCAGACTAACATTTTCAATCGATTTGTCGATCGAGTGGTATCTTTCGGGGGTCTTCAAACTCCGATTCTGTCCAAACAAAAGAGTATTAAAATGAAAAGAAAAACACACAAATTTTAAGTTTCTCTCAGACTGAATTTTGTTGTCGCTTTGATCAATTAGCTATATATTTTACATATACATATATATAAACTTTATACAATATATAGATAATTCATATATATATATATATATTTGTTTGTTTGTTTGTCTTTATATTTGAAAAAGAGCACAATTTGCAAATTTATTATTGTTTTCTATTTGGTTTTTCTTTTTTTATATGCACCTAGAATATCATCAGATTAGTCTATATTTATATATATATATATATATCTGTATATATATAATATTCTTAGTCGATTGGGTAAAAGCTAATGTGGTCTGGGTGTATGTGTGTGTGTGTGTAATATAAAACATTTATCAGACTTAAAATGGAGTCGCGTTTTTTTTTTTTTTTTTGATTATGGGGAATACATTAATATCGATATATATATATATATATATATATTTCTATATACAAATTCTTTTTTGTATATCTTAAATCTTAATTACCACATCCAATATATATATATCTTTTATAAATGGTACAAGTATTTTTATAATCTCTTGGGATATATAATGATCCATATATAATTTGAGGTTTTGTTGAATTTCTTAACGCAATTTGGTTTTTTTTTTTGAAACAGTCATCTAAATATATAGAGTTATAATTTATATATTATAATATCTAATTTTTTAGGGGAGTGTATATACAGCAGTTCTGATTGGTTTATATTCATATATTTGATTTATATAAATATATATATAATTTTAATGTATACTCTTTTCAATAAGTCTTTTAAAATCAGCAAGTTTGGAAATACTGAAAGCCCGATTATGAAAATTATCTCATTGGAAAACTAGAAGAAGAATAAATGCTTTTCATATTTTTACCCTGTACCAAAAGGGCTCCCTATTGGAGGGTCCTGAAATCTTCGACATTCTTTACTTCAAAATTAAAATAAGGTTGGAACCAAAAATGAAATGGAGATATAAGCCAAACCATATCACCAAGTCAGCTCAGAGGGTCAAGCAAACTTGATGCTGCCTGATTGATCCTCTAGTTTTGAAATAAATCGGATCATATCTACGGGAGATATAAGCCAAACCATATCACCAAGTCAGCTCAGAGGGACAAGCAATCTTGATGCTGCCTGATTTGTCCTCTAGCTTTATCGATCAATATTATTTAGGGTTTGCCCTGGTACAGGGTATGCCTAACTTGGCCACGCCCAGCTTTGTTGGAACTATCCAAAAATTTTCATAGATTTCTTGAAAAGAGTATGGCAAATTTGTCTTTACTTTTTGAATTGAAAACTAGCTAGAAAACCCTTTCGGTTTTATTGGATTGTTTGGATTGCCCGTGTGACTTTCATTTAAGGCGAATGGCAAGAGTCTATCTGGGTCACGATATATACTCTATAACTCTGGAGATCAAAGCAATAAAGGTCCAAAATGTTTGAATGAATTTGCCCTCATTTGTTTTGGAAGAAGTTGGAATTATTCTTGAGGACTTTTTGAAGATTTTTCCGAAATAATTTCTGGATTTATTTGATCTAATAAATCATTCCGGATTTATGTTTGTCTTAGACCTTTTCTTAATTTGATTCCTTCAATTTTTAGGCTTGCGAAATTAAAAAAAAATATATATATATATAATATCTAGCTATATCCGTATATATCGAGATATACATAAATACATTTGTCTTGTATATAATATAAATTTTGTTGTTGTTGTTGTTTTTGTTTTTGGTGTGTGTGTAATTTGTGAGTGATTTCGTGGCTTTGAGGTATTTAATGAAATCTGGCGGCAGCACTCACAGTCGATACTCGTAGTGAGCGGAGCGGGAGCGTCGTGCTCCGGAATACCAGCGATAGGGCACACGCTGCTGATGCAGGGCCAGAACGCTGCCCCCGGTGACATCGGCACCGGGACTGCGCGCTAACTGAAGGGTCAGCGCCAGCCGTGCCTGCTAGGAGGAGGAAGAGGGCGACGGCGAAGGAGTGCTGGCACTGGATGCCGGTCCATGACGCTGCCGACGCTGGGCTGCTCCAGTGGTCTTGGTGGTGGTGGTGGTGGTGGCTGTGGTAGTGGCTATGGCTGTGGTGGTCAGGCGGCGACCTAGGGCCCCGGCCGGTAGGCTGGCCTCTAGGTAGGCCTCGGGACTGAAGCGCACACGACTGTGCTGGGAGGAAATGGAGCCCTCCTTGGCACTGAGATAGGAGCTGTCATCACTGGTCAACGAGTCCGGCGGTGTGGGATTTGTGGGCGTGCCCTGCTGGGAGGAGATGCTGCCATTCAAGGCCGAAGTCGGTGTGGTCTTGTTGGTCACCCCGGCATTGTTGTATTTTTTCAGGGAGGAACGCAATTTGGTGGTGCCCACCAGTTGGCCAGTGGTGAGGACCTGAGTGACCGGCTGGGTCTGGCCCACCTTGCTGGCCATTTGCTGTTGGTAGTTGAGCGTGTGCTGTTCGAAGGGCAGGCTGGCTGGCCGCTCGTGTATGATCAGTTGGGGATGACTAGTCTGGCTGAACTTGGTCTTGGGCAGGGGACTAACCAGGGCGAAACTAGTTTCGTATTCTCTCAGGCGGTTGAGGCTGCCGCTGCCGCTGCCACTGCCACTGCCTGGATTGGTGCCGGGCCCGGTCATTCTATTGATTAACTTGGGTGAGCCGGCTATGGCTGCGGCGGCAGCTGCATAGAGCTCCTGTTTGGTGGGCGGCGGCACCGGATCTCTGTCAAAGTCCAGATTCAAGTTGTTGTAGTCGTAGAGCTCTGTGGGCAGAGTCAAGAGCTCTTCGGAGCCGAGGAGTATATTGGAGTTATTGGAAACCGTGGAAGGTGTGCGTCTATGTCCGGCCGCACTGACCCCCATCTGGGGCACACGAGGCGGCGGTGTGCGTGTCTGTATCTGGGCCAGGTTTGTGGGCACGGCCACGGGTGGCACTGCTGGCGGCGGTGCTGGAGCTGGTGCTGCCAATGGCAAAACATTCGCCTCATACTGGTAATCATAATAATTGGGCAGACGGTGATTATAATCATAGGAATAATCCGGATAGGATTTGCAGTCTCGTTCGTAGACATAATTCAATTCGGGTCTATAGGGGAAGTAATTGGAGCCTGAAAGGAGGTAAAGTTCAGATAGGTTTTTCGGGGGTAAGTCGCAGGCTTTGAACTTACCAAAATAGCCGGCACGATGGACTCCGGGTCCATAGGCCCCGCCATCGTTCGAATAGCTCGGGCCATTACGCAGATAATCGTGGGGAGCATAGAGTGGAGGTGAGCCGATTGCCCCGCCCACACGAAACTCTTCGAAGGCATCCACCACCACACCACCGACTGGTGGAGCAACTCCATCCACTAAAGGGGAATACTCCAGCTGCTCTGTATAGGAACTGGTGCTAATCTTGCGTCTTGGCGAGGGTGTGGGTGGTTGGGTGTGACTATGACTGCCCAGCGAGCTGGAATACAGGGCCGAAGAGCCCAGGCCACTGGTGGTCGACAGGGTCGAGGGCTGAGTGGGTGGCGCCTGGTGCAGCTGATGCTGCGGCGTCCTCTGCACGGGCGTGTAATACGGCTGACTGCCGCCCACCCGTCTATTCAGGGCCTGCTGCTGCTGATGAACCTGGGCGTCCAGCAATTCCAGGCCGGGCTCCAGGGGCACATAAGTATGACCCGTCAGAGCAGAACTAAAAAAAAAAAACAGAGCACATTAATTTCACATAAGCCTTAGGAAATCGGGTTCAAGTCCACTCACCGACTATGGGTCTTGCCCGTGCCATGGTAGGTGTTGGCTGCAAATTTCCGATTTAGATCCGTGTTGGCCGGCTTGAAGGGAGGCCATTCACCACCCTGGCCACTGTCGCCACCTATATGATCTTGGCCCTCCTCTTCGGGCAGCTGCTCAGTCAGTCCGGCCAAGGGCTTGGGTGCTGCCTTCAGAGCGGGCACTTCACTCAGCAACGTGGGATGCACTGGCGACACATTCGACATTCTCACATCGTAGCCGGCCGCCACTCCGGCCAGCAATGAGGCCATGTTGTACAGCAAGACTTCGATAACCGATAACTTTGGCTTACGCACAGCATCGCCGGCATATAGAGTGGGTAACGGTACATTGGCCGTAAAACGACTCAATAGATACGGTGAGGGCGACATTATCGGCATACTGACAGCCGGACGCTGAACCAGCGGCGAGCACCAATCATCCTTGACATCGGCCTGAGTACAGCCTTAGAGGTCGGCAAGCAAGACATACCAAAATAGCAGCATGCATAGACATATTTTTTGATTTGATTTTAGGTGAATTTCACATTAAAAGTTTACTATAAGTTTGTGTATGTGTGTGTGTGTGAGAGGGAGAGAGAAGAGGTGGGTACCGGAATCCAAGGATAAACCGCAAACAAAGAGAGAATCTGTAAGGGGAATATTAACTGTCCAACCAACACCAGGGTAGATCATTTAAAACACACACACACATACACATGCACATAGATTTAAGGCTTAGTTAATTGGTTTACTTCTTGTTATGGCAGTGTTGGAAAACGTAGACTAACATTTTTTTTTTTAAATTTGAATATTTGAATTCAAAATTGAACTTGCAGTGTTGCACAACGCATAAAAAAGTAAATCAAATCAAATAAAATTAAAAAAAAAAGAAATTTTTTTTCTCATTTTTTAATCACAGTTTTTCAAATGAAGCAAACACGCAAAAATTACAAGAAAAAAAAAATAGTAATAATAATAAAAGAATCAAAATTAATATTTATATCGTATTTATAAATCATTATTAAATAAATAAGGTAAATATAAGAATAATAATAATAATAAAAAAAAATGCTTTCGATTGTAAATTTTTTTTTTTTTTTTTGAATTGCAGTTTTTTTTTGTTGTTTTGTTTTTGTTTTCAATGAGAGTGCGTTTCTTTTATAAATGTGGTTTTAATATAAAACAATGCATCTATTTGATTGGTACTTTTGTAGTTGTTGTTGTTGTAAATTATGAAATGAGGGTCAAAGGGTTTTTTTCATATATTTTTTTTTTTTGAACATTGCACTTTTTTTTAAGGGAGACGGCCCGTGTTTCTATTGTTTTCCAATCCTTTCCAATTGCTCACAGGATTGAGTCTGAGGCTTCTTTTTGCATTGCATCATATATTTGGAGCGACTAGTGGATGGCGATTTCATATCGGGCCGATTTAATTCCAAATTATAATCATCAATATTATCAATTTCAGCCATACTAACGGTGGCATTGCCCAAATTATTATCCGATAATTTTGTATATTTCTTACGAAAGCCTAAAAAATTTAAAAATTTACTCGCACTATTTGAATGATGAGGCCGAGCTGATGATTGTTGTTGCTGCTGTTGCTGTTGTTGGTTATCATGATTATTTTGATTGGAACTAATGCCGGCCTCCACAGATTTGGATTTGGTGAAATGTTTAAACTTTGGCTTAGTCAGCTTTTTTCGTTTATCCTTTTCGCGGCCCTCACAGAAAAGTTGCTCCTGCAGTTGCAAGCGACATGGCTGCGTGCTACACGGAAAAAGTTGTGTGGCCAAAATGCCCTGCAATTGGTTCAGCGTATGACCATTCTGTGGGCTAACCTGGGCAGTGGACGTATTCTTCTGATTGATAATGGTTGTGGTGGTGGTGGTGGTGGCATTGGGATTGGCTGTGTTGGTGTTGGCATTGGGCAGCAATTGCTCATCGTATGAGTTGAAGGGTAAACCATTTGTATTGGTTAGATTCTCCATGGAATTGATAAAGAATGTCACCGAACCCTTGCGCTGCTGGGACGGTGAATGTATTTGCAGGGTATCAAAGGAATTGGTCTCCCGATCGGCTAGACTTATATTGTTATCGGTTGGTATTAAATCCTCAGGGGGTTGGGTATCATTATCCTCGGCACCCTGGCGAAAGAAGCAGTCTCGGGTGAATTGTGAGCCCGTGGGTCGGAGTGGAAAGTCCCTATCGTCTTGAGATATCTCTGAATCGCTATAGTCATCACCGTTAATTGGTATGCCTATTGTGGTGGCATTTAGGCCAATTGGTGTCGTTAGGGTTAAGGCGGACGCGGGTGGCAATGTCGAGATATTCAGGTTGCTTGTATTAGTTTGGTTGTTGTTATTATTATTATGATTATTATTATTATTAATATTATTATTATTGTTGTTGTTGTTGTAGCTGTTACTGTTATTCAGGCTATTGTTGTTGTTGTTGTGTTGATTGGTTGTTGTTGTTGTTGTTGTGGTGGTATTGGTATGCAGAATTATAATTGGCATACCTGAATCGGCATCCACCCCGCCAACACCCACATACATTGCCGGCGGCATCCACGGTGTGGACGATATACTTGTCGAGGCCATCAGCACGGGTGATCCCAGCTGTTGTTGTTGTTGCTGCTGGAGTTGCTGGCGCGGTGATTTCTTATCCAAATCCGGAGCACTCTTGCTGAACGATGAATGCGTTGAGGTCTGGCCAGACCAATCGGTCTGTATGCCACCCAATTGGGTTGGCAGTAGAGATCGCTCACGTTGGTGCATGGTCGAGGGTCCCCAGGTCTTACCCTTATGATCGCCGGCTACTTTTAAGTTTCAATACGAAAGCAAGTCGAAACACACACGCGCACACACAAAATAAACAAACAAAGAAAAGAAAGAAAAAAAAAATAAACAAAATAAATAAATAAAATCAACAAAATCATAAATGGAATAAAAAGAAAATAATGCAAAATTAAATTGGTTCTGTTCGGCTTTAGCCGATTTCGAAAGATATAGTAAGTTGATCTTGGTGAAACTCGGTATAGAAGGTTCTCTCTAAATGGGTATTCCTCTTATCTAATTTGACTGAGTTGATTTAAATAATGTCGGTGATATAGCTGAAATAGATTTGAGTCTAACTTGGCCTTGAGAATTAAAGGGGTTTCCTAAAGATATACTAAGTCGGTCTAGGTAAAACCTGGTAGACGACTTAGATGGGTTAAATAAAGCCGAAGTTATATTTGAGTCTGGACAGGTCAAACTTATTGGCTTGGCTTAAAGACTTTAGTTATCAAGGTAGTTAGAAGTGGACCTGAGAAAAAGCGAGGTCTCTTAATGATATAGTAAGTCGATCTAGGTAAAACTTGGTACAGAAGGTTGTCTCGAAATAAGTATGCTTCTTACCCAATTTGACTGGCATTGGTCGAATATTTTGAAAGATATAATTGAGTCTAACCAGGTGGAAACTTGGTCTCGAATTATGGGTTTCAGTCGATAAATTCTTTTCAGGTTCTTCAAAGATAGACAAGATTGACATTGCTCAAAATATACTTAAAATAGTTTTAAGTCCAACCAGGTCAAACCTGACCGATTTGTGACTAAGAAAGTCATATGATATAGGCATTATGATAAGCATATAAAATATAGACGACAATATTGACTCATCAAATCGCCCTGACTAATCTTGAGATATACGTTTAGATATAGTGTAGGAAAATTGTCAGCCCTATTGGGACCTTTGATACTGATTCTATATCATGAGAAATTTAAATTCAAAATTCCGATAAGGAAGTTCTTAGCCGTCGTCGATTGAGAAGGCATTGGGCTAGTCTCTAGTCTACCCCAGCTGAGTCATACGGTCAAGTCAAAAGATATTTTAACTCGACTCTCTGTACCATTTGGTGCTAGGAATTTAAAACACTTGTTTCGATTAGCTAGCGATAAGCTTGGAATCTTTTGTATGAATCATTCGTCTGGTCTAATTAGTGAGACTTTTGGCCTCTCTTCTTCTTTTCTCAGAGAGAGATTTATGTTTGGATTTAGATTAGATTGAAGACTATATAATTTCACTCACGTGCCACAAGCCGTAGCGTGGATAGGGAAGGTGAGCCTGGTGCCTCTAGCTTATCGCGTCTCGCTGTCAGAGTATGCACAAATCCAGTTGGCAATGAAATTTGCGGTTTTTGCAACTAAAATCAAAAAAAGAAAGAAAGAAGAATTAATTTTGTTTTTGTTGTTTTTAATTGAATTTTTGCTTACTTTTTTACCCTTTTTGGGTTTACGTTTGAGAGGCACTGGCTTTTGCATTATCAGCTGTTCGCGATTGATCAGTTCCAATTCCTTTTCACGTAGGCTTTTCTCTTTGATTTTGAGCACCACCTCCTTTTCCCGCTGCTCGTGTTGGACACGCCGCAGGTGCTCTTCTTGATTGCGCAATTCCTAATCGAATCAAAGAGAAATTCATTTTTTTTTTGTGAAAAAGTTAAAAAGAAATTTTTGAGGGTTTTCATAAAAAATATTTTCATTTGGGCACATTTGGCTGCGCTTACCTCTTCAATGGATTGATAACGCTTTTTGTTTGTGTGTGTGTGTGTGAGAGTGTGTGTATTTTTTTTTTCATGGTTTTAAGAAAATGTATAAAAATATTTTGGTTTTATAGAAAAAAAATGTTTTGGAGAAAAGCAAATAAACCAAATTAGTTAAATTAGTAATCACCGACTTAAATGAGATAGAAATATAGAGTGAGAGTGAGTGGGACAAAGATGGCAACTTGTTGGCCCAGGATGATTTTCGGGCTGTTTATGGCCTGATGGCTTACCTTTTCTTTTTTACGCAACTCATGTAGCACCTCAGCAATTTCCTTTTTCCAGCATTCCTGTAGCGAATGAAAGGATTGCTGCGGCGTCAATGTGAATTTCGATTGGGCAATGCTCTCCAAATCCTTGAGTATTTCCTTAAAGCCCGGTCGCTTATGTGGCTCAAATTCCCAGCAACCTAAATGGGGGAATACAATTCGATTGGTTTTTGTGGGTGGAAGACAAGCTAGTTTTTGGGTTAATCTTACTTTTCATTAGGGCACTCCAGGTTTGTGGGCAGGTTTTTGGTATTGGCAGGGCCAATATATTTAGGCCTACACCGTAGGCCACAGACAGCGGATCGAAACCTTTGTATGGCGTTTCGCCAGTGATAAGCTCCCACAAAAGTACACCATAGCTCCAAACATCTGAGGATCTACCAAAAGAAAAAATAGAGACAGTTTTAAAATTGAAGGCAGGTGGAAGTGATTGAATTTGATTTACTTGGAGTAGACACTTTGACTGATGACCTCGGGCGGCATCCAGGCATAGGTGCCGGCCTGACTCATGCGCTGCGTATTGTACATTTCACGGGCCAGGCCAAAGTCGGTGATTTTGAGGGTCTTGTGTTGGAGGTCATTATCCTCAATGGCCTCGTAGATGAGTACATTGCAGGATTTGAGGTCACGATGGATGATGGACATGGGTGCTTCATTGTGTAGATAGTTCATGCCCCTGGCAATTTGTATGGCCCAATTGACCAGAACGTTGGGTGGAATTTTGCCAGCCAGTATGCGATTGAGACTGCCACCGCGAGCATATTCCATGACCAGGCACAATTTGGTGTTCAGGCAGACACCGCGCAGGGCTGTGATGTTCTCATGCTTGAGGGCCCAGAAGAGTTTCGCCTCCTGCAGCACCTTATCCTTTTTCTCATCCTCGCCCATTTGGTGGACGATTTTAATGGCCACCTCCTCGCCATCGTAATAGCCGCGATGGACTTTGCAGAAGCCACCGGAACCAATCACCTCCTTGATATCCAATTCGCTATAATCGATTTCATGTGGCTGTATATTGGCGGATGGGGCATTCGGATCGTCTTCGGCCACAAAATTGCGCGGAAAGACACCAACCTGTCGATTAAAAGGTCATGTTAATTTTGGTTGTGTTGTGTTGGTTGGGAACTTACCTTGTCACCGATTTTGCCAGTCCACCAGCCCACATCGCCAGAGACTTCACTGTCGGTGGAGAGGACTTGAACGATTTGGCCACGCCGTAGGGTTAGCTCGTCCTCACCCTGGGCGTCGTAGTCATAGAGGGCTGTCCAAAGACTGCCATCGGCCGGTTGGGGCTCATCGGCGGCCAGTGCCACGGTATTGAGCTCATCCATGGCAGAACCGTTGTGCACTGCAATCTCGGCTCCTGCATGGGCGTTGTTAACATTATTATAGCTGGGGTCAATTTGTTGCTCTTCAGTGATGGAGAGCATGGCCAGCGTTTTGGGCTGGTTGCAAATTTGCTGCTTGACTGGGACGACTTACTTTACCCCGCTCTGGGGTGGTCGTGCGGTCGTGTGTGGCCTGCGAGTGTGTGTGTGGTAATTGTTGTTGTTGCTTGTGTCGTTGAGGGACGGGACGACTGCGGCTGCATCAAAACGTCACACAAATCGGCGGCTGCGACATGGACGCGTTTTGGCAATCTACCAAATAGCTTCCAGTGTAATATGAACTGCAAGTCGGCAATGTCAACACAAATATGTATATCGTTTAGTGTTAGTGGTCTGGTGGCAATCAGCATATAAGTTGCCCCCGTATGCATAAACAATAAAAACAACAACAATCGCGTGCGCCAACCACCACGCCCACACAACGGGCGTTGATTGGTTTAAGGGCGCGCGTTTTTTTAGTTAAAACTTACCCAAAATTGTTGGCCCGCCTCTGAGTCGTCTGGGCCAAATTATTATAAACGATTTCACTCCACTCGTCTCAGCTAGTTTCTTTTCTTTTGGTTTTTAGGTTTGCTGATAATATATCGATATATCGCATATATCGGTAGGCGAAAATCTTTATGGCGATAATTTTTCCAAGTGGCCTTGCATGGTTGCTTCGACAGCTCTGGAACTAAATCATTTTTGAACTGTTCGAAAGAAACAAAATATAATTAAACAGGCCAATAAGTTGATAAAAAAAATAATTTCTGAATATTTCATTTTATACTTTATTTAAATTTGGCTTATGCGTTCTTCTATATACAAATATTCACATAATTTTAAATTGGCGCCAAGCATGTGTTCCGGAACCAGTTCTTAAGATTTTAATTTACAGTTATGCCGTTGTGTTGACTTAAGTGTGACTTATTTGTAAATTTTATTTGTATTAAATTGTCTTTAACTATTAAATGAAGGCAAGGCAGTATGTTTTTTTGCGTTTTCGCCAAATAAAGTGTCGGTGATGGTAAAAAAGTGCTAATAAAAGAGCCTGCCTCGGTGTTAGCAAGTGGAAGACAGTGCAAGTGAACGTGATTAAAGTGTTTGTGATCGACCATCTTTTTTATTAATATTTATTTGAAAATATTTATGTGGATGTAGCAGCTTATTAGGATCTCTTATTTTTACTTTTCTGCCATATAAATACAAAATTTCGAGCATCAAGTGTGGTAGAATGAAGCAGAGTTGCATTTCAGTTAAGTTAGCGGTAAATTCAAAATTTCCTTGTCTCCCTGCCGTGCCATTCCACTGTTTAGTTCAACTGGTCCTTCAATGAACACGGACGTTGGCAGCGGCAGGAAAAACTTATTTTTCTTTAATCAAAAGTTAACTAAGTCGGCAAAACTTATTAGCATTAATTAAAATAAATATTTTAATTACACATATGAATATACATATATCTCTATTATAATAAGTAACAAAATTTTCAATCACGCTTGCCTGGCAATTGCATAGAAATTTATTTGTTTTTATTTTTATTATACGGCATTGCTGTAATTATTACGACTTTGCCGAAGTTCACACAATATGGTATCACGCTCCATATACGCACCACCCATTAATCGTACGCGCTGCCATTTCCTTCATCCACCCACTCACACACTCCTGGCAGCCGACCTAGCTAGTTTTCATGAACCAAACGACCAAACGACGAGCCAACCACCCACTTCCGAGTATTCTACACGTGCTTGGCACGTTGCGCCTACAACGAAAACTCTACAAAGCGCCAGCATCTAAAAAGGCGAATAAAAAGAAAAAAAAAAAAAAAACAACACATAGAAAACAAAAAAAAAAAAAATGCTCCAGCTGCTGCGGCTAGCATGGCCACCCGTATGAGGCGCTGCTGCCTTGTCATATTCTCTCTCGGGCTCGGCATCGGCATCAGCATTCGGCATCGGCATTGGCATCGGCATCGGCATTCCCAGCATCTCGAGACATCGGTACTGGACCGCTGGCAGCGGCGGCTGAAATTGTCGCTGCTGTTCCTGTTCGTTCGATTCGTAACGCTCAGTTACGCGCAAGATTTCAACACAAATTGTAGCACACTTCACGGGGCTAAACGCGGGCGTGCGCAGCGCAAGGCAAAAATCAAATCGCACGCAAAAAACTTTAGCCATTTAAATTTATTCGTCAGCGCCGTTTCTTCTTCTTGTTTTTTTTTTGTTTTTTTTTTGTTTCGTTCTTTAGTTTTTTTTTTTGGTTGTTGTTGTTGTTTTTTTGCCTTTACACTTTAACGCCTTCGCCTGTACGCTGTCATTTTAAGGCTGCCAAAAAAAAAAAAAAACCGCCGCCGCCAACGCCGCTGTCGCCGCTGCCGCTGCTGCTGCTGCTGCTGTGTTGGTATTTTTCTACTTGCGCTAAAAATTAATGCCCACAAATTAAGCAGCAATTTTTCTAAATAACAAATTCGCAGTCTGTGTGTGTTTGTGTGTGTGTGTGTGGCTAACGGTTTCTATCTTATTTTTTTTTTACTGTTACCATTTTGTCGATTACCATTCTCATAAAGAATGAAAGAAAAAAAAAAAATTTTTTTTTTGTCTTGTCTTCTTTTGGCCTGACCATGCCAGTGTGTGAGATTCTTGAGTGTGTGTGTGTGAAATATTTCAAAGAAAAAAATAATAAAAAAATTTTTTTTTTTGTTTGCTTTTTGTTGATAAAAAAAAAGTTGTGTCCAAGCAAAAAGAGAAAATTAAAAGAAATATTATATTTATTTATTGTGAAAATAGCCGCCGCGAGTGAACCCCCCGCATAAAAAAAAAATAAAAGGCCGCGTGACTGCCAAATGGCTAAAAAAATTTTAAATCTTAATTTAAGAATAAAATAGATATATAAATTAAATATATATATAAACTTAATAAAGTAACGAAACGCACAAAAGTAATAGAATAATAATAATAAACTAACCAAGAAATAAATAAGGGAAAACCACAGAAAAATAACACCAAACATCAATTTTGTTGCCAACTTTTAAATATAAGCAAAAAAACATCGGCAGAGGAGCAACTCAACAGAATCAGCAAAAAAAAAAAAAAAAAAAAAAAACAGCATCTTTTTCAGCATCACCGTCAGTTAAATCAGCATCTTTACTCTGCTCGTCTTCAAATGCCAACGTGACGGGAAACAGCATAAAAATTGTACCGTAATTTGTTGTTGCTCTTCTTCTTTTACTTTTACTTTTTTTTTTTTGCTTCTATTTTATTTTATTTTATTTTATTTTATATATATAAAAAAAAATATATATATGTATGTATTTTTTTTTTTATTGTTTTTCATTGTTGTTGTTAGGGTCTTTTGTTTAAGCACGCACACACACACACACACACACACGTACACACAGACAGAGATATATACACGAATACAGATAGACAAAAGACGCCAATAAAATGAAACATGTGCCAGTGCCTTTGTTACTGTGACAGAGCAGAGCCGTTGGCAGGCTGAGTTGCTGTTGCTGTTGCCGTTGCCATTGCCATTGCCGCTGTTGTCGTCGCATGAAATTGGCTAGTTTAGATTTCATTTGGTTTGAGGCAATCGCACAAAACATATACAAATTTACAGTTAGTTTGCCACACATTTTGTATCGTTGACAAAACAGAACAGCACAGAACAGCCAAGTAGCCAGCAGCATTTGCCCAAGCAGGGGCCAAAGCATAATCGAAATAAACTGTAGCATACTTTTGGGCTGGCAAAGAAAAAATACAAACGAACGAACCCATTCACAGCTGTCAGCAAGACTTGAATTTCCTTTCTTTTTTTTTGACTTAAAACTAAACGTTTTCTTAGACAGAGATAGAGTGAGAAGGTGGGAAGTTTTTGAAATTTATTTGGGTTGTCATTGTTCCAATTGGCAAAAGCGGGTCAATGAAGCGCTGACAAATGACAATCAACCAAAATAGACAAACGGGGCCAGAAAGCATGCATTTTGTCATTGTCAACTATCATCAGTTAAGAGCACCAGAAACCGTAATAATAACAATCACAATACAAATACTCTACATATGTGTAAATGTTTCTATGTGTGTGTGTGTGCGTGTGTGTGTGTGTAAAGCTATGTCAATGCCAGAGTCTTTCATTGACTACGTTGTATCATGAAAGTGCAAGGATTATCTAATCTGTATTTTTTTTTTTTTTATTTATTTTATTTTATTCGTGATGCCTACTTTTTTTTCTTGCTTTCTTTGTATGTATGCGTGTGTGCGTATGTGTGTGTGTGTATAAATTCCCTTGACACTATTTTACCTAGGCTAGCAGCTTGGTTAGCTACCAAATTTGCTGTGCAGTCCAACTGATTCTTTTTACATTTACATTTTATTATTGTGCATAAATTTAAAAAATACAAATAAAAAAAAAACAAAAGAAATACATAAGAAAACGAACACACACACACACACACGCACGCACATACAGAGTGAGAGAAAGACACGCACATACATGAGTAGACAAATCCCTCCACAAAAGCTGTTGCCTGGCCTCTAAAATGGCTGCCGTCTACCGAAAGCAGAATCAGGCACAAACAAGCCAGCCAGCCAGCCAGCCAGTCAGCCAGCTAAGAAGAACCGAATAAACGAATGCCAAACACCAACACAAAATGCCAAGCAAAGCCAACAACAACAACAGCAGCAGAAGCAGCAGCAGCCCAAGCAGTGCTAGCTGAGCCAAAGGCAGCGACAGCGTCAGCTTCAGCAGCGTCAGCAGCAGCAGCGCTACTGGCAGCGTGGTAAGCAGCGCACAAGAAGTTGAGGTTATGTGTCTGCACCGCAAAATGTGCTGCTCTGCTTGCTTGTGATGCTGATGCTGATGCTGATGTTGGTGCTGCCGAGTGCTTTCGTTGTTCTTGTTCTGCTTCACTGTCACTGCCAATGCGGCTGTGGTTGGCAGTTGGCTGTCGGCTCATTCTGGGCTTTTGCTTTTCAAGGCACATCAAATTGTCGCAGTAAAAAAAAAAAAATAAAATAAAAAAAAAAGAAGAAGCATCAATCCATTCAAAACTTAACTCTGGGTGTGCCTAATAACTTGTCCTCTCTCTCTCTCTCTCTCTCTCTTTCTCTCTCTGTCTCTCTTTTTGTGTGGCATTGTGTGGGTGTGCACACCACACTAAAATTGTATGAATTTGTGGTTCAAGGATTGCAGCACCCTTTTCCATAACAACAACAACAAGAACAAGAACAAGAACAACTTTAGTCAGCAGCATCTTCAATAGGTTTGTGATTGTGTATGTGCGTGTGTGTGTGTCCTTGTGTCCCCCACAGCCATTGGTATACGCCTCGTCCTGCCCCATTCACGTTTCGGCTTTTGTAAATGACCTAGCCCTATTTTTGGCCATTAGCTTTGCTCATTGAGAATCAACTGTTTGCGCCTCAGTTGCTGCGCAGTGGCAAAACGCTCGTGTGTTTGTCTAACGCCAACGCTGACTCCAACAACAACAACAGCGACGAGGGCAGCGGCAGCAACATTTTCTTTTGATTTGTCGACTGGATTTTCATGGCTGAGCTGATGCTGCTAACGCCGTCGCCGTTGCCGCCGCCGCTGCTGCTGCCGCTGCGCAGACCGCTGAGCCTTTGCTATCCAAAAACCCATAAATTCTTTTTCTTTTATACATATTTTTTTTTTATTTCTTGTTTATAACGGTTTTTCTTTTTTTTTTTGCCTTTGCTGGTCCAACCCCTCCCTAACGCTTGGTTGCTTTGTGGGAAATTCATTTTCATTTAGTGCTTTCAGAAAAAAAAAAACAGTTAAAATAAAAAAAAAAGTGCGTTGCATATTCTGCAGGCATACCAGGGCAGGTGCAAGAGGCGTCAGAGAGAGAGAGAGAGAGAGGTAAATTTGCAGCCCATTCTCAAGGACACTGGCTTTTATAATTAACATTCTGTTTGGTTTGGGTTTGGGGTTGGCCTCCCACCGAAGCACAAAACAAAAACTGAAAAATTGAAAACATTTCAATTTTGACTATTCTCGGCTCATTGAAGGACACACAGACAAATTCCGATTAGTTGCCTTGCAATCGATCGCTTACGTTTACCAACACTGCCACTTATCGATAGGCCTTGCCATATCGATCAATTGAAGATTGCTTAGTTGCAGGCAAAAGGCGATAGGGGGCGCATGAGTGAGTGAATAAAAAAAATAAAATATGAAAAGTGTGAGTCAGTAGGTGCTTGCAACTTAATTTCTAGCTTTTGTTTGCACAATTTAAATTTGTTTTTTTACGCTTCCCAACACTATCAAATATCAAGGGGCCTTGTGTTATCGATCACTGAATAAATTGCGCAGTTGCGGGCAAAGGCAAAGGCAAATGTGTAAATAAAAATATAAAAAATTGTGATATCCTTATGAGCCAGGGGTGAATCCTTAGGTCCTTACTCGACCGGCTCGAATTACTTTTTACATTGCATTTTAGTTATAGTTGGAATATTTTGTATGCGCGTCCATAAAATTGATGACCAGCCAGGCCAAAAGGTTATCAAATAATTTCATTTTAACCTTCACACAAACTTATTAGCCATGTTGAAAGTGCCGTTTAGCGAATGTGTTGATGTCCCCGTATTTATCAATTTGCCAGCCCGCCTGCATTCATTAGAAATTTATGCACTTTGGTTGCGAATTAGATTGGTTGTCCTGTCCGTTCGATTGGGTTGCCTTGGGTTCGGAGGGGTCGGGGGTGGAGGGGTCCGTTTCTGGTTCTGGTTTGTGGCCTTTGTTGGCGATGCTGTTCGTGGTAATCATATTATTGGGCTTTTAAAAACATTGTTACGTAAATTGAATTAAACGTTACGTTGCACACACTTTTAGGCTGGACAGTTGCAAGCTGTCCCTATCACTTACCGTACACCCACCCTACCACCCTCCCACCCTTCCACCCTCTCGTCTATACTGGTGAATACATGCATATTTAGATGAAATATTTTGCGATTCACTTTGGCCCGACAAAATGTCCCTGACATTTCTGCTTATGAAATTTTCAAAATGATCTAATTCATTGATTGCAATTTTTTCATAACCAAAAAAAATAACCGATTTCAATTTTTTTTATTCATTTGTGTGAATTGTGCCAACTCATTTAAGTACTAAAACTATAAATCACATTCAAGGCTAAAAACACAAAAAAAAATGAAAAAGGAAAAGAAGAAGAAGAAGAGAATATTTTGTAGCAGACAAAAGGCAAAGTGAATTGAAGTGGAAAGAAGATGACTTGTGAAGAGGAAATACTTTTCTCCTTCTCTATTTATTTCTCTTGTCTCTCGAACATATCGCTGGTTAAAAATAAATTCTGTCAAAATAAGAAAAACATGAAAAATGAAAACACTTTTCACCTTTCCAACTGCAAATTTAAATGGCTTGTTAAATTCGCTTTTTTTGAGAAAGTTTTCTCGAATTGGAATACTTTTTCATAATTCACGTGATTCTTTCTAATCCAAAGAAAAAGAATTTTGTTCTATTGATAGTTAGTTCCACCTGGTTTGGGCTCAAGAATCTTGGAACTCTTTCTCCCAAAGAGTGTTTGGCCTCTTTGCCGGTTAGGGTACAGTTTCTACATAAATTTGTAGTTGTATCTCTCAGCAGTTCTCCAGTTTTATAGAGCTCAAGAGCCAACAGGAACCAGGTCTCCTCTGCCTTAGCTTTCACATCCCTTCTCCCATGGAGTGTTTACTGAGGTCTCTTTGCCGGTTAGGGTACAGTTTCTACACAAATTTGTAGTTGTATCTCTCAGCAGTTCTCCAGTTTTATAGAGCTCAAGAGCCAACAAGAATCAGGTCTTCCTTGTCTTGGCTTTCACATCCCTTCTGCCAAGGAGTGTTGAGTGAGGTCTCTTTGCCGGTTAGGGTACAGTTTCTACACAAATTTGTAGTTGTATCTCTCGGCAGTTCTCCAGTTTTATAGAGCTCAAGAACCAAGAAGAACCAGGTCTCCCTTGCCTTAGCTTTCACATAAGTTCAAGAACAGACTATATAGATACAAATCTGAGGCAACTGTACTTTTATTTTTGTACTACCTTTCGGTTTTATCTTAATTTCGCTTTGTTACTTCCAAACTTAATTGCTTTTCTCAACTCATTTTGCAGCCCAACAATAAAGCAATAACAACAGCAACAAATACAACAAATCTACTATTAATTATTTAGAAATCAACTAAATCGAATAACACCAAATCAAAAAAACAAAAAACAAAGTAATCAATAATATTTTACCAAGCACACACAAAATATATTCTAAAGAGAAACTTTAAGCGCCTCTAAAAATTTTTGAACCAAAAAAAAAAACAGAAAAACCAGAATAAGCAAAAAACTTAGTCTTTTTAAGTATCCGAAAAAAAAGAAAACTTAAGACCACCAGCCAACTAACAATGCCAACAAATGAAAATAAAACGCACAATTTCCTTAAAACTTTGCCAAAAGCCAACAGGAGTCTCCTGACGCAGGCATTCTGATATTTTGGGATCAACATAAGATCAACCAAAGAGTGAGAAAAAAACAAACAAGAAAAACAAAAGTAATTAGCACCTCGAAGAGGTGAAAGGAAAATCGACTTAACTTAAACGAAGTCTTAAGTCGAAGCAGGACACTAGAAGTGTGGCTGCAGGAGGCGAGCAGCTGCCGGAGTAGCTGCTCCGAGAGGCCGCCAATTGCGGCGCAATGCAAGCAAACAGTAACCGATCCACATTAAGCGCACAATCCTCGGGCACACCGTCGGCCTCAACCACCTCGTCACAGGGCAAGGTAAGTCTCAAATATTTATCCCGTTTTACTTTCTCAATTTAGTTTGGGTTCACATCGATGGACTCGTTGGGACCTTGGGCTGGAACTATACCTAAGCTTGAGGGAGACCTAAACTTGGATCAGTCCTACCACTCAAAGGGTTTGACTTGTCATTCCTCTTCTCTTTAACCTTTTTCCTGAGCAAAATATAATCCATGTTGCTATCTGGTCTAGACAATATCTCCCTTCATCAGTATCACCCTCAGAGTAGCAACAAGATATCTCTATTCCGTTGGAATCTTGGGCTGGGACTATAGCTAAGCTTGAGGGAGACCACTTTGGATCAGCCCTACCACTCAAAGGGTTTGACTTGTCATACCTATTCTCTTTAACCTTCTCCCTTCATCAGTATCTCCCTCAGCTGGGACTGTACCTTAGCTTGAGGTCCTGACAAGAGGGAGACCACTTTGGTTCAGTCCTACCACTCAAAGGGTTTGACTTGTCATTCCTATTCTCTTTAACCTTCTCCCTTCATCAGTATCTCCCTCAGCTGGGACTGTACCTAAGCTTGAGGTCCTGACAAGAGGGAGACCACTTTGGTTCACTCCTACCACTCAAAGGGTTTGACTTATCATAATCCATGTTGCTATCTGGCCTGGACTATATCTCCATTCATCAGCAACAAGATATATCTACTTCATTCTAACACTTGGTGTAGTTGCTCAGATCATTTAAAGAAATTAAAGGAAGAGGTAGAAGGAGTTCTCACGACTTCATGTGTCCCGCTTATAGGAAGAAGCTCACAAGCCATTTATGGTTTGTTATAATAAGGATAAGACTATCTCCTACCAGAGGACAGGGATTTGTCTAACCTAATAACTGAGTTAAGACATTTATATTTCAAGTTCTGTTATATAGTGAATGGGAAGGTCTATCAATATTTCAAAGGTAATACCATTAGTATGTTACTTGGACACAACATTGACTAGTCGTGTTATGGAGTAACATATCATACCAGGTTGACTCTAAGTCCTTAAGAGAACCTCTAAGATAAATGGCGTTTATAATAAGATTTCAATGGACTCACAATGGAGGGAATATCCAGCGTAGTCATGGACAGTTTAATGGAGGTTTTTCTTTTGTGAGAAACCAAAATAAATGGAGTCGTCCTATCAGAATCACTTTAAATAATTATGAGGATCCTATTCATCCTATCCTTAAGGGAATATCCATAGTTCTTAAGACTCATAATAAATCTAGTAAACCTCAAGGGATATTCTATTTCTTTCCACAAAAGTCTCCTTTCAGGGAAACCAAAGAAATTCTTTCTTTTTTTGGAATTTACGGCGAGTCGTTTATATAGTTGGTTATAATGATATCCTTAAATGTTTTTGGGGACCCTAGGACCTTGGAATCAGAATATGATTACAATAAGCTTCGAATAGTTTGTAGAAGTTTTCCGATGGAAGTCAACTCAAGGCTAAAGAATAGAGACTGGTTTGAACCCAAGATGTTTCCCTTTATACTCTTAGAATGAAATAGTTCTAAATGAAATCGGGGAATAACTGGATAGACTAAGTTGATATGGCTAAGTTGATATGGCTAATTTCGATTTCCTTGAAAATGGGAAAATATTTTTCAAGTTTTTAGTTGTCCTTTCACAGTTTAAAGAGAAAAAGTTATTTTATCTTCTTCAAATTGGTTAAATGAAATTAAATGATCAAGAGGGTTGAGTGTATGTGTGTGTGAGGGGGGGGGGGGGGGAGCTGCTCTAATGGCAGGGGGAATCGCATGATGTTATGAAATGTATAAAAAATTCATAGACGAGTTTTGTTTTTTTTTTTGGGAGGAGTTGGGGGAAAAATGATCCCATTTGGTTTGGAGTCCATTTGTTTAGTACATAAGGCACTTGATTATTTTATTACGCAAACTAAAACACAACAACAACAACAGCAAAAGCTAACAACTTTATGAGCCTCATTATGGCAACACCTAAAGTGTAAGTAAAGAAGAAGCAAAGCCAAACGAAAGTAGCCAAGGGAAGGTGGAAGCTTTTTCAAAAAAAGGGGGTAAATAGTTTTACTGGTTATGAAAAGGCAGGGGGGGGGGGGAGTAAGGCTGAATTGAGTTTGATATGATAATGCTGCTTCTTCTTCTTCTTCACGCTTGTTTCGAGAAATCAGCAAGCTGACCCAAAAAAAAATGGCCAAGAAGGGTTTGAGTGGCTCAGCTATGCATGCGTTTGTGTGACTGTGTCTGTGTGTGTGACTGTGTGTGTGTCTGTCCCTTTTTCTCAAATTGTCCTTTGTGTATGCACAGCATGCTGCCTTGGCTTTCAATTATGCAACATAAACGAGCGTCCCCAATGAATTAGACCAAATGGAATATTCTATTTATTTATTTTTTTTATTTTTTTTTTTTTTTACTCTTGTTCACACTTTTGTGGCAGCCACTCAGTGGTTTCAGACTTGTGTGTGTGTGTGTGTGTTATTTTTTTTTTTGACTCAATTTGGAGTGTCAACTGGGTTGGCGGCAGTGCAGTGGGTCAAGTGCACTGTCAACGCCTTCGCCTGCTCCGGCTGGCAAAGCTGCACTATGTATGTGTGTGTGTGTGTGTGTGTGTGTTGGTTTTTTCCTTGAGCTGTTTTGTGGGCCTCGAGCGTTGCGGTTTGGCTGCCATCGCTTTTAATTAAACATTGCCCGATTTGGTTGTGGTGGTTTTATAACACACACACACACACACATACACATGTATACACCCACACATATTAATATATAGAGTGAGAAAGAGATAGCTATAGGAAAAAGGCACATAAACAGCGCGGAAATAAACTTACTTAACGAGGGGAAACGACAGTTACCTACACTATGACAACACCCTCACACACACACATGCCACACACACACATACGCACATACGGATATGGGATATACAGAAGACTATTGGTCCGTCTGTTGTTTGGATAAAGTTGGGAAACAACCAAACATTTCCGAAAATACTTAATTTCGCTTCACTTTTTTTTTTTTTTTTTGGTTGCTGCTTTTGTTGCTGTTGTTGTTGTTTTTTATGGCCCACCTCGACAGAATAAGAACACCCACACATACATCAACATTATTGTAAGAAGAAGAAGCAGACGCATAGTGAATTGTGAGTTGGCTTTGGCCTTGCCCGTCACAATTTCAAGTTGAAATGAGTTGGACAAAAATTCCCCAATTCCCCGCCACACACACAGCCCCCCATTCCCCGCCCCCCCATTCCACCATCACCCACACTGTCAGTGCCACTGGCACACTGCTTAGTGCCCTTCAGTATGGCTTTGTGTATGCTCTGCTGTGCTCGTCTGTGTGAGTGCGTGTGTGCGTGTGTGTGTGTGTGTTTGTGTGTGTGTGAGTGAGCGTGTGAATAAGTCATAAAAAACCAGTAAAAATCTCCGTTTGTCATTATTGTCATCATCAGCGTTTGGGTAGCAGCAGCAGCAGACAACAACAACAACAATAACAACAAGAACAACAACAACAATAACAACAACAGAAAACAACAACAATAACAGCAGCAGCAGCAGGAATTGCTAAGAGAATGCGAAGCATCTGCGGGTGCTTTCATTTTGTTTTTGGCATTGGCTCACACACACACACACACACACACACACACATGCATACATACGCCCACTATTCAGTCACTGCTTATGTTTCATTTTGTATTTGCCTGCATTTGTTCTATTCCTGTTTTCCTTTTTTTTTGACATTGTTGTTGCTTTTGTTGTTGGCGGCGCTCAAAATTTGAACGCTGCCAACTGCGCTTTCAAGCGGTCGGTAAAGCAGTGCGCTTCTGTTCTGGTAACCCCAGCTCTTTTCTTTTTTAACAAAAAATTGTCACAACTTAACAAAATTACTCGAATTCGGCTGAAAAGCTGACAAAGAAAAAAAATTCCTAAAAAATGCCAAATAAAAAAAAAGTACTATTTTTGCCAGTCAAATCAAAAATCATGGTAGGCCTTGATTTTGCTTTCAACTTAGAACTTAAAACAAGTTGCTTTGATATTTGCTCATTTATTATTTGATTCTCGAAGAGTCAACAACATTTTAATTTTCAATATATTTTTTTTATTTTTGATTTCTTTTGCTAGTTTTTGGAATTTACTTTTTAGACCCACATCGTTGGCACAGTAACCATATTATTTATTTTTTAGTTTTTCACAATCGGTGTTCAATATCTTCTAACTTTATATCAACTGAATTGAACTGATCTTTGGATTTATTTTATTTTTATTTTTTTTTTTTTGAATTTAAAAAATTATATCAATCGATATACTAAACCTGCACTAGTTTTAATACTGTCTGAAGTTTTTTTGTTTAATTTAAGTGATTTTTGAATTTAATTTTTTTTTTTTTTTGTTTTGAATTTAAAAAATTATTATATTTTTTTCTTTTAATTGAACAACAATTGGTATTCTTTATTTTTTGGTTTTTCTTTGGCATACATTGATTTGTTTATTTAATTTGAATATCTTCTAACTTAATATCAATCGATTTATAAGAGTAGTATTCGTTTTGAAGCTGTATGAAGTTTTTATGTTTATGTTTAATTTTAATTTTACCTTTAAATTGAAGTACAATTTGATACAATTAATACAAAGTGCAGGAATGTGAATCGCCCAAAAAAGTAGGCAATATGAAAGGTTTCTACCAGCGCGCATAAAAGTAGGCAACACTTTTTCCCATGCATTTTTATTTTTTATTTTTATTTATTTTTTTTTTTGTTATAACTAATTGAAAAAATATATATATATATATATAAGATATGAATTATATGAATAAGTGAAAGAGTGAGAGATAGTTTCACGGGCAACTATCCGAGGGCTCGGCAGGACATAAATTTCGTTAGGTTTTGGACAATTTTAATTGAAATGAAATTTCACACTCGAATGATTTCTTCTTTCTTTCATTTTTATTTTTATTCCCCCCCCCCCCCCCCCACCATTTTCCATGGGCAATTTAAAGAACTCAACGAATATCTTTCAAGTCATTTAACCAATTTCCACAACTGATTTATTTCATTTTAAACGAAGCTTTTTTTTCCCAAAAAGAAAAAACAATTGAAAAAAGATTTTAATTTTTTATAGAAAATTTCATAGCAATTAAATTGCCACATCAATTCAATTTTTATACCCTCTACCCTAAGGGTAAGGGTATATTAAGTTTGTGCAAATGTATGTAACCGAGAGAAGGAAATGTCGTGGACCCACCAAAGTTACCCACAATATGATCAGGGTGACTAGAGAAATTTATATAGCCATGTCCGTCCATCTGTCCGTCTGTCCATCTGTTCGTCTGTCTAGATCTCAGAGACTATAAGAGCTAGGATAACCAAACTTGGGATTCGGACTCCTTATTTGTGTACGCTGGTCAGGTCTATTTTTTTTGCTCCCCCCGCCCCCCCTTCCACCCTTTCCACCCCCTCATTTTTTCAAAGCCGTATATTTTCTAAAGCTTTAGGATTTCGGTATTATTTGTTTCTGAAAAGTTGTTAGGAATCTAAAAATCTTTCGATTGATATCAAACATGACTAAAATCGGACCATATTTACACGAGATATACAAAAAACAAATTTTGAGTGTCAATATTCACCTTGATTCGACGATCGAATGAACAGTCCGCTAGATGGCGTGCTTGCATTATTGTGTACAATGCGTTGTTGGCTTCAAAGGAATATAAAGATCAGAGGTTTCATGTGAATGCAGAAGACCTGGGTTACCATCCGACTAGGGTTGCCACCCGACTAGGGTTACCACCCGACTTGGGGTATCACCCGACTGGGGTTAACGCCCGGTTAGGGTCACCTCCCGGTTAGGGTTACCTCTCAACTAGGGTTATCACCCGACTAGGGTTGCCACCTTTACTTTTTCAATTCCGTCTACCAGGTACAGGGTATCCCAAACTCGGCCGAGACCGAGTTTAAAGTTTGGCTTCAGTTTTTCTGTTTTTCTGTTTTCTGCTTTTTTTTTTTTTGGTTTAAAACAAACCGAATTGAACCAATTTAAGGACAATTACATTTTCAATTGAATAACAAATTGCAAATAGCTATGAATTCCATTTCAATTTAAATATCACTTAATTAATCGACAAATAATCCAACTTAAATATTTCAATAGACTTTTGTCTCTCTCTCCCTCTCTCTCTCTTTTTGTGTCTCTCTCTCTGTCTCTTTTTGAAGGAAAAGGGGACTAGTTTTTGGCTTCTTCAGAATCATTTTGGAATCTTCCTTTTGGCATTTTGATTTGTTTCAAGCTGAGACTTTTTTTTTGAATAAAAATTATTTTTTTTTTTTCAAGAGATTTTCTAGTTTTTTCATTTTATTATAAATCTGAAATTTTGAGAATCCTTCTAATTTATTTATTCGTTTTTTTTTTCAAGGAATTTTCAATTTGAATGCTTATGAATTTTTTGATTTATTTATTTATTTTTTTCTGCTTGGAGGCAACTGTACTTGGTCCTGAACTGGAGGGTTGCTTGCCATAATTTATCGATAAAAATTACGAGTCATGAAAAATAATCGGAATATTTTTTTTGGGTTCCCTTTAGAAAATTTTGCAAAGCTCTCCTTTTCGATTTTTGTATGAATTTCAAAATAAATGAAATAATCGAAAAGCCTCTCCCAAGACAACTCAAACAATTTCAAACTAAAAAAAAAGAAAAGCTTCGAATTTACCAAAAATAATGAAACCCCAAAACAATCCACAAAATCAAATGAAACCCAAAACAGAAAACCAAAAATTTTTTGAGTTTTTCTTAATTTGTGTGAAACTGAAATCCTTAGAGCCCCCCCCCCCCCCCCCCCCTTCCACCATCCCCTCAGATATATATATTTATCGGGTGAAGACCCAATCTATGCAATTATCTGTAAATTGTTGAATTCTCAGGATGTGAAATTCCAAAAGGTAAAGTGTGAGGGGGACGGGGAGCGGGGGGGGAGGGGTTGGGACAGCTTTGCCGGTGTTAGGAAAACTTCTGCCAAAACAGAATGCGGTTAATTTTTGGGTAACATGTGCAATGTGAGTCGTTTCAATGCAAGTGTGAAATCCTTCACCCCCCTCCCCTCACACCACCACCCCCGCCACACCTGCTCCAGACTGGTCTGAGTTTTGTCCGGTGTTGTTTTCATTCACCACGAGAAGCTGTCAAGATTCCAAACTATTTGCCATGAAATTTGAAAAGTTCTTCTTCTTCTTCTTTTTCATGTTTTTGTTCTTCTTCTTCTTCTTCGTCGTTTTTTTGTTGTTGTTGTTGTATATTTTAGCATCCTGTTGGTCGTTGTTGTTGTTGTTGTTGTTTTCGAAGCCAGCGGACTCGCACTTTTCCACTTGACACTGACCCCGCGCAGCTTGCCAATGCTCTTCCCCCCTCCCCCCCCCACCCCTTTCCCTTTATACCAAAAATGTATGCTCTCTTTTTCATCTTCTTGGCCTTTTAACCCTCTTCTGCTGCTTCTTCTTCTTTCTACGCTTGGCAGAGTCATCGGAAAACATTTGGTTCATTAAGTGAAGTGTGTCTGCTTTTAATTCACAAGTCCGCGCTGACAACAACAACAACAACAACAACGAGCCGAGGCGAAGGGTACTTTACAACACAAACACAAACACACACACACACGCATACATGGAGAGAGAGAGAGAGAGAGAGAGAGACTCGCTTACACTTGATGTACCAATTCTCCCATCATCTGTGTGCTTTGGATTTTTGTATTTTTTTTTTTTTTTGGTATTTGTTTTTTTTTTTTGTTATCTTTGAGGAGTCGTGGGGAGTGCGCATGTGCGAGGCCTAAAAATACTTTCGCCATGTGGCCGTGGATTACACATATGCTGGCAAACTGGCAAACTGGCCGACTGACTGGCTGATAGGCTGATAGGCTGGCTGGTCGGCCTGTCTGCACAGCCCCAAAAAGTCTACACCGGTCTTTTGGTTAATTTTTGAAATGCCCAGCGCTGGGTAAATGAGTACAGTGGTCACTCGCTAAGGTGGATATGAGTTGCTAAATTCATTCATCGACTTTAATCCGATTTAGCCAGGTTGGTTTTTTTTTCAATTATTTTTGGAGAGTTGAAAATGTGGAGAAATTGAAAAGTCTTTCCAAGAGATTCTCCAGGGTTCTCCAGATTGTTAGGAAATTCGGAAAGTCTTCTTTGAAGTTTTGAAATTCTTTCAGATTTCTGACATTTTTCTTATTTATTTCTAATTGTTTGGTTATCCGGAAAGTCTTCTTTCAAGTTTAAAAAATTCTTTCAGAATTCTGAGATTTTTTTTTCTTTTTATTTTAATTATTTTGGAGAGTTGAAAATGGGTAGAAATTCGGAAAGTCCTCTCAAGAATTCGTGGATTATTTTGAAGGCTTGCAAAAGGATCAACTTAGGACATTTTTTAAGATTTTGGGATCTTCAAATTTCTACGGCTTTATCCTTTTTAAATTCAATTATTTTTGGAAAAAACTTGGAAAGTATTTTTCGGAACTTAATTTCTTGGGCTTTATCTATTTTTTTTTTTTCAATTATTTATGGAGTAAATTAAAATTAAATAAAATCTTAGCTTAGATAATACCGATTCAGATCCCCCGATATATATATAATTTAAGCTCCTTTGATATTCTTATTCCCTTAAAATCTCCTCTTCTTCTTCTTCTTTTTGGTGAACCTATCCAACTTTCTCTTGATCCCAACTAAAGCTCTTTTAATATTTGCTAAAATCGAGAAACCTTTTCAGTTTTTTAATTTTGATTTTAATTCTTTTCGCTCCCTCTCCCCCCTCCCTTTTGTCAGCTTAAGAGATTTTAAGCCAACATCTTAGTTTTTATAGGGCTTCCGCATTAAATTCACAAAACATTTTAAAAACTTTGAAATCATCATTAAAAGTGAACGAGATTCCTTATTTTCGAGTAATTTCCGTAGTGCCTGACTGGCTGGCTGGCTGGTTGCCTTGCTGCCTGCAATGGAAGGCAAAACTCTACACACACACATGGTCTCCAATTATTATTCACCCTCCTTTTTGCACCCACGCTGCTCGCCTGCTCGCCTGCTTTGCTTGCTTCTAGACTCTCCAGACGCTCTTTTACTCTCGCCCAGCTTGAGCGCTCTCTATTTTGACTTTGGGTGCTCTCGCTCTGTGTACGTGTATGCCTGGCTGTGTGTGTGTATTTTCGGTGCGTTTTTATCTCTTGGCATCGTCAATCATTGCCGGTCTTGCTGTCTCTTTCGCACTCTCTTGCTCACTCTTTGGCTTTCTCGCTCTCTCTCTCTCTGCCGTTTGGCCCGGCGCTTATCAGGCGACGTTTTTAATACACTTTAGGAACAAATTAATTGTGAAGAATACGCCTGGGATTACAACAACAACAACAACAACAACAATAACAAAAACAAAGAGAATTAAGCACTTTGAACTGATTTTAAGTTTTTTGATTCACTCAGCTTGTTGAGCTGATGTGAGGTTTGATTGAATATGACCAAAACATATCCGACAATTTTCACAAGGAAAAATTCATAATTTTTCCTCAAAATTTCTTTAAAGAAGAATTAGAAAAATATATATATTTTTTTGTTTTTATAAATTATTTTTTTTTAATAGAAATTTTTGAGAATATATTTTATTTTTCTTCTTTATTGTTCAGAATCTGTTAATTCTGTGCTAAGCATATCCTTTATCTGGGCTAACTCGATTCACCTATATTCTGGAAATATAATTTTATTTACCAATTCCAAAGGGATTTATTTTTTATTATTATTATTTTTTTTTTAACATGGGAAAATTATTATTAATTTAGAAAGATCTTAAATTTATTATAAA
The DNA here is from genome assembly GCA_037075145.1 of Scaptodrosophila latifasciaeformis. NCBI lineage: Eukaryota > Metazoa > Arthropoda > Insecta > Diptera > Drosophilidae > Scaptodrosophila > Scaptodrosophila latifasciaeformis. The sequence continues at coordinate 3,954,894 of JBAMCM010000429.1, forward strand.
ATGAAAAAAAAATTCAAAAGTAATTAAAGACATTTTGAATGATTAATTAATTATAAAAATATTAAATTTAAAAAAAAAAACATAAATTAAAAAATTCTACAATTAAATGAAAAAAGCTTCAATTTAAATAATAGTGAAAGACATTTTGAATGATTAATTTACTATAAAAATGTTAAATAAAAAAAAATAATAATTAAAAAATTCTAGAATTATTAATTAAAAATTTATAATTTTTAAATTTTTTTTTTTTATTATAAAATTGATTAAAGATGTTGGAAATTATCAATTAAATAGAATTAATAAATTCATAATTTTATAATTATTTTTTATCGAAGCAAATCAATCAAATTATGATTATAAAAATAATTTTTTTTTTTTTAATAATTTTTTTTTTTTTTTTTTAAGAAGTTTTGAAATTTTATTTAAATAAGAAAAAATTAAAAGAATTAAAGAAATAATTTTTTAGTCTTAAAAAAACTAATTTAAATTAAATTCTAAATTTTTCACAAAAAAATTTCCATTTATTTTGTTTTTTTTTTACCACCAAAAAGAGTATCACAAAATTCGCATGCCCATTGAGAGAGAAAAAAAAAGAAAGGAAAAGGAAAGGACCAAAAAAAAAAGGCACACTCACACAATCACATTCTTATTTTGCAATTTTTATCGTTTTTGTCTTATTAGCCACTCGGCAATAAACACAGCACAAAGCGTGCTCTACTCAGCAAAGCCGCGACGCCGGCAGCGCAGTCAGCGTAATTTTTGCCTCTGCCTTGGCTATGACTCTCTGCCTATGCATAGGCGAGCCTCTATGAGCTTTTCTATGTTTCTCTGGTTTTCGTTCATTGCTTAAGTGTATGAGTATGTGTCTGTGTGTGTGTGTTTGTGTGTGTTAGTGTGTGTGTGCCATTTAAAACAATATCCAGAGATTTGTTTCGCCATTTATATGTCAAAAATGACAAGTCAAGTGTTTTGCTCTTCTTCTTCTTCTTCTTCTACTTTTTCATCTTATTGTTGCTGTTATTGTTGTTGTTTCTTTTTTTTGGGAACTTTGCATGCCATAGCTTTGTCTTGTTGTTGTTGTTGTTGTAGCGGCAACCAAAAAAAAAAAGCACAAAACTCGAAAGACTTTTTCACTCTTTCCCTTTTTTTTCACTCCTCTGCCAGATCAGTCTTGTGTATCTTTCTGTGTGTGTGTGTGTGTGAAATAAGCTTCAAGTACAGAGCAAAGACAACAACAACAACAACAACAAAGCTAACAAGGACGCTTCCATATATGAAAACAAACGCATAATTTAAGCGTAATTGCTGTCATTTTTCATTCGAGTGTGGCAGCAGTCACTGACTCAAATCTTCCCAGTTGACCTCTCTCTTTCTCACTCTCTCTCTGTGTATGTGTGTGTGTGTGTGTGTGTGTGTTTTGCTCTAATCATTATGCAGTTGTTGGCTTTTGCTTTGGCATTGCTTAATCAACGCCGTCTACTCTGCTTTTGACTTTTGCCACGCACTTGTTTTCTTCTTCTTCCTCTTCTTCTTCATCTTCCTCTTTCTTTTTTTCTGTTTATCATTTTGCCTCGGACTCCCCAGCGCATATGCAACGAAAAATGTTTTGCAAATTGCAGGCCCACAATGGGAATTCCAGTTTGTGCAAAATAACAAGAAGAAGAAGAAGACGAAGAAGAAAAATGGAATGAAATAAAACGAAACGAAACGAAATGAAATGGAATGGAATGGTTTATTCATAAGCAAAAGTTTCTAACTTCTGAGCCAGGCCATTCGATTTGGTTTTGATCTTTGCTTTTTATATACTCTTTTTGATCAGAAAGAGAGAGAGAGAGAGAGAGAGAGAGAGAGAGGGAGTAAGAGGAGGGAAGAAGAAGAAGAAAAAATGGAATAGAGAAAATGGGAAAAAAGGAAGAGGAAGACGGGCAAGAAGTAGAAGAATGAAAAAGAAAGGGGGAAAAAACGGAGGAAGAAGAAGAAGAAAAAGAAGAAGTAGAAAAAAAGAAATAAGAGCAAAACAGATAAAGGAGGAAGAAGAAAAAGGAGAGGCTGTAAAAAAAGAAATATAGGAAGAAGAAGAGGATGAATAAAAAAAAAAGAAGAAAAGAAAAAGGAAGCAGAAGATAAAGAAGAAGCGAAATATGAAGCAAAAGAAGAGGAAAAAAAATAAATAAAAGAAGAAGAGAAAGAGAAGAAAGAAAAAATAGTAGAAAAAAGAAATAGGAGAAGAAGAGCTAAAGGATGAAGAAAAAGAAGTAGATAAATAGAAATAAAAGAAGAAGGGGGAAGGAAAGTAAGAAAAAAAAACGAAGAAAAAGACAAAGAAGAAAAGACAAAAGAATAAGAAGAAAATAAAAATCTGAAGAAGAGGTAGAGGAGGAAGAAGAAAAAGAAGAGGCTGTAAAAAAAGAAATCAAAGAGTAAGAAGAAGAGAAAGACAAAGAAGGAAAAAAAATAAGTAGAAAGAAAGAAATTAAAGAAGAATAAGAAGAGGACGGAACAAAAGAAGAAGTAGAAAGAAAGAATTAAGAGAAGAAGAGGAAGAAGAAAAGGAAGACCTTCTAAAAAAAATTAATAAAAGAAGAAGAAGAAGAGGAAGTAGAAGAGAAAAAAGAAGTAGAAAGAAAGAATTAAGAGAAGAAGAAAAGGAAGACGTTCTAAAAAAACTAATAAAAGAAGAAGAAGAAGAGGAGGAAGAAAAAAAGTTGAAAAAGACTAAAAAAAAAATAAAATGAAAAAAGAAGACAAAAAGAAGAAGAAGAAAATAAAAATTTGTTCCCAAAAACATAGAACCCGAGAGCCGGAGACTTCCACCTGGAGTGCTGCCAAATTATCGAAGCTTTCACTCCCAGAAAGTCCCGTTATAATCCCCAAGCTTTTTATTTCAAACATTTCGAATGAGTAGGAGAACAATTTCAGATCCACTTGAGATCACTTTCAGATCACTTTCAAAACACTTTCAGATCAATTTCTCCAGATCTCAATAGATCTCGCTGAGTCCAAAAAGTGTATTCAATATTCGCCAAAGCAAAGCGTTGAGTTTTGTGAGTGTTTTTAGCATTTTTTTTTATTTACTTGCTCGATGATGAACTGAAAGCATTTGACACGAAATAAACAGACAACCAAAACATTTACACACACACACACACACACACACACACACACACACACACGCATGGACAGGAATAGACTTGCACAGACAAGCGCAAGCTTGCACATTTATGCAAGGCAATTCTGAAAGTTGAAAGCAAAACAACAACAACAACAAAAAAGAATAAAGAAAAAAAAATGCAGAAAAAGAGAGAGGGAGAAAGAGAGAGAGAGGGAGTGAGAGGGAGAGGGAGTGATTGAATTGGTTTGGCTTGGGTTGGGTTGGGTTGGTTTGTCCCAGAAGCCCGGGTTGGCCCAGCATTTGCCGGGCTCTTGTGGTTCGTGTTATTCCCACCTGATGTGGCTGTTGTTGTTGTTGTTGTTAGTATGGATTCAGTCACTTTTGTTGGGCTTTTGTCCACCTGCTTTGGCAATGGCATTTGACATTATTGCACATTGTGCGAGGAGTCAGGCCAGGCCAGGACAGGGCCAGGCCAGTCAACACCAGACCAACAGGGCCTGTCAGTCAGTCAGTCAGTCAGTCAGTCAGTCAGTCTGTGGGTGAGTGAGTGAGTGAGTCAGCTTGGTTCTGGCGCCATTTGCGCCCTCAGCCGACCCCGTCTCGCCTTGGCGCCTTGCCAACCATTTTAACCGAGCAAAGTTTTGCTCGACTCGCCTCAACCCCCACCACAACCGACTTCAACTCGACACGACTCGAGCCTGCAACAATTGTTAGGTGAGATTTTTTTTTTCATTCTCTCGAACCGGCCCCGCCCCCCTCGCACCATAGCCATTATTCTCTGGCGCTTAACCCTTTTGTATGTCCATCAACTTTTTACCTCGCCGCCATCCACCTCCAGCGACTTTCATTGGGCTGTTATTGCTGTTTTTCTCTGTCATTTGATGTTTTCTTTTTTGTTTTGTTTGTTTTTTTTTCCTAATCACCTTTACTGTGCTTTTCATACACCATTGTCGGCTGGGCCCCTCAAAGTGTTTATGCAGAAATAATATCATAAAGTAGCCATCAATATGCTCGGTTTCTGAGGACATTTAGTCGATTAAATTGTGTCGATAAATCACTTAGACCATGATTGACACGACTCTTAATTAGACTGAAAGAGACAGAGGGAGAGCGAGAAAGAGAGTGGGGGGGGGGGGGCGAAGATTGGCTTAGAAAATGAGAGATTCGTTAATGGGCTTAGACTTGATCATAACTGAGGTACAGTTGATAGCAAAACACTTCAAAATATTCAAGCTTGATCATAACTGAGGTACAGTTGGTAGCAAAACATTTAAAAATTTCCAACCTTGATCATAACTGAGGTACAGTTGGTACCAAAACACTTCAAAATATTCAAGCTTGATCATAACTGAGGTACAGTTGGTAGCAAAACATTTAAAAATTTCCAACCTTGATCAAAACTGAGGTACAGTTGGTAGCAAAACATTGAAAAATTTCCAACCTTGATCATAGCTGAGGTACAGTTGGTAGCAAAACATTGAAAAATTTCCAACCTAAACTCAAAACTGAAGCAGACTAATTCCCGGCATTTAACTATTTCGGAGTCGATAACAAAAGTAAACACATGAATACCAGAACAGAATCTCAATCACAGCAGTCCAGGCAGCCAGCCAGTCGAGCAGGCAGGGTGGGTGGCAGGAGGGGCAGGTAGGTGGTGTGCTGGGGAAACTCCCACGCGAGGATAATTTGTTGTAATTAACATAACGAGCCAACCCAAGCAATAATCAAAAACTTTACACCCACACACACACACACACTGGGCTAGGTACAGTCAGAGTGTGAGAGAGAGAGGGGGGGGGGGGTGGCTATAATAATTCTAGCATAAAAGAGCTACCTGAGGCAAACAAGCCGAGTTTGAGTCTGGGGCGGAGGCTGGGGCCCGCCCACCATTCATTTGAAAAGCTTAATCAACGCCCGCACACACACACACACACACACACACACACACACACATACACCGAGGCACACATGCTTAAATTCACATATAACAAGGCATGACCAGGACACACACAGAGTGTGTGAGAGACTCTGCTCCTGCTGGGGTCCCTCTGAGCAGGTCGGTGCGGCCTGGGTGGTCACCTAGTCGAGGCACGTGCTCCATGTTGTTTTGAGTATGCCAACGCTGTGCCGTCTCCATAATTAATTTCTACTCCTCCTACTCGATATATATACATACATATACATATATATGCATATATATATATATCGGTGGTTTATGTCAGGCAGTGAATTTTTGTCACTTCCCTTGGCATTTTTGGATTTAATTTGTTGTTATTGTTTCAGTTCTTTTGGCTTAGAAATTTTAATGCAAATTACTTTATGGCCAACATTACAAATTTTCTTGTCTATTTAGAAAATTTACACATAACACATTACACATACGCCGTGTGGGCTTTTATGCTTTTAAATTTAATAATAATTTTGTTTTGTTTTTTTTTTAGCAACAAGTTGTCGAGCTTTCCGGCTATGTTATCATACTTGTGGAGAATGTTGAAGGTAAAATTAAATTATATGGCTCACCGCCCGATCGCGATAATCTGGAAGTGGGCGATGAGATACTCGAGGTCAATGGCCTGACACTTGACAATATATCCCGTACCGAAGTCATACGCCACATACATGATGTAAGTGATTTTACTTTTTTTCTTTTCATAATTTTCCAGAATTCTTTTTTAATTGAATCTTTGGTTTTTTTTTCAGTGCATCAAATCGTGTACGATTTGTCTGCGAGTACGCAAAAAGAACGACTCCAGATTGGGTAAGTCAAATGTGCTTTTGCTGATCGAAGCTCTCTCATTTTGCTCTCACCTCGAGTGGCTTACGCAGCAGCCAGCCAGCCCAAGCAGTGCTAGGCAGAGCCAGAGAAAAGCTTTTCGTTTTTCGTTTTATGCTTTGCCTTTTGTCTTGAGCTCACCAAAGCAGGCCAGTCGCTCTCCCACTCTTACGGTCTTACGCTCTCTTTTTAGATTAGCACGCTCTCAGCGTTGCTCTCCGGCTTTGCTTTGACGGCAACTGCGGTTGGCTGCGGCCAGTGATGCCAACTTTTTCCCCCACCAAAAAAAAAGCTAAAAAAATATTTAAAAAAAAACGGACAGAAAAGCTGTGTTTTTTAAGAGTATTGTTTTTCTCCCCTCCCCCCCTTCCACCCCCTCACCTTTTGTCATTTCTACAGCTTTGGGATTTTGGTATTAGCTGCTTTCGATTGATATCAAACATGACTAAAATCGGACCATATTTCCATGAGATATACAAATTATCAGGGTCAAGATTTGCCTAACTGGCAAACGTTTGAATGAACAGTCCGCTAGATGGCGTGCTTGTGAACAATGTGTTGTTGATTTCAAAGGAGAGGCTTAAAATGAATATAGCCGATCAGTGTTACCACCTTTTCAATTCGGAAACTTTCAAATTTTCGAGACTTTTCGAAAAACCCAGATTTGACGGTTTGGCCTGGTCTGGCCTGGCCTGGGGCCGGCCAGTAGGCAGTGTTGCCAGCGACTCATGAAAAAAAAATGCTAGATGGACTTCAAAAAATAGCTAGATCTATCCGCGAAAAGGCTAAATTGGCAACACTGCTGATCAGTGTTGCTAACTATTTCTAAGATAAAAGAGGGAACGGATAAGTGAAAAGAGGGTATGGATGAGTGAAAGCAGGGAACGGCTAAGTGAAAGAAGGGAACCGCTAGAAAAAAAGTTGAAAAAGCTAGAAAAGGCGGAAAAAATCTAAAAAACGATTTTTTTGAATTTGAAATGTATCTTTTCGTCGCCGAACTCGACGAAAAAAAAGCTAGAAAAAGCGGAAAAAATCTAAAAAACGATTTTTTTGAATTTGAATTGTATCTTTTCGTCGTGGAACTCGAGTGGTTGCTTGTCAGTGCGGCGACTGTCGCCGTTTCCATAGCGTCGCAGTCTTCTCTCGGTATTTTCGGTATTTTTTTTTTTCTGTTTCTGCTCTTTTCTTTACTCAATTTTTTTATCAAGTGTGCGCAGGTCCCCTTCCCCCGCAGCTCTTGAGCTGGTCTTGTGTGTGTTTGCGCGTGCGTGGATGGCCGCATTTCGGCCGCTTCCGAATACCGTGTCCAGCACATCTTGGAAGCTTTGCGTCTGCGCTTTGGTGTGCTTCATTGACCGTTTCGTTTTGGTCGCGTTCTTGGCTTCGGTGTTAGTCTGCCCAATCCCCCCCACCCCCCCTACCATTACATACGCCTCTTTGAAAGTGGGGGGGTCTGTGCTACGCGTGTTTAAACATTTTTCTGTTTTTCTTTCAGTGTTTTGCTTGATTTTTTTTCTGTATTTTGTGTCAATTTTATGAGTGTCGCGGTTGATTTTTTTATTTGTCTATTTGTTTTTTTTTGTTTCTTTCTTCATCTGCCATCAACGTAACGAATTCAATTTGTTTCTATGACCGTGGACCGGGCATCAAACGTTGCGAAATTTAAGCCGAAAAGAGGCAACAAAAATTAAATAATACCCAAAAAAAAAAAATAAATAAATAAAAATTATATAAAAAAATATACATATTTTTAAATAATAAATAAAATAAAAATTAAATAATCAAAGTCAATAAAGCCCAGTGTATTTTTTTTTTTTTAATTTTTTTTGTTAAATTTATTTTTATTGTCAATTTGAAGTGAGTGAGAAAAAAAAGTGCTTCAAACTGTTAATCAAATTCGGTCTTCGTGCGAACAATTAAAAAAAAATGTAAGTGCTTGTCAAACTGTGTGAGAAGCTTTATCTGAATTTATCGGTTTTGGATGCTTTCCATTTTGATGCATATTGATTGATTTGATTGGGGAATAAATTAAATATAGTAAATAATAATGGTATAGGTGTATAATAGTTTATTCTCATAATGTATAACAGTCTTAAAGCAAACTAAGAAAGGCAATATTGTGTAACATTTGAATTATTTGAAGTTAGCTTAGACTAAGTATAACAGTATTGTATAACAGTGTATAACAGCTTTTTACAATGTATAACAGTCTTAAAGCAAACTAAGAAAGGCAATATTGTGTCACATTTGAATTATTTGCTGATCGCTTAGACTGAGTATAACAGTATTGTATAACAGTGTATAACAGTTTTAATATTAAAATGCTCCAAGTGAGCTTATAAGAACTCAAGTCAGTGAAATTGTTTTGATTACAGTATAACAGTTTGTATAACAGTATAACAGAATTTAGAATTTCACCCATAGACAAAATCAAAACAACCCTGTATAATAGTTGGTCAGCCGTATAACACTTGAGCTACTTAGCTTCTGTACTTGGCTGTACTTGTTCCCATCCAAAAAATAATTTAAAGAATCATTAAGAGAAAATAATAATTCTGGCAAAAAACAAAAAAAATAATAATAATAATTTTAAAATGAAAAAAAAAGCTCTTGCGAGGCATTCACTCAGTTTTGATTGATGTGAAAATGTTAAATGTCATTGTTTTTGGTAAGAGGGAAAGGAAAAACACTTAAGTATTTTGATTTATCTGTGTGGCCGAGTTAATTAAAATTGAATTTCGTTAATGATTATTTTGAGGAAATTGCTTTCAATTCCGAAAGCAATCAAATGCTGCCGTCGCCATCGCCATCGCCATCGCCATCGTCATGGCCGGGTCATCGGCCAGAAGCTGGTTAACCGCAATTTGACTTGGCCTAACTTGCTTTGGCTCAATCATTCTAGTCTGTTCTGTTGTTGTTGTTGTTGTTGTTGCTGTTAATATTTTGATGGGCTTGTGGGTGGAGTGAATAAAGTGGTTATAAGTAGACGTAGAAAAAGAAGAAGAAAAAAACCCACACAACAGAGCAAAGCAATTGTTAGCTACAGTTTGACAGCCATTGCGACTGTTTTATTTACGGAATGTTTCAAGTTTTCTCTGTTTTTTTTTTTTTTTTTGGCACTGCCACGTGTGTTTTGCTTTTGCATTTTGAAACAATCCAAAAGAGAGAGAGAGAAAGAAAAAAGTGGCAAAACAAGAAACCAAAAAAACTAACTCGACCCACCGACCAACCAACCAACCAACCAAAAAAATAAAATAAACATAAAAAAGAAAACTTTACCTCAAAACGAAACAAGTTTTGTTTAACTTCTTTTCTGCTCCCCTCCAACTCCCCCCTCCATCACTCTCTGTCTCGCTCTCCTCTCTACCCTCGTGCGTGCTGTTTGGAAATCAACTGTCAAAAAAAAGCATTAAAAAAAAAAACAGAAACAGTAACATTTATGGGCCAGCATAAAGAATCATAAAATAAAAAGAGGAAAAAAAATATACACACGAATCTGTGGAAAAAATGCAGATCTCGGTGGCTGGCACAGTTTGAGAGTCACTGCCTAGGTCAAATGGGGCGTTGCGTGGGCCTCGGGAGACCTATCAACTCTGATAAGACTATCGAAAAATTAAATGTAATTTATTTTTATTCTTCTTCTTCTCCTTTTTTTAGGGGGCGTTTAATTTGACAATTTTATTTATTTTATTGCTTTGGTTTTATTTATTTTTTATTTGAAGCTTTTCATTTTTTTTTATTTAAAAATATTTATTTTTTTTATCTAATTTAATTTCTTTTTATGTGAAGTGCTAATTTTTTTTATTTAATTTTTTTTTAAATAATTTATTTATTTTATTATCATTATTTTTTTTGTTGACTTCTAAATTAATTTATAATATTTAATTTTTATTTTAATATTATTTATTAGTTTTTTTTTTTAATTATTTCTAATTTTTTTTTTAATAATTTAATTTATTTTTTTGTCATTTATTTTTTTAATATTGATTTTCTTTACAATTTTTATAATATTTTTTCCTGTTTTGTTTTTTTTTTTTTTTTTTTTTTTTTGATTTATCATTATGTTTAATTTATTTTTTAGTTAATTTCAATACCAATTTTTTTTTATTTGTTTTTTTTTATTTTTATTATTTTTTTTTTGATTTTTTTACACTTTTTTCCGAATTTTTTTTTTTTTATTTTTTGTGATTAAGTTTAATTTATATCTTAATTTCAAAAATTTTTTTATTTGTTTTTTTTTTTTAATTTTTATAAATTTTTTTTATTGGATTTTTTTTACACTTATTTCCCTTTTTTTATATATTTTGTGATTTATCATTAAGTTTAATTTATTTTTTAGTTAATTTCAAAATTTTTTTTATTTGTTTTTTTATTCATTTTCATATTTTTATATTGTTTTTTTTTTTAACTTTTTTTATGAATTTATTTTATTGTTTTTTTTTTTTATTTTATTTTTTTATTATTTATCATTATTTAATTTAAAATTTTCAAAAATTTTTTATTATTATTATTTTTTTTTTTTTACTTTTTTATTACATTTTTTTCAAGAATTTTACAAAATTTTCCTTTTGATTTTTCCTTTGGATTTTTGCTCTTCTTGTTTTGATTTAATCCGGCGAGTTCTGGCAGAGTTTCTTATTTTGCTCGGTTCTCTGCTTTTGGCCATTTCGATTGTGGCTTGTATATTTTTTTTTTTGGCTTAATGCTTCTTTTGGTCTGTGTAATTTTTGCAGGTATTTTTAAATAGTTGTTTATTTTTTTTTCATTTATTTATGTTTTGTTGTTGTTGTTGTTGTTGTAATTTTGTTGTTTTTGCTTTGCTGGAATGTGGCTCGTTGTTCTCGGCTCTTGGCCGGTCTCTGCGCTGCCAAAAAATGTAATTCATTTTATTATTTTCTTGGCATTTGCAGTCTTCTTCTTCTTCTTCGATTTGTTGTTGTTGTTATAGTTTTTTTTTTTTTACCCTTTCACCCAGTTTACCTTCTGGTTTTCATTGGTTTTATTTTTTTTCGAGTTGTTTTTCTTAATTTTTTTTTTTTCAGTTATTTTAAGTTTATTTCGGTGAGTGTGTAGGTATGTGTGTGTGTGTATGTTTTTTTGTTTTGTTTTTTGGGTCAGCATCATCGACGAAGAGAATTTCCAGTTTTCTTTTCTTGAAGCTAACCAAGCAACTCTCGAAGTCAGCCAAGCGGCCAAGGCAACCCAAAAGAAGTTACACAAATTCCAAAGCAATAAAAATTTTCTTTTTTTTTTTTTTTTGTAAAACTAAAATCAATAGAGACTTTAATGAGGGGGGAGCAAGAGAGAGTACACCTTAGTCCCCCCACTCTCTCCCCTTGAAATGTCTAATGCAGGTGCCAGTTGCTCAGAGAGTGCGAGAGAGAGAGAGAGAGAGAGAGAGAGAGAGTGTTAGAGGGAGATGGGTGGGGGGGAGATGCAAACGAACAGCATCCGAAATCCGGTAAGGCAAGTTTCTTGGCTCCAGCTGGCTCTATAGACCCCCCCACACCCTGACCCCTCCCTCCCCCCTTCTCTTCTGGCTTGACTAACTGACTGACTGGCTGGGTTGGCCATTTGCTGACTCAATTGTGTGAGTAACTCTTATGGATTTTACTCCCCAGCCAAAGAAGCTGAAACTCTCATTGCTTTTGTTGTTGTTTTTCTTTCTTTCTTTCTTGACTGTTCCACACACACTGGCAATGCCGCCGATACAATTGAGCGCGCTCACACATAGCCAAAGAAGTTGGCCCACTCCGAGTGGGCTAGGCCAAAGCTAGAGAGCTTTGGGTGAAGCATATCAAGAGGGAGGGAGACAGTGAGACAAGAAGATAGCCATGTGCTGCGATGTGTAAAAGTCATTGCCTCAAAAGCAAGCAAAGTGTTTCAGTTTTGCTTCTTCTTCTTCTTTTTCTTTTTCTACATTTTTATCTGACTTGACTACTTTGTTGGTTTGTCAGTTGGCTGGAGAGAGAGAGAGAGAGGGGGGGATTGTCTCTTTCTCTCTCTTCGTATGACCAGCAGACGATGCCATAGTCTTGTGAGCTGCATTTGGTTGGGCTTCCCCCTCCCCCTGCCCCATCCCCCCCTGGCACGATGGAGCAGACAGTGAAAAGCCCAGCAGAAACAAACCAAAAGAAAATGCCGTAAATTTTGAGGTGACCAGAGAATTGACCTCCAAGCAGCTTGCCCACAGGAATGCCAATTTTATTTATTCTCTCTGACTCGCTGTTTCCCTGTCTCCCAAAAAAAATACTAAGGAAAGGAAAAACCAAGTCAAGTCAGGAATGCAATTGAAATGGGAAGATTACGAAATGAAATGGAATGACAAAGGACCAGTGAAACGGAATGGATACTAACATTTTTTTGGAGTGGAAAACTGTACTAAAATGGCTGAGAAGAATTGGAAAATAATCAGAGTCAAATGGAAAGCTTTGAAAGGAAGAGGAAACAAATGGGAATGAAAGGGATTAAGGGAAACTGTACTGAAATGTTTGAGAAGAATTGGGAAATTAATCAGAGTCAACTGGAAAGCTTTGCAAAGAAGAGGAAACAAATGGTAATGAAAGGAATTAAGGGAAACTGTACTGAAATGGCTGAGAAGAATTGGGAAATTAATCAGAGTCAACTGGAAAGCTTTGAAAGGAAGAGGAAACAAATGGGAATGAAAGGAATTAAGGGAAACTGTACTGAAATGGCTGAGAAGAATTGGGAAATTAATCAGAGTCAAATGGAAAGCGGATTTGCTTTGCAAAGAAGAGGAAACAAATGGGAATGAAAGGAATTAAGGGAAACTGTACTGAAATGGCTGAGAAGAATTGGGAAATAATCAGAGTCAACTGGAAAGCTTTGAAAAGAAAAGGAAACAAATGGGAATGAAAGGAATTAAGGGAAACTGTACTGAAATGGCTGAGAAGAATTGGGAAATTAATCAGAGTCAACTGGAAAGCTTTGAAAGGAAGAGGAAACAAATGGGAATGAAAGGAATTAAGGGAAACTGTACTGAAATGGCTGAGAAGAATTGGGAAATTAATCAGAGTCAAATGGAAAGCGGATTTGCTTTGCAAAGAAGAGGAAATAAATGGGAATGAAAGGAATTAAGGGAAACTGTACTGAAATGGCTGAGAAGAATTGGGAAATTAATCAGAGTCAAATGGAAAGCTTTGCAAAGAAGAGGAAACAAATGGGAATGAAAGGAATTAAGGGAAACTGTACTGAAATGGCTGAGAAGAATTGGGAAATTAATCAGAGTCAAATGGGAAGCTTTGAAAAGAAGAGGAAACAAATGGGAATGAAAGGAATTAGTTTTTGGAGTGGAAAACTATACTGAAATGGCTGAGAAGAATTGGGAAATTAATCAGAGTCAAATGGAAAGCGATTTTGCTTTGAAAAGAAAAGGAAACAAATGGGAATGAAAGGAATTGTCTTGGGAAAGATTCTGGTAAGCGGAATCGAATATAGATTGAATTGGGAAAGAAAGCCAAGGATTTTGAGGAGCAGACTGAAGCCGAGTTTTGATAGAAGAAAATTGAAATTAAATGGCAAATAAATAAGTTTGTGAATTGGAATGAAAGGAAGCTAAATAAAATGAGAAGGAAATCAAGTTGGAATGAAGAGTATAAAAATGATAATAAAATCAAATAAAGTTGAGAGGAAATGAATCCAGGGAATGAGAACTAAATGAGCTTAATTTGAATTGAAACGAAATATTACAGACTTGAGAATACAAAGAATTCAAAAATAGAGAGTAAAATAAACTTGAAATCAAAGTTAAGTCGAATAAAGTAAAGGAATAAAGGAAAGGCAAATGAGTGATGCAAGTGAAACAAGTATGAAATGATTATGGAATCAAGAAGGGCCATGAGAATTCTGAATTATAAAATAACAAATTGAATAGATTTCGAATGAGAAATTAAACCGATTTGAGCTGCAATGAATTCAATGGGAATCAAATAAAATCAGAATAAAGAGAATTCATTCATTTGCTTTGGGAATGAAATCAAGTATCGATGGAATAAGAAGCAATAAAACAAAGTTAATTGAAATTAAAATGTAATCAGCTTGGAATGAAGACAAATTAAATGAGTTTTAAGTAGCTTGCAATAAAATTAACCAAGGATAAATTGAAGGACTTTCAAAATGGACTTGAAAAAGAAAATGAATTAATCCAACGGCTAAAGTGAGGCTAAAATGATTTACAGAGAAAAAATAAGATGGGAAAATGAAATGATTAAGTTAAAGGAGTCAAGTGAGAAAAGAGAAGCCAGAAGTAATGAAAAGGGTATCAAATGGGCTGAAGGAAACTTTGAATGAAATGGAAACAAAATGGGAAAGAATCAACTCGGCAAATAAGGAAACAAAACGAAATGAAATGGATAGAAAGATGGCTCAGATTGAGATGAAATGGAAAATTAGAAAGATGAAAAAAGAATGAAGAGGTGAAAAGGGAAGTAGTAAGCTTTGGAATAAAATGAAATGGAAAGAGAAAAGACAGAAATAAAATGGGAAAGAATCATTTTAGCAAATGAGAAACTAAAGGGAAGGAAGAAGTGAAATCGATAGAAAGATAGCTCAGATTGAGATGAAATGGAAAATTAGGAAGAAACATAAGGAAAGAAGAGGTGAAAAGGGATGTAATAAGCTTCGGAACGAAATGAAATGGAAAGAGAGAAGACAGAAATATAATGGGAAAGAAACATTTCAGCAAATGAGCAAACTAAAGGAAAGGAAAGAAGCGGTGAAAAGTATAGAAAGATAGTTCAGATTGAGATGAAATGGAAAATTTGGAAGAGGTGAAAAGGGAAGTAGTAAGCTTTGGAATGAAATGGAAAGAGAAAAGACAGAAATAAAATGGATAAGAATCATTTCAGCAAATGAGGAAACTAAAGGAAAGGAAAGAAGCGGTGAAAAGTATAGAAAGATAATTCAGATTGAGATGAAATGGAAAATTTGGAAGAGGTGAAAAGGGAAGTAGTATGCCTTGAATGGAAATGAAATGGAAAGAGAAAAGACAGAAATAAAATGGGAAAGAATCAACCAAGCAAATGAGGAAACAAAAATGAAACAAATGAGAAGTGAAATATGAAACAGGAAGCTTCGGATTGAAATGAAATGGAAAGGAAAGGAATCATTTTACCAAAGAAGAAAAAAAAGAAGTGAGAAAAAGTAGTCTTCCGATTAAGATAAAATGGAAAATTAGAAGGTAAAAACATGAAATGAAATGAAGAAGAACTGAAATGATAAAAAAGATAATTCAGATGGAAATTGAGAAGACTAAAAATTAAAATGTAAACCAAACCAATTCGAAACGGAAAAGTGTCAAATCAAATGGAATAAAAATCACAAAAAAAGGATCGATTATGGAAAGCCTCTTAAAATTTTAAATACTCGAATAAATGAACAAAAAATTGATTGCCCTGAAAATTTGCAAATCAAATTATTCGAATTGCTGAAAAAAAAACATTTATTTACGCTTATCAATTTAGTTTTTGTGAAAAAAAAAGTAATAACAATTCCAATTTGAAATAATCACAAAAAAAAAAAAAGAAATGAAAAAATGCATCAAAATTGTTTATTCGCAATTTGAGAAATATTCCGTCATTTTGATATTTTATTTTTTTTCTCTCTCTTTTTCTCTCTTTGAAATATGATGAGTCTTTTTGTTGTTGTTGTTGTTTAGTTGAATGGTGTGTGAATAATTCATAATTCCAATTGTAATTTACATTTCATTTGATATCAATGCAATTTTACGCTGACTTTTACATTTCAGCTCCCCCCATCCCCCTCCCCACCCAACTGCACAGATTTGCTATACTCTTTTTGAAGAAGGTGAGGTGAGGAGATATGCCCAGGCTAGGAATAGTTCCAACCCATTGATCTATTTGGAAGGGTCTACCTTTTTTTTGAGAATTTATTTCCAGATCGAATCACTATATAGTCTTGAGATCATCTTGGTTATCTCTAAAATAGACTTGAGGGCTTTTGAAGTTCTTCGAATTAAATTGAAATGGTAAGAAATCTATTTCAAGTTTGAGCCAAGTGAAATCCCAACTGGATAGACTTGAAGGAATCTGATCTTTGTAAAGACTAAAAACTGACTCAAGCTTAGGCCAAGTGGCTTTCATTTATATGGAATCCCAACTGGATAGACTTGAAGGAATCTGATCTTTGTAAGGACTCAAAACTGACTCAAGAAATCTATTTCAAGTTTGGGCCAAGTGGAATCCCAACTGGATAGACTTCAAGGAATCTGATCTTTGTAAAGACTCAAAACTGACTCAAGAAATCTATTTCAAGTTTGGGCCAAGTGGAAACCCAACTGGATAGACTTGAAGGAATCTGATCTTTGTAAGGACTCAAAACTGACTCAAGAAATCTATTTCAAGTTTAGGCCAAGTGGAATCCCAACTGGATAGACTTGAAGGAATCTGATCTTTGACTCAAGTGTGAGCCGGTCATAGTTCCTATGAAATGGATACCCAATTGTTCTTAAACTTGTCTGGGATCTTTCTTATTTCGATTGCAGATTTGAATCTGAGACTACAGATAAATAAATCCCAAAATTTCTTTTGAAGAAACACAAAGAAGAATCTAGCAAATTTGTTTGGAAAAGCTTCTCGACAAGAAGCTATATCCCTACCCTTGTGGAAGCCTGGTCTCTGGGACTACTTCAGATTATATTCAAAGGGGAACACTTGAAGAAATCTAACTAAACATATCTCTGGTATTTCTGGGTCTCTGACATCAAACTATCTAGTTTCAAGATTGTATCAGGCTTGACTCTATAACCCAGACTCTCTTGACCCAAATCCAGCTAATACCCAATTTCCAATTCCTATCAAGATCACATAACTCTTAGGTCTCTTTCAAATAGATCCTAAACTATATATCATATAGATCCAGTGACTATATAGGATATAGCCAACTTTGACCTCCAAAGAAATGCTTCATCAAGAGTATAGAAATTTCGTCGACTCAAAAGAGAAGCATTTTTTTTTTTTAGCTTGTTTAGCTTTTTGTGCATTCTTCTGCTTCTTCTTTATTTATTTACCGTTGCAATTTTCAGGGCTTCGAGCTTTTCTGTTTTTGTTTATTTTTTTTTTCTTTTTTGCTGGTTTTCTGATTCTTTGGATTTTTGCTGTTTTTTGTTTTTGTTTTTCTTCTTCTTTGCTTCTTCGTTTTGTTGCATTTGTGAGCTGCTTTTCTTTGTATTTTGTTTATCATTGTTTTCTCGAATCTTTCCAACTTCTTCTTTGTTCTTCTTATTCATTTTTTTCTTGTTATTTTCTTCTACTTTTTTTGATTTCATTATGGCTTTTAATATTGCCTTTCTAAACTGAAAATGCAGCAGCTGTGACTCTTGCCCTCTCCCTCTCTCTCACTCTCCCTCTCTCTCTCTCTTTCTGTCTCACTCTCTTTCTTCTACATTTGTTTTGGTTTGACTCTTTTAAAATTATATAATTTTTTTGGTTTCTTCAACTCTCTCTGGCTGCCTTTCTCCTCGACCCAAACTAGTCTCATTCCAATTTGCTTGATTCTCTGATTTTCCAGTCAAAAGTGCATAATTCACAACTGTCCCTGTTCTGTTCTCAATTCTCAGACCCTTCCAAGCCATTTACCTGCTCTTTTCCTGCTCCTCTCCTCTCCCCTCCTCAACTCTTTTCATTTCATTTTCTGTTTACTTTGGCTTAATCGAGCGCTCAACTTTATGGCCATTATTTATATGCTTCTCTCTCTCTCTCTCACTCTCACTCTGTCTCTGTCTCTCCCAGTCCCTTTTTCTTCTTCTTCTTCGTATACGGCTTATGGTTTACCGCTATAAATCCGCTGCTCTCTTATAATTGGATATGCGCAGATAATTTTTAAAGCCAATTTATTGGCTGCTCTGGCATTTTATTTCACCATTTGTCAGTTTGAGGTTATGGACGAAACTCGCCCACCCAACCGATGCCAAAAGGTACAAAACCAAACAGATCTATCTCTCTCTTCTCTCTCTCTCTCTCGCTGAGTCTGTGTGTGTCGCACTTGTTGCTAAGTAATAAACTCGAATTCGCTTTGATCGGAAGACAAGTCGACCAGGTCGAGCAGCCAGCTCGATTTCAGCTAGTTTTTAGTTCTTTGCTTTCAGCTTAAAATCATCAACGCCATGTGAGGCAATCAAGCAAGCAAATAAATAAATAAACAAACGTGAGACAATGCGCACCTGAACAATAATAAACAACAACAACAACAACAACAAAAGAGACCGAACCTACAAAACGACCCTGATGATTGTCAGCATTCTGCTTTGCCGCAGAGCTGAATCGAGTTTTTCTTTTTTTTTTAATTTTGTAAACAATCCGAACATTCTTGGGACTGCGACTGACTGCATCAAAAAAATTATTATTAAAGGTTTTTTTTTTTGTTTTTTTAACTAGCGCACACGACCACCTGCCTAGCCCCGTCTCGCCCCGTCGCGCCTCTTTGAGATAAGCAACAATGCCAACATTTATGAAATTGTGTATTTCTGATAAGCATTTTTGTGTGTTTTTATTTTTTTGATAAAGTTGGCCAACGAAAAAAAATAAATAAACAAATTGTTAACAATGGAACAAGGGGGTGTCTATGGGGCGTATGAGTAATATTATGCTCCATTTAAGTGGGCAATTGGATTTGTGTGTGTGCTGTATGTCATCAGACGATCAATTGCCAGCTCAACTGAGCCCCAATTCAGATTGATTGGTTTTTGGTGGAAAAAGGTGTGACACTCAAACTGTTATACTGGCTAAAAATGCTTGCCCTCGAAAATTTGAAGTAGTTTTTGATAGGTTAGGTAGGGAGCATTCTATTTTGGTAGTATAACAGTTTAGGTCTTTGTATAACAGTTGAAGATTTTATTATTTGTGAAAACTTGGAATTTGATAAGATTACTATTATGAGACTAGCCGACATTTTAGACAGTTATTTTTAGTTAAATCAAAATGTTTATAAATTTTGAATAATCTCGAAGTAATCTTCAAACTTTTAATAGAAAACTTGTTATAACAGTTGAATTTTTTGGGCGGTTCAATTACCTTTTTTTTATTGGACTGAAAGGACTTGGGTAGAGTTTTTCTTTATACTTGTACGATCTAACTATCATACTTATACTGGTTTCATAAGAGCAAAGAGGAATAAACCGAATTAGGCATTCAATTATGAAATTAGTATAACAGTTACTGTAGAAATCTTTCGTAGATATTGTTATTATTGCCACTGAGAGTATAACAGTTATTGTAGGAAATTTTTGTAGATTTTGGAATTATTGCCACTGCCAGTATAACAGTTACTATAGTTTTCTTAAACTGTTATACTCGACAGAATAACTGAGTTGACCCGGAGTAAGTCTTAGGATAAGCCCAGCATGAGTCCAAACGTTTCAACTCTCAGTATAACAGTTTTTTCTTTAACTGTTATACTCGACAGAATAACTGAGATGAGACGGAGTAAGTCTTGGGACAAACCCAGCATGAGTCTAAAAGTTTCAACTCCCAGTATAACAGTTTCAAAAAATTTTGACACCAATCCCCCCCCACCCCACCGCCAAACTGTCCGCACTAGCCAAAAGGACTAAGCCACAGGCAACCACCTGCCCCACCAGCCACTGACTCAACCAACTCGACTAACCAGCAGGTCAAACCGACACTTGCCTTGGCTTGCCACAGACTGTCCATATAATTTTATATGTATGTGTGTATATATATATGTATATGTGTATATATGTATATAGATTCTCTTTTTTGTTGTTGTTGCTTTTTACTCTCCTCTTTTTGCTCTCCACTTGAGTGAAATGCGATATATCATTTTGCGGTTACATAACCCGTGCGCACATGCTTTTCGCTACAGCTCCCCCCTTCACCCTCCACCTTAGCGAGTCTTTCGCATTCTGACATGCCACTCACCCGGGTCCAACATCATGTGATACAAACATAGATAAAATTATATATATATATACTATAGTATAGAAGATTGAAAGAGCAGCAGAAGCGCCAGTAAAAGCAGATAAAATGGAATCTTTTACGCGAAACGAGTTCTAAAAAGGCATTAAACAACAACAACAACAATAACAAAGCAAAACTCTGCTGAGAAAAAAAAAACAAAGAATAGAAAGAAAAACAGCGGAAAGAAAAAAAAATGCCGACATGGAGAACACGACCTGAGTCAGGCGAAAAGGGAAGGTGAATGCCAAAAGCTGAGAACAAAAATAAAAAATAAACAAACAAACTAGCAGAGAGACAAACACACACACACACACACACACACATGCACAGATGGCAAAATAATACCTAAAAGTAATAATAGTCATAATAAAATTGTTCAGCGCGATTTAACAGACAGCTGAAGGGTGCCAAGGGGAGAGGTGGGGGAGAGGCGGGGTGAAGCTGGAAACAATCAAGTAAATAAAAGCTTGAGAATATCACCAGAAGAAGAAGAAGAAGTAGAAGGGGGAAGTACCTGGCTAGGCGGGAGAAGACCTTCAAAAAAATTATACAATTTTTTTTTTTTTGCTAAATCAAATTTTATATTTTTATTTAAATGTTAATTAATTTATGAGCAAAATTAAAGAATCAATGGAAAATTTTTCATATCAAAAAAAAATTGCAAAAAAAAAAATTTTTTTTTTTTCGCTTGATTCCGCCCAGCAAAAATCTAGATAATTATTTTTGCCGTATAATTAATAATTTATTTCTATTTAAATTTTAAATAAGTTTCAAAGGAAAATTTTAAAATTAAAAAAAAAAACATATTTTATATATTTTATATTTTTTATATATTTTTCAAGCCCAAAAGAATTATTAAAATTAATTTTTGTCAAATCAAATTAATTTAGTTAAATTTTTTTTATTAAAATTTCAATGAAAATTAAAGAAAAAAATTAATGAAAAAAATGTCCAAAGTAACCCAAAGATTGATCTATATTTTTTCCAGTCCGAAAGAATTATTAAAATTTTTACTTGATAATTTTTGCCGAATCAAATTCATTTTGTTCATTTTTTTTTTATTTAAATTTCAATAAAAATTAAAAAAAAAATTAAGGAAAAAAAATCCAAGTAACCCAAAGAAATAACTCAAGACTGATTGATCTATATTAATTTATTTTTTTTAGCCCAAAAAATTATTCAAATTTATTTAATTACTTTTTTTTAATTTAATTTTCAAGGAAAAATTTTTTTAATTAAAAAAAAAAATTCCAAGATTGATCTATATTTTTTCCAATCCGAAAGAATTATTAAATTTTTGAGTTCATCATTTTTGCCAAATCAAATTAATTTAGTTCATTTTTTTATTTAAATTTCAATGAAAATTAAAAAAAAATTAATGAAAAAAAGATCCAAGTAACCCAAAGAAATAACTTAAGACTGATTGATCTATATTTATTTATTTATTTTTTTTTAGCCCAAAAAAAATTATTTAAATTTATTTAGCTATTTTTTTTTTTTAAATTTAATTTTTAAGATTTTATTAAAAAAAAAATCCTTGATCTATATTTATTAATTTTTTTTTTGTTTTTAGCCCAAAAAAATTATTCAAATTTATTTAATTACTTTTTTTTAAATTTAATTTTTAAGGAAAACATTTTTTTATTAAAAATAAAAATCCAAGATTGATCTATATTTTTTCCAGTCCGAAAGAATTATTCAATTTTTGAGTTCATCATTTTTGCCAAATCAAATTAATTTAGTTAATTTTTTTTAATAAAAAAAAAAATTCCACAAAAACCTAAAAAATATCTCAAGACGGATTTTTCCATATAATTTGTTTTGTCTGATTCAGCCCAAAAGAATTAGTAAAATTTCTTGATAATTTCAAATTGAGCGAGAGAGAAAGAGAGGGAAGAAAATAAATTTTAATAGAAGCAATTTTTATTTTTTTTTTACTCTTCGTTGTTGTTGTTGTTGTATTGTCTAACAATGATTAAAAAGTTGAAAATACAGACAATCACTTGATAGATGTTCAATTGTTCAATTCACAACAAGACCGAATAGTGAGAGCGAGAGAGATATATGTAGTACATCACGTATACGCCATGCATGCCGTGCATCCATCAAAAGCCGCAAAAAATAATAAAACAAATAGCAATCTGACCACATGTAATTATATACACACACGAACAGATGGATAAATATATATATATATATATATATATATATATTGCAACAAATAGAAAGAGACAGAGCGATGGTTGGATTTGGATGGATGAATGGATGGATCATCATTATTTCAGTTTTAATTAAATTTTAATTGTTTTTGATAAACGACAAAAGGCATAAAATCGTTTTATATTCAAAACTAAAATGCCATTGGCTCAATTGTTTTTGGCCCAATTTATTAATGGCCCAAAATATGATAAAGACAACAACAACAACAACAGCAACAACAGCAACAATGGCAATTTACCAAAATTTTGCCCAACATCATCAAAAGCGAATTTCTTGATTTTGCAATTAATTCAAATTTGTATCAATTTGAAAACAATTGAATTTTGAAGCCTTTTCGTTTGGCATTATTCGATTTGAATTTAATTTGATAGTTGCCAGAGTAGAGTTGGCTTGGACCAATTGCTGCCAAACTGTTTGAGAGCAATTGGAAATTTCTATTTGACAGCTAAGAGAATTTGGAATCATTTAATTTTGTTTAAATTAAACGTTTATTTTGATAGGTGGACTTGGGCCAATCAATGTCAAAGTATTTCTTACAGTTCGAGAGTTATTGGAAAATTTATGCAGATAGCTTGACTTGGGCAGATTGTTTCTTACAGTTTTAAAGTCATTTTCGGATTTTTATTTGGCAATCGGGATCACTCAATTTTGCTTAAACTAGAATTTATTTGAATATAGTTGAACTTAGGCCAATGAACGTCAAACTGTTCCTCACAGTTTGAGAGCGATGGGGAGTTTTTATTTGGAGGCTTAGGAAGTCGGGTTCGAATTTAATTTGATCGTTGGGCTTAGTTCAATGCATTCCAAAATATTACATACAGTTTTAGAGTCATTGACGAGTTTCTACTCAGCAGCTAAGTGCATTGAAATTTCTCATATTTCTTAGTTAGACTAATGTCAATGCATATCAATGTGTAAGTTGCAGTTACAGAGCCATTGGAAGCTAAAAGTTCAATTGAATTTGTTGGTTTGGCTAAGGCCAATTACTTTCAAAGTGTGTTTTAACATTTGAGAGTAATTGGAAACTTCTGTTCGGAAGTTGATAAAAGCTGAAAAAAACCCAAAAAATTTTAATTGATCTAGAATAGATTAGAATTGTAAAGTTTGACTACGACCAATGACTTTAAAACTGTCTTCCAAGGTTTGAAAGTCATTGTAAACCTTATATTGACAAGCTGAGCAAAAACGAAACATTTAATTGGATTTGATTGGAATTTGTTAGTTTGCCTTAGGCCAAAGGCTGTCAAAGTGCTTGGCCTAGTTTGAGAGTCACTGACACTATTGTATTCACACTCTGAAAGAAGCTGAAAAAAACGGCGGAATCACTCGACTTTTTAGTTCAATGGCTTATTGATTTATTAAGACCCCCCCCCCCCCCCCGCTTTTCTTTTATTTCCTGGGTTAGTGTGCCAACGCAACACACACCTAATTGGCCACACATTTAACCCATTTGCACCAGGGAGACAAGTGAGAAACTGAGAGAAAGATGGGGAGAAAAATGCAGCAAGACAGGCTGTGCGGCAAATGGGAAAACTTGCTTGCCACACCGCATCATTAATAGCTAATTAAGGCTAATAAGTAATAAGTTATGGAACCGAATTACCAACGACAGGAAAGACAATTCACTTGGTCTACTTTTAAACCAAGAAAAAAAATTAAAGAAAAAGAAAGCAACAAAAATCGAAAAAGAAAATAAAAATTAAAAAAAAAAATGAAAAAAAAAACAATTTAATAAATTTATTTTATGCCTTTTGATATGAAGGCACTTAAATGCCATTTGAACTCGATTCACAAATTAAATCAAGCTTAAAAGCGGGGAAATTTTTAAATAGCAATTTGCTGCAAATTTCACAATCTTCAAAGATACCAAAGCAGCAGACAGGGAGAGACCAATGCACAGGGTAAGGGGAAGTGGGGAAGAGCGTCGAGTTGGTCTCAGAGAAAGATAGTGAAATTTTCTGTTATGATGGCCAAAAGGCTGCTGATAATGAATGACGCAAAACGAAATGCACTCACACAAACACACACACACACATGCAGAGAGACAAATGAGATTAAAAGTCTGACCCAGGCAAAAACAGAGACCAACAGAAGCGAAGAGGCGCAACCAACAAGCAAGCGCCTAATTGGATTTGCCAACAGACAGTTGACAGTTGTTGCAGTTTGCCATTTGCAGTTCAGCCTCAAACCGAAACCGAAGGCCCCAAAAAACCCCCGAGCACCGTACATCCGAACCAACTAGACCAAACTTAAACTTGCCACCAAGTCAGCCCAGCCAGTCCAGGCCAATCTCAGTGCAACCCAGCCAATCCAGACAGCCCAGTTGATGACAGTTCCTCCGACTACCCAAGCTGCTGGATGCTCTCTCTCAGAATCTTCGCCCAGAGTCCTCCTTTCGATCAAGTCTATTTAAATTTTGTACTATGATTTGGCTTAGCCAGTTCCTTTAGTATGCCAAGTTTGGTCCGAATTGAGCTACTGGATCATGTTAATTTCAAGAGGGTTCTGGGAATAACTAGAAAACTTAAGAAACGATCATAGCCATCATTGTAAATCGGGCAGGTCTGAAGCAATCCCTGTGTATTCGTCTATCAGACTTGATCAAAATCTTATACCACGAAAGGATATATCCAGCCATCAGCTTAATACAGAATTCCTAAGTCTCTGGATCCTTGCATTTTATACAGATCCAGAGGTATCCCAAAGCCTCAACAAATTTCTTAAGTGTATCAAAAATATATATAGTCTTAGCTATATCAATTTAGATCAAGATCTGAGTGTCTATATATATATATACAGATCAGATCTTGGTCTAATCTAAAAAGAGACCATTTTATTTTAAAAGATTCAAATGGTACCCAGAAATATCTCGAGTATCTAAGAACCGAAGCCGACCAAGTATTTGCCAAATTTGATCAAGATCCAAAAACTATATTCTTTTAAAATTCCCCATAAAAAAGAGTAGAAAATTTTCGAAACTTTTAAGGAAATTGTCCACACTCTTTTTCGTTCTTTTTTTTTATATGCCCCGAGCATTTGGATTGCAATTAAATTCGACGTTTGGCTCTTTGCCTTGATGGTTAGCTCTTAAGCTCTGACAGACACAGTTTTTTTCTTACTAGAACCTTTTCGAGTCGGAGAGATTCGCTGGAACTCGGGAGGGGGTAGGGGGGGTCTGGCCATAAAACCGCATCTGTTCTCTGCCCGTTTCTCCCGACTATCCTGATTCTCCTCGATTTATTTGTTGATGGAATATTGCTTATTGAATTGCACTCATTGCCAATTCAATGGGCCAAGCTTGGTTCATTCTTATATGGCTCCCCAGACCTCTCTCTCTCTCTCTCTCTCTCTCTCTCTTGGGGTAGGTTCATTTTCAGAATTTCAATCAACTGACATGCAAAGCCGCCAATGTCGTCGTTGGCATTGCCAATGCCTCTACCGTTGTTATTTCTGTTGTTGTTTTTGTTGTTGTTGTCGTCGACGCCACTTTGAGTGAATAATGTGAGAATTACCACCACTTACTTTTGCATACATTCGAGATTACAATTCAATTTGCCATATGCATAATCTCTATACTGTCATAAGGGGTCTTTCCATCGATACCAACTCGAGACAGACTGAGGGTCCAAAGGGCCGTGAGGGGGCAGATATAGGCGAGGGGTGTGGGTTCGGCTTGGGCTTTTTGTCTTTACATTTCATATGCATACGTCAGCTTAAGTGGGGTTCAGATGGGTCCCGGGCAAGTCGACGTCAGAGCGGGGTTTCCTGAATCGATAACTGGAATAGATTTACCTACTTCCATAAGCGGATTTAGCCGAAAGCTAAAGTCATCAGCAAATTGTCACGAATTGCCTTTTTAATTTAATTTATTTAATACTTAATTTTTATTAAAATCTAATTCAAATAAAGTAAAATAAAATAAATAAAATAAATAAAATTAATCAAAAAAAAAATAAAATAAGTAAAATGAATAAAATAAATAAATAAATAAAATAAATCAAAAAAATCAAATAAATAAAATAAATAAAATAATTTAAATAAATAAAATAAATCAAAAAAATCAAATAAATAAAATAAATAAAATAAATGAAATAAATCAAATAAATAAAATAAATAAAATAAATAAAATAAGTAAAATAAATGAAATAAATAAAATAAATAGAATAAGTAAAATAAATAAAAGAAATAAAATAATTAAAATAAATCAAATAAATAAAATAAATAAAATAAATAAAATAAATAAAATAAATAAATTAAATAAATTAAATGAAATAAATAAAATAAATAAAATGAATAAAATAAATCAAATAAATAAATAAATAAAATCAAATGAAATAAATAAAATAAATAAAATAAATAAAATAAACAAAATAAACAAAATAATTAAAATAAATAAAATAAATAAAATAAATAAAATAAATAAAATAAATAAAATAAATAAAATAAATAAAAAATAAAATAAATAAAATAAATAAAATAAATAAAATAAATAAAATAAGTAAAATTAATAAAATAAATCAAATAAATAAAATAAATTAAAACAAAAATAAAATAAATAAAATAAATCAAATAAATAAAATGATTAAAATAAATTAAATTAAATTTTTATAAAAAAAAGTAAATTAAAAAAAATCCCTCAAAAAAATGAAAATAGAAATCTCGGATAGATGCGATGTATCTAAATAGAATTAAAATATCTTTCAAGTAAAACCGAATCAATTAAATTAATTTTTATAATAATTTTATTATTTTTGTTTCGGGGAGAGAGGCGAAAAAAATCTCTATAAATAAGCAATGAAATTAGGGACTAGGCCAAAGCCGATTCCCCAGTGCATACGATTTTGCCTATTGAATTTATTGTGTTTTTGTATCTGTGAGATAGTTTTTTTTGTTGTTTTTGCCTACTTTTTCTGTATTTATTTTTGGCCCGAGGTGTAAACGTGCATTGCCTGGCATATTGACCGATATTATGCGATAGCCAAAGCCAAAGTCGCCGTTGTGTGGCGCCGGGCCGGAAATGTTTTTTTAATGAATACGTTGCCACTCCAATCCACTCCAGCATTTTATTGGTTGTATGTGTGTGTGTGTGTGTGTGTGAGAATGGCATTTGGAGGAGGCTTCTGTGGTTGCTGGCTGTGGCCTGTCGGCGACAGCTTCCACGGCCATCATAAATCATTTTAGCTTCTCTCTGTTTTTTTTTTTTTTTTTGGTTTGGTTTGCCTCTGAGACGAGCCTGTTCACTGCCAATTCCTGTCACATGGCCTGGTTAGCTGTTTGGACGGGGGGACTGGCAATTTTATTAATTTCCCAATTCTTGTTAGACCACCTTCAACTAACTTTTACTCTGTCTCTCTCTGTCTCTGTCTTGCAGCCTGGGATATCGGCAACTCGGTGCAGGACGCCTTCGTCATTGCGGTTGAGGAGCACGCACGGGAACGTCTCCAGCGCTTGGCCGCCTTGAATCGCGTCACGCCCGTGGACATAACCCAGCTATCGAAGAAGGTGAGTTAACTGGTTTTATTTTTTTCTATTTTTTTCTGAATATTCTTGGCCCCGTTGAGAAGGTGTTAACTAGGTTAAGGTGGGCCGCAGTGCGGTGGGCTCTTTAAATTTGGTTGCACTCGCCTCGACATCTTTCCAGTTCAAGAGTTTAACCAACCTGGCACACACACACTCTCTTTTCGCCCCCCTCTCTTTTGTGTGTGTGTAACCTTCAAATGTATAGATTCTTTTAGCCAAGCAAAACTAAACTAAGCTGGTTCAGCCAGCCGTGAATTTTCGCTAGCGAAAAGTGTGTTGGTTTTTGGGGAAACTACGACGATGATGATGATGATGTGGATGATGGAAAATTGAATTCATGTTGCATATTCACAATACACACAAACACACACATATACATATACAGATACAGATACAGTCAGCCAGTCAGTGAATACGTGCCTCTATTTTCATAACAAGCCAAGCTGACCGAGCCCAACACAAAGCGAGAGAGCCCAACCTAAACGATCAGACAAACCGGACTGCATACAAAATAAATATCAAACTGTATATAGGAAGTAGTCGCAAAATCAATTAAAAATTCAACAACATTCACACACTCAAAAAAAAAACAACAAACATTTCAAACTTGAAAAAAAAACAAAAAAAAATTGAAACAACAAAAATTTTCGACTGTAAAAACAAATCAGTAAAACGGGGTTTGGGGGCGGCACAAATTAAAAATATAAAAAAAATTTACAAAAAAATAAAAAAAATGGAAAGTCGATGAGCATAGAAATGCTTGAGTGAATCTGTTTTCGGCCATTGAACCGTGAGCATATTGAAAATATTAAAAAATAAAATTCATTTATTCATAAAAGAATTGCAAATCTGAAATCTCTCTAAAAAACAAAAGAAAACAGGAACATTTTCAATTTATTGTACGATTTATCCAAGCGAATTAATTGTTTTTGGAATGATTCGACTACTTTGGCAGGTCAATTGAAATGAATCTCCTGTCTGATTGAATCCTTTATTTTGTATAATTTCCCATCATATTCAAATCGTATTCAACCAAGCTTAATGAATAAATCGGAATTAAATAAATAATTAAGAAACTCTCTGAACTGTAGTCTCGGTCTTTGGCTGGCTTAAACTAATGATTTGGCGCCTAGTCTAGGGCCCAACGAAAAGGACTTAACGGAGTAAGTCAGGCTTATTTGACGCCGCCTTTGGAGCCCTTCTGGTGGTCTTGATTGAGAAGATTGGAAGCCTGGCTTAAGTCCTGCATGATTTGGCGCCAACTGTGGGGCCCATCTGGATTTCAAACCAAGCTCACCTTGGCTCACCAGTCTAGTTCAATAAAATTACCAATGCTAAAGCAAGTCTTTGCTAGCCGATTTAAGCTGACTGCATAAATAATATTTGGAGCCTAGCATGGGGCCCATCTTGCTGTCTCAAACAGTTGATCAATAGTTCTAAATAGAAAGCTAAGTATTTGCAGTCCCTTTTGAGTATTTATCAAGGCGTCCCAGGGTTCATCTATATATTTATAACATTTGTTTGATGGTTTTTTTGTTGGAAGAATTTGAAGTTTTAATTTGAAATATTTGAAATCCATGTTTAACTTAATTTCTTGCATCTCTTAACCAAATCTTGGCTAGTTAATTTAGTATGAAACAAGGCTGAAGTCCTCTTGGCTTTAAGAAATTCTCTTTAAATAATATTTCATGCCTCACGCAGGGCCTATTTGAATATAATTACTCAAGCATTTAATTGTGGAAGCAAGTTTCTGAGCCCTTAAAACTTCTGATTAAATTGATTTTCTATATACTTATGATTTGGCGCCCATCAGGTGGCCCAACTCTCTAATCCAGGCAATTAATTAAAATTAAATAATTCGCAATTATTTGTTCATATTACGTAAGCATAACATAAGCTGAGATTTAGTTGATTTGAATGTTTATTTTAGGGAATTTAAGAGTCCATTGAGTTGGAGCATCTGTCATGAATACCTTTGCCATTGAATTGAAAATTCATTAGAAAAGCGAAGAAGTAAACTCCTTGATGATGCAAGAGAAAAACGGAATGAATAAATTGATTGTCATTGATAAATACTAATGAGTCCGATTGGACTAAGCTCGAGCTTTGAATTGTTAAGCGATTTTGAAGTTTGATTGACTACTTACAAGTCCCCCAACCAACCCAACCCAACCCCACCCAGCCTCATCAAGGGCCCAGCTCTCGCAGATTTGTTGAAAAATAAAATGCAAGTGCCTGAAGCACACCTCAAATTTTCTTCTTTTTTTCTGTCATCAACACAATTGAATGAATCGACTGCCAAACTCTGCCACCTGAGAGTGGGTGGAGAGGGGGGAACCGGCGAGTCAACTTGACTAAGATTGAAGGCAATCTACATAAGTGAGGGTTTATTTATTTCTCTTTTTTTTTCTCCTCTTTGTTATTTTATTTCTTTGCTTGCTATTTATATATATATATTTTTTTTTTGGGTATTATGTCAAGTTATTAAAATGGAAGTCAGTCAATCGGTTGTTGCCAGGCCAACTAAGCAAATTATATATATATATATATTGGCATATTCTCTCTCTATATATATATTATATCCTATAAGTGCTTAAGTGCAGTTTGTCGCTTGAGAGTGACGGTAAGCAATTGACTGAGACTCTTGATGGACTCAACACACCGACAGAGTCACACTGAGAGAGAGAGAGATGGAGTGTGTGAAAGAGTGTGTAGGAATGAGGGGGGGGAGAGTGGTAGAAGCAGGTGCTAGGAGGGTATAAAATCCACTTAACGTAGTGAACGCAGGAACTCTCTATTGCCATGCTCAGGAGCTGAAAGATGCGATAGATAGAGCAACCGACTTGAATGACAATAATCCGATAAAATGCCAAGAACAGCACCAGGAGAAGTTAAAGGAAGAGGAAGAGAGACTGGGGAAATAAAGCTTTGGCAAGGCCTGGCCAACTGCTTAATACCCTGAAGCAGGGATTGTCAATAATCCAAGTGGAATATCAAAAGTCAAAAGCCTTCAATTTTATCAAAAAAAAAATCGAAAATCTTTCTATCAGTCTCTTTCGTACTCTCGATTAAACTTACGTATATCTCTTATCATATCCAAAGTGATTCCCTTGATTTTGTCGAGATACATTTCTTTTGAAATATGTAGAAAATAGTCAGGACCCAGATAAACCCCTTATTTGATTTGGCTTATACTTGTGAAGCTAAGAAGTATAAGGAGGAGCCTTAGCTCTATATTGACCAGCACGACTAGGCGAAGCGATATAGAATTATGTGTGAGTTGTCAACTCTATAGACTTAAAGTTGTTATAAAAAGTACAGTTCCAACTGGAATGAGCTACTATAACATAAAGCTGCTTAACAAGCCCAAGTTTGGCCTAGGGATAACTCATATATATTTGGAATATTTATAGGAATAAATCTGAATTAAATAAACAACTAAGAAACTCTCTGAACTATAGTCTCGTTCTTTGGCTGGCTTAAACTAATGATTTGGCGCCTAGTCTAGGGCCCAACGAAAGCACTTAACGTACTCCGTTAAGGCTCATATATATTTGGAATATTTCTTGGAAGACACCCAAGTATATCCACTTTCCAGCTGCCTTAAAAATTCAAGACTGACTTAGCTCATATATATTTTTTTTCCTTAGGAAGACAGCCTAGTATACCAAGCTTCAAGCTAACTTAGGGATAACTTGAAATATTTATTGGAAGACATCCAAGTATATTCAGTTTCCCGTTGGCTTATTTATTTTAGAACATTTTTAGAAAGACATCCTAGTATACCAAGTTTCAAGCTAGCTTTGACTAGGTTCAACCATTTTATCACTTAGAAAACTCATCCATATTTCTTGACCAATCTAAACCGAATTAGATTCTTGTATTATTTAAAGAAGGTCCCACAATTCCTACAATTTTCAGCCATATAGAACTGTGAAATCCAGGAAAGTCTTGTACATTTCTTGACCCAGTTTAGCTGCCTGAACTACTTGTGTAGGGATCCCCAAGTCTAGCACGTTCCAGTATCAATATTTCTAGAGATTCAAGATCTCAGGTATATCTCTGATATTTATTAACCAAATCAGGATTTCCAGTTCCCAAACAACTCAAAATGATTGTAAAAATATCTAAGAACTTGCTCCCGTTTTCAGCTTGTCACCTGTACACCTAATACACTCTTCCACTGTATTGTTCAGGGTAAATAAAAAATATATATATATATATATATATAAAATAAACAGCAAACCAAACTGAATGAATGGGAAACAGTAACAAAAAAACAAAAACTTGAATCCCGCGTTGACTGAGTGAGTTGAGCTGAGCAATTGAACCTACGAGTGGAATGTGCACAAAGCGTAAAGCAGTCTTTTTTTATTCATTCCTTTTTTTTGTGTGAATAGGGAAACATAGGTTCTATATGTATCGTATTCAGCTGGAGTCTATATATAAAAATACCTGTGTAAGTAAATGGGTGGATTTGGTTTGTAGAATTTAACGAATTAGGTTTTTTAAGAGACTTTTGAATATTTTTATATAGAGCAGAAGTTATCAGGGCTGACTCGAAAGAGTCAGCTAACCTTGCTTAGATGAAATAGTTGCCTGACTTTCGGAGGAAGGCAGGAGGCCCTGGCTCCCTTTCTGATCCTGCTTTTGGGGCTTTGACCAGCCAAGAGACTAAACACGAATATGAGTCGAACCCTATCCAACTTCAGAGCTTACCAGAGTTGTCTGACTTTCGGAGGAAGGCAGGAGGCCCTGGGTCCCTTTCTGATCCTGCTTTTGGGGCTTTGACCAGCAAAGAGTCTAAACACGAATATGAGTCGAACCCTGTCCAACTTCAGAGCTTACCAGAGTTATCTGACTTTCGGAGGAAGGCAGGAGGCCCTGGGTCCCTTTCTGATCCTGCTTTGGGGCTTTGACCAGCAAAGAGACTAAACACGAATATGAGTCGAACCCTATCCAACTTCAGAGCTTACCTTGTCTAACTTCAGTAAAAAGTTCTAGGACTTATTTAGGAATACTCAGCTGTCTGGTTCCCAAATATTTGTCCGTCTTTTACTTTTCTCTCATTTTGCAAAAAATAAATCATTAGATATTTCTATATCAACAGTGAAAATGGTTAAAGAATTTCGGGAAGATTCAGTCAAATCAAAATTAATTCTTTATTTGCGTGAAGAAGTCCTGAAAGAACTCTCAGATTCTTGAGAATGTTTTCTAAAGGTTTCCAAGATATTATATGGTATATATAGCTTCTATATAACCGATCAGCTGGAACCTTGTTTTTCCTAAATTTTCCTTAGATTCTTTTAGGGTATTTCCAAGTCGGTTTCCCCCGAAAAAAACACAACTATTTTGTTCTTGGTTCCGTTTCAATCGAAGTGGTCGAAATTGTCTCAAATCAGCTTAACAGGTGGCTGATAATTTTTAACAGCTGTTGACCAGGCTAAGCCGAAAAGTATTTCTTTTTTTTTTCTTTCTTTTTGGTTATTTTTGGAATGCACAACACTTTCGTTTAAGCCAATACCATAACAACAACAACAGCAACAACAACAATTGTCAATTAATTGCCCACAATTTAGACAGCGGGTGGCTTGATTTCAATGCCTTTGCGACTGCCAAAATCAGCCGCAGAGAATTCTGAGGGTGATTGGCTTGAACTGGGTGTATGTGTATGTGTATGTGTGCGTGTGTATGTGTGTGTGACTCTTTGATTTTGCCTTTGGCGTTTATTTTGTGGTTGTTTTGGGTGTGGTGGTGAGATTTTGTCAACAGGTTCATTAGAAGGCAGAAGCAAATTATTGGCACAGTTTGAGAGGCACTGTTTGAATATAACTAACTTTTGGGGCCACCGCCAAGCAAACAATAACTCGTACTAATTATGCGGCTATTTTGTCTGACTCATAGAATAACTTGCCTTCTGGGGGGTGCGGCTATTTGGTCTGGCAGCTTAGGCATGCAGGGGTAGGGGCGGGGGTCTTGAGGGAGACTGTCGGGCTCATGACTCGAATTGTTTGGGAAGCTGCGCCTTTTGTTACCTGACTGACTGACTGGCTGACTGACTGGGTGACTGGGTGACTGAGTGACGGCCCACGCATGCGAGACACACCCACACAATTTGGCTCACACGCACGCACACACACACACGCACACACACGCTCACGCTCACGCACATGCCGAGGCATATTAACAATGCATATTTCATGATGTTGTTCGCTTGGCTGCCTGGCAGTCCTCATCCCCTCCCGCCCCGCCCCCACAGCATACAACCACCCATTGAGTGGGGCTGGGCAAGTTTTTGGTTTCGGTTATTTTGGCTGACTTTGCGGCTTTAATTTAATGAAATTTGATTGATTTGCATATGCGTGTAAATCATCGGCTAGAATGAAAAACTGGCTTCTTCTTCTCGCATCATGAAAATCGGGGAGGATTCTAGATTTTGCTTTTTGTTGTTGTTATTATTGTTGTTGTTGTTATAGCGAGAACAAAAGGTATAAAGAAGCTGTCAGAAAAAGCCTTCGTTGGCATAGTGAAATTATGAAAGCAAGTATTTTCGCCAAAAAAGAAAAAAACCATCATCATCATCATACCAATCATTCGGTCTCTCCCCCTTCGTCTTGCTCTCACTCGGTCTCTAAGCTAAAGCAAAATGCTTATTTACAAAAATGTAATAAGGTGGGGGGGACTTATGTCTCTCTTGAAATGAATTTTCAAATAAGCAAAGCAAGCTTGTCACTTGCACAAAGTGAGAGAAACGCTGGTTTTTACCCCAAAATGAGTTATCGATTAAAATTAATCGAACAAGAATTTGAACACAAAATAGAAGGGCAGCGAGGGTTGGCTTGATGTACTCAAAGAAATCAACAAATTGGGTTAGACTTATCCTAAGACTACCAACGTTATCTGATAAGTTAAAGCTTCTAAAAAAAAACTATCGATAAATTTAAAGTCGAAACTTTTAAAGAGTTGGTCTTGGCTATCGATGGATTAAGTCTTAAAATTAACCAGTGGTAGATAGGATTTTGGGGTAGACCCCAAAATGCTTGATTATAAGCTGATCGATAAATATATCGATAGGCTTATTGTCAACTTAATTCAAAGACTTTTTAGTGGAGAAAGAAACAAATACCTATCGATAAATTAAATTCATTAGACCTCAGCTTACCATTAAATTTTCATAAGCAAAATATATCGATATATCGATAGTTCTTTAAAGACTTTTAAGTACGAAGAGCTGCCTCAGTCCCGTGTAAAATATACCGATAAGTAAATTCTCGATTTCTTTCAAGTAAGTATAAAAGTCTTATCGATAGGCAAAAGCCGTGAAGGTAACCCAGAATCCGTGTCTTATATATACCGATAATACTTATCGATAACCACCAAAACTTGACTCCTTAATTTTCTTCATTATTTCCCCAGAAAAAAAAAAATCGATTTATCTATAAAATAGTCTCTTTCCATTCTTTTTTGCCTCCTACTTTTGCCTCTGTCTCGTCACCTCTCTCGCCCTGCTCTCCACTTCAGCTCCAGCAAACACAGAGCGGCACCACAACCACCCAAAAGCAGGACCTCAG
Organism: Scaptodrosophila latifasciaeformis; assembly: GCA_037075145.1. Taxonomy (NCBI): domain Eukaryota; kingdom Metazoa; phylum Arthropoda; class Insecta; order Diptera; family Drosophilidae; genus Scaptodrosophila; species Scaptodrosophila latifasciaeformis. The sequence goes on from JBAMCM010000429.1 coordinate 3,990,045, forward strand.
CTTCCTCAACGAATCCACGCCCATTTATGTGACCTCCTTCTCCAGCAATCAGATCACCTGCAGCAGCGCCACCATGACCACGGCCACAGCCGGCGGACCCATCAGTGCCCCCGCCCTGGCCCCCACCACAGCCACATCCACCCAGCCCACACCGGCGGCCATCGAATCCTCCACCAAGCCGCCCCAAAGTGCCACCGCCCTGGTCTCCGCAGCCGTGGCCGCAGCCACTGCCGCCGATCGCAATGCCAACAACACCACCGCCGCCATTGTCAGTGCCACAGCAGCGGCAGCGGCCGCAGCTGCCGCCGCCACCGGCGTGGTCAACAAACAGCCCACTGGCAATGCCACCTCCACCTCCACGCCCGGCCACATCTATCAGACCAGCCAGGCCCAGCAGCAGCAGCTGCACCAGCTCCAGCAGCAACTGGCCGCGGCAGCCGCCTCCGGCAAGCCCCTCCAGGCCAAATCCCTGCTGGCCAGCAGTCTCCAGCACCTGGCCGAGGAGGTCGACGACGAGGAGATCGACGACGACGACGATGTCGACGGAGCCAACTACTGCGGCATCACCTACATCAGCTACAACAACAAGCAGGCCCAGCTGCCCACCACCACCACCCTGCCGCCGCCGCCGCTCTCCGGCAACTCATCCTCCATTTCGCTCTCCACCACCGCCTCCATCCATTCCCATCCCAGGCAGTCCAAGGCGCCGCCACCACTCCAGCTCGGCGGCGACACCATCTTCGTAGATGCCCAGACCTCCACCTCCCCGCTGGCCGTCACCAATATCATCACCGCCGCGGACATAGCCCTGCCCCCTCACACCTATGCCGGCCACGGCTCCTCGGATGGCACCACCACGCCCAAAACCGAATACTCCACGGCCATTTCCAGTGGCCAGCTCAAGCAGGCCTTTGCCGAGCTCCATCTCTACGGTGCCAACAACAACAATGGACTCGGCAATGCCGCCTCCACCTCGGCCGCCTACCAGCCACTCCGTCAACCACTACAACCACTACAACAACAACAACAGCACTTACATCTAAGCAACAACAATAATAGCAATAATACCCTGTCATCTGGAGCGACCAGCGTCGAGGGTGCACATACCTATTCGCATCAGCATTATATGCCCAATTGTGATCTTCTGATATCGAATAATATGTATCCACCGAGACGAGAGGTGACTAACTCTACATATATGCATTCTTTCTTTTTATCCTTATTTGATTTGGTTTGATTTTTCTGCTTCGATTCGAAACGATTTCATTTTGGACAGTTTGAGAGCCGTACAGTTTGAGAATGATTAAACGTTGTATTCTCTGCTCTTTCTCTTTCTCTTTTTCTGCTCTTACCATTTTATTCTCGCCCAACTACGGTTACAGTTACTAACCATGCATAATGATGACATTATAGTGCATCAATCGAGTGATGGCCTCAATTATAATGCAACAGCTGTGGCAGCGGCCGCGGGCGGCGCAACCAACACACTGAATGCTGCCTATGAATTGCAACAACAGCAACAACAACAACAGCTGCAGCAGCAACAACAACAACAACTTTTGGAACAGGAAAATAGTCCAACCAGTAGCATATCAAAAGGTAGAACTGAATTATTATTGGGCGATCAATCGCTGCGACTGGACCAGAGGTAAGTTTCTTCCAAACAGTTTGACAAGCATTTCATTTGTCAAACTCGCACTGAATTTGCTTGGAATTAATGGGGGAAAATTGATATGCTTTTATTTAAGAGTTATTTATTTTTGTTTTAAATTAAAATATTTTGTTAATTTTTTTTTTTTTTAATTTAAAAATAAATGAAAATTTTGGAAAAAAAATATTTCTTGTCTTTTTGATTTTTAGTTTTATTTTTCTTTAATCAATTTTTAAAAGTTTTGAATTTTCCCAAACAAAGGAATTTTGAGTTTTGAAATATGTTTTTCTAAAGGAACTCAAATAAATTTATTTATTTCCACAAATGTTTTTTTTTTATTATTTTTAAATAATTTTTGAATAAATTTTTTTGCCTTCGGATTTTTGGAAAAAAAAAAATTAAAATATTTCTATTTTCATTCATTTATTCATATATATTTTTTTGCCTTCTTGATTCTTGAAATTATCTAAAAAAAATATATATTTTTTTTTTTAATTTTAAAATTTTTAAAGTTTTTTTTATTTATTTTTTTAATATTTTTTTTTTTATAAAAATATTTTTTTTTTCTATTTTTTAATTTTCAATATTTTTTTGACTCTTCTTTTTTTGTTTTTTGTTTTTTTTTTTTTATCTGAAATATTTTTCTTTTTCAAAATTATTTTTGTTCTGAAATTTTGGAATTTTTTGGGGGAAAATTTGAATTTTTTAGATCTCAAAAATATTTTTAAAAAATATCAAAAATTTTGTAAAAAAAAATTTTATTAAACTTTAAAAAGAAAATCACCCATATTATCTGAAGAATCTGAGTTAAACAAAAAAATTAAAAGAAAATTTAATAGCCTCTTACTCCCCCCACCCCACTGAATTTATCTTGCCTCACAAAAGATAAAATCATTTGGAATTTACAGCTTCTTCTTCTTCCTTCTTTCATTTTTTTTTATTCTGCAAAACATTTCTGCAGATTTCTGCTTGTCTTTTGGAAAAGCCATCAAAAAAGCATTTTCAGTTGGTGAATAAAAAAAGAAGCAGAAGAAGAAGAAGAAGAAAAACCCAAACCCTTTTTTCAATCTGACCTTCAATGGATTTTCTCATTGTATTGGCCCAGTTTTCATCTCACTCACACACCCACTCTGTCTTTGTCTCATTCTTCCTGTTTGTCTCACATTTAATGCTGTGTGTCTGTGTGTGTGTGTGTGTGTGTGTATATGTGTGTGTGTGTGTTGGCTAGTTGGCTGGTTGCTTGGCTTGGCTGTTTGCCCCTGGGCAAAGCCAGCATCGCCCAGCTGAAACGCTGGTTTAATAAACCAAAACGTTATTGCTGCCATCTCCGACACCCACACACACACACACACACACACACACACACATACACACACACGCGCGCGAATACGCATTCAGTGAGGCAGCTTGTTTTCGCATTGAATGGAATTTTCACTTTTACCGTGGAAATACCCTCGGTGCGTTGGCATGCATTTGCAAAAAGGAAGAAGAAGAGTGAGGAGAGAAGAGGAGTGGCAGGTGAGAAAAGGAAAAACCTGAACCTGGCCAGGCCAGGCCAGGCCACCGTCAACGGCTTCGGCAACGCCATCAGCGCATCATTTTATGGCTGCTTATTTATTTACTCCGCCAGCTTCCTGTCTCTTCCACTCTCTCTCTCTCTCGCTCTCATCCATTATTTTTACTGGCTTTTCTCCTTGAATGTTTTTCACACATTTTCCGCTGGCTAAATGGACCAACGGACCTGTTTTGATTTCAGTTCAAACCTGCTCCCCCTCACCCCCCTCCTGCCAACCTTCCCCTTAGGCATTTTTTCACTTGTTTTTCTTTTCATATATTTTTTTGTTCCTGCTTCTCATTATTAATTAACGAGTTGTTGTGCGTCGCCAAACCCCGCCTCCGCCTCCACCTCCAAATATTTATACATTTTTCCATCGATTTTCCGCTAAAAATGTTCGGAAATGTTTGAGCTGGAATTTTTGAGCTTGTCGAGGCTCATCACTCATCCAGTGGCCATTTGGGTTGGCAGCACCTGTTTCGGGTTTTTCACTTGATTAACATATTGCCAATTTGTTTTTAGACCCCCCCCCCCCCCCCCTCTAGCTTAACCCATTTGGAGTCGGCAAGGGTGGGGAAATCCGAAATATTTCGAATCGAATTTGTGCAATTTGCTCATATTTTTTTCAGTGCCAATCAAATTGTTGGTCGAGAATGGGTTAAGGTGCCCGCTTGTTTGTTTCAATCAATTTCGAAATTGCCTGCTGGCAAATTTCTGCTGACTAATCTGCCATAAATGATGACAGCCTACGACATACACCGACTCAAACATAGACAGCGACAATCACAGAGAGAGAGAGAGAGAGAGTGCGTGAGAGTGAGATGGATAGATAGGAAATTAATGCCATCTCACCTAAGGGCCAGACGGTTCATTATTTCTGTTGAAACAAAGCGGACATATTTGCCTCCTCTTCTTCTTGTTCAGGTTGTTCTCATTCAGCTTTTTCATTGTGTGTGTGTGTGTGTGTACAGATTAGTCAACTGTCAAAATGATAGAAACGGTAAGAGTGGCCGTGTGTGTGTGTGTGTGTGTGTTTGTGTCGAACGTCTCAACTTGACATTGACAATTGACGAGTGACTGCAGCGTTGATGACATTTTGTCTTTCTATTGTGATTATTGTTATTGTTGTTATCTTGACCAAGGACCGCAACAACTAACAAAGGCATTGAAAATCACTGCCAAGACGATGCAGAAGAAAAGGCCAGTCAAGTTGAGAGGCAGATGATTTCAGCTAAGTCATTTGAGCCATGACAATTAAATCATTTAAATTACGATAATGCAGTTGGGTAATTAACAAGTTTGACAAGCACAATGTCACCCAAACTGTAAAGTGCAAAGGAGTGTAAAAATAATGATAAGGAGAGAGGAAGTGTAGGCCAAGAAGAAGAAAAATTTTTATAATTTTTCACCAAACTGTAAAAGTCTAGTGTTCATAAAACTGTAGACTGTGGGCTGACAGATTTGTAGAATTTCATAAAAATTTTTAAGCTGGCTTGTACCTGATCAAGATCAACTCCATTGTCATATTTCTAGGTAATTTTTAGTCTGAAAAAATTAGTATCTAATTCGAAAAAGGTGCTCTTGGGTAGTTTATTTTCTTGCGGTGGTTGTGAAACTGTAAAACTTGGAATCTGTTAAATTTGACCTAACAAAGCCTGGAATATTTAAGGCAAAAATTTTTCTTTAAATTTCAAAAATTCTTCTACACTCTTGTGGTCATAATATTTTAATTTTTTTCCTAGAAGAAAAGAAATAAAGCCAACGCTAGACCAGATCAATTACCACAAAACTGTAGGAAAATGAAGCGATCAGCTATTTTTTGAATTTAGTCAAAGGTGAATGGCTTATGCTCTTTAAATAAAAATTGTGAATGCTTATCAAACTGTAGAATGGTGGTGCCTGCTAAGTTTAGTTCGCATCAAACTGTTTGCATTAAGTCAAAGAATAAATTTCCATGCTTCTCAAACAATTGCATTGAGCTAAGCACTGCTTGAAGTGGTACTCAAACTGTTGAATTGAATTGAGACGAAGAAATAAATTCCTCACAAAGTGTTACATTTAGCCAAATTCTGTTTGTAGTCTGCCTCAAACTGTTGAATTGAGCTCAAGCAATTTTAAGTTGATCTCAAACTGTTGCATTGAGCTCAAGCAATTTTAAGTTCCCCTCAAACTGTGGAAATAAAGCATGAGTGCCACTCAAACTGTTTGAGCATGAGTGCCCCTCAAACTGTTTGAATTGAGTTCAAGCAATTCTGAGTTCCCCTCAAACTGTGGAAATAAAGCATGGGTGCCACTCAAACCGTTTGATCATGAGTGCCACTCAAACTGTTTGAGCATGAGTGCCCCTCAAACTGTTTGAATTGAGCTCAAGCAATTCTGAGTTCCCCTCAAACTGTGGAAATAAAGCATGGGTGCCACTCAAACCGTTTGATCATGAGTGTCCCTCAAACTGTTTGAATTGTACTATTGAAAAAATGATGCTCCTTAAAAAGTTATTCCTCTCAAACTGTTGTTTTGAACTAAACATTGACTTCAATGCAACTCAAACTGTGCAACCTAACAAATTGATCTGAGCTAAATACTTGCAGTGCCGCCAAAACTGCTGAGTTGAGTTGAGTGAGAAAACAAATTTGAAAGCCTCTCAAACTGTTGAATTGAGCCAAAGAAGTTGAAGCCGAGATTGAATAAAAAAAAAACTCTAAGAAGAAGAGCAAATTCCAGGGAGTGGAAGCCGAAAAAGACAAAATCAAGGGAAGCAATGAAGGGGAGGGGTCCAAGGGAGCAGGGCACCGCAACAGGCGCCCACGTTTGTCATTCAAAACCACGGAACGGTCGGGCCGAATGATTTGATTTGATTTTTTTTTTTTTTTTGTTCGCTCTCTCTCTCTCTCCCTCTCGCTTCCCCTGTCCGTGTCGTTCCTTCGTTTTGACTGTTCTTGGGTCATTTTGGCATGCCAAACACGCGCAGGCGCAACATTTTTCTGTCCCGGTTTTTTCTTTTTTTTTTTTTTTGATTGACTTTGACCAGACAAGCGTTGAGGTAGGTTTGAATTTTTATGTATTTTTTTTTTTTTTTTTTGTTTATACAAAAATTTTTTTTAGGTTTTTTTCTTTTTTTTTTTTTTGGTTTTCTGTTTTGTTTTGTTTCCCATGGAAATGTTTGTTGTCGTTTCCTGAGCCCGACCAAAGTTGCCACTCTGTGTAAAATCAATTAAATTTTGTGGTTCTGGCCCTAATCCCATTGGTCTCGACCACAAAAAAAAAAAATTATAAAAATAAATAAAACCTAAAATTTCTGAATGACTGACCCCGCCCCCCTTACCGGTCCTGACTTTAATCTCAGACTGGATTTTTCCTGGTTACTTTGGTTACCGCTTTGGCCTACAAGTAAAAAGAAGTAAAAGAAGAAGAAGAAGAAGAGAAAAGTAATTAAATCATTAATTTCTTGTCGTTGTGAGCCTTATTTTTTTTTCTTCGTCTTCGTCTTCCTCTACCCCCTTCCCCTGCCTTTCTTACCTGAAGTCACACAGTCGGCCAGGCAGTCACGTTGTCGTCTTGGTCGAGAGACGCCCACGTCTTGGGCTGAATCACTCATATGCGGATGATGCCAAACCATAGGAGTGTAAGGGGGGGAGGGGGGGTGGAATAGCAAGCAAGGAAGAGACCAGTTCAAGCAGAAAAAAAAAATGAAACCAAAAAAAAAAAAAAAAAAACCTATGAAAAGTTTCACAAATATAAAATGAAATCATATTTATATTGTTGTCGCATGTGTGTGTGTGTGTGTGTGTGTGCGTGGGGGTGTAACTTGAGATAAATCCGTTATAATAACTCGGGCAACTGTTGGCAACTTTCTTCTTGCTTGGGAACGAGGCTGGAGTAAAAAGGGAACGGCCCAACTCAGCGGTTGACAACAATTCGGGCCAAAAAAAAAAAAAAAATTGATAACCCCAAGGAGCCATCTCCCCCGAGCTACCCGCAATGGCCATCCAATCAGCCATCCATCATTTTAGATACTTCCAGCAATTCCTTGTGCCTTGGCCAGTCTTGATTGTACATTGTATCCATGGAAAGACAGACCCAAAGTCTTCCAAGACGTGACTGATCTCAGCACCGAGCATTTTCTCATTTTGTTTATTCAACTTTTTATATTCCTCTTCCTCGTCTTCTTCTTCTTCTTCTTAAGTTGCTACCTGTTGGATTTTATGTTTCCTTTTTTCTTGCAAGTTAAAATTGAAAAACCAAACTTTTAACCAAGAAAACCACCAGACAAACCTGCCAAAGTATTTGCCCAACAATTAAATTAGTGAAAGAATTTCTACAAAAACTTCAAGAAACTAGGAATTTTTCTCAAAAAAAAAAAAAAGAAAATCTTTAAAGAAAAATGATATTAGGGTTGTGTTTTATCCAATTCCTAAGCTATTTAAAATTATTCCATTTATGAAATTTCTTTAAGTTTGACTGAGGAGTTCCCGAGATATCCTGGAAACAGTTTAGATGGATTCAAGTGAAACTCGTTGGATAGGTTCGAGGAGTTGGAACCATGAAAGTCAGAGTTATCCGTAGAACCCATTTCTGCCTATAAAATCAAGATGAAACTTGGCATCTAAAATTATTCCAACTATGAAAATTCTTTGAGTTTGACTGAGGAGTTCCCAAGATATCCTGGATGGATTCAATTGGAACTCATTGCAAAAGTTCATTCCTCTATGAGTTTCAAAACTGTCTAGTTTCGAGGAGATGGAACCATGAAAGTCCGAGTTATTCGAAGAACCCATTTCTGCCTATACGATATACCAGTAAAATCAAGATGAAACTTGGTAGATAAATTTGTTGATATCTACATCTTTATCATAAAAAATTTAATGGAAATCGGTCCATAATTGTAGAAGAGATACAGTAAGATTAGCTATATCCTATATGGCTTAATCAAGATGAAACTTTGGTATATAAATCCACAGTAATGATGGCAAATTTAATTGTATAGTTCATAGTTCATGTTGGTGGGATTCCTGGAAATGATTTGGCCTGGTTGGACAGGTCCGATTGAATCGAAAGTTACCCTCAAAACCGATTTAGATTTGGCTTGAGTAGTAAATGATATAGTGGTTTAATCAAGGAGATATATAAATCCATATCTATTTAACTCAAATGCCAAAGGCAGTTGGTCTCGAAAAACCCTGTGGTCTCAGGGGTCCTTGGTCCTATCAAGATGAAATTTGGTCTATATATGTTTTCTTAGATTTAAAATTTTCATATAAAATTTAAACAAAATCTGTCAATCAATTTCAGAAACTAGGAAACTAGGAATCATATGAATCTCTGACTTAATCAGTCTTGAAACCTTCGGAAAAAATTGAAAAAGCGTAAATGAAAAATTCACTTGGAAAATGTAAAAGAAACGAGACAAAAACAACAACAAGAAAAAGCAACATAATTCCCCAGTTTTTTTTTGTTTTTTTTTTTTTTGAGCCCCAAAGGAGTGCCCATGTTTCCTACTCCAAGTTTGCCCTCTTCTGTTGCCTGCTTTTTATCTATTTTACCTTGTTTGGTTTTTAACCGGTTTTTCCCTCCCCTCCCCCACTTTTTTCTCGAGAGAGAGAAAAAAAAAGAAATAAATACGAAATACGAGTACACAAATGAACACAATACAAAGCTGAATGTATGAATATGCCCACAAGTGCCCGGACTTGCCTGTCTCTACGTGTGTGTGTGTATGTGTGTGTATTTGTTTTGGGCATCTCTTGAGCGGAGGCTTTGGAGCCGCTTGTGATCCCCGGTCTGCTGGGGCCTGTTCATTAGTTGATTCTCTTGTTGTCGTTGTCGTTGTCGTTGTTCGGTGCCTTTGGGCAACGGCCGCTCAGCATTGCTGGCTGTTGAGTCACGCACCCACATACACACACACACACACATACATATTTATATATATAGATAGAGTGTCTCAGTTGCATTTAGGCTCAAACAGCTTTTGTTCTTTTGTATGCTGCAAGGCATTAACAACGGTCTTGACGATACCTGCCGCTGCCTCTGTCTCGGCCGCTACCTCTGTCTCTGCCGCTGCCTCTGTCAACTGCGCTGCCCAGTGTCAGTGCCTGTATCAGAATTCCCGCTTCAAACCGTCACGTTGTCGATGCTTGTTCTCGGCTTACTCATCCCCTTTGCCTGCTCACTTGATACTCTTTTCTTTTAGTCCTTTAAAATTGATCAATTATTAATAAAAAAAATAAATAACTTTTTTCTTCACAAATGAAAATGTATTAATTTTTTTAAAGAAAAAATTGCTATCTCTTTCAATCAAAACTATTTGCGTGCTCTTAAGGATTTTCTAAATAAAGAGTATACACTGTTCGACTTGCTTGGTTTGGTTATGAAGATTCCCTTGATTTTTAGTTTTTACCTGTTTCCTACTTGCCTTCGGTCACCTCCTCCCTTTTTGCCCGGCACAATTCTGAGCTCTTCGTACACTTCAAGAAGCGCAATTTGCCATTGTTTGTATTGCAATCTATACGAGTGTTTGCTTGTATGTGTGTGTGTGTGTGTTTGTGTGTCGTCTCTTTATCCTTAGCAGCGCCTTTGAGTGCGCTGCACTTGCGCTGGTAACGATAACAACAACAACAACATCAACAACAAAGCCTAAGACAGGTACAACAAACGCTGCTCAGCTCAGCCAAATGAGCGTGCTCTCTTTGTCGTTGTTGTTGTTGGACTTGCTCTCTCTCCCACTCTCTGGGCTCTCTCACTCTCTCTGTGTGTGTGTGTTTTAATCTACCGCCTTTGGTATGCGTTGAGCCTCGACAGCCTCAGCCGAGCCGCTGCAGTCTATGCCTGACTTTTAACCAGCAGAGTAGGGTAACGCGACGCTTCGTTGCTAACAACAACAACAACAGCAACAGTGGCCACAACGAAAAAAAAAAAATAGCAACAACGACCACAACAATAATAATGAAAACAAATGCAACAACAAATGTCGACAGCCACTAGAAATGTTAACAGTTTCGTATAACCGGCGACAATGCTTAATAACAGTATTTAATTGCATAACAACAACAACAAAAACAACAACTAAATAAATAAGCGCAATTGCCTGTGAATGGTGAAATAAATAAAGCAAAAAAAAAAAACATAAACAACCGTTAGTCAAAGATCGACTGCAATCACAACAAGAACAAAAACATTAAAACAAAAAAAAATTGCAAACTTTTCGAAAAAAAAAAGAAAGAAATATTCTCGGTGTCTCTGCCTTTGCCTACATATTCGTAAACTCTTTGCGTGTGTGTCGGTGTGTGTGTGTGTGTGTGTATTTTTCAAAGAACTTTAAAACTCATTAAACTGTAATTAAAACCACTCAAAACATTTGAGCTAAATGGAAAAAAAACAAAAACAAAAACAAAATGAATGCTTGAAAAAAAAATGGACTAAGCAAATTTCAAGGAAATGGAAAAATACATTTTAACAAAATTCGAAGAGATTTCATTTTCAAGGGCTGGCAAACACCTGACCCTGACTTGACCCTACCTCTGGCTCACTCACTCACTTGCTCTCTCTCCTTCTCTGTCTCTCTCTCTCTCACACTTTTTCTATTTCGAAGTCTGCCTTGCAAGAAGTGAGGAATTTTCATTAGCTGGCGTTGCCAGATCTGTTCAAAGCAAGCAGGCCAGCGCCAAGTGTGCTGAAATTTGCCAAACTGACCAGGCAAGTGTGTGCGTGTGTGTGTGTGTGAGTGTGATCTTGTTAACAGAAAAAGAAAAACATGAAATGCACTCGCCTTGCCATGAAAGGCAGCAAAAATTTCTTTTGAAAGTGAAATAAATTATTGGACTGGCCCACAGCAACAACAACAACAACAACAAACGCAAAGCCAGCAAATTGTTGTAGCTGTTGTTGTGGCCGCCGTCACTGTTATTATTGTTGTTGTTGCACATACCGACATCTTTTTTGCTGTTGTTGTTGTTGTTTACTCGGCCATTTGCGTGTCCGGGCACGCATGCGTTTAAAAATATTTAAAAAAAAAAAATATATTTTTTTTAACAATTTTTTTTTTTTAATTATTATTTTTTTTTATTGTGCAGTCAAATTGAAATAAAAAAAGTTTTCGAAAAAGAAATGTTTTTAAATTTATAAAAAAAAGAGATAAGAAGAAGAAGAAGAAATCGACTTAAAAATCGAGCCACGCCCACAACTGTCTGGCCAGGCCGTAAGTGGAAAATATGCAGGCAGGGCCTGTTACCAAATAAAAACAAAAAAAAAGAAATACAAAGCAAACCAACAAATCCAACAAAGAAATAAACATGCGCATCCTAAAGCAGTGGTGAGTGAAAGAACAAATAAAGCTCAAAACATGACGCAAGGGGGGAACGTGTGGGGGGGGGGGGGAAAGAGAAAACTGAAAAAGACACTGAGAAGATGTTCAAACGAAAGCACACAACTCCAAATTCTAACGAGGAGTGGGTGAAAGCAGCAACAAAATCAAACAAACCAAAAAAAAAATTAAGAAGAAGAAGAAGAGAAGATGAAGAAGAAGAAGAAGTGAAAGAATCTAGGAAAAAATAACAATTCAACCGGAAACAAGACAAACAATTCAACTCATCTCACACCTCATGCTGAGGTATTTCTTCTTCTTCTTCTTCTTCTTTTTATGTTTCTTCCATATTTCTTTTGTCTAGAGAAATATTTTTTTTGTACTTAAATTAAAAGGTATACCGGGGCCTAGGCAGAGAACCATTTCAAAGCATTCTCCTTACTCTGGGACTCTCGATCTAAATGGGGCCTTGATAAGTTCTAGAAATATTTTCCATTTTTCTTCTTACTCTGAGACCGGATTAGGCTGTAACTCAAAATTTAGAGTATATTGGAGCCTTAGCAGAGACCCTGAGACAATTCTTTTTTGATCGGAACTGATTTAACCAGGCAGAAACCCTTTAACAAATTTAACTCTGATCGAAGAGTTTCCCATATGCTCAGACCTGACTTATTCCGGACCCAGATCAGAGACCCTGAGACAATCTGAAAAAGTGGTCGTTTTTGATCGGAACTGATTTAACTGGGCAGAGACCCTCTAACCAATTTAACTCTGTTAAAAGAGTTTCCCATATGCTCAGACCTGACTTATTCCGGACTAAAGATCTTGGGAATATAGAAATATATATAATGAGAATTTTTGTAGAAATTTCTTGGGTTTTTATTAGGCTTGAAATTCTGCCAAAGTTCTTTGATCTTTTGTTTTAAAAAAGGTTAAGATTTCTTGAGGAAAATATTTGGCATATCTGGCAACTTGTCTAATATATTGTTTCTTAGGGAAATATCAACAGGCAGACCTTTTTAAGATTCTCCCCAGTTTTTGGAATATATTTTGCCGAGTCAATATTAAAAGGTTTCTTGAGAAAATATTTGAAGAACTGTCGAGCTTGAAATCTTACAGATATCAACTAAGTTATTCCTCATTGATTTCTTAGGAAAATATTGGGTATCTTATAAGGTCCAAATTTGTGAGGGTCCTTCTAGAGTTTGGTCAACCTTACCATTATTTTTGTAGTCTGAGTTTATGGAAAATGTTTAAGCAATTTGGTGGGATATGTTTTGGGCAAATAGTTGATAAAATTTATATAAATGCGTTAAGATTTTTTTGGGATTATTTAAGCAATTTTTCTCAGTTCCAAAACTTCAAAGATTCTAAAGAAGTTTCGGCTTATTTCTTAGGGAAGTCTCAGGGATCTCAGAGCAAGCTTGAAATATTTTGGTAAATCTTTCTAATTCTTAGGGATTTTTTTTTCTATTCTCTGAAGTCTCAGAGATCCCATAGAAAGCTTGAAATATTTTGGAAAATATTTTCATTTCTTAGGGATTTTTTTTCGATTCTCTGAAGTCTCAGGGATCCCATAGAAAGCTTGAAATATTTTGGAAAATCCTAGGGATTTTTTTTTCTACTCTGAAGTCTCAGGGATCCCATAGAAAGCTTGAAATATTTTCGAAAATCTTTCTAATTCTTAGGGATTTTTTTTCGATTCTCTGAAGTCTCAGAGATCCCATAGAAAGCTTGAAATATTTTGGTAAATCTTTTCATTTCCTAAGGATTTTTTTCGATTCTCTGAAGTTTCAGAGATCCCAAAGAAAGCTTGAAATATTTTGGTAAATCTTTTCATTTCTTAGGGATTTTTTTTCTATTTTCTGAAGTCTCAGGGATCCCATAGAAAGCTTGAAATGTTGTGGAAAACCATTTTATTTCCTAAGGTTTTTTTTCGATTCTCTGAACTCTCAGAGATCTCAGAGAAAGCTTGAAATATTTTGGTAAATCTTTTCATTGTTCTTGAGAATAGAAGAAATATTTGATTTGTCTTCAGGTTCTTTGGAATATTCCAGATTCCATTGGGGTCTCTCTTCAAATCTTTTGTCCAGAATATTTTATTTCCTAAGCTTTCTTATTCTTATTTTTCATCTTCATCTTCTTGAGTTTCTTGATATTTGAGAATTATTTAAATTTGTTTGACTCGCTGGGTTGGCTTGGGTTTTTTTTCGACTTACTGAAAAGCTGAAAATGCATTTCATGGCTGACTCACAACTCGCTCAGCTCAGCTCAGCTCAGCTCACCTCACTCCTTCTCACCATGGACAACTAGGAGTGGGAGGTTGCCAGGGACCCTAACACACACACACACACACACACACACACACGTAGGTTATCATTTGGTACGCTTTTGTGGCGGCTTCGTTGCTATTCTTGATAATCAGCATTTTCGTTGTGTCGTCGAGTGTGGAATGAGACGATCAACTCAAAGGAGGAGCTGGGGAGTCAAATTTTCTTCTTCTTCTTGTTGTTGTTGTTCTTGATTGTTTTTGTTGTTTTTTCATTTGGCTCTTTGTTTTTGTATTGCATATGAAGAGCTCCCTCTCTCCCCCCTCCACCCCAATCTCTTTGTCAAGTTGTCCCCAGTCTGCCAGTCTGTCACTGCCTCTTACATATAAGGCTGACGGCATGGGCAAGGTGGGGCGAGTGCGCGGGGGGTGGGGGGAGGTGCACATATTATCTATTCGGTATCTACCATCGCATTTTGTATGCAAAGCACAAAATAACAAATATTTCATGGCCCGACTGAGGCTCGTAGATGATGTGCATATCTATCCAAACACACACACACACACATACACACACATACACATGCATACATATATGCATATGGTTAAACAGATACTTTTTGATATCATATAAAATTGTATATCTCAGATATTTTGTTGTGCACAATCCAATTTGGCTATGACATTTTATTTATTTCAAAAGTGAAATTGTTTTTTTTTTTTTGTTTTTTTCTTGAACAAAATTGAAACAATTTTGTTGGAGAGTTTTTGTGGAATTTAAAAATAGTTTCAAATTTCGAGACAATTTAATTGTTGAATAAATAAATTTGGAGAAAATAATTAAATTCTTTTATGGAGCACGTTTTTTTTTTTTTTTGGTCTGATTTAGTTTTGAGATTTATTAATTTTTGGCAAAAAAAATTTCTCTGCAAATAAAAAAAAGGCAATTAAAAAATTCCAAGGTTCATGAAAATATTCTTTTTTTTTTAATCCAAAAAGTTTCGAAAATAATCAAAAAGTATTTGGTTTGCTTTAAAAATTCTTGAGATGAAGAACCTCTTGAATCTGAGGATATATCCAATATCCAATAGGATCTCCTTTGTGATCCAAAACGATCTAAAATAATATGAAATATTCTTGGGAAATTTTGATTATCTGCAAAATTCCCCCAAGATAATCTATCAATTTAATTTTCTGGGATATTAAAATCTAAACATAAAAATTTATTCCTTTCTTAAGGTCCGACTTTTTCTCAGAGGTCCCCGAAATCTCCACTTTGAAATACCCAAAAGATCGAAAATAATTTGGGTTATATTTTGTATGCTTTGGGATAGCCAGAAAGTTACTCAAAGTTAAGAGCCCAGAAATTCTAACAATATTATATTCCGAGATCCTTAAACCTAGATTCCAAGGCCCCTGGAAACCAAAAAAAGATCTGAGAAAATACGGAATATGTTATGGAAGTTTTGGGTTAACTGAAAGAGAGACTTGTTAAACCCTTTCAAGGTCTGACTATATCTTAGGGGCTAGAAATATCTTCTCTTGAGTATTTTAAAGATTTGTAAAAATTCTGAATAAATCTAGCAAGATTTCTTAATAGTTTAGGAAAAAATATATATATTTTCCAGCTTACTGGAAATCAGGGGTCTTGAATAATCTCCTTGGAATTCCTTAAAGATCTGAAATAATTCAGACTATTTTTTTGTCTTAGAGTTGAGCAAAGTTCCTTTACTCCAAAGACTCCTTTACTAAGGTCTGACTGTACCTTTATCTATATCTCCCTCTCTCTCTCTCTCTCTTTCTCTCTGAAATAGTGAAAAGGAAAAATTAATTTATTTTGTTTTGTATATTTTACGCCATATGAATAAATTGCCATCATCATGGCAAAAACGAAAAAAAAAGTGTTGGTGGAATTTTAAAAATGTACAAAAAAGTCGGAAAGCAAGAAAATGCAATTCGAGGCGAGGCAAAAAGGCTGAAGTACAAAAAGAAGACGAAGAAGACGAAGAAGAAGAAGAAGAGAAGGTGTAGAAAATAAAGACCAACAATTTGTTGGACTGATAAATTTTTTTTTCTTTCTGTTTTTTCTTTCTGTAATTTTTCCATTGTTCGTTGGCATAATTCGCAGTATACAAAATGAAATGCTGCCGCCTGTTGCACAAACACACACACACACATACACACACACACACGCACACTGAAAGAATATTTTACCTGCTGATAGATCAGTGTGGAAGGGGAGGGAGGGGGCAGAGTCAGAGGAAGAGAAAGAAACGCATCGAAGGCCGTGAGCCTTGGCATGCCTGGCTGACTCTCAATTTGACCGCAAAGTAATGAGCAAACCGAGCCAACCACTTTTGGCCAAAGAGACCACAGCAATGCAGAAGATTCCAAGCATCAAAAAATGCCAAGGGGGAAAGGCGAGGGGCGGGGAGGGGGGAGTCGGCCCGAAGAGTAAAGTCAAATTCCTTTTTAAATCATTGCCATGGCAATGAAAATTGCACTCACCCACGCACACTAACACACACACACACACGTACACACACGCACACATTGATTTGATGATTGAAAAATTTATAAACTCATTGAGATTCATGAATCAGTGAAAAAGTGGCTGAGCGGGGTGAGGGGTACTTCGGGAACCTTTCAATGCCCCAGCAATTACAATTGGGCACACCAGCCAAAGCCTTCAATGAGGAAGACTCATTTCAATTCAATTTCAATCATCGACAAGCCCACACACACACACACACACGCACGCACACTCTGATAGAATGAGAGAATGAGACAAACTGAGGCACTCAATTCGAAGGCAATTGCCCAACCTTTAACCCTAGACTCCCCCCCAAAGCGAAACCTTCTCCGACTCTAATGATGATGACTCTAATTTTATTTCGATTTGATGAATTTCTTAAAGAAGAAGAAGAAGAAGAAGGAGAAGAAGAAGAAGAATAAATATGCCAGGGCATTAGCTTTGGCTTGAGATAATTTCAGCCAGCTCAGGGGTATACACATTTATAGAGCCCCTCGACTTAGGGTATGAAAAACTATATAGAATTATTTCCATCCTGATCTGATAATCTGATTTGAATTCTTTAATTCCTGAGACAATACTATATATTCCTGAAATTCTTTATAGGAACTCGGGGAACCTAGACAGACTAGTTTCTTTGATATCACCCGAAAATATATACATTTTTAGTACTGTTTATTCCCTAGATCAGGTTTATAATATATACGATTCTATACCAATAATCTTGACCTCAGAGCCCGCCTTTTGATAAAACCTGAAGACCTTATTTCTCAGATCGGAATTCTATATAATTTATCCTAAAGTTCAGACTAGTTTCTTTGATATCACCCGAATATATATATACATTTTTAGTGCTTTCTATTCCCTAGATTAGGCTTATAATATATACGATTCTATACCAATAATCTTGACCTCAGACCCCGCCTTTTGATAACACCTGAAGACCTTATTTATAAGATCGTAGTTCTATATAATTTATTCTAAAGTTCAGACTAGTTTCTTTGATGTCACCCGAATATATATACATATATATTTTTAGTACTTTCTATTCCCTAGATCAGGCTTATGATATACCAATAATCTTGACCTCAGACCCCGCCTTTTGATAAAACCTGAAGACCTTATTTATAAGATCGGAATTCTATATAATTTATTCATAAGTTCAGACTAGTTTCTTTGATATCACCCTTACTTTCTATTCCCTAGATCAGGTCTATAATATACCAATAATCTTGAACTCAGACCCCGCCTTTTGATAACACCTGATGACCTTATTTATAAGATCGTAGTTCTATATAATTTATTCTAAAGTTCAGACTAGTTTCTTTGATATCACCCTTACTTTCTATTCCCTAGATCAGGTTTATGATATACTAATAATCTAGAAATCCGACCCCAGATAACACCTGAAGGCCTTATTTCTCAGATCGGAATTCTATATAATTGATTTGCTTGAAATTCTAAAAAAATCTTCAGTTCAGTTTTGCAATTTCTTTTCCAACTGAGTATATGATTTTTGAGGATTTTATGAGTCCTCGAAAACGTTGAGTCTCAAGATTAGATTTATTTGGTCACAAGTCTAAGATTCTTGAGACTTTCATAATGCCACTGGAAAGTTCTGAAAATAAATTTAGATTGCATAACCACTGAATATATTTTTATAATTCCTCAAATCAGGTTTGGATAACTTAAAAGTCTTTAATGTGTTGGAAATTCTAAGAAACCTGAGATCACTAATCCTAGCCTTGATATCACCTGAATAAAGCCTGAATAATTCTGGAGAGAAAATTAAACTTGGACTCTGACTCATAACACCCGAATAAATCACCTTTGATCAGAACTATAATCAAGTTCCTGAACAATTCACCCCCCCAAGTTTCGATTTGAATCTTCTGTGGAAATTGAAATAATTATGAACCCAGCAAAGGTTAAAGCAGTTGATGAAATATCTGAAATGCAAGTGGAGACTTAAGCCGCACAATTTTGTGCAATATTCCAAGGGAAAGAAAGACCAAAAGCGTGGAAGAAGGAGAGGAGCGAAGAGTGGGAACAAAATTCTTTGAATTTTCGAAAATACCAAACCACCACCCCCAAACCTTGCCCCACCTTCTCTCTCATCGTCTCCTTTGACATTGGCTTGGTGTCTTTATATTTGAGTTTTGTGTTTGCTCGGCTTTTAATTACTTCTCAGGAAATTTTCAGAGCTCTCTCATTGCCCCCCTCGACACACAACCTTTCAGTCTTTGGATGACTCGTTTAAATGGGTCTTTTTTTTATTTTTTTTGTAGCGTTTCTGTTTTTGAGCAATTGCAATGTAAATAATTTTACCATATGCAGCGTGACTCACTCGAAATAATAACCAAAATGACAAGTAGAACAAAACAATGGACTTCCGCCAGTCAGAGGCAGGGCAAACAATCCTCTTCCGGTTCGAGTTTTGGGGCGTGGCTGGTCTTTGGGCTGGCAGGTGTACAGCACGCTTTATGGGGTTAATACAATCCGGCCTAGAATGCAACAAGTGACCAGGCCAATTGACAAAAAAAAACCCAAGGGGAGAGAAAGAGCCACAGGTGTAGATGTGTCCGTGTGTGTGTGTGCACTCATTGCCAACTGATTAAACAGTTGTTTTCGAGCAGCTCTCTCAACCATGAAGCACCATCAACATGTCTCCTCCCCCCCTCCTCCACCTCATCTTCTCCTACTCAGAGCCACAGCCTCAGGCAAGTGGCCAAGTGTGCCACATGTGTGTGTGTGTGTCAGTCGGCCTTATCAGTGGTGGGCTCAATCACCTGTGCCAGGCCAACGGAGCTAAAAAAAAAAAAATTTAGTTTGACCAAACTCTTGACCACAAAACAATTAACAAAGACAAGAGAGACCCAGCGAGTTTTTGACCCAATCGAATTGTATGAATCTTGTCCCTTTTGGCTTTGTCTCTTGGCTGCTGCTGCTCTTTATATAATTTCTGGTTCTATACAATTATGAATGTGTCATTGTCAGAGCTGAAAAGAGTTGAGTCCTGAGTCTTTTTGCTCATTTCAATTGTTGTGCTTTTTCAAATCTTCTTCGGGCCCGGCCTCTTTGGGTTCTTAGGAGTTATCCAATGCATTGGCTCATCGCTCAGTGAAATGACATTCGCCTACGCCTGTCATGGCCAATAGCATTTTAATTCGTTTAGAGTTTTCACAATTTTCTTCCGCTCCTTTGGCAAATACAATTGTCTTGCGCCTGCTTTCCTTTTCTTATATCAGCTCTGACCCGGCTGACTTAGCTAGTCGGCTTTGGCCTGAATTGACTGCCATTCGGTTAGGGGCAACCCAATTCGCTCAGCGCCTCTCCAATTAGCCCAGTCAGGGCTTAGGCAACCTTGGCAATCTTGGCCGGGGTCTGGGGGCTGGCTATGGCTCTTTTATCTGCTGAACCTTTAAGCCCAATAAGCGAGCAAATTAAGATGAAAATTGCAGTCTCCCTCTTATCCCTCCCTCCCTCTCTCACTGAGCTAGCAAAGTTTGTGGAAAGTTCCTTTTACTTTTGTTCTCACCTTCGCCAAGTCAAGGATATGCCACGCTTTTGGCTCAGCCTTTTGGCGTGTGTGTGCCCTGACTAAGTAATCATCCTGTATATATATCCTGATCCAAAAGAAAAGAAGAAGAAAAAGAAGAAGAGGTAAAAATTTAAGAACTGAAAATGTGGATTATTAGATTAAATTAGCTTGGCTGATCTAAAAGTTTGCCAGCTGACTGAAGCCCCCCCTTTCAGTCTCAAGAAAACTAAGAAAAGTACGGAATCTATTAAAAGATTTCCTTAAGAGAGAGACAAACCCAAGAAGCCAAAGACTGAGAAAAGAGTTGGGCTCAGCTTTTTAGGGGCAAGCCAAAGTTTTGTTGGAGAAAAAGTTAATGGAAAACTTAAAGTCAGGAAAATAAATACCAGACCAGATATAGATATAGATATAGATATAGATATAGATATAGATATAGATATAGATATAGATATAGATATAGATATAGATATAGATATAGATATAGATATAGATATAGATATAGATATAGATATAGATATAGATATAGATATAGATATAGATATAGATATAGATATAGATATAGATATAGATATAGATATAGATATAGATATAGATATAGATATAGATATAGATATAGATATAGATATAGATATAGATATAGCTATATGACCATCTTGGGTCTTGATATATGTAGCTCTGACTTGATTGATCGATCGACACTCTGATGTACCAAGTTTCTGATAGATCGAACTACTATATCTTAAAGCTGTCACAGCATCAGCTATGGAAATAATCTCGAAATAAACCAAGCAAATTATATACTACATAGATCGTGTTTGATATGGATCAATTTGCTTGGGGTAACCTTCAAAGTTTATTAACCAATTAAAATCTATATTCATCCTAAATATATATAGATACCTATATATATACTGAGTTTTATTCAGATAGGACTTAAGGAGGTTCTGGGGATAACTTCAACAAGGCTTGGGACTCTGTCTTTGGTATAAAGAGAGTTGTTTCATCTGGCCCAGGCTCTCGACATGCTTGGGACTGTACCCTTCAAAGTATAAAGAGATATGTTTCATCTGGCTCAGTCAGCTATGGCAAAAAGCTCTCGACAAGCTTGGGACTGTACCTTTCAAAGTATAAAGAGAGTTGTTTCATGGCATAAAGCTCTTGTTCAAGCCCGCATCGGTTCTTGGAATATCTTCGACAGGGACGACTCGAACCCCTTTCAAATTAGATTGAACCAAAATTATATCTTCCCTTCAAAAAAAAAAAAAAAGAAGAGCAATCCTTGGTCTCTGCGGTGTGTGAACATTTTGATTGTCAGCTGCTTTCTTGTTTTGAAGCTTAAAAAAAAAGGAATATCAATAGACTTAAGCCAAAGCCACACCGGTTTTGGTTTGGTTTGGTTTGCTTTGGTTTCAATGCCAGCGCAAAAGTTCCGTAAGGAAATATCGTCTTCGAATAAAGAAAGCATTGAAAAAAAATATAAAGAAAAGAAAAGAAAGAAGAAGAAATTCTAAAGATATTGGCAAAGTTTGTTTCCGGGAAAGGCGGTCGGAGGTGCCACACTTGTTAAGGTGAAATTCACCTAGCTAGATTTGTGTTTCCCCCCACCCAATCCAATGGGGGGCTCTCATGGCTGTACTTGTTGTTGTTGTTGTTGTTGTTAGCTGTGGTGATGGTGGTGGTGAGGATGTTGGTGGTGTTTGTTGTTGGTCTGGCATCGTTGTGCACTTGACAGCACCTGTCAATGAAGCATGAAAACGCTGTGAAATATTTCAAGGATTTCCATGCACGCCTCCTTCCAACTCCTCCCCAGCCCCTCGGACTGGCCTGGTCTGGTCTGGTCTGGCCTGGTCGTGGCCTGTCCTGGCCTCTGTTTCCCCTTTCACTTGCACTCTTTATTTTTTAATTCAGCAGCTCCGTTTTCTTGGTAGTCTCGCTCGGATGTGCTGTTAGCTGTTTTTGCCAAAGTCCCCAATGGAGCTTCTAACTGCGTATGAGTCTATCTGTCTCTCTGTCTCTGTGTGTGTCAGTCAGATTGAATGTCTCTCGACCCCCCCGCTCCTCTCTCTTTGCTTAGAATTTTAGTCATTGCGTGTTTGTGGCAGCAGCAAAGATTGCAACCAGATTGGCTGCTGGGGAATTGAGTAGCTTTTGAAAAAGGCAGTTGACAGGTTGAGCTCAACCATTTTTTTTTTTTTGAAATGTCGAGACATGCAATTCGAAATAATGACAACAAATCCTCTTAATTAGAATCAAAAAATAATTTTTATTTATTTATTTCATATATATTTTCAAATTTTTAGGTCAAGGCGACGTTCGGGCTCAAGCATTGTGGTCATTGATGGTGACGATCTGAAGCCATGTCTGCCAGATGATTATATAAGTGGCCAGCATCATCAGCATTATCGTGCACACTCGACTGATATACGAGAGATTGATCAGGAAATGCTTACCATGCTGTCGGTGAATCAAGATAACGGTAAACCTAAAACCATTCACAAAAATTAAAGTTTTTTTTTTTTTTTGATTTAAAAGTTTTTCTTTTTTTAGGACCACATCGTGAGATGGCCGTGGATTGTCCAGATACATTTATAGCCCGAAATAAGACACCACCCAGATATCCGCCGCCACGTCCACCCCAGGTAAGCCCTAAGAACCTAGGCCGAACCCAGCCTAAGCTAACCCCAAAATCAAAATCGAAAAAAAAAAAACTAAAAGCACACAACTAACCGAAATTCAAACTAACCCAAAAATACACCTCATTCATCCCAAAATTAAAAACACTCTTTCTCCTTCAAATCATCAATCATCCAACTCTATCATTGCACCAAAAAAAAAAAAAAAAATCAGAAATACACAAATCACACCAACAACCAAAATCCCAAGAAATGCACAACCGAAATTGAAATCACCAATAAAACTAACAATGATCATGCTAACAAATTGCTAATTGTTGCATATCATTCTTCACATGAACAACAACATCAACAACAACAACAACAACCACATGAACAACAACAACAACAACAACAACATTCATACAAATCATCAACAACAACAACAACCATCGAATTGTTAAATCCAAAAATCATTGACGATGTGGCCAAGCAAAATTTTTATAATCAAAAACAACAAAACAAATTGGAACAAATTGAAAACTTTGAAAATTATCAACAATCCGAACAACAACAACAGCAACTACAGTTGCCAACAACAACAACAACAGCAACAGCAACATTAGCACAGAATACTCAAATGGCAGAGCAGCAGACACCGAACAATAATAAATTGAACACAAATCCAAATGGCAATATAAATGTTGTCAATGCCAACACCAACAAACTAGACAACCAACAACAACAGCAACAACACCAGCAACAACAGCAACAACAATTGGAGTTTATGTGCCTGGTGGATGGTCTGTATAGGAAGGGTACGGGTTCACCCTCATCGAGTGCCTTCGATGAGGTGCTGAGCAAACAGACTCTCGTCGAATCATTTGAAACAATTGCTTATCGCCACTTGACACAGCAGCAACCCCAGCAGCAACCCCAGCAACAGCAGCAATTGCAAGTGACGGGCCAAAGCAACAACAACAACAACAATAATAATAATAATAGCAGTGTAGGAGCCACGCCCAGTCGTAGCAGTGGTAGCACCATTCAGGCCCTGGTTAGCCAGAGCAGCTCTCTAAATAGCAGCAACTCATCCATGCACACCAGCAACAGTGGCGACACCAACAGCAGCAACAGCAGCAGCAACAGCAGTAGCAGCAATCTGCCCAGTGTGGGCTCTTCGATGACGGCTATAACAACAACAACAATAACAACAAGTGGCAGTGGCAGTGGCAGTGGCTCTTTTACAGTACCCGATGACCTAAGTCTGGCGCCGCCCATTTATGAGCCACAGACAACAACAGCAACACCACCACCACCACCACCGCCACCAGCAGAGGCACCGCCAGCAACAGCAACAACAACAGGAACACCATCGCCACCACCAGGTTTGGATAATGTTGGGCATCTATTGCCACCACTGGCCAAGCATCGAGAATTGCCGGTGGATGTGCCGGATAGTTTTATTGAAATGGTCAAGACACCGCCACGTTATCCGCCGCCAGCTCATTTATCCTCGCGGGCCTCGCTGCTCTCGAATGCCTCATCCTCGGCCTCGACGGCTCAGACCACATTATCGCTCTCGCTATCGTTGGGCGGGGCCCATACGCCCCCCGTGGCCGAGGCAAAGCCACGTTCTGCCGATGAGGTACCAAAATTCGAAATTGATTTCGTACTTCCTCCTTCTACTCCTTCTCTCTATGTCTCTGTCTCTTTCTTTCCGTCTCTTACTCTCTGTAGTTGTTTGTCTTGATTTCAAACTCCTCTTTCACTCTCTGTTTCCTTTAGGCTGTAAAATATTTATCTTGGCTAAAGAGCCAAAATACAGTAGCGGACAAAAAAATCCGAACACCCAGAGAAGCATACAATTTTGGTTATATCTGTTTTCCCCTGCAACTTAGGATGCTAAATTAAATTTATTTATTATCGTGGCTTTACTAGAGTTATACCGAGGAATATAGTTGGAATATAACTTTGAACCATAATTTTTGAAATTAAAAGATACATATTCTTAGTTTCTCTTTTATAGGCTTGTGCTTGAGTTTACTAAAATAACTCTTACGAAATTCAGCTTTTTATTGTAAAATAAAGTTTTTTTCTTAGAAAAAAAATGTTTAATAAATATGAGAAAAATATTTCCGATATTTTCTAGGTCCTGCATTAATTATTATGACCGCCTTGTAGGTGGCCGGTTAAATCCTCGTCGAGTAACCACCAACCAACGAGTTCTTGAGCTTTTTCATTTTTTTCCTGCTAATTTGATTACATTCTATCTGTATTTAGTTGTTTTGAAACGATTCTTAACATTTATCCATAAAATATTTCAGTCCACAAAAGGCCACAATTTTCTCTACCTTGGAGAGCCAATAATACGGTATATTGTACCCGTATTTAAAATTTTTTTAATAAATTCAGCCACAGAAAATTCCGAGAAACTAACTTTTTTACTCATCTCACTTAAGAAGATTATCTGGCACCACAAAGCTAAAAAGAACGCTCCTACCGCGGTCGTTCAAATTCCTAGAGTTTAGCATTAATTCGCTTGATTAAAATCTTTCATATTTTACGAAAGCAAATTCCAAATTTAGTATACGATCTCTTTTAGCTTATGAACTAAATAATTATAAAAAAATATTGATTTAAATTTGCATGACGCCTCGCACTATTTATAAAGATATAATGTGCGGATATCTAGGTGTTCGGATTTTTTTGTCCGCTACTGTATATAGCAAAATCTTAGAGAAAATATTTGATTGTGGGTGTCTATTTTCTTACCAAAACTCTGAGGTCTAAGAAACTGTAAAATATTGGTGGGAAAATCCAGGGAGCCAGATGAAAAGGCACTGCCTATATGAGGGCAGAATAACCTGAAGAAATCAAGGATTTTTCTTGCTAGAAAAACTTTGATTATTCCTGAGATCCCTAACCTTCCAGGTAATCAGTAGGTTTCAGCCTGATCTTAAGTATTCTTAAGGAATTAAGGGAATTTTCCGATACCTCTGATATCATCCTAACTTGTGACTTACTTTCCAGTCTGTCATACTAACATAAAACTTCAGGGAAATCTATGAAATTTTTGTAATAGAATTTCCGAAAAGTTTTAGAAAATCTCTGAAAATAAAATTACCAAAAAGACCTGTAAAATTCTCTCAAAATTTTAAATATAATTTCTCAGAAATTCTAGTCAAAAGTTTCTGGGAGAAAATTTCGAAATTGATTAAATAGAATTTCCAACAATTTCTATTAGAAGTTCCGTTAAATTATAACAAAAACTTCCAGAAAATTTCTTGGGTTTTAATGAAATAGAATTTCCAAAAAGTCCTTGAAAATATTCAATATAAAAATTTAAAAAAAAATCCTGTAAAATCTCCGGAATTGAAAGATAAAATTTCAAAGAATCCAAGTCTACACTATTTCCGAAGAGATCTGGAAAATCACTTAAATAAAATATCCGACAAGACCCGTAAAATCAGTGAAATTTATAAATAAAATTAAAAAAAAAAACATACAAATCCAAAACTCAAGGGAAATCTCTGAAATTGTTCAGATAGAAATTCTGGAAAATTATACAAAAAAAAAAAAAATACTGAAAAGTTCTTTGAGCCTAATGAAATAGAATTTCTGAAAAGTCCTCGAGAATCTCGGGTATAAAATTTCCAATCAATCCTAGCCAAAAAGTCCTGAAAAATATCCGAAATTGATTGATGGAATTCCAAAAAAATCCAAGAACAAAATTTCCCAAAAGTCCTCGAAAAACTCCGATATAAAATTATCAAATATTCCTAGTCAAAAAGTCCTGAAAAATACCCGAAATTGACTTATGGAATTTTGAAAAAATCCAAGAACAAAATTTCCCAAAAGTCATCGAGAATCTCCGGTAAAAAATTTCCAATCAATTCTAGCTAAAAAGTCCTGGAAAATACCCGAAATTGATTTAAGGAATTTCGAAAAAATCCAAGCCCAAAAAGTTCTGTAAAATCTCTGAAATTGATTGATTAAATCGAAAAGGTCTCGAGAATCCCCGAAACAAAAAACCTAAGCAGCAAAATCTCTAAAGTTGATCAAGTTGAGTTTCCAAAAAGTCCTCGAAAATCTCCCATATAAAATTTCAAAAAGCCCCGTTAAATCTGAGGAATTCTCCAAAAACTGATTAAATCAAATTTCCCAAAAATTCTCTAAAATAAATGAAAAATAATTCCTGGAAAATTTTGTGTAAACAAATTTTTGTTTGGAGGCTAAAAATTTCTTTTCCATTGAATTAAAATAAATAAAAATAAAAAACAAGATTAAATTAATTTATTTTTGTAGTTGGAAAGTTTTGCAAAACTTTTTTGTTTCCTTTCGCCTTTCGACTTTTCCGTCTCTTCTTCTTCTACCTCTTCCACCTCTTCTTCTTCTTTCTGTTTGTATTTAATTTTAAGTTTGTTGAATTATTTTTTGTTTTTTTTTTTTTTTTTTTTTTTAGTTTGTTGCAAACACTTTTCAATTTTTTACTTTTTTCCAGCGTGTGTGCGAGTAGCCCAAAGCAGGTTTTTCATTTTTTTTATTTTATTTTATTTTTTTTTTTTTTGAGGTTATGTCGAAGCCACTTGGTTAGAACATTTTTATTAGCCCGCAAGTATGTGTGTGTGTGTGTGTGTGTGTGTGAAGTCTTTGGCATAAATCTGGTGTAATTTGCATTTCATCAGTTTTTCCGCTGGAAAAAACATGATGGAAATTTCTCACCCAGTCGTCTCATCGTATGACGACAGCCAACAAATGGAGCCCCCCATATGTGTGCGTATATATTAGGTTGTCAAATATCTCCCTTCCGCTTTTTTGCTCTTTATTCAATGCTTTATAAAAAGTGATACAGTGATCGGATTTAGTTCAAATATGCGCCGTTTTGTTCGATAATCTGTTTCCATCTAGACGGCAACTTCATAATACCTCCCTCGAAGAAGCCCCCCTCCTTATTTGCGAAGAACTCGGACAGCCACTTTTCACATGCCTCTTTTGAGTTCAACTTTACACCACCAAGGGCATTCGCCATGGACAGGAACAGGTGGTAATCACTTGGCGCTATGTCCGGGCTATATGGTGGATGCGATAAAACCTCCCATCCGAGCTCCCGTAGCTTCTGACGAGTCATCAACGAAGTGTGTGGTCTGGCGTTGTCCTGGTGGAACACTACACCCTTCCTGTTGGCCAATTCTGGACGCTTCTGGTCGATCGCCTGCTTCAAGCGGTCCAGTTGTTCGCAGTAGATGGTAGAATTAAGCGTCTGGCCATATGGGAGCAGCTCATAGTGGATGATTCCCTTCCAATCCCACCAAACACACAGCAAAACCTTCCTGGCGGTCAATCCCGGCTTGGCCACTGTTTGGGACGATTCACCGGCCTTCGACCACGACCGTTTTCGCTTGATATTGTCGTATGTGATCCATTTTTCGTCGCCAGTCACCATCCGCTTCAAGAATGGGTCGAGTTCGTTCCGTTTCAGCAGCATATCGCAGGCGTTGATTCGGTCCAGAAGGTTTTTTTGCGTCAAATCATGCGGCACCCAAACATCAAACTTTTTTTTGTATCCAGCCTTCTGCAGATGGTTTAAAATGGTTTGGTGACTAACTCCCATCTCCTGGGCGATGTCACGAGATGCCACATGCCGGTTTAACTCGATGTATTCCATGATTTGATCGGTATTTGTCGTCACAGGTCTTCCGCCGGCTGGCTTATCCATGGTGTCGTTTTCACCGGCTCTGAATCGTCGAAACCATTCCTCCGCGGTTCGAAGTGATAGAGTACCATCCCCCAAAACACCATTAATCTCACGGAACGTTTCTCTAGCGGATTTGCCTTTAACGAAGGAAAACTTTAAAATAGCGCGAATTTCGGCGTTAGTGAACTCCATGTTTACACGTCTATAACTGTTGAACGAAATATTCAAACTAACCATGCGTAGCGACGTTTTGTAGGTTATGTCAAGACCTTTCAAATTATGTATAGTGTTGCCAGATACGAGCTCTGTAGCGCTTTGTACATAGCCGCGAAATTCAAAAGACAAAAAGGCGGAAGGGAGATATTTGACAACCTAATATATGCATGTATATGTGCATGTGTGTGTGTGTGTTTAGAAACTGGCAAACATTTATCGCTGCAATTTCCGTTTTATAATTTTTTTTTTTATGTGTTTTTTTTTTTTGCTGTAATTATAAATTTTTGCCTTTGACTTCCTTTGATTTCTTCCTTCCTCCCAGGTGAGAAAGAGAGAGCAGAAATGTCTGTGAACTTTCAGTTGGTCAATTTCGAATGGAAACCAACGAAGCATTCAAAAAAATAAAAAAATATGCATAAATTCATTTTTAAATAAATAAATAAATATTTATTTATTTATGTTTTCATTTTCTCTTTTGTTGTTTTTAATCTTTATTTACATTTTAATTTGCCATATGCAAATGACATTTGCGAAAAAGAGTCCTTTTGACCTCGACGACCGCAAAAAACTTCATAGTCGCATTAAAATGGTTTAAAGTCTTTTATTCCCTCATAAGCCCTGCCAATCAAATTTACACTCACACACACACACACACATACACATACAAAGTGCGACATACCCAGTCACTTAAACCATTCACACACACACAGACAGACACACACAAATACAATTTCCATTTGCGAATTGATAGAGTGAAGAATTGCAAAGCCGTCGGCAGTGAACGGAAAAGAAGAAAGGAAAGAAAAAAAAAAGGAAAAGCGGAAAAAAAACACACACATTTTTTTTCTCTCATTTCATGCAGTTTATCCATTCACACACACACACACACACACACACATACACACATGCTTTTTTTGTTAACCTCAAACCGATATCGGCTGGCAGTATCGATGTCAGCAATCGCACAGTAGGTGGCAGTAAGTGGGCGGGGCTGTAGGGGGCTGAAATGGGGAATAATAAAAACGAGTCGAGTTCTCTGAAAAATACGCGTAATTTGTATGAAATCACTTCCAATTGATGTAACAAATGATAAGCCCAGCACATGGTCCAAAAAAAAAAATACTTCTATTTTTTTTTTTGCTTTTTTTGGATTGGTTTGTTTATATGAAAAGGATTAGCGAGGGGTTTAAGCAGAGCATAGACTTAGCTAGTCTCATGCGGAGCGATTTCCAGTTTTGAGTATTAAAAGGAACTTGAAAGAGTTATCGGATTCCTCGAGGGTTTCGGTTCGAAACATGTGAAAAAATCCAGGGAATTTTCTTTAGAAAATCGGGCCTAAATTTGAGGTTCCTGAAGCTAGCTTGGACTCAGCAATAAAGTCGAGATATATTTCTAAACGGAACTATATATTTTGGGCTTAAGTTGAAAAGGATTAGCTAGGAGGGTGGGGAGGGGACTTAGCTAGTCTCAAGTGAAGCGATTTCCAGTTTTGAGTATTAAAAGAGTTTCCAAAGGGACTTGAAAGAGTTGTTCGATTCCTCTGGGGTTTTGGTTTTGAAGCCTGTGAGAAAATCCTGGGAATTTTCTTTAGGAAATCGGGCCTAAATTTGGGGTTCCTGAAGTTAGCTTGGACTCGGCAAGAAAGTCGAGATATATTTCTGATTTTACTCTCAAACCTTCAGAATTCTTAGACGATTTAGCACCTGGATAATATACCCAAGTTCTTGGGAGTTATGAGATCTGGGAGACTATGATGGGCATTCTAGACTATTTCCCATTTTGGTAGAATATTTTGTAAGCTCTTTTCAAAGGTACCCTCAACAGAGTCTCAAATCTTTCTCTCAGAGACTATCTCTGCTCTGGAGGTGTGTGGAGGTGGCATTAATTTTCAGAAGAATATTTTGAGAGACCTTTTTCGGGAGTATATTTATTTAGGGTTATAATGAGTGTAAATTTTCTGTGTGCTTTTCAGGGAAATAATTTATGGCAACCCTTTTGGTTGTCCGATTTCTAGGGTATATTTTGGGGATCTATTTTCCGTGGGTCTTTTTTCAGGACTACAAGAGCCTCCAGGAGTCTTTGTGGGGAGAAATTTGTGGAGTAATCTTGGTAGATATTTTCTGAAAAATATTTCCTGAAACTATTTCAACAATATTCTCTGGCTTTCGTAGCCCCCCAGAATTTTGAGTAATATTTCCAGGCTCTCATCTCAGTAGCCTTCAAGTGTTAATAGGAAAAGATTCCAGGTGAAAATAATTTATTTTCAAGTATTTCCTGTTTCCAGTGAAAACTTGGTTTCGTTTGTCAAGAAACCTTTTTCTTTTGTCTGCCAAAACAATGCGAATATTTCGAGTCATTTTTCTCTTACGGGGAAGCGGTTTTTTTTTATCGAATTGAAGTCACATTGATAAATGGAGGGAAGTCCCTGGCCCTGTCCAAGTTAGTTGAAATATTCAGAGAACCTAAAGGGTTGTTGGGTCAAAGACCTGGCGGGTTTTGGCCAGGACAAGTTGGCCGGCTGTCTTGGCAATTTGGTAAACTTCTTGCTTGATTTATCTTTAGGCCGGGTCGGAGCGGCCCAGACGGACAGGTGTATTCGTCAAGGGTTGAATTGAAGGGGTGGAATTGTGGAAGCATGCATCATGCCTGACTGACCAGTTGGTTGGCTTGATCAAGTCTACATTTTTTGCCCATTGTCAAGGCAACGGGGTAACAAGTGGGCGGGGAGGGGTGAGAGTATAACATTTTTTTTTTCTTCCCCCATCTACCATCGGTTGTGGCCAATCATCAAAATCCACCGAATAACTTGGTTACTCACACACACACACACACAAACACACACAACACACAGCAACACACACAAATAAATTGGAAATATTTTTCAAATTTTTAATTAAAAATTTTTGCTGATAAAAAAAAAAAATCTGCTCTCTCATTTTTTGCCATTTTGCTTAGCTGAATGGAAATGCAAAGCCCGTACCGCCGCCCCGTGATCATTTGCGGATTGAAAAAGATGGCCGCCTAATCAACTGCTCCCCGGCCCCTCAACTGCCTGACCGACATCGCCTTGGACTGGGCAATGGCAGCGGTGGCACCACCTCGACGGTGCCTCACCAGCAGATAGCCCAGATTGTGGAGCCCACCCTGGAGCAGCTGGACAGCATTAAAAAGTATCAGGTAAGTTCAATAAGTGTAACGGCAAATTGAATTAATTTAAAGGCCGCGCCTATGGCTTAGGCAATGAAATATTCCCCAGTGACTCTCAAACTGTTTCGAGCCACACAAATATTTTCTATGCAAATATTCAAAGCGTGCTGGTCGAAACGTGTCACTCGTCTAGCCGCCCCCTTGATCCCTACCCTCTGTTGGCCTTTTGCAGTTGCTCTAAGACCTTAAACTATTACCAAGTTTCTCTGGGCAAAGAATAAAAAGAATAAAAAGAATGAAAAGAAGAAGAAGAAGAAGAAGAAGGAGGAGAAAAAAGTTACTCAAAAACTTTTGTGTGTGCACTTTGAACAACAAAAGAACAAAGTGTGTAAAAAGAAGAAGAAGAAGACTCAAAAGAGGTCTGTGGGAGTGTTGCATGGGTCTGGCACCGCTGCAAAGTTGCTTAATGAAATGATTAATTATGCAACTTTTAATCTAATAGTCCGCTTTGGCAGAGCCCCTTTCTCTCCACCCCCTCCTCAGAAGCAGCTGTCTCGCTTTAAAATCAAATAAACAATTTCTCTTAAGACTAATTAAGAAAACCCCGTCAAAATTTTGTACAAATCAGGCAAATATTTCCCTAACAAGCTTTAAATACTCTTGATAAGTTAATTTCTTATCGCTTTTACCAAATAAACTAGCAGTTTTTTTTTCCCAAATTATTCAAGGGTTAATTTATACAGTTTTAGAGTCACTAGATTGGCCACTGCTCGAATTTGCTGCTCTCCTCTGCCTTTTAGGCACGCAAATTAGTTAGGCATTTCTGCACTTGCTTAAATGGGCTGTGTGTGTTCACCTCTCCATATGTGTGGGTGTCTGTCAGGTACAAAACACTCGCTCACTCACTCACTCCGCTCACACTCAGTCGGAGAGCCAGTCTAGTACAAATGAGAAATTTGCCAAAGGCCGCAGCAGCGACGCCGGCAGCAACACTTTTGTGCTTTGCAAAGCGACGCCGGCGACGGCCAGGCGACGTTGTTATTGCTTTATCCGAGGTACTTGTTAACGGGTCTCTCACACACACACACACACAGACACAGTCACACATGCATATGCAAACGCATGACGACTGGGCCGACCTGTCTGTGTGTGTGTATTTTTTTTGCCGGTGTTGTCGCCGCTCATTTGTTATGATTTTTGAGTTTGGTTTTTTAGTTGTTTTTCTACGCGTTGTGCGATCGCTCGGGGCTTTGCTGCTCGCTTCGAACTTGGACAAGGGGAAACGGCACGGAGTGTACTCAAGTGAAAACGGAGTGTACGGCAAAGTGCAAGGATTTTTTTTTTGTTTTTTTTTTTTAGGGAATCAAAAAAAAAAAAAATCGATCGACCGCCTTGCTTCCTCTTCTGTTCGATAATTTTCAAAGTTTTTCATTTAAAACGCGTGTGTGTATTTTTTTTTTTGTATTTGTGTATGTGATTATTGTTTTATTATTTTTTTTTTTTGTTGATAAAAAAAAAAAACACACACACACACACACAAATGATTTCCGTGCATTTTGGACGTGCCCAGTTAAATATTTGTTGTTTTTTTTCGAGAATTCTTTTTTTTTTAATTAGTTTTCAATTCAGAGCTTTGTCTGGGGTCACGATTCTCAAATATTGAATAGTTCCCCCCCCCCCATTTGGGGCTCAACCCTCTCCTCGGCCCAAACACTGTTGGCCGAGTCGGGCCATGGGCAAAGGCCAATATGAATTTTCCTGCTCACGTAGCTTTTTCTTTTTTTTTTTTTTTGATATTAACAGTAATTGCAACAACAACAACAACAACAACAACAAAAGCCGCAGAATAATGAAATGCGTATTTCTTTGTCATTTCGACCAACTCGGCTGACTCACAAAATGGTAGAACTTTTTTTCTTCTTCTTCTTCGGTTTGTTGTGGTTTCCATATATTTTTTTTTTTTTTTTTTTGGCTTTTGCATTTTGCATAATGGTTAAAATTATAAAAGTAAACAAGTTAAAGTCAAACTGTTTGGACAGTTTGGGATTTTCTGTAAACGTCAACAAAATTCGGAAAAGGGGGGAAGCAAAAAACAAAACCAAAAAAAAACTAACTGCCAACAGCAGCAAGAAGAAGAGGAAGAGCAACAAAAAACACATCCCCGAAAAAAAAATAACAAACTGACAACAAAATCCACAACGCAGTCTTCCACACTTCTTCTTCTTCTTCTTCATATTTTTGGTCGGGGCGTATTGCAAATTCTTGGCTTAAATGTTTTTGGCATCAAAGTCAGCTCCGAGCCGAAAATTCAAATAAATAAAAGTATAAATTTCCAAAAATAAACAAAGCCAAAACAATAAAAAAAATCTGAGAATAAATTGAGACGAAAAATTAAATACCAAGAAAATTTTGAAAAAATAAAATTATATAAAATTAATAATTTCAATCATTTTCATTATCACAAATTAAATTAAAAAATCTATTTGATTTTATCAAAAAAAAAAAAAATTAATAAAAAAAAATTTAGTAAAAAAAATTTAGTAAAAAAAATTAAAAAAAAAAAATTTAGTAAAAAAAAATTTTTTTTAAATAAAAAAAAATACAAATTAATATACAAAATTGATTATTAATTAAAAAATTATCAAAAATTAATCATTAAAAAAAAAAATTGCATTAGAAAAAAAAATAAGCAAAAATTAAAAATAAATTGACTGATAAATAAGTAACAAAAAAAAAAAAAATAATAATAAATCATAAGAAAATCTAAAAAATTAAAAAATAATATAAATTAAAATATCATTAAAAATCAAATAAAAAAAATTTAATAAAAATATATAAAAAAAAATAATATAAGAAGTAAATCATAAAAATCATACAAAAAAATTGCATTCATAAAACAAAATAAAAAAAAAATAAATAAATAAAAAATAATATAAATTAAAATATCATAAAAAATCAAATAAAAAAAATGTAATAAAAATTTATAAAAAAAAAATAATAAAAATCATAAAAAAAAACAAAAAAAAAGTAAAAATTAAAATATCATAAAAAATAAAATATATAAAAAAATTGAAGAAAAATGTATTATAAAAAAAAAAATAATAAAAGAAGTAAATCATAAAAAATACATATAAAAAAAAAATTATAAATAAAAAATATCATACAAAAATAAAAAAATATAAAAATTAATATAAAAAAAATTTAATTTATTAAAAAAAAAACAATAAAAAAAACCATTAAAATATAAAAATAAATTGTATAAATAAAAAAATCATAAAAAATAAAAAATATAATTAATTAGAAAATAGTCAATAAAAAAATTAAAATATAAAAATAAAATGTATAAATAAAAAATTCTTAAAAAATAACTAAGCTAAAAAAGAAATTTATTAAATAATAATAAATCATAAAAAAATTAAAAAAAAAAAATAAAAATTAAATCAATAATTTTTTCTTAAAAATTAAAAAAAAAACTATAATAAAAAAAATAATAATAATTTTAACATAAAAAAATAAAAATAAAAAAAATAATCAGCTCAACCAGGAAAGTAATTCCCAAAAAGAGTTTCTGCCTCAAACGAAAGAAGAAGAAGAATAAAAACAAAAATGTTTTATTTTTCCGATTTAAATTTTTTTTGTCGGTTTTCATATTTGGTTTGCTTTGTCGTTGTTGTTGTTGTTGGAGATTTGCATGAGTGGTCTGTGTGTTTGTTTCACTCGCCGCTTGAATGAAAACTTCTTGGTGCATTTCACCCCCTCCCCTCCCCCTCACTTTTGGTGTAGAGTTGCTGGCGTTTTTGTTGACTGAAAAAAAAGAAAAACAAAAATGAAATAAAATATATTTTTGCATATTTATTTATTTCGGCCACACCTGTGAAACAGAAGGCACAACAAAAAACAACAACAACAACAAATTTTATTTATTTTTTTTTTTTTTGTCAATTCAATTGGCTTTGTTGTTGTTGTTGTTGCAGCTGTTTTTTTTTTGGGCGTCCACTTTCGCTTTTGCATTGAAACAGAGCAAAAGGCTTGTTGTTTTTTCCTATTCTTCTTCTTCTTCCTCCACGTTTTCCACCCAGTTTTATTTATCGTTAAAAATAAAATAAAGACCCTTTAAAAGCAACAACAACAACAACAACAACAAAAGTAAGAAGAGGAAGAGTGGCAACGGTGAGAGCCAAGTTGGCCCGCCTGTTATGGCCTTAAATGCGCATTAACATTGCATTTTCGAATGCCTCAACGGAATTTCTCATTAAAATTTATATACCACACACACACACACAGATACATATATACAGATATATACAAACACATGGCAAGTCGAAAACATTATCGTATTCAAATTTATGCGCTGCATTTGCCGAACAAGCTCTTTTTGTGCCCAGTGAAAACCCCCCAACCGACCACCCCCCCTGGGAGAGGAGAGCCAAGGGAGCCTTGAGGGGTAAGGGTAGCCCCAAGCCATTTGCATAGCTGCCTGACTAAGCTTTTGTGTCGCAACTGTACCAACACCGCCGCCAACACCACCACAAGTCAGCTGAAGCTGGCTAAATTCGGTCAGACTGTCACTGTGTGTGTGTGTGTGTGTGTGTCTGTGTGTGTGATTCAATGCAATTAATTTTAAATCTTCAACAACAACAATAACAACAACAAAAACTTATAGTGGCAAGCAGAGACCCAACCAATATGGTCGTATCCAAGTTGCAAATCACCCTGCAAAATAATTCTAATGTGGCCGCTGAGCCTGAGCTGCCGGCCACATCGGTTCAACCCAAGCCAGAGACAAAGCTGGCTAACATATACAATAATAACAACAATAACAACATTTCTGCCCTACCAAATAACAACAACAACAATGAGAACAACAACAACAACAATGAAAACCCCAGCCAAGTCAATGCAAGCAGTGGCGACTTGGTGCTTCCCTCGGTCTATGAAAAAGAAAATGACAAACAAAGTGCCAATATAGATAATAATTTAAATATATTCAATAAATATTACAACAATCCGAACGCGACGTCGCCGACGACGCCGTCGCCTCCCTCCGTCCATGTTGCTGGTGCCGAAAGCCAGGCTGATCCGCTGGGCAATACGCCCATTCGAAATTCCTCCCTGCGTCGCGGCAACAAAATTCAACGCTCTTCAACGCGTCTGCGACAACAACAGGCAAGTTTATCCAATACCAACACCACCCACCCCCTCCCTTTGGTTTTTTTTTTTTTAATTATTTAAAAATACTTTAAAGTTGCTAATTGCTGTGAGCAACTTAGCCGACTGAAAGAGAGAGGGAGAGGTGGCAGGGTGGCAAAGTTAGTTAGTTAGTTATTTAAATCGAAAAAAAAAAAACGAACGAGAATTCCAACAACAACAACACCAAACAAGTAGGCCGCCTAGGCAACTCTTTCCCCACTCTTTCGCCACTCTTTCGCCACTCTTTCCCCACTCTTTCGCCACTCTTTCCCCACTCTTTCGCCACTCTTTCCCCACTCTTTCCCTGTATGAATGCGTGTGTGCGTGTGTGTGTGTGTGCGTGTTTGGGTGTCTAGAAATTAATATATAAGAAATAACAACAACAAGAACAACAACATTAGCATAGCCATAAAATTGCCAGCCATAAAAACTTCAACAAATTTTTTGAAAAAAAAAAAAAATTAAACAAATTTTAAAAATAAAAAAAAAACACAACTCGATGTTAATATATTTTTAATTTTATTTCGGCTTGTTTTTACCCTGAAATAAAATTAAAGCCAAGCAGGGCTTATGACTTTTCGAGGAGGCATGAACAAATTGCTTGAAATAGCTGGAAAATTATGAAAGGGAGAGAAATAGCGAGAGAATTAAAAATAAAAAAAATATATATAAATAAAATAAAATAAAATCGATAAAAACGAAATAAATTTGTTTCAATTTTAATTAAAAAAAAAATAAGTAATAAAAATCCATTTTAATAAAATTCCAAATGAAAGATTTTGATCAAAAAAATTAAATAAAAAATATATCAAGATTCTTTTAGAACAAAAATAAAATATAATTTATAATTAGAGAATTATGAGAAATTCCTAAAAATTGTCTTAAATCTAAAAAAAAAAAATTAACACAAAATTAAGAATAAATTTATAATCAAAGAAATTTTTGAAAGAAAAAAAAACATTTCACTTATTCACCAAAATGAAGTCAGATTGATCTCTAAATAAATATAAAAATAAAACAAAACTTAATCAAATCAAGATATGAAAAAAATATATATAAAGTAATAAATAAATTAAAAAAAAAAATTGATTTATGAAAATTTAATAAAAACATTTTAAATAAAAAAAAATAAAAAATAAACACAAAAGTAAATAAAAAAGTTTGAGATAAAAAAAATTTCAAGACCTATTTAGGTAAGTTTAAATATAAAAAAAATATTAAAAATACATTTTTCTTTTAAGAATTAAATAAAAAAAAATCAATTGAAGAAGTTTAGCCAAAAAATAATAAATAAAAAATAAGAAGAAAATTAATAAAAAGAAAATCAATGAAAAAAAATTAACAAAAAAAAAAAAACAATCAACAAAAAAAATATTTAAAAAAAAAATTGCTACTTTATTATTTTTTTTTTTAATATAAAAAAAGGTAGAAAAAAATAAAATTAATAAAATATCAAAAATTAAACGAAAAAAAAATATATCAAAAATTAGCTTGAAAAAAAAATAAATGCAAAAAACATCCAAAATTAACTTGAAAAAAAAGAACAAATGTAATTATTTCTTTTTTTTTACTTTAATTTTTGATATTTTTTTTTTAACCTTTGCCAATTCTTTGGTTTGATCAGTTTTTTTTTTTTTTTTTTTTTTTTTGAGAGAGGAAAGTTTTTTCTATTTAAAGAAAACTCGAAAGTGTTCACCACTTCAGCTTCACTTCGAATAAATCGCCTATTGAGCATTCCAGTTCCGGTTCCGGTTCCACTTTGGCTGAGCGAAAGAACAAAAGAGGGAAGAGTATGGAAAAGTTGTTACCGTTTAGCGGCAACTGAGTCAAAGTGCGAACTTGTTTTTGTTGTTGTTGTTGTTGTAATAAATATTACGCGCATTTCATTTACAATAAAAAAAAATGAAAAATACTTATATGAGCTTATTTGCTGCTGCTGCGACTGCCGATGATGTCATCGTTTTTCGACGTCGGCAGTAAGAATGCCGCTGCCCTCACCGCTGCCTCCTCACCGCTGCCTCCGTCTCTGCCGCCGCCACCAACACACTCAATTGCGCAAGTGGTTTGTTTGGCTTTTAAGCAATTCGACTGGTTTCGACTTCGACTTTTTTATTGTTGCTGTCGTTGTTGTTGTTGTTGTTGTTGTTTTTATCGGCCTGTGGGCCGTCGTTGACAATAGGCCGGTGGGTGCTGTTGGGCTCGCTTTTCGCTAATGATTGATGGCATTTCATACACCTTGAATACCGACACGCCTACCCCGCCCTGCCCCGCTCTGCCCTGCCGTGTCCAAGTCAAATAGAATTGTAAATTTTCTTGTTCTTTTTTGATTGTTCTGATCTGTCAAATGAGCAATACAAATTGATCTTTCCGGGTGGCTTGACATAAACCAATCCGAATTAACTAGAATCGCTTTTGTTTTTTGTTTTTAACTTGTTTTTTTTTTCTCACCAAAAGTGAGTCGTCTGCTCCTGCCGCCTCGGTTCCCAGCAATTTTTTATAGTCTTTTTTGCTTCCTCTTCTTATCTCGCTTGGTCTGTTTTGTTAGTTTTTCTTCTTCTTCTTGTTTGCATATTTTGTTTCTGGTATTTTTTATTCTAATTATTTCTTTTTGTGTTGCTTTTTTTTTTGAATTTTTTTATCCGCGTTATGCAAGTTTCTGTCACAAAACTTTTGGTTTGTTATTCAATTATTTTTTATTCAAACTATAACGGTATATATATGTGTGTGTGTGTTCGTGCGTGGCCTACAAAAAAGCAGAACTGCAGACGGTTTGGTGCCCAGCAGTTTGGCAGTCATTGAATGCTTTTCGGCCTACTTGTGGTTTTGTGCTTATTTGTTATTGTTGTTGTTGTGTTTTTTTTTTACATATTTTTGTGCCCTCAGTTGGTAGAATTATTGGGCGGAAAGTGCTTTTAGGGGGAAGTTTTTGCTTAATTTTAAATGGCTGGTATTTCAAAGTTTGACAGTCACTGGCTTGAAAGCGTTTTCAGTGTGATGTTTTTCTCAGATTTTATTGTTGTTATTTTTGTCCATGTTCAGTTAAGCCCAAGCCAGGTGCCTTGCAGCTTAAAAACAATTGGACCAAGTATTTTTTGTCCCTCCTTATTTTTTCAGTTTAGCGTAAGCTAGGTTTCATACAGTTTGACAGCCGCTGAGCTGAAAGTGTTCTCACGGAAATGTTTTATTGTTTATTGAAAAATTGTTTTTATTACAATAATAATATTTTTGTCCAAGCAACAGTTCTCTACGGTTTGACAGTCATTGCTTTCGAAGTTTTTTTCAGACAAACTTTCTGTTGCTTATTATTTTATTGTTAAAGCTATACAGTTTGACGGTGACTGACTTGAGAGTGCTTTCAGGGAAATTTTGTTGTTATTGTTGTTGCTTAATTTGTGTTGCTGTTTTTTTTGCACATGCTCCGATTAGCCCGCACAGGTTGTGCCACAGTTTGTGAGCCACTGAGCTTAGTGCATTTTTAGTCAAACTTGTTGTTCTCGTTGACTTGTTAAGCATTTTTTCTTCGTTTTCTTTTATTGTTGTTGTCGTTGTTGTTATTGTTGGTGTCTTTTATTTTATTTGCCCACGCTTATTGGACTTGGCAAATTTTTGCAGTCAAACACTTGACGGGCTTCCAAAACTGTCACCGCTGGCAACTTGTCCTCGCTTGTAGTTCCCACTTGCAGTTGTCATCAGTTGGTCTTGTCATTCTTGTTCTGCTTCTTCTTCTTCTTATTATTATTATTATTATTCTTATTCTTTTTGTGCTTTTGCTGTTGCCATTGCTTCTTCTTCTTTTTATTTTTGTTGTTGTTATTGCTTTTATTGCGTTTTTTTTTTGCGCCCACCACAATTTTCGTCCCCACAATTTCGCCCACTCTCTGCCTGAGCTCTCTCGCTCTCTCGCTCTCTCTCTGTGTCATTCTCTGCGTTCTTCTTCTAGCTTACTTTTTGTTAAGCTGCATTGTTCGACTTGTCAGGGTATAAGTGCGCGCGTGTGTGTGTGAGTGTGTGTGCGTGAGTCTGGCTGTCTTATCTTTTCGGTGAGACCATAAGCAGCCCTGGCATTCTTTTTTTTTTTTGCCACTGCCACTGCCTCTGCCTTTGGGTTTGCCGTTACCGTTGCCAACGCAGTTGCTTTGGTTTTGGTCTGTTTCGTCTTCGTCGTCTTCTTCTTCTTCTTCTTCCACGCCCACCTGCATTTAAGCCGAAAACCCAAAAGCAATCACCCACTTAACAAATGGAGGACGCATTGCCTGGAGCACTAATTAAATTAACACAATTGTCGTGAATGCGGATTAAGTGCGCCACTTAAAATCCGTTGGGCCGCTTGGAAGCGTAGCAATCTCATGAAACCCTTTCCACCATTTTCCACCTCTTTCACGAAACTTAAGAATCACTAATACCCCCCCACCCCACCCCGACCCAACCCGTCATGGCCTAATCAAATTCAAAAGGAATGTATGGCATTGGGAAAGTTTTGTGGCAACCGGGAAAGATTTTTAATTAAGATTCAATTTTTGTTTGCTTGCAGGAGCAACTGCGTCGCAGGCGGGAGGAAGAGGAGCGCATTGCCCAGCAGAATGAGTTCTTGCGCAACAGCTTGCGGGGCTCACGTAAGCTGAAGGCCCTGCAGGATACGTCCGGTGGGAAATCACAATTGGCCCAGCAGCAGCAGCCCACCACTCCGGGCAATGCCATGGAAATGGTCCAGCTGACCGGTGTGGAAAATGAGGCCTATATGGATGATGAGACCCTGGAGCCGGCCGATAGAATAAACGGTAAGCATGCACCCTTTTCTTCCTCTTCGACTCTCCCACTGACCTGTTCTTTTGTAGGTTATGGTGAATTGATAGCCGCCTTGACGCGGCTGCAGAGTCAACTGACCAAGAGTGGGATGAGCACACTGGCCGGACGGGTTTCGGTGGCCCACAATATACTGGCCAGCGCCAGTGTGGCCCATGTTCTGGCCGCCCGCAGTGCCGTCCTCCAGCGCCGACGTCCGCGCGTCGCCAATCCCGTGCACATGAGCGCCCTCAATCTCCAGAAGGATATTGTCGAGCTGCTCACCCAATCGAATACGGCGGCGGCCATTGAGCTGGGCAATCTGCTGACCAGTCATGAAATGGAGGGCCTGCTGCTGGCCCATGATCGTATAGCCACCCACACGGACAGCACGCCCTCGCCGACGCTGAGCGGCCAGAGCAGTCCGCCCTCCCTGTCCGCCACGGCGGCCAAGTCGGCCTCATTGCGGGGCACGGCTGTGCCGCCACCTGTGGTACCGCCTGCCCTGGCGCAACGCGGTGCCATGCCCCTGCCCCAGCATGTGACCAGCGGCAAGTTGGGTGGGGCCGTGCTGCCGCCCAGGGGTGATTCTCCACCGCCGACAAGCGCCTGCTTTGGCACCCTGAATGACCAGAACGACAACATACGGATCATCCAGATTGAGAAGTCTACGGAGCCACTGGGAGCCACGGTGCGGAATGAGGGTGAGGCCGTGGTCATTGGACGGATTGTGAGAGGCGGGGCGGCTGAGAAGTCCGGCCTGCTGCATGAGGGCGATGAGATTCTGGAGGTGAATGGCCAGGAGTTGAGGGGCAAGACGGTGAACGAGGTGTGTGCCCTGCTGGGTGCCATGCAGGGCACTCTGACCTTCCTGATTGTGCCGGCCGGCAGTCCACCGCCTGGCGGTGGCAATGGCCTGGTCGGTGTGGCTCATCGGGATACGGCCGTGTTGCATGTTAGGGCGCATTTTGATTATGATCCCGAGGATGATTTGTATATACCATGCCGGGAGCTGGGCATTAGCTTCCAGAAGGGCGATGTCTTGCATGTGATCTCTCGCGAGGATCCCAATTGGTGGCAGGCTTATCGCGAGGGCGAAGAGGACCAGACCTTAGCCGGCCTCATACCTAGTCAGTCGTTTCAGCATCAACGGGAAACCATGAAGCTGGCCATTGCCGAGGAGGCGGGTCTGGCCCGTTCCCGTGGCAAGGAGGGTGGCAGCAAGGGAGCCACTCTCCTCTGCGCCCGCAAGGGACGCAAGAAGAAAAAGAAGGCCAGTTCCGAGGCAGGGTAAGCTAAATAAAACTTTCTCCTCTTCATCCATTGAACTGACTAAATTAATCCATTTCATTTCCAGTTATCCCCTGTATGCCACCACAGCGCCGGATGAGACAGATCCCGAGGAAATTCTCACATACGAGGAGGTGGCCCTATATTACCCCCGTGCTACTCACAAAAGACCGATAGTTCTGATCGGTCCACCGAATATCGGTCGGCATGAGCTGCGTCAGCGCTTGATGGCCGACTCGGAACGCTTCTCGGCAGCCGTACCACGTAAGTCAACCTGAGGCCACCAGATTCTAAGAAAAGGGGTTTCCATATGGAGGAATATTCTGAAGAGATAATCAAGACTTGGTACCACTCCAATGTCAGCCAGAGGCTCTGAGATAAGCCTGATTCTAGAAAGACTTTAGTGCCTTAAAATATTTACCCCATTTCAGGAACAGTCTTTGACTTAGGACCCTGAGATAGGCCTGGTTCTGTATAGCACTTC
Source organism: Scaptodrosophila latifasciaeformis (assembly GCA_037075145.1). Lineage (NCBI taxonomy): Eukaryota > Metazoa > Arthropoda > Insecta > Diptera > Drosophilidae > Scaptodrosophila > Scaptodrosophila latifasciaeformis. The sequence continues at coordinate 4,033,309 of JBAMCM010000429.1, forward strand.
TTATTCCCACATTAAAGAAGTTTATTCTTGAAGAGTCCGAAGATATCAGAGAATTCTTGAGGTCTTGAAATAATTATTCCCATTTAAGAAGAGTGCCATCAGATAAGCTTTGAGCTCTGAGATAAGTCAGAAATAATAGAGAATTTCTGACTGAGACTTCTGTCTTTAGCTCCATTCAGAGAGAGTCTCATCAAGTTTATCAGATAAGCCTTAGGGCCTGAGATAAGTCTGATTCTTACACTCAAAAGAGAAGAGATAGAAAAGGAGTGCTAAGTTCGAAAGCCTAGAGACCTTGAAAGTCCCCCAGGGAATTACAGAAACAGAGTTTTAAGAAGTTGTCAGTCTTTCTGAGTTAAGACGCTTTGATGTTTCCCCTTCCGAAATCTTTGATTTGCTCTTTATGTTTTCTCATTTAAATGGTTCTTCTTTCATTTATTCAAGTTTTCTTATTGCTTGAGGAAAAGCTGAAGCCAGCAAAAATGCCAAAAAGAAAGGGTAAAACAGTCGTGGCACTTCAATCCAACCAAAGCTCTAGGCTAGCCTCCTACCCCTCCCCAAAAATAAAACAAGGCTTTGAAAATTTTTCCCTTTCCCCTTCGAAAACGGATTATAATGAATCTAAAATTGTAACTCATCTCCACAGATACTTCTCGGGCTCGTCGCGAGGGCGAAGTGCCCGGAGTGGATTATCATTTCATAACGCGTCAGGCGTTCGAAGCGGACATACTGGCGCGTCGCTTTGTCGAGCACGGCGAATACGAGAAGGCCTATTACGGTGAGTACAATAATCATAATAAACCGAATATATCGAATCCAAACAAATTGGGCATATTTCAGGCACATCACTAGAGGCCATACGAACGGTTGTTGCCAGCGGCAAGATTTGCGTACTCAATTTGCATCCGCAGAGTCTGAAATTGTTGCGGGCCTCGGACCTGAAGCCCTATGTGGTGCTGGTGGCTCCGCCCAGCCTCGACAAGCTGCGTCAAAAGAAACTACGCAACGGCGAACCCTTCAAGGTAACCAAAACCGCACCATCCCCTCCTTCCAACCAAAACTGATTTTAACAATTTTTTTTTAAATAGGAGGAAGAGCTGAAGGATATTATAGCCACGGCCCGGGATATGGAGGCACGTTGGGGTCATCTGTTTGACATGATTATCATCAACAATGATACGGAGCGTGCGTATCACCAGCTGCTGGCAGAGATTAATTCGCTCGAGCGTGAACCGCAGTGGGTGCCAGCGCAATGGGTGCATAATAACCGCGACGAGTCATAATGGTATTGAGCAGAGGCCAAAGCACACACAAAGAGACACACACACACACACGACCAACCATTCTCCCCCTTCAGCATCCAAGACCCACCCACCCTCCCCCTTAGGGCAGTTGACACTTCTGACCGCACAGTCAAAAAAAAAAAAAAATAACAAAACTATCATCGCCGGTCGAAAGGCAAAAGGAAAAACTTTGTAAATACTGCAAAACCCTCCAGTATTCTCCAGCCCGGAAAACTTCCCACCCACAGCAACTCTGTCTCTGTCTGTCAGTGTATGTCTGTGTGTGTGTGTGTGTGTGTGTCTGGTGCAGTTTGCCAGTACTTAAATAAATATATATATATTTTTTTTTTTATGTTGTTATTCCAATTAAATGTGTAATTCTTTTTTTTTTTTTTTTTGCTAAATTAAAAAACAATTTTTTTTTGTCTTAACTAAATAAAATAAGCATGGAAATTTTAAATAATAATAAAAAAAAACATATGTTAACAGAACAAAAACAATCCGCAGGCAAAAGGAAAGAAAAAAAATAGGCCAGGCAAAAAAAAAAAAAAAAAGAACTAAAAAGCATGCTGCAGTTACGTAAAATCTATTTACTTTATATAAATAAAAAAATATATATAAAAAACAAATTTCTAAACTATAGAAAAAAAATTAATGAAAAAGGAAAAATCAACAAATCAGAATGAGAAGAAAATTAAAAAAAAAAATAATAAAGAAGAAAAATTTAATAAATCAAATCAAGATATATATATATATAAATAATATATATATATATATATATATATATATATATATATATATATGAATGTATAAAATATATGCTACTTATATGTATGTAAATGGAAGCTGCCTGGTTTGGGCCGGAGTTAGTTTGAAATGGGTGGGGCAACCATTTTATAAAATTAAAACAAAAGTGAAAAATTATAAAGAAGAAGAAGATGATGAAAAGGTAAAACTAATTTAAATAGCAAGATATGTTACACAATGTTGAATACTTGAAAGATTCTAAGAAAATGAAATCTATATAAAATTAATTTTTTTTTTTTGTAGTAGTCCAAAAAAAAGAGAAAAGTAAATAAAAAAACAAAAAAAATTATAATAAAATGTGTGTGCAGTAAATTTGTTTAAGTTTTTATTTATATACGTATTACACAAAAATAAAAAACAAAAATATATATATATATATAAATTTATGAGAAAAGAAAATTAATTTGAAGAAGAGGAAGAAGAACCTAATTGAAAACAAATAAAAAAAAAAATAAAAAATTTAGTACGTTGTATGTATGTATGTGTGGTGTAACGAATTGAATAACAAAGCTAAATAAATAATATTGCCAGTAAAAAAAAACAGAAAAAAAAATAAATAAATAAATCAAATAGGCACGGTTTACAAAATGTCCAGCTGCTTGTTGTTTGAATTTATTTGGCTTCGCGCCCAGCCTTTCTTATTTTCAGCACAAGCGCGCCTAGTCGAAATGCAACTCTGTCATTTCTAGGGTGGCCAGAGCAGCGAATTACACTTGGCTCAAACGACAAAGAAGTTTATTTCGTTTTTAATGGAAATAATTCAAGAAAAACAAAATCAAGTTGATATGGGAAAATTATAAAAGCCTTTACTTTGAGTCAGAACATTTTAATCTGGCCGGGAGCCGGGCAATTACCATGGCCGTGTTACAACTCTGCCGCCCTGTTGGTGTTTTGGTTCTTGGTTAGATTTAGTTGCAGTTTGTTTTTGCTTCGGTTCGTGTGTGTTTCCGCTTGATCAGGCCAACTTTATGACCACTCTTCATTAATCTTATCAAATACACCAAACCATGAGTCGCTGTCGCTGCACAATTCATAATTGAAAATCGTTTACTTTGTTGTATTTCTGTAATACACCAACAGACCTTTCTTTCTATCCGCTGCCGCCACCGCCAACAACAACAAAAAAAAACAAATCGAACGAACAACAAAAACACCAAAAAAAAAAATGCCGTCTCTGAAAACTGTTGCTCGGCAACAGAGCCAAACACCCGCCCAGCAATTGCAAATGCAACAGCAGCGGGATGTGGAAAATGGTCTATATCCCTCAATACCGATGCAGGATATGCCCCGGCGTCCACAGACCCAGCGTCAAGATACCGTCGACATGGAGGTGATACCTCTCAATCATTCAATTTCACAACAAGAAACCGAGGAGCACCGCAAAATACGCGAAATCTTCGAAAAGGTAAACTCAATTCTAATGGCTCAAGGGAGAGCTTGCCCTTGGTGAAAGTTTGCCACTCCACGTACATGTGCATGTGTCTGTGTGTGTTTATGTGTGAGCCTGTGAATCATCAGACAGCGCCGCACCCTAGCCTTGTGTTCCTTTGACTATTAGAAAGAAGAAAAAAACAAATCGGGCTATTTTTATATATCGTTTTTTTTTTATTTCATTCATGCTTATCAAGGGGGTGGGCGGGGGGGGGGGGGGGGGGGGGGGTTGTGTTGTGCCGCCCCACTCATTCACACTTTGGCAAATTCTTAAAAGTTTTGCATTTTGTTTTTTACAAGAAAGAAAAAACAAACGAGGGGAATACTTCTCATGTGTGTGTGTGTGTGGAGTCGTTGAGGGGAGAAAAGCGGAAACCGGTTATAAATGTTACGGGCTGGCTCACCTCAACTTGTTGTTGTTGTTGTTGTTGCTTGTGTATTTTTCTGTTCTTTTAAGCCACAAGTGCCAAGTTCACCGTCCGCCCCCCCCCCCCTGTCCCCCTCACTCTCCTTCTGATTAAAACAAACAACAAAATTTCATATCTATTCGATTATGGAAAGAATCCAACCGGATTAATTAACATCTAAATTCTCAGTCCGAAACTTTCTACTCGAGAACCGAAGGGGCCATTGGACTCTTCCCCCAGCTCAGAACTGCATACGAACTGTGGGGAGGGGGGGAGTGGGGAAACCCGATTTATGAATGACTGACCACTGTTCTGGGCTTATCTTATCTACCAAAAATCGAAACATTTTCCCGAACCCCAAGAATAATTATGATGCAAGTTTTGTGGTGTGTGTGTATGTGTGTGTGTGTGTGTGTGTGTGGGGTGTCAATTCGCCAACTTCTGAGGTGCATTTCATTCATGACTAATCCAATATATATGCGATGGTCTGATTACCTCCAACGGGGCTTATCACATAGCTCTTTTGTGTCTTCTTTTTGTTTTGGGTAAATTTCATTTCCAATTTTATTTATTTTTTTTTGCACTTGATTTGGTGGACAATTTGGCTTGATAAGAAATATTTTACTTATCGAAAATGGCAGATCTAAATTGGGATTAGTTTTCTTCCAAGAATACCCAAGTTCCCAGAGAGTTCCCTCCAAATTGTTGAACTTACTTCCTGAGTCTATAATTTCTCGGAATTAGACTAGAGATACCACTATATTATATGGGTTGGGTTGGTTGGAGACCCCTATATCATTTGGTAACCAATATGATATATCATAAGAACCCTTAATTGGTTTTGTTTAGATCCCGGTTAAGTATTGATCAAGTCCTAGGAGATTTCATATTACCATTGTGTCTGTATAGATCCATATATGGGCCTAGTTTCTATCGCTTGATTCTTTAATGAAATTTGGAAATGTCTCAAGCATTTCTTGATAGATTTTTTTTTATCGAAATTTCCTGTCACCTCTTCATTGAAATCGGACAACCAAATGGGTCTCAAGTATTCATTTGTTTTAAATTCTTTCTATATAAGGAGATCTATATATAACGACTCAGACCAGTATTGGGAATATTTCGTTTATTTATGAAACCATCTGTCTATCTATCTATGGTGGGGGTATTTCGGGAAGTTATTGACCTAGTCTTATCAAAATTTTGTAGTACACCTAGATAAATATATATATGAACGATCCATCCTTCCCAAGCAGACTTGGGTCTATCTCGGGATCCTATCAATTTAAGCCAAGCATAGATGAATATGTAGACGAAATTTCCCCTTAATCTAGGGGAAGGCTTGTCTCCCCCATTGTAATGGAAATTTGATATAATTATAGAAATATTAACTGATGATATCAGATGACTTGAGAAACTTTTTCTTTCACCCCTAACTCACCTTGAGAAAATTTGAGTCAACGTGAACTAGGCCGCAGTCACTTGGCAGACTGTACCTCCCCTCTTTGGGCACTCCAAGAGTTTGAAAAGTTTTCCGATTATTTTGTTATTTTTGCCTTTTATGATCAACAATGCCGTCTTGTCTTGATTTGGTCAAGCGGCTTGTTGCCACAGAGAATCGTTTAGAAAAAAATCATTCAAGATTTCCCATTTTGAGAGAAGCGAAAATCAAACTTGTTTCAAATGTTTATTTAAAATTTTGTTAGAATTTTTGTTTGAGATTTGTCGAATCGGTGGGCTGGGCTTGGTTCAATCAACCTCGGTAGTTAGGGCCTGGGCTGGTGGTATGGCAGTGGCCAGGGAAGTCAGGGTACTGGATGGTGCGGCAGTTGGCTCTTCATTGTCACTCTCCACGGAATAATAGGTCTCATCGTTGATCACACTCGCATCGAAGGTGTTAAAGTGCTTGGCCCGAAGATTGCAGCGTTGCAAGAGACTCTGGGCGGTGACCGGAAATTGAGTTAGATCCGTCTGGAGTAGAAGCTGCTGACGCTTAAAGCGACGCTGATGGCAGATTCGCTCCCATTTATTGTGTCGCCGGATAATTGCGGAAAAGACACTGCTCAGATTGAGGGTGGCATTGGATCTCTGATCAGTTAGAGTCTGGTCCAAGGGCCTGCTCTGTACTTGTTCCCGACGACCCTTCCAGCCACGGTTGTTTCGTTTCCGAACCTGCAAATGATTGGCCAGAATATGCACTCCCACCAGCAGCAGCAAGGTGGCAAAATAGAATAGGATCAGAGTCAGAACACCCGATGATTCGGTGACCACCTCGAATGAGTCTTGCGGGTAATCCAGATCAGGCTGACCCGTCAGCCAGTTCACACTGTGCTTTACCTGATACCAAATATTCGCCATCATCTTGAATGTCGTCAATCGCTTTCGGCTGGAAGGGCTACGGAGAGTTGCGTCTCAATTGTCTAGCCTGAAAATTTTGATTACCTTAGGGATTGATTGATCGTTGCTGTTTGCTGTAGAATTTGGAATGAAATGACTAGTCTCCAACTTGGTTGGGGCAGTCTGACAAGCGGCTGAATGATTTCACCCCGCTTGCTTAGTTGATTTTATGAATTGAAAAGAGATGGACATATTTATCTAACTAACTATATCTTTCTCTTTCTTTTTATTATTTAGCATGACACCGATGGAGATGGTCATATCAATACACACGAGCTAAAGAGATTGATCTCGAATGGCTTATGCCAGGACATACCGCCCCATGTGGCCGATCAGATCCTCAAGCGCTCCGATGTGGACAACAATGGACACTTGAGCTTCGAGGAATTCTATGAGATGTCGCTGAGGCACAAGTGGATGATACGCAATCTGGTGGCCAAATATTGCCGTTATATTGTCCCACCGCCCACACCTCAGCAGGGGGATGAGCCAGATGGCGCTTATGAGAGGCAAATGTCCATTTGCCCACCGCCGCTCACCATGGTGCTATTCTCGGTGATTGAGATACTCATGTTCTTGGTGGATGTCATTTATTTCCAGTAAGTTCATCCCCTACCCTCCACCTCCAAATCATAATGATTTCATTTTCTTCTTCTTAATTGCAGGGATGATCCCAATCACAATCAGCGTTTGGGTGAGAGCACAAATGGACCGGCCGCCACGCTGTTCATCTACAATCCGTATATGCGTTATGAGAGCTGGCGATTTGTGACCTACATGTTTGTCCATGTGGGTATCATGCATCTCATGATGAATCTGATCATACAGATATTCCTGGGCATTGCCCTGGAGCTGGTGCATCATTGGTGGCGTGTGGCCCTGGTCTATCTGGCCGGTGTGCTGGCCGGATCGATGGGCACTTCGCTGACCAGTCCCCGCATCTTCTTGGCTGGTGCCTCCGGCGGTGTCTATGCCTTGATCACGGCCCACATAGCCACCATAATCATGGTGAGTCTTGACCAGGAAATCCTCTCTCTCTTATGCTAACTCTCGCTCTCCTTTATAGAACTATTCGGAAATGGAGTATGCAATTGTCCAGCTGTTTGTCTTTTTGATCTTCTGCTTGACCGACTTGGGCAGCTCTGTCTATCGGCATCTGACCGACCAGCATGACCAGATTGGCTATGTGGCCCACTTGTCCGGTGCCGTGGCCGGCCTACTGGTGGGCATAGGAGTGCTGCGCAACCTGGAGGTGCGCCGCTGGGAGAAGATACTCTGGTGGATAGCGGTGATCTTTTACTTTGCCCTCATGGCCACCGGCATCATCGTGCATATCTTTGTGCCCGACTATTTCCCCAAGCCCGAGTACCACTAGGCCCGCAGCTTTGCCCATTTCGAGGCCCCCCCATTGCACTGGGCCACTGACAATTCGATTTAAGTTTATTTAGTCCTAGCCTTAGGTTCTTCTCTCCAAAGTGCACTTGGCTGCACTTGGCTCTTCTTCTGATTACAAAAAGCATTTGCTCTTTTTTTTTTTCGTACGTAAGCCAAAAGGTATTGTCGACTTGCTTAAGTCTGAGCAAGCATGAGCATTTCCCTCCAAGATTCCCCGTCCTCCCCCACAGTAGCAGAGGAAAGCGTATCGACTCTTTGTCAGATGAAAAAATATATAGTTTTTTTTGGATAACTTTTTGACTTGTGCATCAAAAAAATTGCACACAAAACCAATTGTGAATCGATTAAAACAACGCACAAAAACCTTTGTCTGTGTGTGTGCCTTTATACCTATTTACTATCTAAATATATTTATTTTTGATAAAGTGTATTTATAGATCTTTGAGAATAAAACAAAAAAAAAAACAAAAAACAACAAAAAAATAAATAATTATTTATACAAACAAAACTGAATTAGGCCTATCACTATATAAGGGGAAACCAGCCTTATCAAAATATTCCGAAAATAAAAAAATTAAAAAGAAATTTACTAAATTTTCTTTCTCACATAAAATTCTTCTTTTTTCACATTCAAAAATGATAAGTGGCAACGCTATGATATTTTTTACCGTTAACATTTCCAAAGGAAGCCCTCACACTCCAATCGAAGAGAGAAAGCTAAAAGCTCTTTTTTCTTCTCTCTTTGTGATGTTGACGAGGAAGAAGGAGCTGGTTATTTTTAGTACTTTCTTTCTTTTGCTCTTCCTCTACCACCTCTCCTCGTGCAACAGAACGTGCTCGCTCGCCCTTACATTTTACAGTAAACATATTTTTTTTTTCTTAATTAAAAACTTTTTCCAGAACCATTAAAAATCTCCTCTTACCTAAGCACACAACTAATTATATTTTAATTAGAAAATACACAGCTTTAACTCTCACAAAAAGACCTCTGCCCTTATGAAATACCCAAAGAATTAGTCATTCCAGCCATCGATCAAGCAAAAAAGCCTGATAAGAGAGAGAGAGAGAGAACTTTCTGCACGCAGTCACAAGCTGGACAATACAACACTCTTTTTCAGCTGAATCCTTGGGCAGCCACGCTTTTTTCACAGATTATTGAATTCTTTTGAACAAATTAAATTTGCTCTTTTTTTTGTGAAATTTTCAGGCTTATCATAAATTTGATAATCTAAAAACTATTTTAAAAGCAAACAAGAATGCTCTTTATCAATGGGGGAATAGAACTAGCGACCTCAGACTTTTCAACCTTCTTCTTCAAAATTGATTGCAATTTTTAGATAATTTTATTTTATTTCATTTGTTTTGTTTTTTTTTTTTTTTTTTAACAGTGTAAATTTATTTAAGTTGTTTTTGTTTTTTTGTATTTCCTAAATTTTTGCCCATTTAATTAATTGTTATAAAAAATTCGCATTGACTGGGTTCGCCTGGCGGCCCAGTTAAGACCAAAAGTCACAAATAATAATTTCACTTTTTGTTTTGAAAACATAGATTATTATTTTTTTTTCTTTCTTTCTATTTAACCATTTAAACCCACTTTGTTTTGTATTTTTGGAATTCGTTGTGAGAAACAAGAAACAATAATTTTTACAATTCATTCAAATCACTGAAATAATTTAGTGGCCAAACTAAATTTACATACTTGGCTTTTGCTTGATTACATTAAATACATAATAAATGTGTGCTGGTATGTATGCAGGGGTGTGTGTGTGTGTGTGTGAAAATAATAAAATCAAAATCTAATCATAAAGAGCGAGAAATGAGCGTCTTGCGCGGCATTTTGAAAATGATCTGGAAATATCTTTCTTCTTCTTCTTCTACATTTTGTTTTTATCGATTCCAGATGAATATAGGAAAACAAAAAAAAAAATATGATGAAATGTCTTTTGGACTTTAAGCGACAAACGAACGACAATGCATTTTGGTCAGACGTCTTTGACGTTCAGCACAAGAATTGCCAGCAAAATGTAAGGTAGGAACCATGGGACAGCACAGCCCATGGGACTGGGTTTGCCATGGCCAATTTGACGTCACTTTTAGACCTTATAAATCCTAATAATTCCCAAGCCCCCAACGAACGAATATTACAAAACCCAAAAGTATAATATAAACATTATGAATACGATGCCCACCGCAGCCACCTTCACATACATCGACTTGCGATTCAGTAATTTGGCATCTTTCTTATATTTCTGTGACATCATCGATAGGTTCTGCGTCTTTGTGTCCAGCTCTGCAAACCAAATAAAGAATTAATTTAAGTATAAATAGGATCAAGCTAGCAGCTTGCTTACCCGCCAAAACTGTGCCACGTTGCAAGACATCGTCAATGTTCTGCACCATTATCCGCTGGACATCCTGGAGCTGGGTATTGATGCTGCTTATGTTGCGTCTGCGATCGGTTAGTTGCTTTTTCGCCTTTTGTATATAGACATCGAATTCGATAAAGGCATATGGTCGGGTCACCGAATTCACTCGCCGCCCATAGTTGGCATGGAACTCCTGGGCCAAGTCCTCTAAATAGTTGAAGGCCAAACGCTTCGAGTACATTTTATCGCACATTACCAAATAGCAAACTTCGTTTTCGATTAGATAGCTGAGGTGAAAGATATTTGTGTGTTAATTAGAGATTAAATTTACTATGGAAATGAATGGAACTTACTGGAATAGATAGGGTCCTGTTTCGATGCTGCTACGGGCAGGGGAATGGGTGCCCAGTTTGCGAAAGAGCATTTTCGCTTGGTTTTGATAGTCCAAGATGCTGCGGCCGCTCTGTCTTGTGAAAAGTGAAAGTAGTAAGTGGCGTAATTGGCTGGGCGAGTGGGGGTGAGCAACGTACCTGTTCGTCATCTTGCATGGTCCCTACCAGGGGGAGGCCATCGATGATGCGGGCTATCATGGTCAGCAGGGCCATGGCTATGTCTTTATGAGCTAATTATTATGTATGAATATATATTTCGGGGCTAGTGCAATCTCTTGTTTCTGCTTGCGTGTCTGCTCTGCTGCTCTGCTTCGGCTTGGCTCGGCTCGGTTGGGCTGTGCTGTGCTGTGCTGTGTTTTGTGGCCACGGCTACAGTTTTGCAATTGGCACTGTTGCTGCTGTTGGCCGTCGCCGTCTTTGTTTGATATACGCACAGTCAACGGTTAGTCTTGTTGTTGTTGATGGGCTTATGAATTGTTGGCTACTGCTGCTAACGTCTGTCAATGTTATTGTTGTTGCTGCGGTTCACTTTCATTCAGTCGGCATTTCTTTGATGTTGAAAAGGAGGTTGCAGGGCGCCCGACTTGTTTATTTACACATACATACACACACGCACACACTGTGTCTTAGTGAAGCGGTTAAATAAATTTAAGTATTTATTAAATTTTTAAGGCTGGCGCGCGTCCCGCCTCCTTCGTGAAATTCGCTGGGTATAGTTCGTGTTGTGGGAACACGTCACACTGTAATAATTGCAAGACTAAGGCATTATCAGCAGGTTGGCAGGGCCAATGTCAGCTGTTGTTCGTTCCGTGATTGCTAGTTCCATGCTCCCAGTCCCTATCGAACTAGTCTTATGCACAACGCGCCTTTTTTGATTTTACCTCAAACCATAACTAGAGATATTAAACATTAAAGAGCTAAACCCAAATAGGTCCAAGTAACTATAACATAAAAACTAATCAACTTCCGCCAGATAATAAATGCATGACAGAAATTGCTAAAACCGGAGCTCTCCCTGTGACAATTTTGAACAGGTTTCAACGCCCAAAACCAGCTCCTTGGCCTTTGAAAGTAAACATTATGCAAAAGAAAAGGCAAAAAAATAAACCAGACAAAAAGACACACACAAATGGCATTTGGAATCCTGTCCTGATTGCCTGAGTTTATTAGAGTGACCAGACCATGTGCTGCGGGCGCATTTATATGTACAACCCGGTATGAAATAATCTAAACCAGTTAAACAGCCATCAGCCAAAACAATTTGATGCGTGCACTTCCGTTTTTCAAACTGGACCACATATCAAACATATAAAAATGGCCTGGCTCCCCCAAAGTGCCAACAATCGTCAGGCATTCATCTGATAAGCAACAATGCTGCCCTCAAAGCTGTTGACCGTATTCTCCCTCCTCTGCGCCGGAATCGGGATCATCAGGGCCCAGAGGTTGCTCATCGCGCGACCACAACGCTCCATCTACGCCGATGGACCCTTTGGCTGGAATACAATCGGAGGCGGGGTCTCACCCATTGGCCTGAGTCTGGGACACATGTCCAAGGACGAGCTGCTCACGCTACTGGAGGCCTGGAAAGACGTGGAAACTGAACAGGCCAGCCAAGCCACACCTGCCCCAGAACCTGCTCCCGAGGAGGACAACCAAGAAGAAGAAGAGCCAGCACCCCCACCACCACCTCCGCCAGCAGCGGAGCCTGCACAACCCGCACCCGGCACACCACTCACCGTACGCCTGCCCGCCTTTGTGCCCATCCAGCTCTCGGCGATGTACACAGCCCCGGCTGGCGCTGGCGTAAATGTCCCAGCTACCAACATCGCCAATCTGGCCACCATACAAAATGTGGCCTCGCCCAGACTATTCCGCTTCATGCGCCTGCCTGTCGGCGAAACCCCAAGAACCCTGCCCACCCAGCCCCAACAGCAGTTCGTGGTGCGCAATACCCTAGACAGTGTGGATGCCGGCACTTCACCCACAGCCACCCGCGTCAAAACCAAGCCAAAGAGTAATGCCAGTGCCTTGCCACCTGCCCCCCATCCTGGCATGACCACTGTCCATGGCCCACCACCTCCATCACCAGCAATCAGCCGACCCAGGTAAGCACCAACTTTCAACTCCAACTCCTCCACTTCTCTCAAGCAATCCAATTTCTCTCTTCAGATTCGCCCTAACCTCACCGTCGCATTTTTTGCCCAATGCCCCTGGTCCCCTCGAACTGGTGCCCTCCACTCAACTGCTCAGCAATTGGCATTAAATTAATCTAGCCACGCCCCACTGGGCCACCAATACAACTAATCCAACTAATTCTGTTATTCTGAGTTATTCCAAAATAAAATCTACCAAAATAATCAAAAACAAAAAAAAAAAAAAAACACTTAGTTGGCTTTTCGAAAGGATCAACTCAGGAATTGCCTGCGGAATATTTCAGTTTTATTCGTTAGCTCGTCCAGTGGGGACGCAAATTTGTAGTGTTTCTAAAATCAAAATTCGAAGTTCCAAGTTTTTGCTTTTTTCCCCCCAGTCTGAGTCATTCAGATTCAGTCTGATTTTTGAGCTCGTTTCGATCGAAAGTAAATTCCATTCTTTTGTTTGTGTAAAAACTTTTAATTCAAAATTCAAAGTGTTTTTTTTGAGGGTCCGTGAAAAGTCCGTGAAACGCGATGTATCGCAATAAACAAAAGAGTTCGGAGAATCTAAATGTGATCAGGCTGGAGAGAAAGCCCGGCTTAGTTGATGTGTCTCATGCCAGGGCAAACAGATCCTTACTATTTCCGAAAAATGTTAAAAAGTCAGCTAAAGATTGCGAAGAGGCGATCAAGAAGGCCCTAGCCGAAGTGCAATCGAAGCAATACAACCAAGAAAGCCTGTCGAGTCAGCCAAACCAGTTGAGCCAGTCGAACCTGGGTAGCCAGTATGAGCTTAGCAAAAAGAGAATGATTTTCAATTTTCAGACACTCTGGGAAGAGGAGAGACGAAGTGCAAATAACCATCATAGGCATAACAGGACCAGTGATTCGGAGAAGTCCAAGGAATTGCCGAGGACACCGATGGTTGACAAGTGCACCTCCACCGCTTTGGCAGCTGTCACCGATGCCTGCACTAGCACCAGTATACCTCTAACCAACAACAAGTCCACTGTCACCATTGTCCCACTTGGGATTAACAAGTCCACTGCCACCATTATCCCACTTGGGATTAGCAAGTCCACTGCCACCATTGTCCCACTTGGGATTAACAAGTCCACTGCCACCATTTTCCCACTTGGGATTAACAAGTCCACTGCCACCATTGTCCCACTTGGCATTAACAAGTCGACCATCACAATTCCACCACTTACCATTGACCAATCCACTTCGATCTATTTTAAATTCACAGCCGATAAGGCCACTTCTACAGACCAGTGCGCTTTGAGGGGTCAACTCTCCCGGACGAACCCTGACAATAAACTCAGCAGATGCATATTGAGCGGGAGCGTGTGGACGAATCAACAAAGCACAGAGCACAGAGTGACCTACAAAGAGCCAGCTGTCCAGAAGCCCGAAGAGGCCAGCAAAAATCCAAAGACCATAAAAGGGAAAGTAAAGTCAAGTTTGAGGGGTCAACTCTCCCGGACGAACCCTGACAATAAACTCAGCAGATGCATATTGAGCGGGAGCGTGTGGACGAATCAACAAAGCACAGAGCACAGAGTGACCTACGAAGAGCCAGCTGTGCAGAAGCCCGAAGAGGCCAGCAAAAAGCCACAGACCAGAAAAGGGAAAGTAAAGTCAAGTTTGAGGGGTCAACTCTCCCGGACGAATCTTGACAATAAAGTCACCAGATGCACATTGAGAGGGGGCGTGTGGACGAATCAACAAAGCCCACCAAAGGTGAAGGTCCAAAAAGAGGTCAACACAAGTGACAAAAAAGTCGGCACAGAGGAGAAGATTGCACCAGAGCTCAGAGTGACCTACGAAGAGCCAGCTGTGCAGAAGCCCGAAGAAGCCAGCAAAAAGCCAAAGACCATAAAAGGGAGAGTAAAGTCAGTTCAAACAGAGGGTGAAAGAAGAAATCAGGAAAAGAAAGCTGTGAAGAAGGGCAAGTCCACAATTGTTGTATGGGAAAGTCCCAAAATGGTAACCATGCGGAATAAGTTCACTTTGGATGAGGCTCATGCTAGAAAAGAAAAGCATCAGTACATGTTGAGGGATGGCAGGCGTCTGAGTATAAAGAATACGTATTCGTTAAGCGGTACCGGTTCTTATAGCGTAAGCCTAACCTCTGGAAATGATTACAAGAGTAGTACGAGTTGGTCGGACACTCGGCTGCCATGCACGTCTCAGTGGGCCTCGCATGATCGTCCCGGTCCGAAGCAGTACGGGCATCTACAGGATGGTAGTGTATATTCTGAAAAATCGTCTCAATGGAGTCTGGGATCGCTTAACTTTGATAGCTTGGGGTCTAGCACTTATGCGAGATATAAAAAGCAAAGCACATACCAGATGAACCGTTCAAAAAGGCCGTCAAGGCCACATTGGCTTCGATGCTGTGACAGCTCTGGGGAGACAAGTAGTAGCTCAGGGGAAACAAATAGCAGCTATGTGAATCGGAACAAGAAGTATTCTGACAAGAGCAGCAGCGGAAAGCAGGAAGAGGTTTATTTTACAAGTAAGTTGATCTCTGCAATTCAAACAATAACTCAATGGGTGGCGCGTTGCACTAGCTAAAATGTTAAAACTTTGAATTTTTCCTTCTGGTGGCTTGGCACGGAAGCAGCGGACATTTTTTAATTTTCATTCTGGTTCAGGAGCCTTCATAAACGTATTACCCAACCACGCGCCAAAACTAAGTTAGGATAAAGTAAACAATACTCTTATTTGGTAAGAGCGCGCCTTACCCAACACTATTCGATAGCGGATAATGACCAACACCTAAAATCATATAGTATTTTCTGGGGCTAGAATACTGCAGAGTTGCCACCTGACCACTTTGTGCCGCCTGAATAATTTTTTTTTGTTTGCTCTCTAGAGTTTAGTACGCAATTATATTTGATTCACTTTTATTAATATTCATTTTCTTATAATATATTTTCGTATAGCTTCGACTAGTGCGCATACACATCCACATCCAGCGTAAGCCTTTGTGCTAATAAGTGTTCTGGCAACTCTCCGTTTTCCCGCCTTTTTCTTGTACACGAAAAATTAAGTATAACTAGTGTTGTATCAGTGCAGTAGAGAATATTGTGCCAACGCACGTACGGCCGAACAGTGATTTTAATTAACAAAAACATTTGGTCTGGCCAGCGAGAACAGAAAAGCAAACCGACTCCACTTAAGCACTAGTCGCTGCCTCTGGTTGTGGCCAGAGAAAAGGAAAAAGAAAATAACAATTTGCCGTCAACTTGGCCGTCTTGTCTTGGCCGCTGTTGTTGCTGGTGCTGTTTCATCGGCAGTTCACCGACACAGCAACCAAGCATACTCGTTCCCTGCTGCAGTTAGAGACTGCCAAGGTGGAGGTGTCCACTGCGACAGAATCCGCAGCACTTAGTTAAACTGAAACAATTGAACAATTAAATTAATAAATATGAGCAACGGCGAGCAGGAAGTGGGAGCCGAAGTGGTGGCCGCCAGCTCGGATGATCGCAATATAAAGGAGGTGAAAGATACATTTCAAAAGGTCTGCCAGGCGGTCAACATGGACCTGAAGACCCAACAGGCTGCCCTCGAGACCTTCCTGGACGTGACAAAATCTGTTTCACTCGAGGTAAATCCCCCAAATCTAATTCCAATGCCGTTCAACCTAACCAACTCTTCTTCTTGTCTTCTAGGGTAAGCAAATTCAATGGATATGTTGTGCCTTGTATACCTGCTGTCAGCAGTCCACCACTCCCACAGTCAGTGGTGAAAATGACTTTGTCAAGGGCAATTGTGTATCGTTAAACAATCTACTCCGGGCCTGCCAAACCAGGTGAGTACCAAATAAACAAAACACCGCGCCCCCTTCATTCCACATGCTCACCATCTGGCCGCTTCTTCCTCTTCTTTTTGTAGCATATACGAGTTCAAAACAAAGATCCATCAGTGGTGCGAAGTGGCCAATCTTCCGCAGGAATTCAAACTGCACATTGAGGATTTAAATAGAAAATTCAATATAACATTTACCCTCTGCAACAACAAATTCAATGTGATCTTCGAAAAAGTCTTTTTGTATTCGAAAAACGAAAAGAAGCACACGAAATACAGGTGAAATATAGCCAGGCATATAGCCAATTAAATTGATCACCTTACTAATCTATTCCTAGCGTCATCCACTCCAGCCATGCTAAATGCACCTACACAAAATTGAATGACATCTGCTGGCGTCTGTTTCTCTGCGCCAAAAATCAGAAGCCCACCATTACCGTCGATCTGGTCACATCATATACACTTATGATCTGCTGCATCGATCTAATCTATGCCAATGTACTGGCTGAAAAGCGTACTGATCTCATCAATCCCAACTTTGAGGGTCTACCCAGCAAGTGGAACACACCGGATTTCAATGAAACCCATGCCCGCGATCACTGCATACTCGAGTACTTCTGCGAGTCCGCTGTGGCCGACTACAAAAACATGAAGGCCAACATGTTCCGAAAAACAATGCAAACATTTTTCGAGACAAATGTACGTATGCCTCGTCCCTCTCTCTTCAAGTGGACACTTGCTTTAAATTCTTCAAACTCTCCCTTAGACTCTCTATGGCAACAAGGAGACTCAGCTGGGCCTAATATCAAACGAGAACGTTGAGCGTAATCTGAAATCGCTGAACATTGCCTACGAGCAATATGTGCTCAGTGTGGGGAAATTCGATGAGCGGATTCTACCCTCGTACGTGGCCGAAGCTGGTGAGCACAACAATCTCACAGTTCAGGGCCTGAGACCGCCAAACACACCGCTGACCCGCCGAAACGATCTGAAGCCCACACAGGCCGAACAGAACTGCGAGCTCGTTGGCATTGCCCATGAGAATGTCAAGAAACTTTTATTATTCAAATCAATAGTGGAGCCCTCCGATTTTATCAAGTAAGTCCACACAACTATCACACTTGATGGTAATGAGTTTATATGTGTTTGTGTGTGTGTGTAATTTTGCATTGCAGACAAGCTGGCAGCGAGGCAGTTACCACAATGTTGGAGATTGTTGAGAACCTGCGGGAGGAGTTTCTCCAAAAGTATCCCATAAACGAGCATGCGAATAAGCGTTTCGATTTAGCCAGGGCCATCTATTTCTATATGATTGATAATATCGTTCGGGCGGAAATAAATATGAAGCCCAAAATTGGACTGCAGCGTCTGTTGAGCCAGCCCATGCTACATGTCACCGTCCTCACCTGCTGCATGGAGCTCGTACTGGAGGCCTACAACACAGAACTGAAATTCCCCTGGATCTTAGGTTGTTTCAATATCAAGGCCTTTGAGTTTATCAAAATCATCGAGCTGGTGGTGCGGCATGGCAGGCAAGAGTCACGTCTCACACGCTCACTGATCAAGCATCTCAATTTGATAGAGGAGACCTGTTTGGAGAGTCTCACCTGGCGTAATGATTCACCATTTTGGGAGCTATACAAGACGGCGAAAAAGCCGCTGCCGAAAAACAAAGATGTGACAAATGATATGGCTGCCGGTCCACTTGACATTTACCTGAGAAAACTCTACAATTTGGGTTGGCTGCGCATCACGAAAATGTGCGATGAACTTAAGATTTCCAATAAAAACTCCAAAATCTGGACCATCTTTGAGTATTCGATAACGCATAAAACGGAGCTAATGAAGGATCGCCATCTCGATCAAATTATCATGTGTGCAATATATATTTACATAAGAGTAAGTCTTTCACTCTTCTTCTTCTCTCTCCACATACTTTTTTCAATTTAATTTATATTTATTGTTTTTTTTTTTAGGTTACAAAAACGGCAGACACGAAATTTTGCGATATTATGCGTGCCTACCGGCTACAGCCGCAATCAAAGAATGTTGTCTATCGTGAGGTCTTTATCGATTTCAGAAATGGCGAGCCCCTATATAGGGATATTATTTATTTTTACAATGAGAAATATGTGAATGAAATGTCGGAATTTTCCATTAAATATGCCGATAAGAATATGGAAGTAAGTCAAATCATTTCATCGAGATAAAAGATTTGAATTTTTGATTAATTTGATTAATTTCAGACAAGTGCTCTACTGACCTCACCGCATCCCGTTGATCGGCAGGCGCTGCCCAAGAAGGTGACACAGCATCACTGCCTTTATGTGCAAAAAATGGCCAAGACCAATATACAGCAGTCGCCGGATCAGCTTGTCTACGAGTTTGGCAGCAGCCCGGCCAAGGTGAGAGCTCTCATATAAAAAAATTCAATTTTATTTGTTTTGCTCATTTGTTTTTTTTTTTGGTTTTGTTGAAGAATTTACATGCCATGAATGAGATTGTTCGAGGGCCACCGGGTAAACGTCATCTGCAATTTAATGATGAGTCTGGTTTGGATCAGAAGCGGGTGAAGGAGTTGCCGACTCATTTGAGCCAGATCAAAACTGTCATGGACGATCGCGAAAAGGAGAAGGAAAAGGAGCGAAAGTAGAAAGCGTTAGAAAGTAGAGGCATGAGTCTAGGGAAAAACAATAACTCAAATATATCTTATATAAATTCTTATAAAAACCATTGTGCACTTTTGATGTCTTCTTCCTCTTCTTCTTCTTCTTTTACTTTTTCTTTTTTTTTCGATTTGAGAGTACAGAGGAAAATGTGTGTGTGTGTGTGTTTCTTTTTTTTTTTTTGACTGCGCCAAGGCTTTGATTTTAATAATTTGTTAACAATTTTCTTTGTACTCTCAATTTGCAATTTTGCTTGTCCAAATCTTTCATCTAATAATTTTTATTTTTTTGTTCAAAAAAAATATATATATATATATTTACCTATATATAAACAGCTAAGCAAGACCACAAATTTACACAAAATTTACCTTATGTACACCCATTTACAAGTCCCCATATATATATATATGAGTTTTTAGCTACAAGTTTTATTAAAAAAAAAAAAAAAAAAAACGAAAAGAAAAAAAATTTTTTATTTCATGCAAAAAAAAAGGAGAGAAAATGTGGACAAAATCTACAAAATCCCTCAAGAACTAAAACTAAAACACACACACATACAGGACAAAATCAAAAAGCTTGATTTTGATTTATTCAAAAAACAAAAAAAAAATGTTGAAATATTTTCAAGTCAGAAGCCCTTTTAACACACACACACATACACACACCGCAACTCAAATGCCCTTAAGATTAAATTGAAAACTTGTACAAACAAAAACAAATTCTAAAAAAAAAATATATATACAAAATTATTTTAATACATTTACTTTAAGAGGGCTTTCATGGGAGGTGATAATTTGGCTAAGCTGTATTTTCTGTCTCTTTCTGACCAGAGCAAAGAGACTGCAACTCTGACTAACCAAAGGTATAGCATACTTTTGGGCTGCCTGTGAAATAAGAGCTCATGTGTTGAGTTTTGTGGCCTGGGAAAATTTGGAATTTTTAATTTCAAGTTAAATTTTCAGAAAAAAAATAATAAATAAATAAATAAAACAAATTTTATTCGTATTTAAATAGAGAAGATAGGCTTAGCTTAAGCCATGCTCCATAGCAAAAAAAGCATAGCATACTCTTAAGTGGCCCGAGTAAGAAACTGGTGATGCCACCCTGTTAACTCCGAAAAATTGTGAAAAACAAAATTTCTTGCTGCATTACCGTCAGTGCCAGTGTCAGCTAGTCTTGCTCTGTGGTCGGAAAGTCCGCATTGGAGTGCTCCAAATCTGCTGATCTTCACACTCTCGCGCATGATGTCATTAAAATTGATATTTTTGCGGGTCAGTCTAATTTGGGTGATCACTGCCTGTGATGTCACTAAGATAGACCTTTTTGGAGGCTCAAGAGACGGCAACCGAAGGACCTTATTCTTCGGACACCTTTGACGAGGGGTAGGCTTTTTCGTTTTATTTTTTGCCAAAAAATTCACAAAAAAAGAAAGAGACTATGTTTTTTTTTTTTTTTCTTAAATTCGATTAGTTTTCTTTGTTCGATTGTTTATTTTTTTGTTCGTTTTAAATGTATTTTTTTTTGTTTTTATTGTTCTATTTTGGAAGAGTGTAAGAATGTTTGGCTAAAAGCCACGGGCTGTTTGTTAATTAGGCGCATTAAGCTTTTGTTTTATTTTGTTGCGTGTGGCTGCCATGTTTGCGGTTGCTGGCGCCCTCTGGCAGGCAGACAGGCAAAAGTAAGAGAGAAAATTGTAATGGCAGAAAAGTTGGTTGATGGATATGATGGCTTTTGTTGATGGCGGCGGTTTTGATTTGTTGGCTTAGTGATATTTAGCAACTGGCAAGATGCGTTGCTGGCGGCAGGAGACCAAAGCATCGCCGGTTTGCCCTGGCGGGCATTTGCAGACAGCTAGATGAGCCTTTGCCTCACAGGTGGCGCCACCGGCGCATTTGCCAATGCAAGGATTCACGCACTGATAATTGATGCAGGCCTTGTTCGTGGGGCACTCATCATTGCTGAGGCATTCACCCTGAAAATGAAGTGTCTTGAGCAATTTGCCAGGCTGGCGAAACTTTTTTTTTTTTTTTTTGTTTTTGGCCAACTTACCCGGGAACAGTGAGTCAGGGGATTGCCAGTATGGCCCGGCAGGCAATTGCATACCGGACGTTCGCGTCCTGTGTTATCATGTCCAGGGACGCAAATAGCATTTGTGCCACAGGGATTGGGCTGACACAGATCCTCTACCAAACCGAAAAAAAAACACAAAAAAAAAAAAAATCAAGTTGTAATTTAAAACTCTCAAGCCAGTCCAGACTTACCCTTGGTGAAGGGGCGGCAGCGTACAAACGGATCACCGGTCATATCACGGGGGCAACTGCAAACGGGAGTCAGTCCACGCAAATTACAATCGGCACCCACGCCGCAGGCACCCTCGCAAGTGTTCTTACAGATGCCATAGAAACAGGCCGGCCGTCCGGCCGGACAGTCCGCATCGCCATAGCATTCCGGTCGGCATTCAGTATACGGACTGCCTATGTAACCCTTGGGGCACTCACAGACCGCCCGATGATTGGCTACCGTATTGCAGGTGGCGCCAGTGCCGCACTGCCCGCAGGCAGGCACGCACTTGTAGTTGCTGCACATATCCCGGGCCGAGCAGTCACCATCGTGTTCGCATTCATGTCGACAACCGCTCAGGGGATTGCCCAAAAAGCCGTGCACACAGGAGCAGGTGGGTACACCGTTAATGATCTCGCATTTTGTATTTACACCGCAGGGACTGGGATGGCATTGCTCCTCTGCCGAGAACAAAAGGTAAAACAAAGATGAAACTGAAAGGAAGTTGCCCAACTTTTCGACTTTCCCCATTTCAATTTTAATCCATAAATAACGCTGCCTGTAATACGTGTCCAATTAGCATCTTATAATCTATCTCTCTCTCTCTCTCTCTCGCTCTCATCCTCTAGCTTACTATAAATTATGAAAGTTGCGTAGGCGTGAGCTTGTTCATATGTAGGTATGTTAGGTACAGTCGCGACCCCTCTGGCTATGCCACATTGCTGTTGTTGTCATTGGCTGGCTTAGTGTTGCAATTCTCTCAATATTAGTTGAACAATTTATTGTTATAGACAGCCCCGGGGTCATTACAAATTGCAAATGAAAATAGCTAAAATGTGTCACAACTGTACCTTCAAACATTTTGCTAGTTTTTCATGGAGAAGATTTTCCAAAAAAGAAAAAAACTTTTATGATTCAACTCGATGCCGTGGTTATTCGCCCACTAAGGAAATGACAAAGGCAAATTAGAGCAATCGATAAATAAATGCAAATAAACATTCAGCCCCCACTTGACTTCTCAATTGCAATGATTATGGTATAACTTTTTCCATAGAAACAAATACTTTACAAACTTTTTCAGTTTCTTTTTTTTTTTTTTTATCAGAGTCTCATCATTATAATAGTCTAACAAAAGCAAAGAAGAACATAGGAATAAAAGAATATTATAAGTAAAAATTATGCGCATAAATGAACTTTTATCCATTTGGCTTTTGTCTTGCCTTAATGGTTTCGGACCTCACCATCATCCCCCAATTGTATTTATACGAATTTGCTTTTTATATACAAAAAGAAAAAAACGAAAAAGAAGATGAAAATATTCAGTGGCATTTCAAGTGCGGGTCCAATTATTTCTGTCCTGCTCAAGTGATGACCAACTCCAATCTACCAATCCACTCCCAGTGACCCAACTATTCATGGATATAAATCACAGACAAGTTTCTAATATAAAAACGTAAAGAAGGCAAAGCAAAACAAAGGCAAACTGGAAAAGGCCAAAGGCTAAGGGAAATATGAGTGGTTACCTTCAGACTTCAGACCTTCTCAGACTTCAAAGTAACCAAGATTACAAAACTATTTTTAAAACTTGCCCGGGCAAAGGGAAATTTTGAAAATAGACAATTGCCTGCCCCACCCCAACAATCGAGAGACTCTTACCTCTTTGGTAATTGTTATTTGAAGATTTCAAGAACCGGAAGAAAACTTGACCTAAACTTTGTAATCTATTCAGCCATAAATATGTATATAACTCGTTTTTGGGTCCTTGATCTTGACAATTACGAAAAAAAAAAAATAAAAAATTCATAAACAAATATGAAGGAGCAAATGTATTGGGCGTTTGTTGTTGTGGTTGTTGTTGTTTATGCATTCCCAACCTACATACGAAAATGTTGGTGGCTTAACAGCGATAAAATTCAATAAAAACAACAACAACAACGACAACAACAACAAATAATAAAAGCCACCGCAACAGCAGCAACAACAACGAAGGTGACTTGTTTTGGGCATAACCAGTCAATTGGTATTTTGGTTGATTTTGTTTTTGTTTTTGTTTTTTGCTTTATGTCAACTACTATAAACAACGTTAAAACAATCACATAATAACAAAAGCCACAATGACGACAACAAGTACAATCAATGCCAAGTACAGTCGACACTCTTTAAGTGCAAATCGGACGGGACTGTACTTGCTTTGGCAAAGCTGTTGCTTTAAACAAATGACTAAGTTCTAGCAGATGTGGACATAAGTAATTTACTAGTCAACTAGGGAATTTCCTAATTTCAGAATGAATAGGACAAAATTTGACAAGAAGAAAAATGGAAGTAATCGAAAATTCAGGCTGGAGTAGGGAGATCTTCAATTCTTTATTGAAATATCTTTGTATATAATTCTAGTTCGACTTGTGAAAATTATAGGCTAGCCTTGTTTTGTGGAAACAAAAACATTAGTGCGCCATCTAGCGGTGTATTCGGTTGCCTCTGATTTATTTAGCAGGTATCTCCCCTAATTATGATCCGATTTTAGTCAGGTTTGGTCTGAATCGAAGGGTTTCATGGGAATTAACAAATAGCCTAAATTGTAAGCTTTGTTTAGCTAGCAAGCTATCAAGTTTGATTGGCCCAAGGTCTCTTAAGGTCTCCCAGTTCTAAGAGGATGGAGAATCTTGGTCCACACCAAGGTTCAACTTTGTCTTAATCGGACTTAAGCTCCCCAGTAACTATTCAAGCTATCAAGTTTAATTGGCCTAGCTCTTAAGATCTTCCAGTTCTAAGAGGATGGAGAATCTTGGTCCACAGCAAGGTTCAACTTTGTCTTAATCAGACTGAAGCTCCCTAGTAACTATTCAGATTTCATCCAACCGATATGTCCAAAGAAATTCAAATAAATAATCAAAGAATTCAATTCCCCAAGTGTATACAGCTTGTTGGTTTTAGTTAGACTTTACTGTGTTCGTGAAGCCCCAACTTTAGAGTGAGTTGAGAATTATGTAAGCAAATTGCTAGCCACTTACCTGGATCGTTAAGACGGCAGGAGGTATATGGATCACCATGATAACCAGCCGGGCAACTGCACACAGCCACATGATTTCTTGGCTAAAACAAATAGTTCAAATAGTTAGTAAAAGAATAATAAAGAGAGAGAGAGACAGAGAGAGAGAGTGTGAGAGAGAGGTGAAGTGAATTTAAATTTTACCTCACAATTTGAGCCAATGCCGCAGGCACCAACACAGGGATTAACGCAACGATTGTCCTTGCATTGTAGGTCACCACGGCAATCGATGTTGTCCAGGCATTCGCCACGATTGCAATGGGTAAGCGGATTACCGCTATGTCCTGGTGGGCAGGAGCAGACCGGACGGCCGCCGGCAGCCTCCTGGCAAACAGCGTTTATGCCACAAGGATTCCCCTGGCACCCATACGATTGGGCAGCTAAATTCATTCCAACCAAATGTTTTGTGTGTGTGTGTGTCATCGTTGTTGTTGTTGTTGTTTTAATTTGGGGAAGAAACAAAAAACCAAAAGGGCGTAAAATGTGTTTAAGGTGTTCGGTGCCAGGTGAGAATATACAACAAATTAAAAGTTAAAGCTATTTACAGAAAAGTATCTACTGGGATTAGCTAAAGTATCTCTCAGATAGAGAAGAATAATTTCATTTTTTTTTTTTTAGTTTTTGCTCGTTTTGCTGATTGCTTTCGCTGGGTGCATTTGATTATAATTTATGGTGCTCTTTGAGCTGGTGCAGTGTTAGCCAAATTAAGCACTTTGCCATTGCCATTGCCATTGCCAATCGCTGTCAAAATAAATACCACGTGATGTATAGATCGGATCTTGGTAGTAGACACGCTCCAGGGTACGTCCATCGCCATATGTGTAATATGTACGGTATGAGCAATTCAGACAACGTTTTTCTAATTTTTTACCTAACGCCAATTGTGGTAACATCACCAGGCCCAGACCCAGCAGCATTACTGCCAGACTCACAAGTGACTGCGATGCCTAAAAAAAAAAAAACAAGAATTTTATTAGTCATCAAAATTGGAATATTTGCCAACCAAATTGGGCTCTCTGGACCAAACTGTCTATATAAATAATGAGTTTGTCTTTTTTGAAAATATTTATCAAGGTAATCATTTTTGTATTATTATTTCATACGAAAAATATCTTTGAGTGAGTCGCCAACGTGCTGAATTATGAATGAAAACTGAATAAATTTTATATGCAAATCGAAATTCATCGGAACACACAGTCACTTGCCCAAAATGGTTAGATTTAATTTAGTTGTTATTATTATTTTATTTTATTTTATTTTTATGCAAATTGTGTTGGTCGATAATTTAAATACCAAAAAAAAAAATATGATGATACCTCAGAAAATTTAGATCAACTGGGGAAATGATTCGAACCATAAAAGGCTTGAAGGTAGCCAAATGGTTTTTTGTTGAGGATAGCAAATATGTTTGACTTCTTGCCCATTAGAGCAAATACAATTTGTCAAGTTTATTTATTTCGTTATGTATATCAAAATAGGTTTGAAATGATCCTCAAAAAATCTAAGTCAACTGGGGAAATGATACGATCCATAAAAGGTCAACTGGAATTTGTTGAGGGCTTCAAATATGTTTGAGTTTTTGAAGATTGAAACTCAGTTGGGGAAATACAATTTACCAAATTAATTTATATATTTATGGACCTCAAAATTAACTTGAAATGATCCCCAAAAATCTAAGTCAACTGGGGAAAGAATACGATCCATAAAAGGTCAACTGGAATTTGTTGAGGGCTTCAAATATGTTTGAGTTCTTGAAGATCAAAACTCATTAGAGCAAATACAATTTGCTAAGCTAACTTATATATTTATGGATCTCCAGATTCCCAAAAAATCTAGATCAACTGAGGAAGTGATTCACGAGCCATAAAAGGCCATCAAATATCTTTTGGGTTCTTAAAGATCAACGCCGATTTGAGCAAATACAATTTACCAAGTCAGTTTATTTATTTACAGATTTATTTATTGTTTTTAAGTTTGAAATGATCTTGAAACTGATATTTTGTTGGGACAAGTCAAGCTGGCTTAAGTTTCTCGTTTTTTTTTTTTTTTTTGGGGGTAACCCAAAGTTGCTTAATATTTTAATGGTTGCAATAAATATTTTTTTTTTTTTGGGAAATTAACCTTGATAAGGTTCTTCTTCTTCTTCTTTTTATTTAATGTTTATTTTGACGGCACTTCTATGACAAGTGAATCATATATTTCCGGAAGTGTAAACATTAAAAATTGAACTTAAAACTAAAAAAAAAAAGATCAACACTTTTTAGGGGCTTTCCAAGAGTCGTCAGCGTTATTGTTATTGTTTTTGTACTTTGTCTGTCGCGCGGTAAATACAAATTGAATATTTCGCTCACGTAGATAATTTAAGTATCTTTTTTTTTTCTTTACAATAGTTTCCGATTTTACGAGTTTCGGTAAAAAAAAAATTTTAAATAAAGAAAAAAAAAAAGTTAAATATTCTTCACTTTGTTCCGAGCACTCACCATTTTCGAGAATATTTAAAATATATTCCAATTATTTATTAAATCAAATCCACTTATAAATAAATAAACAAAAACTTGTAAAAAAAATAAAAATAATAATAATTAAAATAAAACAAAAAGTTTTCAACTTTTGAAGCGTTCGATTTGAACTGAGCCAACTTATAGACGGACTTGGGCTATTTATAAGCCGACTTTGGAGAGTGCTTCTCCAGTGTCTCAACACAGTATTGCCTGAGCCGACAAACTGCCAAGAATATTCTCTCCCTCTCTCTCTCTTTCTCAGTTTGTTGTCTCCCTCATCCTCTCTTTGTTGGACTATTCATCTGCCTGTTGACTGACTGGACAAACTTGGCCCGTGTGTTTGCTTGATATTTTTTTTGTATTTTTTATTATTTAAAAGTATTTATGTTTCTGTTGTTGTTGGTTTCTGGGTGCTCGGTATATTCATTGATTCATTCATTCTTTCATTGATTTGCTTAGGCAAAAAGTTATTTATAAACATTTACTTGATGATTAGCAACCAGCAAATGGGTGGCCTGCATTTTGTGTAGGTGTCTCGCTTTTGTTTGTTAATACTTTTTTTGTTTTAAGTTCGAAGAAGTTTGCCGAGAAACTCTCAAAGTTTGCCACAAAAGTAAATACAGCAGAGCTGAACCGGAACTCTAAGCAGCACAGCCGTTATAAGACTCCCATCGAACTACTATATAAATCGCTTCCGAAATCGGTAAGTAATCAGAACCAATCTGAGGCAATTGGGTTAAGCACAGTTAGATTTACCGAATCATATCAAGATCTAGCTTAGGAATGAATCATATAAGTCAGACCTATCTGGCATGTTATATCTAGCTGAGAATGGAAATTCTATAAATCAAGCTTACATTGGCCTATTGAAAACGCTCTGCTTAGAACTTGACTATCTCCATTGCCAATAAAGACAGAGACATTTGGGTACCAAGTCTGTTTAGTATTGGATTAAGAATCGAGCTACGATATAAACTACATCCAAGCTTTATTAAACTTGACCACAGAAAGACACATATCAGGCCTCTAAATCAGAACAGCATCAGTTGATTTTGATACAAAGCAGACTAGAATCTATCAGTCCTGAACAAAAGAAAAGCTATATAAAATCAAATCAAATATCAAATATTTCCGATACTTCAACAAAGCTTCAAAAAGAGTATATGGCTTTCGGGTCTCTGAATATAAACTGGCGCTCTGGGTTTTTTTTGTTGGGTTAATATAATATTTTGTTTTAGGTAAACCGGGCTGGTTGTCAGGGACTGTCGCCCATATGTTACCATTAAGAACGCCTTAATGGAGGTGTCTTTGAAATGACACTTTCAATACTGCTTTTGCTGGATAATTAGCGAGATTATTTAATGATTATCTGCCTGTCAAAAGATATTTAAGAATTTTTTCAAATAACCAGGAAAGCTTGGATTTATTCCCCCAAAAGATTGGGTCACACAAAATTCTCGGAGTAATACCCTGAAACAAAAGAGTTTCTGCCCAAGGAGAGAGTGTTAACACCCAAAAGAAGATGTTGGAGAGAACCAGAGAAAGGATCTCTGAGAGCCTAGAACTCCCTTTTCCTATAATATTTTACCTCTTCATTAATTGATTCTTTTCTCATCTTTGATTGCTTGTTTATATGTTTTTTTAATAGGTATTTC
Organism: Scaptodrosophila latifasciaeformis; assembly: GCA_037075145.1. NCBI lineage: Eukaryota > Metazoa > Arthropoda > Insecta > Diptera > Drosophilidae > Scaptodrosophila > Scaptodrosophila latifasciaeformis. Next base: position 4,061,886 of record JBAMCM010000429.1, read on the forward strand.
AAATATAGTGATGCTTGATTCTTAAGCAATTTGTATATGTGTGTATCTGTGTATCTGTGTGAGCTTGACACTCATTATTAATTACAAAGCCTCTATAAATGGTTATCTACATATGTACAATGGTACAGTCTGATTTATATATGTAGTTTGTATAATGATATTATTATTTATATTTTGTATACTCGATTGTATTCTTTTTATTAAGTATTTTGTTTGAGATTTTTTAGAAAATTTATTTGTATATATTTTTATTTGTTATTTGCCTGAGCAATTTGTGTGAGGGCGTTTCCTTTTGTTCCGTGTTTGGTAAAAGACGGCTTTAATACGAGTGTATTAGGATTATGTAATTTAAAACGATTTTATTTGCTGACAAAAGACCATTGGATTGATAGAATAATCTCTGCGCAATTCTCACATTATTCTTTTCTTTTTTTTTGGTACGTCGGAAATTGACCAAAAACAAACATTTGAAATACATAAAAATAAAAAGCAAAAAAACTTATGCAAAATATATTTTTTTATTTTGTAATTTCCGTTGAACTTCAAGCCTAACAAAATGTTATAATTAAGCCCACCCACACACACACACACACATATTTCTATAATATTTACAAAGAGAATTAATAAACAAATTCACAGATAATTTAAACAACATTTAGTGGAAATGTTCCAAATGACTTGTCACCAGGCAACCATAAAAATAAACAATTAAAGGAAAAATAATAGAAAAAAAAAAACAGAAAATCCCAAGGGCATCTTTGGGGTATCGAATTCGATAGACTCTTTTCAAAGTAAGTCATATTAGACAGCTAAATGATATCTTCCAATTTTAGGAAACTTAAATATCAAACTAAAATTGGATGAGTCAGTTAATAACGGAGTAATTTCTATAGCCGATTTAGGCTCTATATGATATTGCTGTTTGATTCTAATAAAAATAGTCACACATATGCGTTTCTATATACAAAATCTAAGTTAATTATTTCATTGATATCGTTCAATAAATGTTGAAGATATTCCTTAGATCGATTTAGTCCGGCATGACAGCTATATGATATAAAATCTTCGATCCTAATGATATTGACCACAGATATGAGTCTCCATATAAGCAATCTAAGCTGAGGATTTGATTGAGGTCAATAAATGCTAGAGATACTTTAGACTCGTAGAGCAGCTTTAGGATATAGTAAGCCGGAACCGACTTGGGTTCTTATGATAGCTATAGGATATAGTGGTTCGATCTCATAAGGAATATTCTTTCTGAATTGGTTTCCAGCACACCTAAAGGATATAGTTAAAGTGATCAGTAGGAGTGGAGTCTATGAGGAAGTTGGGTTCTTATGATAGCTATAGGATATAGTGGTTCGATCTCATAAGGAATTTTCTTTCTGAATTGGTTCCCAGCACACCTAAAGGACATAGTTATAGTGATGAGGAGGAGTGGAGTCTATGAGGAAGTTGCAAAGATCAGAGCAAAGGAAAAGAGTATACAAATTGTATAAAAAGTTGGGAAATAGTTAAAATTGATTTTTATTGAGAAATACAACTGGCTTTATCAATTAAAAAGTTGAAAATTGTATGCCCAGAAATTGTTTCATTTTGCTTTCACCGAATAATTTAATTGGCCCGACAGACTTTATTATTATTTTTTTTTTTTGGCGAAAATATATGCAGGGAATTTGTAGCGTATTGTCTATTTTTTGTGTGATGTGTGAAAATTGAATTCGATTAAATAAATTTGAATTAAATCGCTGCAGAGACAATTCTCTAAAATAGGCTAAGCCCAATGGGTGGATCTGAAAGGAATAAGGTGAGCAAGGGTCAGGTCAAAGCAATTGCGTGGCCATATAATTGGCCAGAAGTCGACAATCGGATTGGCCATTTTTGGTTCCACAAAATAGCGAAGACAAAGAAAGTGAATGAGTGAAACAGACTGGCAAGCACGAAATGTCATTTGGCTGGATTGAGTGACAGCAGGAGGAGGAGGAGGTGGACCCCAAAATGGGTTCGAGATAAGGCTGAGGATAATAAGGACAATAACGACATCTGGCGTATGGCACACGATTGTCATTTCCTTTTTTTTTCCTACCTTCAGGTATATCTCATTTTCTTACATTTTTTTACAATGTCAGTTAGTGTCTTGTTTGGGTAAGGTAAGCGTTGCCAATTTAAATATGCATTTGTGCTGAATTTTGTGATGGCCTCTCGCTTAGCTCATTTGTCATGTTGGGCTGAAGGTCGGTGAACTGGCAATTTTATATGGCGCCTTCTGAAGTAACGGCACATGGCCCAGTCTGTAGGTAATTGATGCCAACCGAATCAATCATATTCAATCACAATTTTCTCAGCAACTTTCTGGAGGTAAACAGAAGGTTATATTTAGTTGACCGATACCTTTCTGGGCTTGGACCAAAAATAAATTCCAATTGACAAATGTTATTTAATCAATTTGGTATTATTAATTTCAATCTGACAGTGGCAAAGTGCCATAAACTTCCCAGCCAAATATGATTAAGAAGTGATTATATACACAATTTTTTTTTTTTTGGCCCCTCAGATTCTTACATATTTGGCCAACCGGCCGGCTCAAGTTTCAAATCATCAAATGGGCAAACCAAACTGGTTGCAAACAAGATTCAAAATAATAATAATAAAAAAAAAAACGAATTTCCAATTTATAATTGAATTTGACAATTTGGTTTGCAACGCTTCCAATCTGGGATTCTCGGAATTTGCATAAACTCAAATTAGAAGTACCAATTTGGGTCTCAATTCTCTTGACTGACTAAATGATGACCAGTTAATTGATTTAATTAAATTATACAAAATACAAAGAAATTGATTTAAATGTTTTCCATGAATTGCCTCGAAATATGAAATTGGTGAAATTGAAATTTTTTTTTATCATTTATTCTGACCATGTAGGGATATATATATTTATTTATTTTTGTGGTTATTGTTGGTCTTGTAACCAGCTTATTTGGTTTGGTTCTTTTATTATTATTATTATTATTATTATAATTTTTTTTCTTCTCCATCTTTTGGGGGGAGGACGGGAGCTTTCGGTGTTCAGTTAAGCCCAATGAAGCGCCGGCATTACTGTGCCGCCATTTTTATTAAGTCGGAAGTGCGCATTTTATGCAAGTACCCTCATCCAATCGATTCATCCATCCGTTGACCCACTCGCCACCACAATCCAACCCGCTCTCCGGCTCTAACGGAAGTTATTTATCTTATACGCGCGGGCAGCGACGACATCTGCTTGCTCTGCTCTGTGATTTTTATGAGCCACTAAAATGACAGCAGCCACATGGCTGGCCAACCCAGACAACCCATTCAACTGGCCACCCAAACGACCAGCTCGTCAGTCTCTCACTCACTCACTCACTCAGTCAGTCAGTCAGTCAATCAAGCCCAATTCTCTGATTCTGAACATTTCTTCCTTTCACAGACACGGTGTCATGCACTTTGTCGAGCTTATTAAATAATCCGACAACTCATTATTAAATGCATTTGCAGGAAATTGTTGAAAAAAATAACAAGGGACAAAAAGGATTTATGGAACACCTTGATTAACACCGAGCCCTTCATACACTTGTTGGCCAGCTAATTAAATCTTTCTGCTTTCTACTTTTAAGAAGGCTCAAAAAAAAAAAAAAGGCTAAGGTAGCTTTTGAGTCCCCAGACAAGGCCATACAATGACATATTGAGCTTTTACAGTTCTACTAATTATCTGGTCTCCGATAAGATTAAGGGTTCACAGGGTTCGCCAAGGAAATTTTAGATCAGAGATTTATTTACTTGAAGGACAAAACATATAGACTGACTCTTTACTAATTGAGAGATCTAAATTTTACTGGGTATTAGAAAACTTTAAGCTCTTTAGTCAAGGCAAGGATAAGATCAAGGCTTTCACTGGACTTGTTAGGAAAACTTAGAATGAGAATTACTTAACACTTTCCCGGGGAAAACATAGCCTTAAAATATAGTCAAAGTGCTTGCAAATTTAGTGGTCTGAATTTAGCTGGGAAGGTTGAGATCTTGATCTTTTATGGGCTTAATTTTGTTACGGTTTTTACTGAGCTTTTTGAAGAAATACTAAATCACAATTACCTCTTAAATTCTAGTCCAAATTTTGCCAGAATTCGGAACTCCAAATTACTGGAAACGATAAATTTCTAACTAATCTAGCTTGGTCTTAGACTAGAATCACTTAAAATAGCACAATATTCTCAGAGTATTCAAATGGATTAAAAGTAGATACAGATACCAATTTATTTGGATTCGACTTGATATAATTATTTATGGTAATTTAAGCATTAAATTGTTCAACAACTCTTAAAAGGCGGGCAGGGTTATTTTGTTAATCTAAAGATCGAACAAGAGAACTTCTCTCTGGTCTCTTAGTTCTTGAGTGATCGGTCTGAACCACTCAGATTGGCCTTGTATAACTCCATTATTTGTTGAACAACATTGATGAAATTTCAAGCTTGAGCTTATCAAATACAGACTTACTTGTGTGCCGACTTTCGTTGGAATCAAACGGCTATATTTTGAGTAGTCAGGATGAATCTTCAGAGAACATGCTTTGGCACAAAAGAACGGCTTAGATTGGACTTGTATAACTCCATTATTTATTGAACAATATTGATGAAAATTTAGGCTTGAGCTTATCAAATACAGACTTACTTGTGTGCCGACTTTCGTTGGAATCAAACGGCTATATTTTGAGTATTCGGGATGAATCTTCAGAGAATATGCTTTGGCACATAAGAACGGCTTAGAATGGACTTGTATAACTCCATTATTGGTTGAACAATATTGATGAAATTTTAAGCTTAAGCTTACCAAATACAGACTTACTTGTGTGCCGACTTTCGTTGGAATCGAACAGCTATATTTTGATTATTCCGAATAAATCTTCAGAGAACATGCTTTGGCATATAAGAACGGCTTAGATTGAACTTGTATAACTCCATTATTTGTTGAACAATATTGATGAAATTTTAAGCTTAAGCTTATAAAATACAGACACACTAGTGTACCGTGTTTGCTTAGAATCGAACGGCTATATTCATTGAATCGCTTAGTTGTTTATCCAGCCAACCCCTTGAGACCTTGAAGAGAGTATCTGATGTATGTAGTCAAATTAGCATTGTCCTGTTAGTTTCGCATATGAATTGGAATACATAAGAGTGGAAATGTTTTATAAACAACACTTATGTGTATGGAGAATTTTGTTTTAAGGCAACTAAGTATTAAATGCATTGAAGCGAAAGCTTCTGCAAAATGTGCAGTTGCCTTTTCATTACGTTTCATACGGTTGGCGGTGTTGATAGGTGTGCGTGTGTGGGTGCGGGTGTGTCGGAATGAATAATTTCTTAATGTGCATCAAATATTGAAATTTTAATAAAGCCAGCAGAACGGTGGTAACGTTTAACGTTCGAATCAACTCCAACTCTGGTTTGTTTCGCTGGGCTGAGTCCGATGGCAAAGCGCATTTAATCATATGAAATCTGTTAAATAATTCAAATGAATTGACACAGTCCGTTTAATAATATGTAGCGATATACTCGTACCGAGAGAAATGAAATGCCCACAGTTGATATTCCGTACGTGATGTTTATGTTTATCATGGGTAATGCCCGATAAGCCCGCATAAGTAACTTAATGGATGTGCCATAAATATTTATCTCGAATCCCTGATTCGCTCAACCCGACTTTCACTCATTTGAATATGCCTAGAATATTCCTTAAAATTTCACATTAATTAATTTGATTGACTATCAAACAAAACAATTCAAGATAAGAAAAACTATACAAAAAATATCTATATGTATGTATTTCAAATTACCTTTAAATTAAAGAGTGATGAAAATATGCAAATGATGATGTGCCGTTTGGTTTCAGCCAGGGTCTGAGGTGTCTTTTAATATTTGTACAAAAAGTGCCTTAAGAGTTTGCAATAATTTACATAATTCGCCGAACTGCCTTAATTATGCATTCATTAAATATTTTATTATAATTTTACAGAGAATTTCCAAGTAGAATTTGGCCTGAACTCAGCTAAATGTAATATTTCATAATTGAAAAGTCAACAGATAAATTCTTCAAACTAAAAGTTTTTTCTTTTGTCTAAATGGAAGAGAAAAAATTATTTTGAATTTAATCAAATAGTAAAACACATTAATTGGAATTAAATTAATTTCATTTTGTATAAAAGTTCATAACGGTTTATTTCAATTAACAAAAAAAAAAAATCCCCACTTATCCTTATAATATTTTTCATATATATATATATTTTTTTTTTTGCCTTTTTCATCAAGGAATATTTACAATTTAAAAATGTATCGACAATTTGACCAGCTTAAATTTTTAAATAAAATAAAACCATAATTAAAAAAAAATTAAAAATACTTCTTGTTGTTGTTTTAATGATAATTAGCAAAAGAAAGAGAGAGGCAGAGAGAGAGAGAGAGGAAAATAAACCAAATCAAAACAAAATGTCATGGCAAAAAGGAGCTGTGAAAAAAAGAATGCCAGAGTTGCATTCATACACACCATACACAACACACACACACACACACACATACATGCTTATACTCGAATTGAGAAGAGAGGAGAGGGTAGGAGAAAGAGCGAAAGGACCAGGCTAACTGAACCATTTGGAAGAGTCGTTGTCACCCTTGTCGCCAACATTCTTAAGCGCTTTAGGGATATTTCACAATGTTCGCTGCTGTGGCTGGAGGCTGGCTAGGAGCAGCAACACTGCCAGCTCCTGCGCCAGCGCCACCTGGCACCAATACCACTCTACTTGTTGCCGTTGACGAAGTGGGCAGAGAGGGCGAAGATGCCGTTGACGACGATGAAGATGACGACGATGCTGCTGCTGCTGATGATGATGATGTTGCTGCGGTCGGTGATTGTTGCAATTGGAGTTTTTGCTTTGTGTGGCTGCCAGGGTGGAGAACAGCTCCGGCTCCTGGATGATACAAGTGCGTGCCATAATGCACTGCCCCCGGATGACTGAAGTATGGTATAATGGCGGGTCCGGGTCCTCTTTGATGATGCGGATGATGATGATGATAATGATGCTGCTGCTGTTGCTGCTGTTGCTGTTGGTGTTGGTGGATGGGTATATGGGAATGAAGATGATAGTGATGGGGTTGGTGGGCCAGCAGAGGCAAGGCATGAGGCTGTTGGTGTGACTGGGCCTGGGATGGGGCCTGTTGACTGGTTGCTGAAGCTGTTGCCACTTCATTGGCATAGCCTGCCAGCTGTTGTTGTTGTTGTTTGTGTTGTTGTTGTTGTTGGTGCTGCTGTTGCTGATAGAATTGCTGCAACAATGTCGCTGCTGCTGCTGCCGCTACTGTTGGCTGGTAATGGTAGTGTTGTATGGGCTGTGGATGCTGGACTAATGCACTTGGCGCTGACAATCTGACAACATGAATTGGTGGCGTTGATTCATGCACCAGATTGTATGTTGCTGCTGCTGCTGCTGCTGCTGCCGGGGCTGGTGACGCCTTTGGGTTATTATTGTTAAAACGTGGCAATATTGCAAATTGATGCTGCTGCTGTTGCTGTGGCTCGGGCGGCGCTTGAACATAAATTGGATTGTAGTGCACGATGGGTAGGCCGCCAGCTCCAGCAACTATAGGCCCCTGATGTGAGTAAGCCTGATGCTGTTGCTGTTGTTGTTGCTGCTGATGGTGCTGGTTCTGTTGTTGTTGTTGTTGTTGTTGGCGTCCTGTTGGGTCTGCTGTTGCTGTAGCTGCCGTTGCTGTTGGCAGTACAAGTGTCGCTGAGCCAGTGGCCGCAGTTGGATGGGTCTGCTGGTGTCCTAGACCTGAGCCTGTATAATGCTGCTGCTGCTGTTGTTGTTGTTGTTGTTGGGGCTGCTTGGGATTTAGGCGAATCAGTCGTTGCTGGGCCGGATGCGTTTGCTGTTGCTGCTGATGTAGCGGATATGCTGGAAAAATAGCAAACAAACTGGAACCGTTAGCAAAACGTATACAAGTCAGACCGAAAGTCAGGTCCGCGGTCATGTCAATCCATTGCTACTTGGTCTGCTAGGCATTTGGAAATCGAGCAAATTAACGGCACCGTTTTTGTGCCTGCCGCCCATAAAATGACACTAATTGCTCTGCTCAGGCTATCCGATGCCGGTCACTTGGCACCAGCAAGCCATCCAGGCATCCATTCACCCAGCTCAGTTAATACAAAAGGACTAAAAATAAACCTTGCCCGTACATAAACGTGTCTCTCCGTGTGCGTGTGAATGTAGGTGTGTGAGTGGCAGGTCCGAGTGGCTTATTTGATTGCGGGTAATTCAAGTACAGTTGTGTTTTAATGAACACAATCCAGTTTTGTTTGCCTTGAACTGATGTCGAGTGTTAAAGAAGGCAAAGCCACACTTAATTAGCTGAGGTAGTCAATTTCAAAGAAATTGATAGAGAAGATCTTGACTTGAATTCATTGAGCTACACACAGACAGACTCGGTAATCAGCATAAATGGTTCAAGTACAGTTGTGCTTAAAAGCTTGGCTCAAATTATGAATGCTTTCATAGCTTTAAGAAATTTTCATTGAAGCAAAGCTACAGAAGTACAGTAGCTTAAATGTTTTAGGTACAGTTGCGTTGGTAAAAACTCAAAAGCTTTACTCAAATTTGGAGCAAATCTGAATAATTATGTAGATTTTATAGAATGGATAAATATATCAAATAGAATCTATCTTGGACAAGATATCTTAGCTTAGACCCAGACAAGACTACCAAGAAGAAGTACAGTTGTGCTTGGACTAGCTTGAAGCTTAAGCTTGAGTTTCTTGGCTTACCATAAAGTGTCTGTTGGGCTGGTGACGGTGGCGGGTCTTCCGTATAGATGGGTCCCAGTTGAGCCTGAGTCTGTGCATGAGCCTGGGGCTGGGGCTGATAGTAGACCGCTTGTGTTGGCGGTGGTGCTGTTGCTGCCGGTGTCACCACCTTTCCATAGCTCAGCGGAGAATGGTGCTGGGCGGCCTGAGCAGCGGCCACTAGAACACTGGCTGGGATCTGTATATACTGAGTGGCATAGCCGGGGGCAGCAGCCGACTGGGCTCCAACAACATCCGTCTGATATTGATAGTAGGGTCGGTAGACACCCTGATGGTCCCTGGCCAGAGGACCCACGACTTGCATAAGCGGATGTGTTGGCGTTGGACTCGAAGCAGTGGTTGTGGAAGCGGTGGTGCTAGTTGTGCTGGGGGTGGACAATGGAGCCACCGGCACCAGGTAGCTACCCGTGCCGGAAGAACCAATGCCATTGCTGAGTTGTTGTTGCAGTTGCTTCATATAGGAAAGAGGAATGGCAATGATGTACTGAATGCGCTGCTGAGGGGCCGGAACTGAAGGTTGGTAGTGCTGGGGCGAGGCTGGAGCCGGGGCAGAGTTACGCTCATAGAGGGCAGCCGGTGGTTCCGCTTCATAGATTTGTTGCGTGCTTTGTACCGGCGACGATTTTGTCAGAGACTTTGCTGATGGATTATAGAACTCTACGGGCGGTGGCACTCCAAAGCTAAAACGATGCGGTGTTGGCTGTGGCTGACCATAATGTATGGTCGGGGTAAAGCCCCCAGCTGTGGTGCCCGAAGGCTCCAATCTCTCGTAGTAAGTCTGAAATTTACAAGGAGTCTGTCAAGAAAGTTAGAGCTTCTCTTAATAGACTTACCACCGGTCCAGGGCTCGGGGCTGTGGAGGCAGCCGGCGGCCTGAGATTCACCTGACGCACTGTGGTAGGACTGAAAACATGCCCGGTATCGGACTCATAAAAGGCCGAGGGATACACCGGTCTGAAGGGTGTCTGCTTGCCCAGAGACGAAAAGCCTAGAAAATCAAGGAATAAACTACACTTCTTTTTTTGCTAAACTCTTCCAAAGACTCTCACCCGTCTGATCTGAGGAGTCACGTTTTTCGGTCTTGCTCTTGGCCTCATCTGAGCTTGATGCAATAAGCTTCGTGGTGGTCTGCAATTCACCTGCCAGGGTAACCGTCTCCTGGGCATCTGCTGGCTTGCTTTCGACTTCCTCGGCCAGACCAGCCAAGGCGGCGGTCAATGCCAGCAGAAAGCCAACCACCACTGTCTAATTGAAGGCCCCACAGGAGGAAGATTAAAAAAATGTAAACTTTATATTAAAAATGCTTCAGCTCATTAAAATCATATATATGTATGGATAGATGGATGGATGGCTGGATGGATGGCTTGGCTTGGGTTGGTTGGTTTGGTTTGGTGTTTTCTGCATAAGAAATAATGTTGATTATATTTGTGGTCTGTTTGTCTTTTCAGCTTTATGGGAGAGCTGTTTTCATTAATTAATGGCTTTGGCCATGGCTCATTTTGCAGCTTTATGCATTTTAATTGGCAGTCATATAACTGTCTATTAGTTATCATTAATTTAGCGCATTAATTGTGTAACAAGTAAAATGTCACTTTTTAATACACACACAATCTCTCCGATAACTACAACAACAACAATAACTTATTATAATATATATTTTATGTTCATGTTGCATAAAAATGCTTCATAAATATATTTGACATATCCAATTTTTTTTTTTTTATCTACAAATATAATAAGCTTTTGCTATTGTTGTTGTTGTTGTGCGATTTAAAATTAAATTTAATTAAATTTGATTTATTTAAATGCCAACATTTATTAATGTAATTAGGCAAATTGCCAATGTTGTTGCTGCCGTTGATTTATTGAGAAAAGAAAAACCTAAGCCAAAAGCTGTCAAACAAGAGATAATCATCATCAAAACAATATCAGAAATAAATATATTTAACTATATAATTTTTTTTTTTCAAAACTTTATAAGGTTTTCCTCTTCAAAAATCTGTTTAAAAATTTCAGAAAAAACTTTTAATGAAATTAATTTTGCGAAATATTCCTGAAAAGGAGGAGAAGGAGGAGAAAAGAAATTAAATTTTATTTCACTGATTGCTAATTATTGAAATGAAATTGTAAATTGTCATATTCCAAATTGAATTGGATTTTTTTTTTTTTTTTTTGAAACTTTACATTTGATTACAAAAATATTTCGAATTTTATTAAAAACATTTTTATCGTACTTTCTGTATTCATTCGAGTCAAAGGAAATAGTCTATATAAATATAAATTTTTTTTTTGTTTTAACGAATTATTTTATTTACCCGCAACTGCGTCATTCTTTTTTTTTGTTTTTGTTTTGTTTTTCTCTTATTTGGCTTTTTATTTATTGCCACTCAATTCAAAAACTTTTTGTTCACACAAACACAAAAAGAGTCACAGTAAAAAAAAATAAATATTTCACAAAAAAAAAAAAAGAAAGAGGAGAAATGAATTGTATTTCTTGTTTATGGTTTCGTATTGTGGAAATTTATTGTCCGATTTATTTAAAATGTTACGCATACGCCATGTATTGCTCTTTTTTTTCGTTTTTCGCGAAGTTTTTTTTTTTGGTTAGTTTGGCCCGTTGCTTTTGGCTGACGAAGTGAGAGTGAAATGGTTTAGCCAGCTGGCTAACATTTTATAGTGGAGCAAGATGGCCAGCAGGCAGGCAAGCAGAGTCTGCCACATGCAACTAGCGGCCGGCTGCGAGTGCAAAAACCTGTGCAACGTTGCGCTGTGCACTTCTGGTAGCTTCGCTCTGAGACACAATCATGGTCATTATAATCATTAAACCGATCGGCCTTGGTCATCAAATCTTTGCCGGCTTTGATAAAACAAAAAAAAAACAAAAGGCCGAGCCCACAAAATTAGACTTGCAGCTGGCGAGGGAGACGATAGGCTTTTCGGCTATCAGCCTGCTCCACTTGACTTGGCTTAAATGCAAATCCAAATTGCATAACAGCCAATAAAAGTCCATTGGCTTCTGCTCAATTCGCTAGGCTCTACGAATTTGAATTACCGAATTTCCCCTCAATTCTATATTTGTTTTCCAAGTAAAACCTTCAACTCAATTGACTTGTTTTATATATATCGAAAATACCTACACTCATTTAACTTTCCAATTACAGCTAACTAACTGAGCCCCTCTCCTCCCTGCCTCATCGAGTATATAAAAAGTTCGTTTACCGATTACTGCGGCTTTTTAAATGTTCCTAATAAAAATCAAGTGGGCTTTGTGTAAAAATAAACGGATATATATATATTTTGCCCTCTTCAGCCAAAACAGAAGATGGCAAAAAAAGAAGAAGAAGAAAAAAATGTGAAACACATTCAACTAAAAACATAAATGCTCTGGCAACGATGATGTCAAAAAATGCCCAAGTAACATACATAAACACAACAACAACAACAACAATAACAAAAAAAAAAACCGAACATAGTCTCGCCTCCCCTCCCCCCAGATGAGTCTGTCCGACTAATTCATACCCTTTGAAAATGAACAGAGCCTTGGCCAATTTGAAAGAAAAGAGTATACAGAGGAAGAGAAAAGAGAGAGAGACATATAAAAAAAATATATATTTGCCAAGTTTAAAGCCCCTGGCAAAGTCTTTGTGAGCTCACATAAAATGCTTCAGAGTATCTAACTCACTGGGAAAACAAGAGCCAAGGAGTGCAGGGATTGATGATGGGAGAGAAAGGTCAGGGGAGTCTTGTAATAAGCAGCACAAACGTTGAGTTACCAATTAAAATCAACAGGAAAAAAAAGAAGAAAAATAAGGAGGAGAGAAGAGAAACCAAAACACCAGATGGGTACCATTCTCACACTTTGACGCGGGTGGCTTTAAAACTATTGAGACATTCGAGACATTTTGGCCAAATAAAGCTGGCCAATTTCGCCGACTCTTAAAGCACATTTAAAGTTGTGGAAATATGAAAGATTTCTTTTTCAGGGAGGAGGAATTTGTAAGGGCTTTCATATACCCTCTCCAGATTGAAACCCTTTAATACATCTAATATAATTAGAGAGATAGATGGTCTTTTGAAACTGTTCAAGCCTATTTCAGGCCTTGTAAAAGTATTCTTGTCTTGAGACCCGATAAGACGCGTTAATCTGAATGACCTGTCTAATGCCTTGGAAAGATTTTTGTGAAGTTCCTTTTCCCCGAACCCGAGGTGGCTTGGGGCGCTACCTTCCTTTCTGGGAAGCCTATATAAGACAGAGAGACAAGTAGCTTTAAGCTGATTTCGAAGCCTTTCCGTTGGCTTGGAAAGTTCTTATTTCGTAGTTGTCTCAAAATCTTCTCAGCTACTTCTTGCGCCCACTTAAGAATGATATATCTTTCTTCCTTGATTCGACCAATCAACCCATGCAAGGACCCTCCCCCTTCCCAACTTGAAATCCACTGTTAAGACCTGAAAATCCCTTAAGATAAGCTGACCAAAAAAAATATTCGGACAATGGCAAAGAGTGCGTGAAAATAAATTTCTGATTAAGGCTTCCGGGAATATTTCGTGGCAGTTTCTCATGAATTTTGCGTACAGATATTCCAGGAATGCAGAAGGTAATCTGTGCATTTTGTGGCCCACCCAATGGTTGATTACAAAACTCAATACTCATTTGCTCAATTCTGTAGAATTGTCGAGGAAAATTGCCACATGAAAATTTTGTTGCCAAATGAATAAACCAAAAAAAAAAAAAAAAAAAAAAATTGGCAAATTAAAGTTGGTCAGTAAATTGCCAACAGAGTTGTCGACAGTTTTTGGTCATATTTGTTTTGACCAGGTTTTTTTTTTTTTTTGTGGATTTCTTTCAAAATTTATAATTGGGGTGCGTGTGTTAATTATAAAGAGTTGGGTGAATTTTGGCAGGAAATGGAATTGCTGGGTGGTTGCTGAGCTGCAGAAAACACCCAAAAAAATATTGCGTATATTTATGAAAGGCAAAGTGCATTATGCAATTGACTGGCTAGATCGAAAAGAAAGAGACAGACAGAGAGAGAGAGAGAGAGAGAGAGAGAGAGAGAGAGGAGTCGGAAGTGATTGAATTAACAGGTGACGAAACTAAATCAGCTCAGCATCTTGGACTGGTTAGGTGGGCAAACAGAAACCAACCCAAAAAAAAAAAGGTGAAACGACAACAAAAACAAGTTTACCCACAGATAGAAAACCTGACAAGTCTGTCAATTAAAAGCGGTTACCAATGCGATGCTTTCAGCTTGGCTTTGTTGTTGTTGTTGTTGCGGAAATGCAACTCGTGCGCCTCATCAATAAGACAAAACTAAAAAACTACAAAATCCAGAAAGCAAAGCTGGCAGACTGCCCAATTGCAGTTACCTAGGCAGTTAAGCAACTCAGTCAGAGAGAGACTGTTGGCCAAAATAAAACTGGCTTACAATATTTGGACATGATTTGTTTTTTTTTTTACCATTTCACCAATTCGAAAGAGACAACTGGACTTTCTTAGCTTTTCATTTCGTTTGTGGCATTTAAGTTTGATTTATGTGAATGCTGAAATAAAGTAAAAAGATTTTACAATCAATTTGATTTTGTGAAAAGCCAGGAGCTCTCTAAGAAATCTTAACAAATTGTATAAAACAATTTGGGTCTTACAATTTTGTAACTACTTGGAGGGGGCTCACTTTACTTTGACTTTTCATCCATTCATTACGAACTCTTTTATTTCCTGAAATCAAAATAAATAAATATATATATTTTTGCTGGCTATTCAAAGGGAAGATTATTCAAAGGTCTTACATAGGCTTTGAATATTTATAATTTTTGAGAGAAAAACTATGAGAAATGCCTGGCAAATTTTAGTAGTTTTTGCTTTGAAATCTCATGTAAATGCCAAAGCATATAGAAACAAATTTTTGAAAGATAAAAGAAAAGGACTAAATCGGCTTTGCTTCAGTCCAACACAACCTCTAAGAACTCCGATTAACTTTGTTTACTTTGGCTAACAAGAAAAGAGAAAAAAAATTTATTGAATTTGATTTTTCTTTTGTGCGAATTTTGCTTTTAATTTTTGAAATCTTTTTAGCACTTTTGTTGGTCTCTTATGTTTTGGTGGCTTGTATGCTTGCCATCAGCATTTGAGCCAAGTTAAAAATGCGCTGTTGCCAATGCCGCAAACATGGCAAACACCCAATCCAAAAGTTGAGTACATTGCCGCATTTGTCGTCTAACAAAAAACAAAACTAAATCAACTCAGCCACAATGGCAACAACAAATGCAGAGTTTTCAAATTTACCTCCCCACTTTTTTGTTTTTTGGAGAGGCAAAAAGCATCGCTGTCGTTAGCGTTGGCCACGTTGGCAGCAGAGCGCCTCAAACGTTGCCAACGCGGCCAATTTTTGTGTTTTCTGTTTTAGTTTCAAGCAGTGACGCTGTCGCCGTGGCCAGCAGTTAAAAACAAAATTATTCATTACGATTTCCGCACCAGTGAGAGAAAAAAACAACAACAACAACTACAACAAGAGCAACAGCAGTGATGATAAAAAAAAAAAAAGCAAAATACGAACACGCGGACGTGGGCCACATAAATACACCAGCTGAAAGTCCCAGAGCGAAATGTGATCTTTACACTGTCGAGAGATACTCTTCTTTTTTTCTTGATTGACATATTCCTTAACACATTGGTAAATTGGTAAAGACTGAGAAATGACTAAGACTTTTAGGTACTCATACGATCCTAATACGGAAATATATCTGACTAGAATGAGCCCTGAAATCAGAGCTTATTGAATTTTGTGGGTATGCTTGGAATGGAGGTAGGTCATATAGCAAGCCGATTCAGATCAACCCTGGCTAAAAGATATATACATCCATAATAGCTTCTCATATCAAAGTTGAGGGAAATTATTAGATGAATAACTGAAATATGTCTGGTCTCTCTTCTGCTTAGTAATTCATATTAAGACTGGTCTGTTTTCTTGGAGTTTTCATTTCCTGGTTAATTGGAACTAGTAGAATATATAAATATAGAAAAAGGGATTATAATAATCCAATCCAGATTGAATTTGCTACACAGATATTATCAATTTAAAATAATCACTCATATCAATAAATATAGAACCGATTCTGGTCTCGAAAAGAAATATAGATAATATAGAATTCAATCCAGATCAAGCTGCAGATTAATCTACATATTAAACTTTTTATATTAAGCCCTCATGTCAAAGTTGAAAGAGATTTGCCCTGCCCGAGACAACCTATTCTCTATATAGTCTATCCAGACAAGCCAATGGGTCTTGAGGGAGATATATAATATATATATTATATATAGGATGGAACTATTGGGATATCTGCCAAAAACAGGTGGACTAACTAGGCGATATATATATAATTTAAGCTCTCACGTCAAAATTGATTAGAATCTACGGAGAGATATGCCCTATCCAAGACAAGCTATTCTCTATATAGTCATCCAGACAAACCAATGGATCTAGAGAGAGATATCTCTCAGATATTGGGATATCTGCCAGAAACTGCTGGACTAACTAGGCTATATATATATATATTAAGCCCTCAAGTCAAAGTTGATTGGAATCTACGGAGAGATATGCCCTATCCAAGACAAGTTACTCTCTATATAGTCATCCAGGCAAGCCAATAGGTCTTGAGAGAGATATATAATATATGAGATATATTATGGATCGAACTATTGGGATATCTGCCAAAAACAGGTGGACTAACTAGGCTATCTAGATCACGTCAAAGTTGATTGGAATATACAGAGAGATATGCCCTATCCAAGACAATCTACTCTCTATATAGTCATCCAGACAAACCAATGGGTCTTGAGAGAGATATATAATATATATATTATATATAGGATCGAATTATTGGGATATCTGCCAAAAACAGGTGGACTCACTAGACTATCTAGATCACGTCAAAGTTGATTAGAATCTACGGAGAGATATGCCCTATCCAAGACAAGCTATTCTCTATATAGTCATCCAGACAAGCCTATAGGTCTTGAGAGAGATATATATTATGGATCGAACTATTGGGATATAAAATTTCTGTCAAAACCAGGTGGACTAACCTAAAACCAATCCTGAGATGCCCCTTAGTCATTCTCAGTATTTTTTTTTGCTTTGGACAAACTTAGGAATAAATTGCATATACCTTGCTTTTCTATTTAGATGGATAGGGTAGGGTTTTCCATGAAAATGTTTCAAATGCTCGTTTTGAATCTGAAGGCGCGCAGAGCTGAAATTGTTGTGCGCCTGGGTGTATGTATGTGAGTGTGTGACATGATGGGTGGAGTGGTGCACTGCCACTGATGCGGAGGACTGACTGATGCGTAGTGGTAGGAGAGGCAGTACGGGGGGTATGCGATGGCTGCTGGGGTTCTGCTGCCATGCTCATTCACTGCCTGTTGGCAATTGACTTTGAATAAGTTTCGCATTGAAACGATGCCAATTTCTTGGTTGCCTTTTGCGGTTGTTGCTGATGCTTTTGTTGTTGTTGTTGTTGTTGGTATTGTTAGACTTATTATTATTGTTGTAGCTGTACTGCTGTTGTTGTTGTTGTTGTTTTGAAAAAGTTGCGACAGTGTCGCAGATAATTTGCCGCACAGTTGTAATTTTGTAATTTTTCTGGTTAAAGTTTTATTTTCTTTATTATTATTTTTTCTTGTTGTTGTTGTTGTTTGTTATTGTTTTTGTTTTTGCTGAAAACAACTGGAGGCGTCAGCGTCATCATTATTGTTGTTATTACGATTACGAGTGTTTTGTTTGGGATTGTTGCAGCTGCCAGTGAAATGGCTCAAACGAACAAAACAACTGCACCCCAAAACTCAAATCAAGCCATTCGGCCCGGCTGGACTGGGCTGGTCAGATCAAGTTTGTCTCTTCAGTTTCTCAAAGATTTTGTTATTGTAATTTATTTTATAACCAATTGGCCCAGCCACTTTAGACTTGAGAAATTCTTCTTCTTCCTCTTCTTCTTTTTGTTTTGATTCTGCTGAGATTACTGGGGCAACAGGATTTTTCTGGTCAACTAACCGAGTCAAAAGAAGAAGAAGAAGAAAAGAAAAAACATTTTCACATTTACTTTTTTTTTGTTTTTGTAGTTGTGTTGGTTGTGTTGTTGACAAGCGGACTCTGGAGATATTTGGTTGTCTTAAACTTTTTGTTTTGTTTTTTATTTTTTTTTTTCTCCCTCAACAAAAAAAAAAAAAAGAAAAGAAAATAATAATAAACTTTCTTTAATTTTAATCAAAAAAGTTTACTGTTTCCGCTTTTACCCTCGAGTGTGTGTGCGTGTGTGAATGTTTAAAATATGTTCGACATGGGAGCAAGACAACAACAACAACAACGATGATGAAAGCTAAAAATTTATAAAATGCTGGCTAAATGTTTGGTCAAACGGATTTTAAGCGAAAGAGCAGACGGCTTTAATTGAAATAAATATTTATTTATTCATGTAAGAATCAAATTCATTTCTAGTTGAATTCGAATGGGGGGGAAATAAATGCTTCGTTTATATATAAATCACACATACGCCCCATGGTACGCGGCCAAGGCTTTGCACACACACACAGATGACAGAGTCGAGCACAATCAACACATTAACCGCGCATTAGCCGAAGTGCTTGGAAATTAAAGTAAGAGAGAGAGAGAGAGAGAGAGAGAGAGAAAAAGAAAGTAAGGTCAGAAGGAGTGAGAGGGGAATGGGGGTGGTGGTGAACCAAGGACTGACTTGCTTTGGGTCTTCATTTGCTTCGAAACATTTAAATAATTACATTTCAAGTGAGATTCAAATAAACATTTCGCAACTGGCATAAACACAAACACACACACACACACACACACACACACACAGACACATATACAGATACATACACCCTCTCGCACACATGAGTATCTAAATGAACAATGGGGACGGGCTATTTTTGTCACTTTCATTTTCTCAAATCAAATTGACGAAGCCAAAATACACTCGATCCAATATAATCAGGATTTTCAATATTTCAAAATCAGAGAAAATCAAAAAACTTCTTGAGGATTATTGAGTTCCTCATCATAGATGAGATCATAGAAATCAAAGTATGGCTTAGGTAAGACTTGAAAGGTTGAAGAACTGAAGATTCTGAAGGAGTCTTAGGAGGTTAATTTAGACTTGAAAGGCCGAAGAACTCAAGACACAACAGCTCAGCTGAGTTCATAGAAATTTGACAGGATTAAAGTAGGTGAAAGAGATCATAGAAATCGAGGGAGTGGAGCTAGGTAAATTTAGAGCTAAAAGACTAAAGAACACAATATTTATCACTACAGAATTGAAGAGCTTCGAAATAAAATAAAGAAATCATATAAATGTAAGGAGGTAAGCTAAGACTTGAAGAGGTTCACTGTAGAAGCAAGAGGTCATAGAAATTCAAGAGGTTCACAATAGAGACAAGAGGTCATAGAAATTCAAGAGGTTCACTGAAGAAGCAAGAGATACAAGTAAAGACATTTTAGTATCTCTGAAGTTCAAGCTTAAAACTCAGAAGTTGAGATTGAAAAGATTGAAGAACTCAAGATTTGTCAGCTCAGATCAGCCCGACCATATAGACAACTGGGTATATTTGGTCTGGATACAAATATTACGTAGACTTGAGAGATTGAAGTTCTCATTAGAGCAGAGAGTAGAGTTTTGATAAATCTGATCTAGAGATACCGGGAATCCAAATTCTGAACCAAACTTAGTCAGTACAGATAAGATAGTAAATAATACAGAAAATCCCAAATTTTCTTAGCTTATTTGACAATCCTGAACCTTTTGGTTTCCCAAATAAATCTGCCTAATATTTTGATGAAAAAGAAGAGTATTAAAAAAGTAGAAAAAAAAGAGTCACTCATTTATTTAATTTGCCTGATAGGTGGCCGGGGTGCAGTGGAGTCTGAAAGACAAGTTGGATTGTTGGCTGTCGCCTTTATAGAGCCATTAGTCATGTCGGTGCCATAGCTCTCCTCACTGACGCAATATCTCTCAGCTTTTCAGCTCTCTAGTCCTGCCCAGTCCTTGGGCTGCTTCATCAGATGGGTATATTGCCAGCCGGCTGTCTTACTTATTAGCCTCATTCAAACACATGCACGATCTCACACCAACACCCACCCACACACACACACACACACATACACACCAGTGCTTGTGGGGGGTGCATGTGTCAAATTCAATTTAAAGTCGCTCCGCTGCCTCAAGGGCTTGACAAGCACAGCGAACAGGCGACTCAAAAAAAAAAAAAAAAAAAAAAAGAAAAGAAATCAAATAAAACACACAACAGAACAAGAAGTGGCAAAGAAAAAAAAAGAAGAAGAAGGAATTAAGACACTCACACAGACGAGAGGAATTTGAGTGGCCAGGCCACCCACGGAGTGAATCTTTCGCCTTATTTTAATAAAATAAAAGTAATGAGAGCTTGTCAAATTATCATTTTCATTTGAAAATAAATTAGTGAAAATAATTTGATGCTAAGCTGTCAAATGGCAAAGGCGTGTGCCAGTCATTTTCAAGGTGCCAGGCAAGGCAACATGTGCAACCTGGCCGAGGCGAAAAAATCTGGTATAAAAAAGGGCAAACATTTTTTATTCTTAGGAATTTTTTCGAGAATTTAATTGACTTGTTGGGCCAAAGCCTTTCCTTGCCTGGGCTCAAACTGAGCCAAATCGAAATATATTTTTTGTTATTAATAATTGTCAAAATGAAGGATTCTAAGACTTGACTGACAGTTGTCAAGCCATCATTAATCATTCTGAAAAAATTCGAAATTTTCTTATAAATTAATCAACCTTTGGGGTTGCCTCAAATATATGATAAATATTTTCCTATTGCTTTAATTTCCTGTAATATTCAATCGAACCGGAAAGAGTTGAGCCAGTTGTAACATATTCAACATGATTTTCGAATTCCTAAACACTTTTCCGAATTGTTAATTCCTCCTCTCCTTTTTTTTTGCTCTCGCTCTGAATAAAATGTATTTTTTATTTTTTATAATTTTTTTTTTTTTTGTTTTTGTTTGATGCCTCAAAGGTTTCCTCTTTTGTTTTGGTTATGTTTTTGATCAAAAAAATCTCGAGCTTGGCATTGTTATGCTTCGCCACTTGACTAACTACTTGGACCGAATTGGACCAGACCGCACCGGACCGAACTGAAGTGGACTGGACTGGACTGGACTGGACGATTTAAATCAAATGCAGCCACAATTGCAGACGCGTGTCAAGCGCCACAGCCACTGGCCATGCCACCAACAACAAACGCACAAACAAAAAAAAGAAATAAAATTAAAAAAAATTCCTTTGTTGTTGTTGTAGCTGCTGCTGCTGCTGTTTGTTTGAAATCTCATACACAGATTAACAAAGCCGCAAACAAAAAAAAAAAAAAAGTACCAGTCACGAAAACTTTTATTTAACAAAATTAAGCACAGTTCAGAAAAAAATAAAACGCAGCAGCTAAAAAAAAAGGGGGAGAAAAAAAAAATTAAAACAAAAATCTGCAAATTAGCTTAAATTTTGCACGCACGAATGAAACTGAAACACTCCCAACAAAAAAAAAGACCCAAAAAAAAAAAAATAAAAAAATCAGTCAGCCTCCTGGCAAGTGGCGCACTCAGCGGTTGGGAAATGATATAATTGCTGGGGCAGGAAACTTAACTGACTGAATGAGTGACTCAACTCAACTCAACTCTACTCGACTCGACTCGCCTCGGCTCGGCCCAACCTCATCTGCCACCCCAGCCAGCCTGGACTAGCCCCGACTTGACTTGACTCAACTTGACGCCAAAAGAGATGCAAAATATTTGAAATGTCTGCTTAATGTGTGGAGCAAAGAGATGACGGCGTCGGCAACGGCGACGGCGACGGTGACGACGACAACGAAATGGAGAAAAGAAGAAAGAAATTCAAGATTGGGGGAAATGGGAAGTGGAAAGTGGGAAGCGGGAAGCTGGCATGGGTAAAATGTTGCACACTTGAGTGCGTTTTGTTGGAGGCACAACCAACCAGCTCGGCCGTTATTAGGTTAACGGCTTGTACAAGACACAAGCGGGCCAGGGGGGGGGCCGGGGGCGCCTGGAGGAGGAGTAGGAGCAAAACTGAGAGAGCTGGGATAAATGATGGGGTAACCGCCTTTGGGTGCCTTACTCTGCACCAATTACGAACTGTTGGTGCCAGTCACAGTCAAATGGTTGGAAGTGAATTTTCGCATAAAAGCGTTTCCATTTGCCTACACTTTGGGTGAAGTCTAAAACAAACACAACAACAACGCCAACAACAAGAGGAGGAAACATAAAAGAAAAGCAACAAGCACAAAGCAAAAGCATGTGAGACTTACTAAAAAAAAAATTTAATCCAAACTGTTTCAAACCAAGAACTCAGAATACTCAAAAATAGAAGCGCAAAAAAAAACAATTGGGTAATTTTTCGAAAAAGATTTTTCGAATTTTTACAAGACTGTTGAAAATCTCTTTCATCACTCTCCTTGTTCTCACATGTGATTTTTTTTTCAATTCAGTAAAATAATTACTGAATTCTTCTAAAATGATATAAATTTCATTGAAACAACTAGAGGAATCTTTGAAAATTCACCAAAACAAAGCTTCTTCTTTCAGAGCTCCATTTCCCAACTCTTTCAAATAGAAATAAAAATGATTCCTAGGAATCAGAAACTGATCTTAAATCATTTATAATTTTTATAGGAAACAACTGGAGGAATCTTTGAAAATTCACCTCAAGCAAAGCTTCTTTGTCAGAGCTCCATTTCCCAACTCTTTCAAATAGAAATAAAAATGATTCCTAGGAATCAGAAACTGATCTTAAATCATTTATAATTTGTATAGGAAACAACTGGATAAATCTTTAAAAATTCACCACAAGCAAAGCTTCTTTTTTCGGAGCTCCATTTCCCAACTCTTTCAAATAGAAATAAAAATGATTCCTAGGAATCAGAAACTGATTTTAAATCATTTATTTTTATAGGAAACAACTGGATAAATCTTTGAAAATTCACCACAAGCAAAGCTTCTTTTTTCGGAGCTCCATTTCCCAACTCTTTCAAATAGAAATAAAAATGATTCCTAGGAATCAGAAACTGATCTTAAATCATTTATAATTTGTATAGGAAACAACTGAAGGAATCTTTAAAAATTCACCACAAGCAAAGCTTCTTTTTCCAGAGTTCCATTTCCCAACTCTTTCAAATAGAAATAAAAATGATTCCTAGGAATTAGAAACTGATTTTAAATCATTTATTTTTATAGGAAACAAGTGGAGGAATCTTTGAAAATTCACCACAAGCAAAGCTTCTTTTTCCAGAGTTCCATTTCCCAACTCTTTCAAATACAATTAAAAATGATTCCTAGGAATTAGAAACTGATCTTAAATCATTTATAATTTGTATAGGAAACAACTGGATAAATCTTTGAAAATTCATTACAAGCAAAGCTTCTTTTTTCGGAGCTCCATTTCCCAAGTCTTTCAAATAGAAATAAATATGAAAAAATTAAGAACTGTTTTCTTGAACTTGAGAAGAGAACTTCAAGCCAAGCCTTTAATATTCTGATTCTATATAATTCTCAATTTTAAATCTAAAATTTCTTGTCTCAGTCCCAAATATTTCCCAATCGTTTCGGCTATTAAGAAATGATCCTAATAATGTCTTAATTATATAGAGTATAGAGAGATAAAATTGAGAAATAATTCCTAAGACTCAAACTCTCCCTATCTCATACATTTCTTTTTCTTAATTCTATTTTTATGCATTTCACAATTTTTTTTTAATATTCAATTTGTGTTATATTTCCAGGAAATTCATGGTCAGAGTTCATCTAATTATGCTTTTCGAATAACTTTGAGCAACATTTCCTCGAACTGAAGAGCTCGACCTCAAGCAAAGCTGGCTCCTTTTCTTGCTCTCATATGTTTTGCAATTTTATATTTAAAATAAAAATTATGATTTATTTTTTGTTTCCAGGAATTAAAAACTGATTATTTGAGCTATCTTAATAATTTTATTAGCTTTCAGAAAATTCGTAGAATTTAAATTTAACTTCAAAGCCAGACAGAGCCAGTTCCAGCTTGAGCAAACTAGAGTTTCTCTATGATTTTAAGAGCTTCCTTAAAGACTTATGGTATCCCAAATGAAATGCCCAAAATAGAAATTGAAATAGAAAATGAACTGTGAAGCAGCAAAATCGAAGCCAGTATGGGCTGAATAAATAAGCTTCGAGCTTTATTTGCTTTGACTATTCCGAACCATAAATAATTTGTAAACTGAATTGTTGCTCGGCAGAGATACCAACACAGTTTCACCCAATTAAAAACCCGAAAACAGAGTACACTTCTCTTCCAATTTGATTTTTCTTTTTTGCAGGGTTAGAATGGAGAATGGTTTGGAATTCACCCGAATGCAAACGATAATGCAAGGTTTACGTTGCCGTTTAGCAAAAGGTCGTTCCAGCGATTTATGTAAAGTTGCCGATTTAATTTCCTGCATTGGTCCGAGCACAGTTGGTGGGTACTGGCTAAAAGGCAACATGGCTTAAACAAATACCAAAAGCCAGGCTAACAACTCATACCAACTCTAAATAACCAATGACACCGAAATGATGCAGATGCAGCCTGAAATGAGAGAGAAGCATGAAGGGAGCAAGTGAGGGTGCAAAATTCAATTTTTAATGGCTCTTCAAATGAAGGCACCTAATTTTTCTGTCTGTACTTGAAATTAACTAAATGAAATTTTAGTATAAAATTTACGAAGGCATTATATTTGCAAGTTTAATAGAAGTCGAAAACCACACTCGAATACAAAAACTGTTAAAAGGGGTTTGGGTTGTTTCAGAGGCTGACTTGTTGTTGCCTTTCCTGCGCAGGAAGTCAAAGTTCGAAGAGTAATAACAACAACAACAACAACAGCAACAAGGAATAATAATAAGAACGATAGCAGATAACCAAAAAGGAAGGCAAACTCAGGGCAATGATTTTTTCTTCCTCTTTTTTTTCGAATACCTTTTTCCAAGGAAACCAAGTATATTCGAACTTTCCAAACTGAGTACTAAATTCAGGACTTCTTTAACTGATAAACAAATCAAAATCGGTAGCAAGTTTGGTCAATGACCAAGAAGTATTTCTTCAAAATCTATGCTACTCTTAACTTGGTCAATTTTTTGCCAATCTCTTTGAAATTTTACACTTAAGTTGAGTGTATACGCATAAAAATATATGCAAAATTTCACTACGATTGAAGCAATCGTTGGGGCTTAGAAATGAATGCATACTATGAGTCGAAAAGAGCATTGTCAATTTTTTTTTTCCATCCTCTGCACTCTGTTTTAGTTTGGCATCAGACAAAGTTAATGGGAGCACGTAGAACTATATAGAGAGCCATGGAGCCGTGGTGCTGGCCATAGGCACCAAAAGCATAGACAGTTTCAATCGCTGCTCGGACCAGGCCAGACTCAAAGGCGCACAACGGAATGGAGCCGAGCCGAGTCGAATCGAGCTGAGTCGAGGCGAGGGCATCCTCTGCCTGCCTCTTTGGCTTTTAATACAGTTTTCTATTTTGCTGCTGCGCTGCTTTTTACATTTTTAATGAAATTATTTTCAACAATTTATAATTGCCACGCACATTCAACGCCCCACTCAGCCCATCCCAACCCAGCCTCTTCTAGGCTAGAGTAAATATACTCTGGGGAGAGTTTTGTATGCCGAACCAGGAATAGCAAAATTGTTTGTACTTGTTTAAAATATGTGCCATAAACTTGCCATTGCCATTGCCATTGCCATTGAGTGCGGCTTAATATAATTCTTTGGCTTGGCTTTCGTTTTGGAGAAGTCAAGTTGATATGGAAAAATTACGCAACTCTTTGAAATTCCAAGAGTGGTCCAAAAATAAATGAGTTGAGCCCACTTCACCTTTCAAATAAAAACCAAATTAGAGAGTCCAAAAACTTGTCTTTTGTGGCATAAAATTTCCATCAATTTCGATTGTAAAAAAAATTCCAAAAATATATTTCCATGTGCCTTTCAAATTTCCCTCTTTTATTTAACGAGGATTTTTGCTTCCTGTTTTTGTGTTTCTGGTCAAACACTTTTGGTTGACTGCCTGCGGGACTGAGGGTGGAATGAAGTGGGGTGGGGTGGGGTGGGATGGTGCTGGCAGCCTGAAGTGAGAGAGAACTTTTGAGAACCCTTATCAAACTGAGAAACGTCACTTTATTGAGCTAAATCAGTTTAAAGGATACTTCATGGCCAAAAGCAAGCCAACAAACAACCAAATACTCAATTCACACAGAGCGGAAAATCCATTTGCCATTATCCTGTAAGGCTCCTCTTTATATATATATATATATTTTTTTTTTTTTGCCATTCAAAATTCTGTTTTCTTTGTTCTTGTAGTTGTCCACGTGTTTGCTGGGCCGTCAGTATTTTCTCTGACATTTTTTTGTTCCTCATTAAAATCAAACTGAAAATGAAATTGAAACTGAAAACCTCCCGAAAAAAAAATAAAAATAAAATAAAAATAAAATACAAACCCACACAAATTGCCCAGGCCAATCGAATTTGGGTAATCAAATTTCGGATTTCAACTAAAATTTACGGCAATCCTGATTTATAAATGTCAGAGATTTGCTCTGTGTGTGTGTGTGTCTTTTTAATTGAACTCAACTTATTCCAACTGACAGCTACCGAAATAGTTTTCAAATTCAGTTTTGATTGAGGTGATTATATTGGAATCGGCTTGTTATTGCTTTTTATTTCAAACCAACCAAGACATGTTTTGGCCTTTTGGCATTTTAATAATTAAATCAAAGCCTTTTAAGACTTTCAAAAGTTCACTTTGTGATTGAAAGGCTTTTAGGTTTTTTTTTCCGCCTTTTTTTTTTTTTTTTGGTTTTTTTTTTCAAAAATCTAATAAATATTTATGAATACTTCCTGCTTAAGGCTGAAAAGACTGAATGATTTATTCAAATCAAAAGTCAATTGTTTGGTGAAAGCTTAAAAGGTTTGTTCATTTATGTTTTAAGTCTTTCATTATCTAATCAATTATTTCTTTTATCACTCAGATAATTTGTTATTGAGTTTTTGATAGTTCGAGAGAGACCTCAGCCAGATATGGTGGGACTTTCATTATCCAATCAATGATTTCTTTTATCCCTCAGATAATTTGTTATTGAGTTTTTGATAGTTCGAGAGAGACTTATATAAGCTAATTCCAGACATGAGGAAAGGGACTGAGGAGAAATTAGTCAGACTCAGATTAGTTTCGATCCGAGGATTTGAAGCCTCGGAGATCATCAGAGACCATTAGGAAAATTGTCTGCTCATTTGCGAAAGGAATTGGTAAGAAGGCTGCTACTCATTTGGGTTGGACCTTTTGAACTCTACAACTCTGACGATTTATTCCAAAAGCTTATAACTTATATTCCTAGATATCCCCTATATCCATATATATATTCAATAAACAGATTATAAAAAAATTTCACACCCTCTACGAATTCTGAAAATATTTACAGCTGAAAAAATTGTTGCTTTTTTCAAAGGAAAAAAAAAGAGGGAAACAAAGGAAAACTTGTGAAATATAACCACTTAGTTTTTCTGTGTGTGCGTGCGTGTGTGTGTGTGTGTGTATGAGGGAAAAATTTTAGATGAGTTTACAGGTAGCTAGGTGAGTGTGACTATGCGAATGTGAATTTATATTTGAATGCATAATTTGTGCGGGTTATTTTGTGTTAGATGTCTGCCACTCTGATTATGAATATTCGTTTGCCTACTGACAACAACAACAACAACAACAACAACAACAACAAGAAATGCACTAACTATGCAAAATTTATGCCGGAAAAAGTGTGAACACAAGTAAGCCCGATGAGGAGGGGCTAACAACTTGGCACAAACAAGCCCGGCCCTGTTCGCTATACGAGGTGTGTGTATGTGTGTGTGTGTGAGGTGTGTGTGTGTGTTGTATTAGTAGCTGTCATCCATTACACTTGAGGCAAGGCAGCTGAGAGGTGTGGGGGAGTGGCAATGGCAGTTTTTTTTTTTTCCTTCTCTGCCATGTTGTGGACATTATGTACTCCCCCAAACCGCCGAACAGTTCCATTTCTTTCGCATTTTTTTTTTTGCTTCCTTGCAACTGTTTACTGTATGAAATTAGCATATGAAAGGCAAAAGGATGATAATGCAAACACAAACACGCACGCGTAAAAAAACAAACCACCAAGCACTTTACAGACTGGCTAAAAGAGCTGGGGTCCGGCTCGGGCCCGAGGGGTGTGGGGGGGGGGGGGGGCTGGCAAAGAGGACACTAGCAAATGGCGTGGCTGCCACAAAGAATTCTCATTTTCATTTTGGCCGTTTTTGACTATTGTGGCGTGGTTTTTTTGTTGTTGTTGTTGTTGTTGAACATTTACAAAAGGAAACGGCCACAATGAATACAGAATAGTCAAATTGTTCCTAGTGGAAAACCGAATTGGTTAGTGATTTGCAAATTTGAATTTGCCCACAAAAGTTAGAGTAAGCATTCAAGAGATTATAATAAAAGTAAGCAGTCTTTAATTTGTGACGAGCTGGACGGGGTGAGAGTCTCCACAATTCGGTTACAGTTCTCAGTCTCCCCCCCCAAAAAAAAAAAGAGTAGACAATTCGATAGCTTTTTGGGAAATATTCGGTCCGAGTCCGATAGAGTTTCAAGGTCTTCGCCGGGACCGACAGAGGAATTGCCCGGGCGAAAGTCTCTTTGTTTTTTATTAGGTTTCCCTTTTTTTACTCTCTCTCTCTAAATTAATCAATTTTTAATCAATGCTTTACATTTTTTTTTTCTTTTTTGTTTGGAGAAGCCTTTTCTTTGGCCTGGAAAAAAAACACACAAACACGCTCAAATTGGGCGCCAGTAAAATTATTTTAAATTAACATAAATTAATAAGTTTATGCGCGACGGGGTCGAATAATTATGCAACTTGTTAATTAGGCTGGGTTGGTCTAAAAAACACACACACACACACACACACAGGCAGACAGGCAGAACCTGGGTGCGAGAGAGAAAAAAAAGCACAACGGAGTCTGTGAGAATTTCGGTTCTAAACTTATTTAAAACAGTTTTTGTTTTCTCGTTTCTTTCTTTTTTTTTTGGCGAAATACATCAAACTTTAATTAACAAGGCAAAAATTGTTAGCCGACTTTTTGCTTTCAGTTTTATATTCTAGTTTATGAGATACAATGGCAACTTTCGTGGCGGCACATCCCTATCCAATGATCTAGCTTGGCGCAATACTCATAGCACTTGGGATAGTGTGGATGCTTGGCTGAGAGCTCCTTGCACAAGCCCCGATCCATGGCTATGGCACGAGACTTGATGGACGCAATTCCCAGGGGCCTCGACGTGGTATTCTCCCCAGATTTATTTCCACTATCGTAATCATCGTCATCATCATCATCATCATCATCATCATCATCATTGATGTCATTTATTCCGTTTTGAGGTTCTGGATCCGGCCTGGCCTCCCGGCGCTGCCTTAAGTCTGCTGCCCCGCCGAGGCCCAGGCAGACCAGCAAAACGATCAACATAAATGGAAAATATTTCATCTTAATGCGACTTTAATGTGGCAAAATTTAAACAAGACTGATGTGATTTGTGAAAATGTTCGCTTGCCCCAGCACTTTTTGGATTGAAATTATCAAATTAAATTTAGCTTAGTTTATGTTTTGAAAAGCTTATCAGCTGCCTCAATGCCAAACATAGCTCAATATTTCAAACTAATCGCAACTAACTCGGACTATAAATAATATATAATTATTTTTATTATTTTTTTTTTTACTTGAAAATCTAGTCAAGTTGTAAGCAATGAATAAGTGTATTGCGTATTATGTAATTGATTAAAATTAATTATAAATTTTTTTGGAAAAAAAAAAAATACAAATATTTGCTTACCCTTTAGATTTATTGGCTGATCCAGTCACACTGCCAAAATTATAAACACAGACAACTGACACAGAATTCGTCTGGTTTCTGGAACATAAAAAAATAATAATAATCAGCATTTTTTTTTTTCAAATGAGAAACAAACATAAATTCATAGAGATCTGAAAGAGTATGACAAATATCTCCAAACAGAAGCCTAAAATACTTGGAATACTTTTGCTTGGTCTTCGAGAACTTCTAAAGCTAAAAAAACTAGAATAATAATAATCGATTTGATTTCAGCCTAGCATTATTCAGAATCTATAATCCGACCACCCAAACAATTTTCTCCATTGATCAACCTACAACAGACAAGAGATATGGAAACTAATAGACTTGTCAAGTCATTGACTAATTGAGTAGACTTATCTATAGCCTATGCCTATACTTATATAGTATATACCCAGTAAAGTCTATACTTATCTATAATAAAAAATAATAAACTTATATATAGATGATATAAAATCATAAGCTCCTCTTTGCCGAAAGCCTATTCCAGCAAACCAGAACATATATAAGACATATAGAAAATATCAAAAAAATAATAAAATTAAATATAGATGATATAAAATCATAAGCTTCTCTTAACCAAAAGCCTATTCCAGCAAACCAGAACATATTCAAAACATATAGAAAATATCGAAAAAATAATAAACTTAAATATAGATAATATCATAAGCTTCTCTTAACCGAAAGCCTATATATGCTACAATTAGTTTTTGAGCTATTTTTAATAATATCACTTAAAATATATTCATTCTTAGACCTTATATATGGTATATTGGTCTATATAAAATAAACATTTTCTTTCACGGCACAAAACACTCAGCCAAAACTCATTTCAGTCAGTCAATAAAATTATAATTTGGCGAGTTGATGACACTCAAAAATGTAGAAGAAATCGCTACCAATCTTGGAATTTTGTATTGGTAACGGAACCAAGTTCCATATTGATATTGCTACTGCCACGTTTCATCATTAAATGGGTGCCCCAGTCGAGACCCGAAGAAACCAATTGCCTCCTTGTAATTTATGAACATCATTCAGAGTTCTCGAATGTGTGAATTTCTTGAGCCCTTCAATGTGATGCCGAACTGAGTTTTCCAAACATTTCCATATCCAAATGCTCTTTTGATTTTTAGCGAATCAAAAAAGCTTGGGAAACATTATTAAAATAAAGACTTTTGTTAGAAATTTCCAACTAAAACTTGAAAAAATTGAGAGCCTTGATTTACCCCTTGAGAAGTTTGAATATTTTGATTATTTTCCCCATGAAAAAAAAGAGTAAGAGAATTTCGTGTTATTTGTCAACAATTTGATGATGTTTGCCTGTGTATAAAAATTGGCCTGCTCATAAATTTGGTTAAAATGTCTACGAGCCTGTAATGTGCTGGTGGCATTGCTCCCCAGGGGAAATGTATGCATATGATTTTTTTTCACCCCCTACTCCCCACCCTGTCCATTTGCCGAAAAGTAAACACATATATATCCTTGAGCTCTCCTTCGTCTTCTCTTTTTTTTTTTAATATACTGTGATGTAAATACTAAAAGAAATTCATGATCATGATCGATGGCTGGTAATTTGTGGCAAATGATAGGCCATTTATAAGTTCATGTAGATGTTTATTTAAGCCAAAGCAGAAAAAAAAAGATTCAAGCCAATTATTGAAAATACTTAAAGCCTTTTGAATGCCCTTGGAAAATGAGTAACAGCTTTAATAATTTCCTCGAGTAAATAAACAAAACAAGAGGGGATTTGAGACTTTCAATTTTCAGGCGCTCCTTTGATTTGCCTTCAGCACGAGGGGGGGGAAACATGTTAATCAAAAAGCAGAGTCGGAGTGAAGAAAAAAGGAAACATGCTTATGTAAGTTGAATTAATTAAATTTCATACGAGTACACACACTTTTATATATGTATATGGCAAACAAAACTTGTTCATGTCTGCATTTGTCTTGGGTACTTCGGAATATCTTTTTCCTTAGCTTCTTTTATTTCTTTGCCTGGAAACTCTTGAGTTTGCCTTAACTAAAAATAAGTAAGAGTTCTTCTCTTGTTTTGGTTCAAAACATCAATCCCAGCAGGATTGCACGAGGATCAAGAATAAAATAAGAGTCCCAAACTTAACCCTCTATCTATACGGACGATGCAGGGTCTCACAGGGAAAGATGGACTTGTTCAATTTGATATAGATCAAGTGTGTTTAGTACACATCTATCGGTTCTATTGGGAACTATATATAGTTATCCGGGCTCAGGAAGCAGCAATTTTGATTACAAGAGTATGAACGAATTGTGGGGAATATATTTTGACTTTGTTGCAGTTATCTAAATCTTTCGAAATTAGGAAATATAGGATTCTTTGCCCGACTTATTCCATATGATTTATCCATATTGCTTCATTCAAATTTCCCAGAGGCATTCAGCACACTTTTAAATTTATAAAAAATTATCTAAAAAAATAAACATTATATAGTCTGATATTAGTTTTAACCTAAATCAGATATAGAAAAAATCGAATAAACTTGATTTTCAGCAACTTACAAGAACTTTCTCTGAGATACATATGTATCTACTGACTGGCTTGGATACTTTCACTTCTCTTTTATATAAATTTGCAGAAATCTAAAATACTCCGAAAGGGTCCCCCTGTTACCCTCATCATGTATTTATTTACAAAAAAAAAAAAAAAAAAAAAATCATAAACAACTTAAATATAAATAAATAAATGTTAGAGAGAAAAAGTGAATTGTTTACTTTCTCACCATAATCAAAAGTATTTTTAGTCACAAATGAGCTTGATCCAACGTGCAAGTCAGTTCTCGATGCTATCACGTCTTGGTCATTCTTGGTAATGTTCTGTCGGGCAAAACATTTGGATTCCGTAGAACACATTAAGGTTTGAATTAAGCTGCAACAACAGATGTTTTTAACATGAAAAAATTAAAAAAAAAAAAAAAAACAATGGATATTTCTTTGTATTCGCTTAGGCAAAAGTAGGCGATTTTTAGTTACTCTTTAAAAAAACGTTATTTCCGCTATTAAATTCTTCGAACGTCCATATTTTTTTTACAGCTTTATAGAGAACGAAGTGTACGCACCGTTCGACTTCCTGTTTCGCAAAGTTGCATTGAAAATCGATTTCGGCATTTTTCATTGCTGGTCAGCTGTCTTGTCAGCTGGTTAGCAGGAGTGACGCTCTGATTTTGCGCGCTTGAATGGCCTAACAGTTTGCTGACGGAAGCGCTAAAGTCAGTATCTGAGCATTTAGAGAAGGTAAGCAAAAAAGTTTACTTGTTATTTGAATTGTAAAGTTCTTTGTTTTGTTATCGAGTTCAGCATGAAGACCAAACGCAAGACTTCTGGACAAAAAGGTGAGCCGAATAAGAAGGGCGGACGAACTGTGAAGAAACGCATACGGCGCCGCATGCTGAAAG
This sequence comes from Scaptodrosophila latifasciaeformis, assembly GCA_037075145.1. Classification (NCBI taxonomy): domain Eukaryota; kingdom Metazoa; phylum Arthropoda; class Insecta; order Diptera; family Drosophilidae; genus Scaptodrosophila; species Scaptodrosophila latifasciaeformis. The sequence continues at coordinate 4,095,175 of JBAMCM010000429.1, forward strand.
CTACGGATATTGGAGCATTGATAGAAGCGGTTAAGAAGCGCCCGATTTTATGGAGCGATCTTGTCCCCCTGCGATCTAATCCAATAAGCCTGAAAAGGGCCTGGGAGGAAGTGGCTGCGAGTGTAAAACAAGAACGTAAGTAGATATGAGTACACCTTTGCTCTGCTTGGTAAAATTATAAAAGCTTTCTTACTCTTGCTTTACAGTTCACGCCTGCAAGTCCACTTGGAGCTCCCTAAGAGCTAGCCTGCGCTATCGTAAAAAAAAGTCTGTAGTTGGTTGGGAACACACCGAAGCCCTGAGTTTTTTGGGCAATGATATTCCGGAGTCGACGTCTGAGTAAGTTTAAAGGCAAGACTCTAAACAATGCAATCACTTGTATGCGTTTCCAGAAACTGCACAGAAGACTCTTCGGAACCAGCTGATTCCATCGCCACATCTACGGTCGCGCCGACATCCTCTCAGGTGGTCTTGATAACCGTGGACGGTCGTGTCATTCAGGAATATCATTTGAATGAAATGGAATATACGATAAAGTCCAAGGAGCAGCAATGCATTGTGGATGCCGAATTTAAGAACCAGTTAGAAAATCTGATCTTTGAACCGCGTGATGCTAGCTCAGATAGTTCGGAGCCTGCCGAGAAATCGTTGACGCTTTTGCGAAGCGAAACTGTTGTCGGAATTGGTGAGGTCATTGGAAACCAAAACTGCACTGCAGATCATGGGGACAATCCCTTTTCCGATATTGACTTTGATATGCTGATGACACTGGATGGTGCCCCAGTCGCATGCCAAGTTGACAAGGCGGACAACGAAGACAATGAACAATAAGCGAATATGAGAAATATTAAAAATTGCAAAATATCACCGAGAACAATTCATGAACTTTTAGTAAAATAAATGAGTAACTACCAAGAATTTGCAGAGGCATTTGTATTACCAGGAATTCCCTGGCCAGTGTTACTATACAAATGGTAGGGGTTGGATGGCTTGCTAAATATCTTATCTAATAAAAGGCTGAAATAACATATTAAGCATTTAAAAATTTTTATTTGAGAGGAAGTCATTTTAATCATTTTTTTTTTTTTTTTGTTGAAAAAGATGCTAAATGCAAGCCTGTGCAAATATGCTTTTTGGTGGCAAAAAACAACTGGTCACACTGGCTGTAAAAGTTATAACTCCGGCAATTTAATCTTTAATAAAAATAACACAGCTCTAAAAGTTATAATACAGATCAATTTTACTCTATTAAATTTTGTTTTATTAATTTTATTGGTTTTGAATGACAATTAAATTATTATTTTTTTTTTTTTGTTATCGAATAATGGCTTACTTCCTGTTAGCTTTACCATTCATGATTTATCGATAAGCCGGTAGCGCGCCTTTCTTTTCGTTTGGACACGCGACGCTGAATGCAATTGTCTTAGACACAAATCTTCATTTATTTGACCAATCACAAATTATTCGAAATGGAACTGAAGGAACTTAAGATAATTAATTTGAGCTTCCACGACGGCGAGAAGTATTATCAACCGACGGCCCTTCCCTACTATTGCGAGCCAAGTTCCACCGATTTCCCTTTAAACTTGAAAAAGGACTATGAGAAGTACATACATCGCGTAAATCATATTGATCGCGTCTTGAGCTATATCATGGAACAGGAAGATCCCCTAGCCATTCTGAGCAACATCAATTTTGTTAGCAATCGCACTACTCTCTCGTCGATCATATCACGATCTCCATATGCAAAGACCGAAATTCAGGCCATCAAATACAATGGAACAATCTATCTTAACTATTATTTTTTCGAGCCGTTTGAAACTGAACAACAGAGGCACCGACGCACTTTTCAATTCAAATTGCGCCAATATCTATTTGCTGGTATGTTAATAAAATCTTGAATAGAAAAGAATTCCAATTCCAAAATAAAATTTATACCCTTAGATAACCCTGGCGGTAAGCCCAATACTGATGTGCCTGTGAATGAGTCGCAACAGTTTTATGGAACTTTCACAGCCAAGCTGGGCGATTTCAATTTGCTTTACTCAGCTGAACTCACTGGGGTCTATAACAAGAATGAAGTTACCGATCTGTAGGGAAAACCAAAGAGCAAAATCACCTACAAATTATTAATTGAATTACCTTATTTTAGCAAGAGTCCTGAAGGCTTGCAGGAATGCAACTTTGCTGTTGTCAAGGTCTACAAAGAGGGTGATAGCCAATGGCGCTCAAATATCCGTTGGAATCGTTGGGCTTGTCAATGCTATTTTGGTAAAATTCACGAATGCAAGGTGGGCTTTTTCGATAGTGACGGTGTGATTCGCGAGCCCATTGAAACCGTTGATTGCGATCGACTGACTATGGTTCGTTTTTTTTATATATGAAAGTTTCCTTAAAAATTAATTAATATTACTTGCAGTACCTTAATATACCTGGTCGCCTAAAGTTTCTTCACCGTTTTCTAAAGGTGGTCGACAGGGCTATGTCGAGTGTTAATAGCTTGGAGACGATTTATGTCTTTACTATATCCAATTATTCATTTGCCTTTAAACAAATCAAGGCTCGTGCAAATGTAACCTATCTAAACGAGGAGTTCATCGAATTTTTGCTACAACTATAAGCTGAAACTATACGTTCATTTATATGTAAGATTTGCTAACTCTAACGAATTAAAGAGCACATTTAAATAATATTTGTGTTTTTTTTTTAATGAATGAGAAAAGGTTGCAAAATCTTCAGTTGTTACCTGATTGGGTAGAGCTTAAAAGCGCCAATCATTAATTAGTACAGAGTGCATTTTATTTTTTATACTAAAATCACGAAATCAAAGGCACGTTCTCAAATCACTAATGAAGAATCTTTTATGTGAATTTTCCGTCCAATGCAGATGAAACTTAAGTAAACAAATAGTAAACCTGCAATTGTTTATCCACAAATTGGAATGTCTGATGAATTGAAAGCCAAAGACTTGGCAAGCCCAAAGCCCAGACAAAGCCGAAATCGAGATGCCCTATACCCGACAATAGGGAAAGGGTGTAGCTTCTGGGAATCCGCTTTTGAGCATATACAAATACAAATAATATTTATTGATACTTGGAAATCAGTTGGATATATATTTATGGTAATCTCTGTAGCACTGACTTTATATATATATAAGTCTATCGATTTCGTTTGAATAAAGTTTTGTAAGCTATACTATATATGTAGACATAATTCAGAGAGTGACCAATCTTCAAATATACAATTCCAATAAAGAGTTTGCTTTAGTTTGCTTTAATTTACAGTTAAAAATTTTGAGTTGTTTGAATGGGAGAGAGATAACACATGGAATTTTTCGATTTAAAAATAATCAACTTGACTTTCTACGATGGTGAGAAGTATTGTGAGCCCAAGGCATTTCGTTACTACCACGAGCCCACCGGTAAAGAGTATCCCTTGATTTTGACCAAGGGCTATGAGGGATATATACATCGTAGGGCACATATCGATCGTGTCCTGAGCTATATCATGGAGCAGAAGGATCCATACCGTACGCTGAGAGGAATTAATTTCGTAACCAATCGCAGCACGTTGTCGTCGATAATGAGACGTGACGAAGCGGAAGAGACAGAGGTTCAAGCAATCAAATTCAAAAACATTATCTATCTTAATTTTTACTACAGAGACTTGCCTCAAAATGAGAAGCAGAGAAGGCGCAACACCTATCAGTTTAAATTGCGTCAATATCTATTTTCTGGTTTGCTGAAACTATTGTAAAATAAAAAAAAAATCGAAATTAAAAATGTAAATTTTTAGACATTCCTGGTGGAGTGCCGAAAACTCATGAGCCTGTGGATGAGTCGCAAGAGTTTTATGGAACTTTCACAGCGAAATTGGGCAATTTCACCTTGCTCTACTCAGCTCAAATAACTGGTGTATTAAATACCAAAGAACTGGGCAACCTGTAAGTAAAATCAGTAATATGAAAATATCTTGAATTAATCCTATTTATATAGAAACGATCCTGATGTTTTGAAGGAGTGCCACTTTGCTGCCATTAGAGTTTACCGAGCTGGTGATGAGGAATGGCTTTCGAATTTTCGTTGGATCAAATGGGCTAGCCAGTGCCTTCTGAGTGGAGTTATGGAATGCAAAGTGGGCTTTTTCGATCGTGAAGGTGTTATCCGTGAGCCCATTGAAACCGTTAGTTGCGATACCTTAGCTGTGGTAAAGATTTCTGATACTGCTTTGTAAGATATACAATAAATTAGTTTTGGTTTTCAGCCCCTTGATGTGGCTGGTCGTCTTAATTATCTTTACAGTTGTCTGAAAAATATAAGTGAGACTATGACGGATGTTGATAGTTTGGATAAGATTTTCATTTTTACCTTATCGGATAATTGCGCCACCTATGATCAGCTTGATGCACCCATAGACTGGCAAGCTCTCAATAAAGAATATATTGACTTTCTTCGAAACTTTTATTCCCCTAAAAAAATTGTATAATAATTTGTATCAGAAAAGACTAAAACATCATGGAGACACGCGGTTGCGTTGCGCGTTAAAATTGTTAGTAATTTTTTATATATCCGTTAAAATCGATCGTAATCTAATTGTGTGCTTTATTTATTACAACAAAATAAAACAAAATCTTAATCTAATCTTAAGCTGCAGTTGCGCGACTCCTGCAGAGCCAGAGTACAATGAAAGAAAGAAAAATTAAAAGAAAGAACTTGGACCCAGCTCCAATGCAACAAGCCAACAAACGGCTTGCCGGTAAAAACTCCCCCACCAGGGCAGGACCTAGTCCCTCGGTACCCGGGGTTAATATTGCCAACAGATTCGGCAAACTAGCCGATCTCACTTATGACGACAGCGACGAAACAATAAGTGTTTGTTCTGATTCAGAACAAGCACGAAATCTGCCACTACAGGTCGCCTTGGACAATAATAACACTGGCCCCGACCCAAGCCCAAATGAAGAAACCACAACTACGCAGCCCCATCGCCAGAAAAAGCCACCGCCTATCGTTTTGACGGGCATCGAGAACCTCAACGATTTAAAAACAATGCTGAACACAGTTGTTGAACCCAATACTATAGACTTTGGAAGCAACAAGGGCAGGACTACCCGGATATACGCAGCCGAAGCCAATGCTTATAGAGCAGTTGTCCGAAAACTGGAGGAGCTCAATATTGAGTTCTACAGCTACCAGATCAATGAGGATAAGCCGTTTAGAATTGTTGTGAGAGGACTATACCACTCAACCTTACATCACGACACTGGGACAAAAGGTCACTCACATACACAATCCTAAAAACAAAAGTACAAAGGAGGCAATAAATTTGTTCTTCTTTAACATCGAAGGGGGCAGCAGAGTGCCCTCAGCATTGCCATGTTAAACAGACAACGTGTGAGATGCTAGCCTATGAGGAAGCAGAATGATATTGTCCAATGCAATCGCTGCCAGGACTTCGGACACACGGGCCGATACTGCAGAAAGCATACTCGATGCGTGAAATGTGGTCAGGATCACCGCTCTGCAAAATGCGACCGACCTACTGGTGCCCCCCCAACTTGTGTGCACTGTACTGGCAATCACCCCGCCACCTATAAGGGGTGCCTTTGGTACCTGGAATACCTAGCCAAGTCCAGAGGATTAAGAAAAAAAGAAAATACCGCTAGCAAGATGAACCGGGTCACTGTTGCGCCAGACAGACAGAATCCAATAGTGTGGGAAACAAAAAACGGGACGCTCTACAGTAGAGAATAACTGGCCACTATCCAACCATAAAAGCAGGCAAAATAACGCGAAAAGCCAAAAAACCAAGACAGCGAAAGGATCACAGCCATCACGCCAACTATCGGGTAGTTCTCCACTGCTCCACACGCGCAATGCCCCTGAGAGCAGCCAGCACATGTCATACTCAGATGTCGCCAGGCGACACAGCCCCACACAAATTCCCCACGGAGTAATACAAAAGCAACAGCTCCTGCAGCAGCTTCACCAACGAGTTGATCAAATGCAATTTACTCAGCAACAAAAACAAACAAAGCTACGACATTCAGGGAAGTCCTTCAGAATTAATGGTAGCTGTCAATAACATGACCAAAGCGATCGAAAGAATGGCAGACATGCAAGCGCAGATGTTGGGGACACAGAACCAGGTCCTCACCTTGCTCACCGCTCTTTTATCAAAATGAGTCAGCTACGCATCCTTGTCTGGAATGCCAATGGCAATGACTGGTACGTTCTGAATCTGGAAACCGTTGATCGTCAAATAAATCGCCACACGAGTCGCTACAATGAGCGACTGAAAAGACACGCCAGCAGGCTTGCCAGAAACCTTGCGACTACCCGCACAGAACCCGCAAGAGAATATTTAGATCTCCTCTAGATGAAGGATCACACTTTCTAATTGTAAGCCCCCACAGCGGGGTGTGCCGAAAACTCTATCCATGAAATTTACAAACTATGTTATAGGGTCGATTCTTAGTTCAATAAAAAAAAAGAAAAGACTAAAACAATTTGTCATGTTGTGTAGCTATCTAGCTTTATTTTATGACATTTACAAAGAGCAGATGATAATTATTTTTCAAGCTTGCATAGAAAATATTTGCTGCTTTCCTTTTGTGTCAAAATTTATAAGAATTTATAGTTTCCTCGTATCAAGTCATTATTATACTGCACATCTTTTTTCCATTTTAGATCCAAGAATCTTTGGACTTAATCAAACTTTTCAATTTGTTTTGTTGCTATAATTTTACGTGACCAAAAAGAAAAGGCTTATAAAATTGATACACATTTTCTTTCAGCAGACATGCTGAACTGAGACTGGTCATGCCCAGGCTTATTCCAGGGGCTGAATAAAAAAATCCAAAACTCATGTGTCTGCGTATGTGGATAAGTGTTTCTGTTGACTTTGTGATTGGGGGGGGGATGAGAAGGAGTCAGCCCCATTTGAATTTTCCACCATTATTCTATAGTATTGATATTTGGCATTTGATGAGACTGCTGTCAGAGTCAGAGAGAGAGAGAGAGAGAGAGAGAGAAATCAGTGATTTCATAAGAACCTTGAAGGCGAAGGAGCGACAGCGCCAAAGTTTGTGTAGTGACACAAATATAATGAAGACAAATAAAGGCAATTCCTGTTGCTTCTCGGCTCTACTCTGCTCAGCTTAGCTCTGTTTTGCTTCATTCTTATCTCTCCCAGCTCTATGAGACAACGACTCCGATTTCGTCACGCTCACTGTATATTTATTTAGGTCTTTTCGCTTTATTTTTATTTTATTTATTTATTTATTTATTTTGTTTTTTTTTTTGCATTCTTTTATTGTTGTTGTTACTTTCCTGGTCGGCTTCGTATTTATCTTGTGCTTTCTTGTGTTTATTTTAGTTTATCTTCTTTTCTATTGTGTTCTCTTTTTTTTTCGTCGTCTTCTCCTTTACTCTTTTCTTAGTCAGAGCAAGTCTCTCTAGGCTTTTTATAACTCACAAAACTACTTAAAAGTTTGATTTGATTTACGAGGGTCGTTTGATAAGTCCGTGACTTTTTGTATTTGCCGCGCACCTGCTCTAAATACAACACTGCTCCTGTCAGCAGTTATCGATTAACAGCTGACTGTAAAATTTTGAGAAAGCTGCGTTTTTTGGTTTGCGTTTTATAGGCATTGAAAGCAGACGATCTCGTGAATTTTAACGAAAATGGAAAAAAGTGAATTTCGTGTGCTAATTAAGCATTATTTTTTGCGTAAAAAATCCATCACCGAAACCAAGGAAAGACTTGATAAATATTATGGGGACTCTGCACCATCAATTTCAATGGTTAAGAAATGGTTTACTGAGTTCCGTTGTGGTCGTACCAGTACAAGTGATGCCGAACGTTCAGGTCGCCCAAAAGAGGTCGTCATGCCAGAAATCGTCGACAAAATCCATGGAATGATATTGGATGATCGGAGAATGAAAGTGCGTGAGGTAGCTGAGGCTGTAGGCATCTCAACTGAACGGGTACATCACATTTTACATGAATATTTGGACATGAGAAAGCTTTCCGCGCGATGGGTGCCGCGATTGCTCACACACGACCATAAGCGCAACCGTGTGACCATTTCAAAGGAGTGTTTGGCGATGTTCAACCGCAATCCAAACGAATTTTTGCGCCGTTTCGTTACCGTAGACGAAACATGGATCCACCACACCACACCAGAGACCAAAGAACAATCAAGACAGTGGGTTTCTCCGGGTGAACGTGCACCAAAGAAGGCCAAGGTGGGTCTGTCGGCCAACAAGGTCATGGCCACAGTTTTTTGGGATGCACAAGGTATCATTCACATCGATTACCTTGAAAAGGGTAAAACGATCACCGGCGAATATTATTCAGAGCTTTTGGACAGATTCGATATTGATTTGAAGCAGAAACGACCGCATTTGGCGAAAAAAAAGTGCTGTTCCATCAGGACAATGCACGGGTGCACACGTGTGTAGTCAGCATGGCAAAATTTCATAAATTGGGCTACGAACTGCTACCCCATCCAGCATATTCTCCAGATTTAGCCCCCTGTGACTATTTTTTGTTTCCAAACATGAAGAAATGGCTCGGCGGTAAGAGATTCGGGTCAAATGAAGAGGTCATCACAGAAACAAACGACTATTTTGAGGGCCTTGAGAAAACCTATTATTTGGAAGGAATAAAAAAATTGGAAAAACGCTGGACTAAATGTATAGAGCTAAAAGGAGATTATGTTGAGAAATAAAACGCTTCTTTGACGAAAAAAATATATTTTATTCAAAAAGTCACGGACTTATCAAACGACCCTCGTATTTATTTATTTTGAAAAGATTTTCAAGATTATTCTGGATTACTTTTATATGTATATCTGAAGACCCTAGAGCTCAATAATATAGTTGACAAGTCTCTGTATTTCAATAAAAGAAAAACGTATTTATTCTTCGACAAAATCAGAGGTAACTTGTTTCGGTTATATATACATATATAGATAGTCTATCAGACTTAAAGGTATCATACACCATAAGAGCCCAAATTACTCTAGGGTATTTCTTACATTTACATTCTCAATAATTGTCAGATAATTGAAGTTTCTAAGAACTTCAAAAAGAGTCTATACTCTTCGATATCCCAGAGCCTGAGGCATCCAATCTTGTACGTATAGTTTGCCGATTATATATTAGATAGATAAACTTGTACTCAAAAAGAGAAACATATCCAATCTGAAGGTCCTTCCAGCTACTCAGATCGGCTCCAAACTAGAATTCACTCAGTCATTCCATATTTCAACGACTTCGAATTCAAATAAGGTCACAGATCACAGGTTGACTGGGTGTATTTTTAGCTAAAGATATATGTTTCTATATTGATTAAAGCTTTGAAATTGCCGATATGAGAGTCAATTTATAAGCGGTTTCATTCAATTCGCATTTAATTGACTGCCAAGGAGATGTCAGATTTTGTGGCCTATTTGGTTCTGATTAATGGAGAATCTCCATTAATGCCAAATAACGCATGTGAAAGGGTCAAAATATTTATATAACCCTTTCATAATCGGGGCTTATTTACAATGAATTTAAATTTGCGGTTATTTCATTGGTCGCTCTTTGGCCACTTTGAGCCACTCTGAGCCACACTTCAGCTTAATTCTATGTTAATTTATCTATTGATTAATGTGTGCGAGTTCAGGCTGTTGACAAGCCATGGCTAAGGTCATTGGCAAAATGTCTTCAATCATGATTTTTGATGGCTCACATGTGTGTGTGTGTGTGTGTGTGTGCGTGTGTGTGTGTTGTTTTGGTCTGCCTTTGAGGCTTATTTATGCATCAAATTTATAGGGCCAAAAACAAAGCGTATCTATGTCATTAGCCGCAAATTTTTGACCCATTTGTCATTCGAGTTTTGAAGTCGGTAAGGTGGTCTAAATTATAGGCTAAAACAGAAAGAAGTGGAAGAAGAAGAAGCAGTGAGCAACCCAGAAATAGGATTTGCATAAAACAAATGCTTTTCTGTTTGGGCTTAGCTTTCACTCCAAAAAAAAAAAAGAAAAAAGAAAAGCATGTGGCCAATCTTATAAAGACTTTTTCCTGAGCCACTAAGTGTGCGTGTCTGTGTGTGTGTGTGTGTGTGTGTGTGTGTGTGTGTGTGTGTGTGTGTGTGTACATGTGTGACCGACAAGATTTATCAAGTAATAACAGACATTTCGGACAACCCATAGACCCATTAGTCACACGCTGTTTGACATTGTCTGAAAATATCATTTTAATCACAGGCAAGCAAGGCGAACAAGGCTAAAAACTGGCCAACAGACCAAAACCAGCTAAAATTATGGAACCACTGACGGACCCTGTCCGCCGGTCCACATATTCCCGTCTCTTCTCTTCTCTTCTCTCTCCTTTCTCAGGTTGCTTTTATTCTCTTCCTCTTGGAAATTTCGTCTGTCAGTCAGTCTCTTGTTTTCAGTGCTGTCAGCCTCCCTGCCAATGTTTATTGTTGCTTGTGTTCGTATCGGTCTATGTGTGTGTGTGTGTGAGTGTGTGAAATATGGAAGGCTCATATGCAAGTGATATGCCACACATATTTGTTATGTGCCAACGCTGTCGTTTCCGTTGCCGCTCCTCTTCCTTCTCCTCTTCCTTCTCCTCTTCCATATTCTATTCCCATCTCCAACGAATTCAGCTTATTCCCCTGACCCAACATTTCAGCGCATTAAACTTTAAATAGATGTGCGTGTCCATGTGTGTCTGAGTGTGAGTGTGTGTGTGTGTTATGAATCTGTCTAATATGCGATTATAATGCTATCGATGAGAGTTATGGGGTCGTCGGCATATATCCTTCAAAATATATACACAAGGATGATGCTTCTATTCTGGCTACAAAAACAACCCATTAAATTTATGACTTGGCTACAACAAATACCACAAACTACAACAATACCTATCTCAGTTACAACAACAACAACAGCAACAACAATAACATATTAGCAAATGTCGCCTGATGATTTCACATTTAAACTGCTTAAACTTAATTTATGCAACCTAAATTTGTGTGTGTGTGTTTATTTTTTTTTTTTTTTTTTTTTTGCTGAACTCGAATTAACCTTGAGAAGGGCTAAAAATAAATTGATTGGACTTGGCATTAAAATAATTTCAGACTTGAAAAACTCATCAATTATACCCCTGCTGATGGATTTTAAAAATTTTTAAATCAAAAACTTTGATCTATTCTTTAATTTTCACTAAAAAAAAAAATAGAAGAAAAATAAGGAGAGAAAAGAAGTTTGCAATAAAAAACGAGATTTGAGCATTTACTTTGGCATATGGTGAAATTCGATTTGAATGCTTCTATAATAAAATTAAAATCAATAATATATGGGAAATCTCGGGCAGACCTGAAGTGAGAGAGAGACTATAAAAGATTAAGTGGAATTGAATCTTTACTCTCGACGTTTCTTATTTTTACTATTGGGCCATTTGATTGTGACCAAGAGTGGATTTTACTCATTTCCCTTTTACTTTTTTCTTGACTTTTTCTTCTTTTTTTTATCGAGTCAAGAAGGCAAAAATCCCAGTTGCTGGCGCATTCAACTTGGCTTATGTGTCCATGTCTGTGTGTCTGTGTGTGTGTGAATTTATTCTTGGAAAAACATTCAGCTCAAGATGCCATAAAAGTTATCTGCAAGTGTAGTTTCGAGGTAGTTTTTTCACACACACACACATACATATGTGAGATGATGAACGATGAAGGATATATGAAGTCAAAGAGGATGAATGAATGAATTCGTGGGGCTTTGGGGCTTTGGGTTGGATGAGTGGTATGGTAATAATGAGAATAAGTTGGCGTGAAATGTGACCGTTAAACGCGTCTCAGCGCACTCAGTCAGTGAGTCAGTGAGTCAGTCAGTCATAGCTGATTAAACATTAACGCCATCTTTTTCGAACCGTTGATGGCATTTTGTCGAGATTTGCATTTATGGGCATTTATGGCCAACCGAGATGAATGAATGCCACGACAATGCCAATCGAAATATTGCCAACCCCAACAACACTATGATTATGATTACGATTATGATGATTATGATGATTATGACAAGTTCAAAGCGTTGAGCAAATTAAAAGCCAGACGCTTTCCAACCCAAGCACTTTAGACTTTGGCCTAACCCACTTAAACAATTTCTCGACTTTTTCCAAGTCATTTGCATAACTTGCTGACTTTGGCACCACATTTTTCTATTGCCTTTCTTACTTCCTCTCACTCTCTCTCTCTCTCTCTCTCTCTCTCTCTCTCTCTTTCTGCACTTAATTCATTTGTGGCCAGCAACTTCTTGGCAGGTTTTCTTGGTTTTTTTATGGATAGCCAGGATCTTTTAGCCAGACTTGTTTTATTTGGTCTGTATACTCTTCACCATTTGAAGGAGTCATTCAGGTTGAGCCTGGCTCAGGCGTATCAGTGGATTCCGAGCAGTTCTGTTGAGACATTTTCAGGTTGAACTCACTATATCTGTGAGTCTTCAGGTGTATCTCGCTCACCTATTTGGTTCAGGTGATAGCCAGACTTGTTTAATTTGGTCTGTATACTCTTCACCATTTGAAGGAGTCCTTCAGGTTGAGCCTGGCTCAGGCGTATCAGTGGATTCCGTGCAGTTCTGTTGAGACATTTTCAGGTTGAACTTACCATATATGTGAGTCTTCACCTATTTGGTTCAGCTGATAGCCAGACTTGTTTTATTTGGTCTGTATACTCTTCACCATTTGAAGGAGTCGTTCAGGTTCAGACCTGGTTCTGGCTTATCAGTGGATTCCGAGCAGTTCTGTTGAGTTGGTCTGGGACAAAGACCTTTTCAGGTTGAGCTCAGGTATATCTCGCTCAGCCTCAAAAAGAGCATATAGGTATTCTTTGTACTTACCGAGCGAATCTTTTGCACTGATTTTATTTTATTTCGTATTTATTTTATGCCTTCGTTTTTTTTTGGGTTCCCTTGGCTATAAAAATACAGAAAGGGTGAAATGAAATTAAAAATAAGAAGGCCAGGCAAAAGTAACAAAAAAAAAAAGTAAAATGTTGCAAGTCTCGGAAAAATTCAGCATCTGCCTGCAATTTCTCCTGGGAAAATGAGTGGGCTCTTAACTCTTAAGTTTTAATCATAAAAAAAAGAAACGTGCTCGGCCTATTGATTTAGTCGAAAAAAAAATAAAATAAGAAAAACGAATATGTCTGTGCATATTTTTAGCATTAAATTATTTGCAAATAAAAGAGGTCAAATTGTCTGGTCAAATAGTGCTGAGGCCTTCATGATTGATTGTTTGAGCAAGTGACAAATGCAATTTTCCACAATTAAATCCGAATGATAAACAGAATTGACACTGGTAGAAGGGGGGTGAGGAGGGGGAGGAGGAATGCTGAGAATGCTGTTTCAGTTTTATGTTTCATATTTTTATTGCTTGTGACAAGCAATTGCTTTTGATTGTTTTTATATTTTTCACTCGAGCCAACATGTCGTATGAGTTATTTTATGCAATCACTCACAATGCATAGAGCCTGTAACATAGAAAGGCTTCTGTTATGCTTGTTTGTTCAAATAGTAATTACATTTTAAAATAAATTAAAGGGGACACACAAACACACACACACACACACACACACACACACACACTAGGGGTACTAGGGGTAAGAGAGAGTAGGGGTCTGACATAGATTGGCAGCTCGGCTGAACTTTGAACGGGCATGTTGAAATGTATATAAAAAAAAAAAAAGATGACGTTGCTAGTGCTGGTTGACACAAGAGCCACAACAATGGCCAGAGATAAGCAGGATATGGCCAAGCGGAAGGGGCGAAAAGTAGCGTTGGTGGCTGCAGCCAAGTATATTGCACTTTGATTAGATTACAACTCATTTGCCTGTCTGTGGATGTGTGGGTGTGTTCGAGAGGAACAGGACACTCTAGATGGCAGGATCTATTTACAGTCAACCCAAATGGCTTGCCCTTTTCTGCCTCAGTCTCAGTCCCAGTCCCAGAGAGCTCACATCCTGTTCGGAGCTGACCTGATTACTCCGGTCACTCTGATGTTCTATTAGCTGGTGCAGCGGACGGAAGCCAGTTCAGGCTGTGAGTGCAGAGTGCATTACTCCTGGAAATTCTATTATCACATTCAAAGCTGGACCAAAAGACCAGAGGACCAGCAGATTCTTTCTTTCTACTCTTGCCAACTCTGTCTGGGCCAGCAAACACTTGACATATTTCGTTAACATTTACATGAGGTTTTGGTCTTGTCAGCAGCCCTCAGTGAGAGACACACACATGCCGGTAGTTCTAATATTCATTCATCCTTATTTCCCAGCCGCAACAAACACGTATTTACACCCTCAAACACACACACACACCCATACACACTCACACATATTGTCACTTTTGAACTGTTATCATATTGTAAAGACAAATTAATTGTAAAGTCATGTAATTGTTTGACAATGATGTCCGAAATCATGTGCATGTGTTTACGTGGCCCCGACCACACTCTGACACCCCCTCCCCTCGTCCGATTCTCACCAGCTTGACAGCTCTATATGTATGTATATATGTGTCTTGGTTTGTGCGTGGGTGTTGCCGGACCCATAAGCAGAATGCCCTTGTATCAGCCCAGCAAACTTGAAAGACAACAATACCTATAACAACAACAACAACAACAACAACAACAACAATAATACCAACAGCATCATATAGGCCACAAGTCGTCATAATCATTGTGTAGATTCGAGTGTAACCCAATTAGTTGACAAGCGCAAGCGTTTCAATATGGCTTGTAGGTGGGCTTAAATACAAGTGCAAAATACACCAATTTCACAAATACAAAAACTCATCGCCATACCATTCTGTTTGGATCTGCACTTTTCAGCTCCTCCTATTGAGAGCTCCCGGCACTTTCATATGGCACACACACATACACACACACACACACATGTTCGTAACTGAATGTTTTCATATGTGAATGGTTTGGTTAGATTAGGCGCAGAGAGCAAGCGGCGAGAGCTTCTGGCTAAAGGGTGAGCTATAGGATCTGTATGGGACTGATTGGTATTCTTGTGAGCTGAGTAGTTTAGTGGGCTTGAATGGGCCATATCGGAAGTTTAAATATGAGGCCAATTGCCGATTCAATTGGTAATTCACACAGGCTTTTTCTGATTCTCTGTTTTTTTTTTCACTTTCCTCCTCTCTTTCAGAGCTTAGTTGGCCAATTAAAAAGAGCTAAGGGATTAAGTCCATTCAGCTTGTAGCTGGGACAAAACAAGTGCCCAAATCGGTAATAACTTTTCAAATAGTTTTCATAAAAATTCCGAATCATATTTAACCTTTTTTTTGGGCTTCCATTGCCGTAGGCTATATCACCGAGACTGTACTAGTCCGATATAAGCCAATTCTTTGAAGTGCTTTTGGTTAAGTGAAAGCAAAAAACAATTGAGTTACAATTCGAATCTATTTTGGTTTGCTTAGAGGAAATAGTAGAATGATCCCGTTTATTCAGAATCGGATCAGTCAAGAAACAAGGAAGCTATCTGAGGGCCTGGGACCAGAAAGACCTGAATATATATTGACTTGCTCCGTGGCTTCCTTGAACCAGATTAGTCAGAATCGGCTCAGTCAAGAAACAAGGAAGCTATAAGTTATTCAGCTCAGGGGCCCTGGGACCAGAAAGACCTGAATATATATTGACTTGCTCCTTGGTTTCCTTGAACCAGACTAGTCTGAATCGGGTCAGTCAAGAAACAAGGAAGCTATCTGAGGTTTTGGGACCAGAATGACCTGAATATATTGACTTGCTCCATGGCTTCCTTAAACCAGATTAGTCTGAATCGGATCAGTCCAGAAAGAAGGAAGCTATCTGAGACTTGGGGAGGGGATAGACCCGAATATATACTGACTTGCTCCGTGGCTTCCTTGAACCACACTAGTCTGAGTCGGGTCAGTCAAGAAACAAGGAAGCTATCTGAGACTTTGGGAGGGGATAGACCTTAATATATTGAGATTAGTCAGAATCGGATCAATCAAGAAACAAGGAAACTCTCTGAGGCTTTCGGAGGGGAAAGACCTGAATATATATTGACTTGCTCCGTGGCTTCCTTGAACCAGACTAGTCTGAGTCGGGTCAGTCAAGAAACAAGGAAGCTATCTGAGACTTTGGGAGGGGATAGACCTTAATATATTGAGATTAGTCAGAATCGGATCAATCAAGAAACAAGGAAACTTTTTAAGGCTTTCGGAGGGGAAAGACCCGAATATATACTGACTTGCTCCGTGGCTTCCTTGAACCAGACTAGTCTGAGTCGGATCAGTCAAGAAACAAGGAAGCTATCTGAGACTTGGGGAGGGGATAGACCTTAACATATTGAGAATAGTCAGAATCGGATCAATCAAGAAACAAGGAAACTCTCTGAGGCTTTCGGAGGGGAAAGACCTGAATATATATTGACTTGCTCCGTGGCTTCCTTGAACCAGACTAGTCTGAGTCGGGTCAGTCAAGAAACAAGGAAGCTATCTGAGACTTTGGGAGGGGATAGACCTTAATATATTGAGATTAGTCAGAATCGGATCAATCAAGAAACAAGGAAACTCTCTGAGGCTTTCGGAGGGGAAAGACCTGAATATATATTGACTTGCTCCGTGGCTTCCTTGAACCAGATTAGTCAGAATCGGCTCAGTCAAGAAACAAGGAAGCTATGAGCTATTCAGCTCAGGGGCCCTGGGACCAGAAAGGTCTAAATTGACTTGCTCCTTGAACCACTCAAATCAGTTTAAAGAAAATTTACTGTGTATCTCAAAAGCTTGCTCCCTTTTTGTTTTTTTTTTTTTTTGGCATTACATTTATTAAGTTATTTCTGCTTTTTTCGTATGTGAATGGCTCGTTTATTTGATGGCCATTTAGATGCTTGCAATTGTTAAGCTGATTTTCATTATCTCAACTCAATCAAAATGACTTAATCTGAACTAATCAACATATTACAAAAAACCAAGGGGACCGAAAGCAATGAATATTTATTGACTAAGCCAAGAGAGAGCACTGAGAAAAAAAAGTCAGACAGCCAAAAACAAAACAAAAACTGCGATGGCCAAGTTAAGATATAACAAAGAAAAGTCCTTCCCCTCTCCCTCCGCCCTCCCCTGCCACCCACAACTTCCCACTCCTAGTCATATCGAAGAATCCTTTGGAAGTCTTTGGCCTTGCTTCCTGTCCCTGCCACAAACTATGGGCTATATAATTAATCGAGCAAATATGAGGCGCAATCTTAATGGCTTATTTATCATGCATCAGACATTCAGAATCAGAAGTCGTCGTCGTCGTCGGTGGTGCTGTCGTTGGGCTGCCAGGGCCTTCATTCTGGCCGGCAGGCCGACTGTCCGACCAGTCAAACGGATGATGCCAATAAGGATGGGCAGACCCGCAAAAAGGTTAAGTCAGCCAGTCAAATGATTCCTGTCTTTGTTTTGGCCTCTTCCTGATCCACCCAAGGACGTACACACACACACACACAGACACATATACACGGGTTCACTCATATAGAATTTTGCACAAAGGGATACGTGTGATATGAATGATATCATGTAATTATGTTTAACTAGATGTCATTGTGAATGGAGCTGAGAAAAGGCGAGAGTGCTGGGTGTGGGCGGCAAAGATGAAGTAATCTCATTGCCGGGCCAAAAGAGATTGCCAGATTGAAAGATTGAAAGAGTAAAGCGTTCGAGTCAGGCAAAATTTCTGCTGCAAAATCAAAATGAGTAATTATCAAATTGTTTGATTTCAGATTACCTTTCATATATCTTCCTTTCTCACTCTCTCTCTCTCTCTCTCTCTATGATAAATATGCTGGCTTCTGAATCTCAACTGTAAATCAGCTTTTGGTTTTGTTATCTTACTCATTAAGGTGTGGTGATTTTCATTTGAACATAATTTAAATTTATAATTTCAATAGAATTAAATCCCATTGATTTTTGCAATCAATCAAATTGCTTGTTAAGTTACAAATTTTAATAAGCATTTGAATTCTTGAGACTCCATTAAAAATAAGCTCGAATTTGTGTAAGAATTATTTTGCTCAATGCAAAGTTTGATTGGTCAAGAAGTTGTTTATATAATTAGAATACCTTTCGGTATCTTAAAAATTAGCTGAGTAAAATTCGAAGAGATCTAACTATATAGAGTATCCCTGGGGGAAATAATGGGCAGGCCTGATAGAGATTTGGGTAAGAATTATTTTGCTCAATGCAAAGTTGGATTGGTCAAGAAGTTGTTTATATAAAAAGAATATCTTTCGGTATCTTAAAAATTATCTAAGTAAGATTCGAAGAGATCTAACTATATAGAGTATCCCTGGGGGAAATAATGGTCAGGCCTGATAGAGATTTGGGTAAGAATTATTTTGCTCAATGCAAAGTTTGATTGGTCAAGAAGTTGTTTATATAATGAGAATATCTTTCGGTATCTTAAAAATTATCTAAGTAAGATTCGAAGAGACCTAACTATATAAGGAGAGTATCCCTGGAGGAAATAATGGTTAGGCTTGGGAGAGATTTTTTAGAGCATTTCTGTATAAAAAAAAGGTCCTTGTGTAAAGCTCATATAATCCTTATTTCGAGCTTAGATTGGTCAAGAAGTTCTTAATATAATGAGAATATCTTTCGGTATCTTAAAAATAATTTTGGCTAGACTTATCTAGGAGAAACTCGAAGAGCCCTTACTATATAAGGGGAGTGTCCCTAAGGAAAATAATAGTCTGGCTTGGTAAAGGTTTCTCTATATATAAGAAGAGAGTCCTCGTGATAAACCTTATTTCGAGCTTTTCTTACTCGAGCTTTTCTTTCTCAGAGTTACTTAAAGCTTGTCAAATATTTCACAGGATCTTTCAGAGAATTTGTTAAGACTGCAGGGAGCCTTCTCTCAAGCTGTTTTAATTTCAGTAATTGAATCATTTTTCTTTCATTTCATTTCTCTCCGGAAGCAAAGGAATTATAATTTAAACGACTTAAAAAGATTTCAATTGAAATAGTTTTGTTGGGTTTGCTTTGAGCTTAATTCAAGGTGTGATTGAAATGACTTAGAGGTATCCCTTTGTTGGTTAACCAATTTAATGAAAAATGAAAACAAATAAATAAATATTGAAAAGCAATCAAAGGTTTTCTTTGTTTTTATTTGTATATGCACAATTTTTTTTTGTTTTTTGTTTTTGGCAATGAAAATAATTAAAATCTGCTTGTGGCATTGAACAAAGAAAGATACGGAAAATTAAAATTAATCCAATCAACCAGAGAGAGAGAGAGACAGAGTAAATAAGACCTTGATTTTGTTAACTTTTGCAATAAATATAAATAAATAAATAAAAATGCTTTGGAGGCTTACGAATTCGATAATTTTTGCTGTAATTCTTACAATTTAATTTGAATTTGAAATGATTAAACAAAAATCGACAGGTTGCAACAATCTTACAAACCTAAATTGATTTATTTGCCCAGGTTGTTTTATATTTTTTTTCTGACAAGTTCAAAGGTTGAAAAATAAGAAAAAAATTAGATTGGATTAAAATGATTGAGAAATGAGAGAAGTACTTTTTTTTTAGAAAAACAGAAAAGAGTTTCACCCTTTGGCTGGTCCCGCTTTTTATTTGCTCTCGTCTATCTGGCGGGATAAAGAGAGATACTGGAAGGGGTGGTGACGTGGTGACGGGGTGACGGGGTGATGGGGTGACCAGGGTCGTTTAAGTACAATTTTAGCATTTAAATAAGTGAAGCGTTTCGGCAAATGCGATTGCCATTGGCATGACCATAAAATGGCATCTTAAAATTTATATGGCGAGACCGTTTCCATTGTCGTCGACATAATTACGATTTTGGCATAGCTCAACGGATGACGGGAATTATGGGAGGGTTGGGGTGGGATTAATATGGCCAAAGTGCCTGGCCGACTTAGTAGGCATAATGGAAAACCACTTGGGGCCCCCGCCCCCCCATCTTGGCCAGCTTTCAGTTGTCCTAAGTCAACACCTTGACGGCCATTGCCCAAAAGCAAACGAAAACATTTCTTATTTCCGCTCTGCTCTCTCTCTCTCTCTCTCTCTCTGTCGCTCTCTCTCTGTGCTGCTCTTTTCAAGGACTTCAAGCCCCGTTTTGCCTGTCTGCCGCTCTATCCACCTTTTGTGGTAATAAGCTGCAATTTTATTATTACATTATTCATTTGTGTTTGCCTCAAAAAGTACATACACACACACACACACACACACATACACACACAACTTTAAAATTGCGTTGGCTCGTTGATGGCCTTATTGTTGGTTCTCTCCTTCTTCTCTGCTCTGCTTCTTCTTTTACTTCTTTTGCTACTTCGCTTCTTGTTGGTGGTTGTTGCTCCAGGCTAAAGGTCAGAGTGGTCCTGGTCCTGCTGAGCTTGGCGTCTGGTCTCGGTAATTTCAGATAAATGAAAATTCATAAACAAAGGACTGATTAAATTCACCGAGGACTTTTATACTCTTCATCGTTCATCCTCCCGTTCTTTGGCCAATTCCCCTCTGCCTTTTTCAACAACAACACAAAAAAAATGCCCTCTCCTCTGGGCCTGTGTGTGAGTGTGTGTGTGTGTGTGTGTGTGTGTGTGTGTGTGTGTGTGTGGTTTTTGCACCTTTTTTCTCCACAATTCTGGTCAAGTGCAATTGCCAAGCCCCAGCGAAAAAGTAAGCCCCATGGATCCCGTCAGAAATAAAGGATTCATATGATAAACTTCACACGACTCTGTTGACTGTTTATGAACTCCTCCCCCTCTCTCACCTTTGGCTTTTGGATTGCTCTGTGTGTGTGTGTGTTATTTGCATTACCTTTTCATTTTGGTGTACAGCAAAATCAACAAAGGACAGAAACTTTGAAGATTCCCTACTTTCTCCACACTCTCTTTAATGTTGACAATACTTTTTCATAACTGAAAAAATGGTTTCGGATTCAAAATGCTAAAATTATATTTAAAGATTTTCTTCTTTTTTTCATGACAAAATCAAAATCTTCTAAATATTCTTATAAGCTTTGGTAACATTTTTGTTCTCTTAGATTTTTTTTTTTTTTATATTCTTAATATTTTTCTATTTTTAAATTCTTCAATTTTTATTTTTTTCTATTTTTATATTTTTAAGTTATTCAATTTTTCTATTTTTCTATCTTTAAATTTTTCTATTTTTCTAATTTTCTATTTTTTTTATTTATTTTATTTTTCTATTTTATTTAATTTTTTTCTATTCTTAAATTTTTATTTTTTTCAATTTTTTATTTTTATATTTTTAATATTTTTCTATCTTTAAATTCTTCAATTTTTCTATTTTTCTAATTTTCTATTTTAATATTTTTATATTTTTCTATCTTTAAAATCTTCAATTTTTCTATTTTTCTAATTTTCTATTTTAATATTTTTATATTTTTATATTTTTATATTTTTATATTTTTATATTTTTATATTTTTATATTTTTATATTTTTATATTTTTATATTTTTATATTTTTATATTTTTATATTTTTATATTTTTATATTTTTATATTTTTATATTTTTATATTTTTATATTTTTATATTTTTATATTTTTGAATTTTTATATTTTTGAATTTTTATATTTTTATATTTTTATATTTTTATATTTTTATATTTTTATATTTTTATATTTTTGAATTTTTATATTTTTATATTTTTATATTTTTATATTTTTATATTTTTATATTTTTATATTTTTATATTTTTATATTTTTATATTTTTATATTTTTATATTTTTATATTTTTATATTTTTATATATTTATATTTTTATATTTTTATATTTTTATATTTTTATATTTTTATATGTTTAAATTATTATATTTTTCTGTTTTTCTATTTTTATATTTTTATGAATTTTTTTATATATGAAGGAATAAATTTTTAAAGAGCTTTCCGCTTACAGTGGTGAGTGTTGTATTGATTTTTTTGATGGCAGTAAAATGCTTTTCACTTAAAACTTTTGGAGTGAAAGCCTAAAGAAACTCTTTGGTCAACCATTGTAGGATTGGCAAAATAATTCTTTTTCCATTCTTTTTTGTTTTGGTGGAGAAGAACCTTTGTGATGTTTAAGCGGATAATGGGTTTTGATATTACTTTGTGGCACTTTTGTTTTTGTTGTTTGCGGAGAGGAGCGTATCGTCAATTAATTGGATTTTTCGTTTGAACGGGGAGAGGATGGGTCTTTTGGCAAATTAGCCGAACACAGGGAATGAGATAAATAAATTCCCTCAACATGTTAAAGACTAAATAAACAGAGAATTGGGCGGCTGATGGAAAGAAGAAGAAGACCAAAGAAAAAAAGAAACAATACAACTATGAAAACTCCAGAGGCTTCGGCGATTCTCTTGCGCCTCGACAAAATCAATTCCAATGTTAGAAGCAGAGACAAAAGGAGTGCTGAAAGGGTTGGGGGGAAATATTAAGACAAAAGTAGAGGAAAAGAAAAAAAATTTGTAGCCAGAGAAACGAGTGCGTGAAATTGAAATCGCTATGGAGGACACGTTTTGTAGTCTTTTGTTTTTTATATTTTTCCGTTTTACTTTTCTCAATATTTTCTTCTTTTTTTTTTATTTACACACTCTTTATTCTCAGAAGCAGTGGCTGAAATTGCCAGTGCCTGGAAATAACCACTGTTGTTTGCATTGCATTCGATTGCATTGCTAAACATGTGCAATAAAAGTTCGTGCATAAAATGCATACTGAACTTACTTGGATTGAACTCAGATAGAGACAGACCGAGAAAGAAACAGAGAGAGTGAGAGAGAGAGAGAGAGAAAGGAAGACAGTAAAGACAAAAGGAAAAGGGCACCACCCATTGACATGGCAATTTATTTGTGGTACAACGCTGCGTATGAGTGATATTTGGTAGATAACTTTTCATATAAAACTCACTCAAGCCAGCAACTAGCACCCCCTAAGGATATCACAATTGCTGTGCTTGATTGCTTGTAAAATAAAATAGTAAAACTCCGATGCGCAACCAAAAAGGAATACAAAATATAAAACTATGAAATTGCCAGACTCAGCTTCGAACTGATATTTAAACGTTTTTTAACAGCATCAGGAAATATTTCCACATAGCTTTTTTTCGTCTTTCCCCCCGCCCCCTCTAACTACAACAACATCTTCAAATTGAATAATTAAAGTCTCAAAAATTATAACCAGGTGGAAAGGGGAAGGGGGGGCGAGACAAGCAACCGCAAAACCAAGTGTCTCAGCAAAGGCTCAAAGCTCAAATGTCATTAATTAATTGCCCATGCTATTTAAAAGTTAATTATAGATAGCTCGGTCAGTGAGTGGCAATGATGGCAAACAAGCAAACCAATGGGCCACAGGGAGCACAGCAGAGCAGATTCTATCAAATGAAATGAAAGACAAACAGGTGAGCCAAGTTGGCGCCCGGCAACTGTGGAGTAATTTTTGGCAATTTCCAGTCGCAACGCGTACAGTTCAATTCAGCTTAGCCAAGTTGAAAGCCATGCCCAGGCTTTGGTTGAGGGCGGTGAGTGGTGAGCGGAGAGCGGTGAGGGGAGGAGGGTAAGATCTGGCTAATTGTTTTTCGTGTGGGCCAAACGATTGTTTAATTTGTTATAAAACTTTGCTTAAGTTTTGCCAAGACCACAGCAACCACCAATTGCAAAACCACAGTAGAGATTCGAATTTGGTTCGTGAGCAGTCACCAGCCAAATTCTACTCCAAAATCAATGCCATGAAAGGGCCAACAACAACAACAACAACTCGAATCAAAATGAAACTGGCTTGGTTAGTGAATCATCCTTTTGGCTGGTTATTTCATCTTTCTTTTTTTTCAGTTTCTTTATCTTATTTTTTTTTTTTTGTCCTCTTTTTCTGTGAGAGTTGAGCAAGTTTCACTTTGTGTGGTTTCCTTTGGCTCTCTGTGGCCGCCTGTCTCTGTGGTTGTTTGCCACTCAAATGGGCTTCGATATCTCTTCGTATGGATATGCCTCTGTGTCTCTGTGTGTGTGTGTGTGTGTGTGTGTGTGTGTTTGTAATTATTAAAGAGGCAACCACAACTGAAGCAAGGCTTTTTGGCGGCCTTGGTTGCGGTGCTGGTGGCTTCATTTGCCACTTTCCACACAAAAAAAAAAAATGTGAACAAAAATTGAAAAATGTAATTAAAATTTGCATTGTCACTTTTTTCTACTCTGGCTAAAAAAAAAAATTGAGAGTACTTTGATTTTACCTAGAATAAGGCACAACCCCACCCAGGATCAAAGTGGCTTGAGATCAAGAGGATAAGCTGGGTCTGACTCAATCTTGATCAGCTCAAGTTTTGCTTAGAAATTTATATTTAGTTAAACCAATCTGGGTCTGGATCGAAATACTATATCTCCTATATTAACTTGGTCATATCGGTCTTGATCAGTTTAAGTTTTGTTTAAAAAATTTATATTTAGTTGAACCAACTTGGGTCTGGATCGAAATACTATATCTTTTATACTCGGTCACATCGGTCTTGATCAGCTTAAGGTATGCCTAGAAAATTTATATTCAGTTGAACCAACTTGGGTCTGGATCAAAATACTATATCTCCTATATGAATTCGGTCATATGGAAAAAGCGTATTCGATTTGCGCCATTTCCCTTACGGCGCCTTCTTTCCTTTGTTTCCTGTTAAAACAAAAGGGAGAGGGAGAGAGAGAGAGAGAGAGAGAAGTGATATATTCTGTCCCGCTTTGCCACAGCTTGTTGACATTTATTGACTGTGACAGTTTTGACTCAAAAATGTCGGCTTTGCATTCTGTCGTTTGCGTGTTTGTTCTTAATTAAAACAGCTGATAAAATGTACAAAATTTAAGCCTAAAAAACAAAAACAAAAAAAAAAAGAAAGAAACAAAGACAATTGTAATTTTATAAGCCGGCAATCGAAAGCAATAAATTATCAAGCTGGCAGTTCTAACCAAAATGAAAGAGATAGAGAGATAGAGAGAGAGAGGGAGAGGGAGTAGGGTGAAAAGGTTTGAGTAAAAATGCATTTTGTGTTCGTGGTTCGACAACTTTTGTGTAACTTTTCAATTGAGTTGCAATTCTAAAAATCATTGCAATTCCATGGGGAACTTTGCAGGCAGGGAGCGAATTTCAAACACACAATGACTGAAAGAGACAGAGAGAGTGTGTGTGAAAGAGTGAGTGAGCTTCTGACAGTTGGAAAGCGTACAGAGTCAGCTGGGACCCAGCAGTGAAAGTTGCTAGTGTGAATTTTAAAAGTGTTCCGAGTCGTGGGACAGCAACATAAAATACATTATTTAGCTTCTGCAAACACAATAAGACAGAGATAGACAATCATACAAACAAACTATAAAAGAGAGAGAGAGAGAGAGAGAGAGAGAGAGAGGGAGAGGGAGCAGACTTGAGCTGATGTAATTAAAATTGTAGAAAAAATGGAATAACAAACCAGAGAGCAAGTGAGACACGCTTTGCACCAAAGATTTCTAATTTCTGCAGGGCTGGGAGAAGGTTCAGGAATTATTATGTTTTTGCTTCGAAATCAGAAAGCTGATTTGGGTGGGGTCTGTTTCTGCTGGCTGGGAAGGCGTTTAGGAATTATTATGTTTTTGCTTCGAAATCGGAAAGCTGATTTGGTTGGGTCTATCAAACAGGCCTGCTCTGTTTCAACCTTGTAGCCTTTTTTTTTTTTTTGGAAGAACCGATTTAGTCTTGCAGAGTATAAAAATCGGTTTAGTTTCCGCTTTGACAACTGCCATTTTTCAGGCTTCTCTCGGCCGTTTTTACTCACAATCTATCTGGCTGGTCTAGGTGTGTGTAGTTTTATTTATTTCACTTTTTGTGATGTACGATGTGACCAGCTGTGAGGCAGATTGGTATGTTCTTCCAGCAATTTATAGCCACACTAAATAACTTGCAAAAAAGAAGAAGAAGAAGAAGAAAAAGAAGAACAGGAAAAAGTTTCCTACTCCTAAAATATACATTTTAAACTGTTTTAAATCATTGAAAGCTTCTGTCAAAAAAAAAAAGAAGAGAAACCTAAAAAAGAAGTAGAAGAAGAAAAAAATTGAAAACATTTATATTTCCTTTTGGCCCCCCACCCCAAGTTTGGAGTTGTTGTTGTTGTTGTTGTTACTGGTGGAGCTTCCACCACTTTCGCTTAGACAAACTTTTGCACTTGTCAAAAGAAATTGTTAACGCTTTTTAAGTTCTACGGCAAACCCACGCCATTTGCCGGCAACAGCAAACCCTTTAACACTGTATTTGCCACATGGGAAAACTTCACTAGGCTGCGTCAAATGGAAATGGTCGTTGCCTGTAATGGCAGGTGCCGCCATAGATGACAGGCACTTCTGTGCTCAGCTCTATTCTGCCCTGCCCTGCCCTGCTCTGCCCTGCTCAGCCCTGTCGTAGCCTGTCCTAGCCTCTGCCAACCCGACTTGCCCTGGTCTTGCTCAGCTGAATTCCACTCATGTTGTTCTTGTTGTTGTTGTTGTTGTTATTCTCGTTGTGGCTCACAAAACTTTCTCAGTGTGTGTGTGTATGTGTGTGTGTGTTTGTGGTTTCCTATGACCACCGAAACGAGGGGTTGTTGGTCTGGCGGTTGAAGGTATTTGACGTTGTTGCTTTCGCACCGCTACTTCGCCGACAACAACAACAACAACAACAAGAACAACAACAAGAACAACAACAAGAACAACAACAAGAACAACAATAACACCATCAGCTGAGCTAAGTTCACTTGAGTGTACTATATGGAAAATGCTGGTATGAAAAAGCCTGGCTAACAGAAAGCATCGGTGGGATGGAGGAGGGGAGAGGACGGTGGAGAGGGGGATGGTTCTGAACTGGTTAGACCATGCGTGCATCTATGAAGGAACGGAACGCGCTATGCCAGCAATGTCACGTAAACAGCAACAGCAATTCCACTGGCAATAAACGAAAGCAGAACAAGTCGCAGAGGGAGCAGACAGAGCTGACGGAGTCATAGAATGAGGAAGGCTTGAAAGAGAGTGCAGAGAAAAAAACAAAAAAAAGAAAAAAAAAATGGAAGAGAGAAAACCAGAGTTGTAACACAAGCAATGAACTAGTGAACTAGTGTGCAAGTGAAACCAAAAACTGTAAATAAATATTTAAACTATTTGTAACTTTATTAACTTTGCTCAAGTGGCGCAATTTATTGCATGCCAAAAAGCCAAAGACAAAAAAGAAAAAGAAAAAATGAAAAAAAAAAACAAAACAAGCGAGTCAAATAGAATAGACCACAGAAAATAAAAGAGAGGAAAAGTCAAGAGAGTGTGTGGATGCCAAAATAGCCAACAATAAAAATAAGTAACAAGCCTGTCGACCAAAAAAAAAAAAAAAAAAAAAAAACAACAGCAGCAGCTGCAGGTACTCTCCAAATGCCTGAAAAACAAATACTCTTTCTCGGAGATTTTTAATTTTGGCCTATAAGGAACCGAGTTATGCCTTAGACTGATCTGGGGTCTATATGATTTGGGACATACTCGTATATCTATCTATCTATCATTCTAAATATTACATTTCGTTGGGCTTCTGAATTATGCCTCAAGACCATTTTGGTCTGTTGAACTGAACCAGATTCGGTATATATCTGTCTGGGTAAGTGCTCAGATTCATATCTAATTTATTTGGGAATGAGAGGGAATTCGATCTAAGTTATGGTAATATAATCCTATGATCTTTGCACTCCCAATTATCTGCCAACATTCCTACCAAATATTCAGTTTGGCTGGGATGGTTCTATAAATATTCGATAATTGCATAGCCCCGATTTTATGGCTCCCTTTTCAAATTTATATTCCTAACTCTTTCTCATTTATCTGCTAAAAACTAGTTTCAATTGGCAGATCTAGTCAATCCTAATTATGCCCCAGGCAAGTTTAGGTCTATATAATGGTAGCTTGATCTAATGATATAGTAGTCCCTTCCAGACCCAATTTTAGTTTTCATATATTCTAAGGTAATCACAGATGAAATCAAGGTTGTTGCTTCAAAAGCTGAGATATACTAGGGATAGTTTTCTTTCTGGGAGTTCTTGAAGGTTGTTCCTTCAAAAGTTGAGATATACTCGGGGTAGTTTTCTGGTAGTTCTTGAAGCACAGTTCCCATTTCGATCGAATGTAATATAGGATTTATTCGAACCATTTCATTAGAGTAGATCGGTCTTAGTTCTGGCTATATCTCCTGCTTTTTCCTCCCCGAACCATCTGGGAATAGCATCAATCTAAAGATGCTTTCTTTGAAAAAAAAGAGTATGTAGTGAGTAGAAATGGGTGAACATGTTCAGTTAAGTTCGGTATAAAAGTGTACAAGGCAAATAAGTGAAATTCGCAACTGCATTTAATGCCTGGGCAAATATTTAAGCCAGCCGGAAAAGTATGCTCTGCGGTTTCTATTTTTCTATTTTTACCGAATCTATTTTTATTTTCAATTCTTTCATTTTTTTTTTTTTTTTGTTCCATTCATGGCAAAAACAGCCAACCAACTAGGCATGTGCGTTGTTATTGTTGTTCCTAGTTAGTTAGTTGTTGGGCTTGTAAAGTTTGGTTTTGTTGAGTTTCAAGGCTGCTTTAATCCTAAACATGGCGTGGCTCTGAGAGAGGATAGCAAAATTGAAAGGCTTGAAAATGTTAGCTTTTTGACTAAGGAGGGCATTTTCATTGGAAAATCATTTCCCTAATAAGTGTGGCAGAAACAGAAAAGCAGAGCAACAGGTTGGCCCAAAGGCTTGGCCGAACTTTTCGGGTTCTTCCTGGCTTAAACCGATTTGGTTATTTTCTAAGAAAACTGTTGCTCTTTCTGAAAGGCTAAGAAGCTTGCCTCTTTTTGTCTGTTCAGATTTACGAATATGCAGCTCTGTCTTTGGGAAAAGAGCAGTCCGAATTCGGAAAGCTTATTGATTCATATTTTCTTTTTGAGAAAAGCGTTGGTTATCACTTACATTACTTTCATATTTCATTTACTTAGTCAAGAAAAATAGAAAAAGCCAAGAGCGCACAACACATTGAGACTGCTTTTCATATATTCATGTTAGTTTTTTTTTTGGGCAGCAGAGGAGAGGAGAGAAGAGAGGGGAGGGGGTGGAAATTGTAAGAAGAAAAGCCTGTTTGGCAACTGTCGCTGGTGCCGTTAACTATTTGGACGGTCTCACGTTCTCAGCTTTGCATATTTTATGCCTTGTTGCATTGGCAGAGTGTTGCCATTACCGTTGTACTTGTTATATTCCTTGTTGTTGTCCTTGCTGGCCTTGCCGTGACTGTATTTACTTTTATGACACGCCTGGGGCCCGGTCCTGGGCCTCGGCTATGACTAGCTGCGCAACAATGTCATTAAAGTTGTAAAAAAAAAGAAAAAACGAAAAAACAGAGATGAGGAATGTGTAGTGAGAAGTGAAATAAAAAAAGCAAAAGGCAGCAAGGAAGCCAAACGGAAATGAAGAGAACAGCAAAACTCAAACCGAACACAACCAACCAAACCAACCAAGCAAGCAACCAACACCAAATTCAGTCTGACTATTCGGGCTGAGAGACCAAAAAGTGTCGCACTTTTTATATGAATTATTCACATGCCGAATCGGTTAGGCAGCCAGAAGACTTAAGCAATATTCGAATGTTCAAAACATTTCTTGCCATCTTTCCATTTCGGTGTTATGACAAATTCAGAGTCAGGGTCAAAAAAAGTTTCGACTTTATCATTACTTTCTTATTTTTCCAATTCTTCATTTTAATATGGACAAAATGTCAAGGCAATATTCTGAAAATTCCCAAAAAAAACCTAACTCAAATGATCTTTGAAATTTTGAATTTCATCCTGGATGGCTTCATAATTCAATTTTTAATAGCTTAATTATTTCAGCTCACGATTATTGGCGTAATTTTCTGCCTAAGCAAATCGTAATTAGTTGCTCTTATCTAAAAACGTGAGCGTCTGGGGGCTCTGACATATCGGGAATGCCCTCTATAAATACGCTTGGAAAATCGGAATTCCACAAGCAGTTGACAAGATGATTTCCAAGCCAACAAGTGTATTGACTATTGGTCTTTTACTGGCCATTGGATGCCTCCAGTTGCAGGTTGCGAATTCGGCTGATCCCCCACCTGCTGGAGCACCAGCTGCTGGAGCACCGGCTGCTGGAGCACCGGCTGCTGGAGCACCCGCAGCTGGAACTCCAGCTGCAGGAGCACCGGCTGCTGGAGCACCAGGCGCAGCTGCTGGAGCACCAGGCGCAGCTGCTGGAGCACCAGGCGCAGCTGCTGGAGCACCAGGCGCAGCCGATGGAGCACCTGGCGCAGCTGCTGGAGCGACAGCCGTAATTCCCGCTGGAGCAGGCGCTGGTTCAAATGGGAGATGCGAGTTGGAACGGAAAATAGATAGGATTTTGGGTTCCAAGTTAATTCCTCCGGTATGAATTTTGAGAGAATTTTGTATGAAATCAAATAATATTTGCATTTGTCTCTAATTTTGTAGGCCATCAAGAGCACCATTATAAATACCATTTGCACTCTTCTGCCCATCTTGCCATCTTGCAAAGGATGTGGTTCTGATAATGGCGGTCTCCCCAATGTCGGTGGCATATTTGGTAATATATTTGGTGGTGCAAGTGCAGTTGGTGGTGCAGGTGCTCCTGGTGCTCCTGCTGCAGGTGCTCCGGCTGCAGGTGCTCCTGCTGCTGGTGCTCCAGCTGCTGGTACTCCGGCTGCAGGTGCTCCGGCTGCAGGTGCTCCGGCTGCAGGTGCTCCGGCTACAGGTGCCCCGGCTGCAGGTGCCCCGGCTGCAGGTGCAGCTGCTCCTGCTGATCCAGCAATTCCCGTTCC
Source organism: Scaptodrosophila latifasciaeformis (assembly GCA_037075145.1). Classification (NCBI taxonomy): domain Eukaryota; kingdom Metazoa; phylum Arthropoda; class Insecta; order Diptera; family Drosophilidae; genus Scaptodrosophila; species Scaptodrosophila latifasciaeformis. The sequence goes on from JBAMCM010000429.1 coordinate 4,126,020, forward strand.
AAGTTAAATCAATTCCCAAAGATCTGGAGAAAAATTTCTTGAAGCCGACCCTGAATTTACGAACTTATATTTTTGGCATGCCTTAAGTTAATTTAAATAAACATATCCTACTCCCCAATGCATAAACAATTTGGTTTTAATTGAAAGAAGAAAAGTACAGTTGCGCACAGCGATGACTTATCGATAGGACTATCGACAATGTATCGGCAGGAAAAGGAGAAGCATATCAGAAAAATGTATAAAGTGTTCCCCTGAAATTATGACCAGGATTATTCTAGCTCCACAGAGCTCCAGTGGCTTCTCTCTTTTTTCCCAGCCAGAAATGTGTCTCTATTTGAGCTGTGTCTCATAAGCCGGGATTCTAAATTATTAGAATGGAAAAAATCCAATTTCCTATAAAGTAAATCATAAATATATTTTCATTTCTATTTCGCAGAATCAACACTTCTGTTTGTATTTTCTTTTTTATATAGAAAAGTTGAAGTTTTTGGGGCAAAGCAGACCCTCAGATATTCGCTAAAAACAAATCAGCTCTCGAACCACTTTAAGCGATCTCAGATCGGATCAGATCAGACCCATTCTGATCCTATTAGTTTCCTGAAGGGGGAAATTTTTCATTGATCTCGGAAAAGAGTATATGATTTTTCCCAGGTTAGAGAGGACCTAGTACTTTGTTTTTTATTTTTTTATTCTTATGTGGTGTTTGCGTTTGTGGTTCATCTTGTTTCATATACTCAATTTCTGTTGGTCTGATAAAGAAAAAAAAAAGGGAAAAGAATTGTGCAAATATTATTTGCTGATAGAAATTGTAACGGCTTCCCCCCTCTTTTGGCCCGATTCGAGCAGCTTATTCGATTGCTTTCTCACTATCCACCTGCTCTCTTCGCTGGCTTTGAGTGGGGAAAAAGGACGCCCAGAAGCACACTTACGCCCACGTCTATGCTGATGCCATTCGCTTCTTAGTCTTCGGCAGTCGTCTTGGCTCTAGTGCTTGAGTGAATGCCACAAATCAACTTATGACGACTCCTTTCGCATTGTTTGCCACCTTAAATCAAAGTCAGCCACCTGAACTACCTACGTCTGCCCTCCTCTGCCTTCGTCCTTCTTCTCTGTTCGGCGTTCTGTCGTCTTTGAACTGACAGACTCTGGCGACGCCGCAGCGTGTTAAGGGTATTGGCATTTTGGATGGTTGGGTTGGTGGTTTCTTTTGGGGGCGTGGCAGAGCGCTGACAAACAAGTAACTACATACGATTTACTTTTGATTTATATTTACGTAACTGTCAACGTCGGTGATTGATTGAAGGTTGCCTGACTCGCTGACTCGCTGACTTGCTTGGCTTTCTTTGGCTTGCCTCGACATATTCGAAATCAAAAAAAAGTCCTTGGGGGGAAGGAAGGGCTTTCTGCTTTCTGCCTTCTGCGTTTTGCTTTCTCTTTGCTTTTGGCTTTGGCAAGCACAGCAAAAATCAACATCTGCACAGGCAAAGAATAAAAAGGTAAGAAAGTGTATATGGTTGGATGATGGAGATTGGAGTAGTTTCAGAATCGTGTAGCTAACTCAGCACTCACCCAGTCGATGAGTCAGACAGACGTTCAGTTGGTCTGTCAGTAAGTCAGTCTTGGCGTCAGTCAGTTTGTCGTTGCAATTGAAGCGATTTTGAATAATGCGTAACAAGGAATACATAAGTGGCATGTAAGTGCGTTTGGGTCTGAGATTTCGGGGGGGAAATTACTTGTAAGTTGTTTTTATCAAGAATTCTTGATGTTTTCTCTTTTTTCGGTTTATTCTTCCTTTGGCTTTCTGTTTTGCCAAGCCAATTTGTTGCCATCTACAATCCATAGTCCAATGCCATCTAATCATATGTATCATATAATTTGAATACACTTGCCTCGAAGTCTATGAAATATCTGATGTAATCAGACAGTCGGGTAAGAAGGTAAGAAGAGAAATTGCGTTAGGTCATGGTAGTATTTTTATGGAACTCAATTATTCATTGAATCAACAACTGGCAAGCACAATCTTTCAGTCAAATTTAATCTCAATTTCATTTTCATTTCGATTATGAATGGACTGTCCATTTCACTGGATTCCTTTGGCTAATCTAGTCAATTTATTTATGCCTTTTCATATGCTTTGTAGTTTACATTGTTTCCTTACTTTATTTTGCATATCCAGTGGCTTTCATATTTAAGTTGAAACTAAGGGGAGAAGGAGGGAGGAGGAGGGATGAGGCATGCGGGGTAAGCCACATATGACTGGGCTATCATCTATGTTTCTTTGATAAGGAATCGGAAAATAAAAATAACCCGTCAGATGGCGCTAGCTTTGATTTCTTTCTTAAAATTTGACTCAATTAGAAAAAGAGCTGAGACAAGGAGATAGTCCAAATATGACTATACCTATTCGATCTGGGTATTATAATAACCCAAAATATGGGTCAAACTTTACGTATATCGAGATGCAGCCAGCAAAGAGCTAGGATAAGGAGATAGTGGAAATCTGGCTGTACCTATTGGATCTGGGGACTATAATAACCCAAAATATTGATGGCGCCAGCAAAGAGCTAGAACAAGGAGATAGTCCAAATGTGACTATACCTATTGGATCTGGGGACTATAATAACCCAAAATATTTCCAAGGCATGACGTATATCTAAATGGCGCCAGCAAAGAGCTAGAACAAGGAGATAGTCCAAATGTGACTATACCTATTGGATCTGGGGACTATAATAACCCAAAATATTTCCAAAGCATGACGTATATCTAGATGACGCCAGCAAAAAGCTAGGACAAGCAGATAGTCCAAATGTGACTATACCTATTTGATTTGGGGACTATAATAACCCAAAATATGGCTCAAGCATTACGTATATCTAGATGGCGCCAGCAAAGAGCTAGAACAAGGAGATAGTCCAAATGTGACTATACCTATTCGACCTGGGGATTATATTAAGCCCAAAATATGGCTAAAGCATTAAGTACATCTAGATGGCGCGAGCAAAGAGCTAGGACAAGGACATATTCCAAATCTGGCTATACCTATTCAATCTGGGGATTATAATAACCCAATATATTGCCAAGGCATGACGTACATCTAAATGGCGCTAGCAAAGAGCTTGGATAAAGACATATTCCAAATCTGGCTATACCTATTGGATCTGGGGACTATAACAACCTAAAATATTGCCAAGGCATGACGTATATCTAGATGGCGGCAGCAAAGAGCTAGAACAAAGAGATAGTCCAAATGTGACCTATTCGATCTGGGGATTATAATAACCTAAAATATGGCTCAAACATTATGTATATCTAGATGGCCCCTGCAAAGAGCTGGACAAGGAGATAGTCCAAATGTGACCATACCTATTCGATCTGGGGATTATAATAACCCAATATATTGCCAAGGCATGACGTACATCTAAATGGCGCTAGCAAAGAGCTTGGATAAATACATATTCCAAATCTGGCTATACCTATTGGATCTGGGGACTATAATAACCTAAAATATTGCCAAGGCTTGACGTATATCTAGATGGCCCCTGCAAAGAGCTAGGACAAATGTGACTATACATATTGGATCTTGGGATTATAATAGCCCCAAAGTATGACTCAAGCATTACGTACATCTAGATGGCGCCAGCAAAGAGCGAACTTGATTTGAGAAGCTCAACCAGTTTGTCCAGTCCAACATTTGATGTTTCTCTACAGGTTCGTTTAATTGAATCAATTGTTTGTTAATTTATTCCATTATTAATATTAGTTATTTATTTGTATATTTTTTTCCGCATTTCATTTCGGTTCCATTGATATTTTTTTATTTTATTTTATTTTATTTAAATGGCTTGTTTCGCTTTTAATTTATTAGAGTACTTTTCCCGGCACTTTCTCTGTTTGATTTGCTCTTTTGAATTTGCAATATATTTCTGTATCATGGATTTTCCATTGTTTTACTCTTTGCTTTGAGTTTGGAGCAGAAAAAGTGCTCCGCGTGGGTTTGGCCTGGCCTCTTTCAATTAAAATTCCTCGCCCATAAATGCAAATAATTTGAATGTGCAGATTTTCTATTTGTTTTAATTTGTTCATTATTTCGCTCTCTCTCTCTTTTATATATGTATATATTTAATTTTTTCTTGAAAATGTGCTCATTAGTTTCGTGGCAGAATAGAAAACATTAGACTGGCAATAATTATTTTTGTGAAGTCCCTGGGGATAGGCGCGTGTCTTGTCTAATTTTGACGGCTTTTTGTTGGTTTCTTTTTTTTTCTCTATAAATTCTTGAGCAAATCTGCTGTAGGCTCTTAAACTATAAGGACCCTCGGATTTTGTTGACTGGTCGACTGGTCGACTGGTTTATGGCCATTCGATTTATCTTTTTAAGCCAAAACATTATTTTCTTTATCGTTGGCATCACGTTGCCCAAATCTACACAATTAACGCAGTTTACGGTCATGTGGGGAAACGGGGCGGTCAAATCAAATACACAATTTTCACTCAAATCTGAGGCACACTTCTTGGGACAATGCGACAGCTGATGATGTCCTGGCTCCACTGATAATTATGCTGATGAATTTGATGAGACTCTCTCTTGCCACAAAGGACCCCGGCTTCTGTGTTCAAAGCCCGCTGGACTGTAGAAGTGGTGGATTGGTGGAGTGGTGGATTGGTGGACTGAATGACCCCAGTGACTCATTGCCTCATTAACGTAAAGCCAACGCACTTATTAACGCATTCAAGTGGTCAAAGAAATGAAGGAGAAAGTCTGAAAGTCAAAGCAGCCCTGGGATGGCTCTATCGGCAGTAGGCGGGGGGTGTGCGGTGGGCGTGGTTGTGGATTTCCACGCATGTCCCCAAGAAATTCAAAAAAGAATCGTCTCTTAATTTGGCGCCTATTTTAATTATTATTTCCCTGGCTCTTTTATTATAATTCTTTATTTTCTTGCTTGTCATTTTCCTCTCCATTTTTTTTTTAATTTCCTTTTTTCTTTTTGTTGTCTTCTTCTTTTTTAACTATTTTGTAAAAATTTATTATTTTCACAGCTTAAAAATGAATTTGTTGGCGAAGGCAGTGATGGGTCTGAGTCTGGCCAATAGCCAACTTGAGTGGAAACCACTTGAGTGTTTCCTTTTGCACTTCTTGAATATTTCAAGCATGGCTAAAGAGAATGAAATAAAATTTGTCCAAGATGCTGAAAAATGCTGAATTCGAATGCAGCAAACCATGAGATATTCTTCCATTCAAGCCAAATTGAGGTGGAATCGTTTTCGCTTTTTAGGAGAAAACTCAAATTTCTTGTCGCAATATTTGAAGTAGGATTCGCTTAAACCGAAAGAAGCAATTCTCATTTCCAAAAATGCCCTCATCATTGGCATCGTCAGAAATTGTCGCAATGTCTTTTGGCATAGCAGACAATTGTGATTATTGTCACACTTGAGTTTGCCATTTTCGAGTGTGCAACTGTGCAACTTGCGGCATAAGCAAATAGCCAAGAGCGGCGTCTGCCTTGGCCAGCCACTTAAATGGCAACCGCAATGTTCCCAGAGAACGCGTCATTTGGCTACCCACAAAATCAGCAACAGCCAACCAAAACCAAATCAAATGCCATAGTCCATTATTATTTGTGGCCTTTATTATTGTTGTTTATCTTGTACTTCTGTTGTTGTTGTTGTTGTTGTTGTAGTTGGCGGCGACGATGACAATGACAATGACGATGGTGGTGGGGCTTATTGAGTTGAGCTGAAAACTGCTGCACTTTGCGGCGCGTCTGGCTGTAAATGACTTAAGTGCCTGACATTTATCTACTAAAACGTCACACCTGCTCAGGTGGCCCAGCCCACTGGCCGGGCTTCCACTTCTAGCCGTCCTCCAGAATCCTCCAGCAAGGAGCAAGGGTAATGAGGGAAGAGAGAGAGAGAGAGCTTGCCTTTTGAAAAAATAATGACAGTGGCAAACTGTTTGTCCATCAAACTAACCGCCAAAAACTTTTTATATCAAATTCATTTTGCCTTGCCTCTTTCGTACCTTTTTTGTTTCGCCTTTCGCAATTACTTTGAATTCATTCGCAGTGCTCAGCTTTCTGCGTCCGGTGTAAGTGAAACTTATTGAAATGCCAAAATCACTACACTTTCAAACAAATTGCCAAGCAGAAACACAACCAAACGAAACGAAAAATAAAAAAAAAATTAAAAACAAAAGAAGAAACAAAATTTACAAAACGGAAAACTTTTCATTTCGCCGAGTCAAAATAAATTGCTAAAGGGAAATCGTGGAAATTCTTGTTACTTCTAATGAAATTTTGAAAAAAAAACCCCTCATCAAATTGAAGAGAAAAATTTGATTTCTTTGAAATAATTTAAGACCAGAAAAAAACAGATTAAGTTCTTCGAGGGACTTTAAAAACCTCGGCCTTGATCGTAAAGATTGAAAGATCTGGAAGGATCAGACTTAAGGACTCCTTATCGAAAACGATTTTACATTATAATAGGAGGATACCTTTCGCCATGAAATAAAGCTTATTCGGATTCTCATAATAGTTCCGTTTTTAATAGAATTAGACTACTCTATCATGTAGCCCCCATAAGACCTCAAACATTGATTGAATAGTTAAAGAAGGTTCTATAGCTTGTTACTCAAAGCATTTATCGGATCGTACATATTCCTTGGATCCACACAAATATCGACCACTACCAAGAAACTGTGATCCATTTATACCTGACTAACTCACATATTGACAATGCAGGTTCTTGACGTAGCCAGTCCTATGCATACCTGATATGATATGATACCTTCATATTTCTCTATGCCACAACAGAAGCTATCCAAAAATACTGTATATAGTCTGAAAGAATAATTGAGTCATAAATATATATTCTATGATCATCTTAGCTTTATTTATTGAATACTCATGAGCCTCCCTTCGACAACTGTGATTCTGATTCACCCAAAACCTGGGAGCGATTCTGATTCCAAACAGATTATAATCGACTTCCAAAAATCTTAATGCCAAAGGACACAGAGTTGTCTCAAACAGATCAAGACATCTCCAAAATTCTAGCGAATTTAACGCAACCTTCACTTGACACTTGACAATCCACTCAGCTCATTGAGACCAAATGAAATATTAAAAAATTTATATGTGTTTTTGAAAATTAAAGCTTTACTCTCAACATTCGTTACAAATTAGGTTGATTGTTATGCTGCCCAATGCAGGGCTGCATTTTAGTGATCAGCTGGGCTGATAGGGCTGCCAACGTGTTTCATTTGAGAACGTCTGTTAGCAAGAGAAAGAAGAACTAATTAAGAACTAATTAAAATATTAAAAGGAATAGAATAAATCGGGGAGAGTTTATGAGAAAGATCAGAGTCTAATTAAATCATACATTTTAAATTTGCAAAATCGAAATAAGAAAATATAAAAATATTAAAATATTAAGAAGAATAGGATAAGTCGTGGCAAATTTATATGAAAGATCAGAGTCAAATGAATTCATAATCAGTAATTTCCAATAATAAAAAAATAAGACATTTCACACTATTATTATTATTAAAAAAAAAGAGTGTGACCAGCTGCGATTGCGAAAAGACAAATACCAAAAGTGGAGAACTTAAAAGCAACTCTGAAATCGAAAGTCTTTAATGCAGCATAAAAAATTTACATTGAATTTATGCGAAACTTTAAAGATTATTTTCTTTCAACTGAAGAACCTTTTTGGCAGTGGCAAAACCAACTCAATTTGGCGGAGAGGCGCTCTTCATTTTATTAAAGCGACGAAAAATTATGTAAACAAAAACTAAGGGTTTTCTTTGACAGCAATTTTTATTTCATTTTCAAGAAAACTCGAGATCTTAACTTTCCACTTGGAAATATAAATATTTGGCTCTATTCGAAGAGTGGACAGAGTTCAACCTTAAAGGCTTGCTCTCAGTTTGCATTGATGGTTCTTTCGGGATAGTTGGAATTTTGTTTTTGCCCTTAGTGTCCTGTCCGGTCTTGGACTCTTCGTCTATGTCAGTTTCTGTCTGACCGGCTTCCGTTTTTCATGCTTAATGTTTTGTCACATAATTTAAATCATGTCTTTAATGCGGCTGGAGATGATTCTAATGGTACGGATGTGGGTCTGCTCAGCTTGCTGCTTGCTTCTGTCTCGTGGCTTATTGGTAGCCATAGTCATCAGTGGGTGTGGGGTGAAGTTGGGTGTGACAAGTGCGCGACAAGTGCGACATGGCAAAGATTTATATTTTGATTTTAGCCTGGAATTTCCAAGCCCTCTAAAAATTGAACTTTGTTTCTAAATTAACTTTGTATATATATATATATTTTTTATGCTTTCAGGACGGGTATATGGGTTATTTCAAACCTCTGGTCGTCGGATACTCCACAGAGCCAGCCAAAGATCCAGGGGTTTCAGAAAGAGCTAGAACAAGGCAACTTGGTGGTTTGTCCACTTTTGCTGGCAACCCAAAATCTTCTTCTTTTACAGCTTCAAAGCTTTGTATTTTGTTTGAAATTCAAAGTTGACGATTTGATGCTCTCAGGAGATATTCAGATAGACCGCTCGATGGTGCTGTACCTTTGATAGCTATGATGGAGATGATGGTGGGACCAGCCCCTCCCCTATCCTACTAGATATAGAGTATTGGGTAATCGGGTGTGGCCCAGTTTAACGTTCGTCTTGATTTGTTTTGTTGTTCTTGGTTGTGTTTACTTACCAGTCCGCTATTTTCCAAATAATTACACATTTACATTTTTATAGACAATTTCTTCGAAATCATGAAATCAACTTCATTTAACTTATAAATAAAGTCAACATTCGGTGTGCATGAAGGCATAGGCCACATCTCCGGTGGTTTTTTTGGAAGACCTTTCTCTTTCTTCCCCTCTGCCCGCATCCGCATCTATCGCCTTTGTGTGGGTGTCTCATTTGGCGGAAACGGAAGTCTGCACTGTTGGAGCGCTTTGGATCCTACTCAGTCTCATCTCACTCGCCTCTGATCTATGCCTCTACGTGTGTGTGTGTGTATGGGTGTGGGTGTGAGTGAGCCTGACTGTATGTGTTCTCCTTACATTGTGTGGACACTTTGTTGCTTGGTAGTTTATGTCCTTCCCTGGCCCTTCTCGCCGCCAACACGATTCTCTGGCTGTCTTTGTCTGTCTCTATCTAGGTTCTTCATGGCCGCTGTCTACTTGATGGTATCTTTAAAAAGACATAAATCACTGGTGGTAGGGGGCACCCCATCAGCGGGGGGAATGAGAGTGGTATCCAAGTTCGGTTTCCCTGCGAACCTTTTGGTGTAATTAATCATGGGAAGGCCAAGGCGTTGACTTAATTTTTGGCTGCAAATTGTTGTTGTTGCTGTAAATGTTGGCCATGTTGGCCATGCTGGCCCGACGCACTGTCATTTCTCGGTCATTTCTTTTGGCCTCGGCACTCACTCATCTACCGCAAATCTAACAGCAAAGCGGGAACAAGTTGAGCAAATATATATTAGGTTGTCAAATATCTCCCTTCCGCTTTTTTGCTCTTTATTCAATGCTTTATAAAAAGTGATACAGTGATCGGATTTAGTTCAAATATGCGCCGTTTTGTTCGATAATCTGTTTCCATCTAGACGGCAACTTCATAATACCTCCCTCGAAGAAGCCCCCCTCCTTATTTGCGAAGAACTCGGACAGCCACTTTTCACATGCCTCTTTTGAGTTCAACTTTACACCACCAAGGGCATTCGCCATGGACAGGAACAGGTGGTAATCACTTGGCGCTATGTCCGGGCTATATGGTGGATGCGATAAAACCTCCCATCCGAGCTCCCGTAGCTTCTGACGAGTCATCAACGAAGTGTGTGGTCTGGCGTTGTCCTGGTGGAACACTACACCCTTCCTGTTGGCCAATTCTGGACGCTTCTGGTCGATCGCCTGCTTCAAGCGGTCCAGTTGTTCGCAGTAGATGGTAGAATTAAGCGTCTGGCCATATGGGAGCAGCTCATAGTGGATGATTCCCTTCCAATCCCACCAAACACACAGCAAAACCTTCCTGGCGGTCAATCCCGGCTTGGCCACTGTTTGGGACGATTCACCGGCCTTCGACCACGACCGTTTTCGCTTGATATTGTCGTATGTGATCCATTTTTCGTCGCCAGTCACCATCCGCTTCAAGAATGGGTCGAGTTCGTTCCGTTTCAGCAGCATATCGCAGGCGTTGATTCGGTCCAGAAGGTTTTTTTGCGTCAAATCATGCGGCACCCAAACATCAAACTTTTTTTTGTATCCAGCCTTCTGCAGATGGTTTAAAATGGTTTGGTGACTAACTCCCATCTCCTGGGCGATGTCACGAGATGCCACATGCCGGTTTAACTCGATGTATTCCATGATTTGATCGGTATTTGTCGTCACAGGTCTTCCGCCGGCTGGCTTATCCATGGTGTCGTTTTCACCGGCTCTGAATCGTCGAAACCATTCCTCCGCGGTTCGAAGTGATAGAGTACCATCCCCCAAAACACCATTAATCTCACGGAACGTTTCTCTAGCGGATTTGCCTTTAACGAAGGAAAACTTTAAAATAGCGCGAATTTCGGCGTTAGTGAACTCCATGTTTACACGTCTATAACTGTTGAACGAAATATTCAAACTAACCATGCGTAGCGACGTTTTGTAGGTTATGTCAAGACCTTTCAAATTATGTATAGTGTTGCCAGATACGAGCTCTGTAGCGCTTTGTACATAGCCGCGAAATTCAAAAGACAAAAAGGCGGAAGGGAGATATTTGACAACCTAATATATAAAAAAAAGAAACTCGGTTCTCGGATTAAAAAGACACAAAAATAAAAGTAAGAGCTTCTGCATTTTTTATGAAACGGAATAATTAGGAGAAACATAAAAAAAAAGTCGAGGTATTTGCATGTTTCTTCAAGTGGAAATATTTTATTTTGACTATTTTCGGACTAGTTTTATTTTATTTGATTTTATTTATTTTATTTATTTTATTTATTTTATTTATTTTATTTATTTTATTTATTTTATTTATTTTATTTATTTTATTTATTTTATTTATTTTATTTATTTTATTTATTTTATTTATTTTATTTATTTTATTTATTTTATTTATTTTATTTATTTTATTTATTTTATTTATTTTATTTATTTTATTTATTTTATTTGTTTTATTTATTTTTATTTCTTTTATTGATTTTATATAATATTTTTTTATGAATTTGCCTTTTTAATTTATTCTCAAAAACGCAAAAAAAAAAAATTCAGCGCAAATTACAAAAAAAAAAAAAAAAAATCTGTGTTATACATAAAAAATACACAAAGAATTTCACAAATGAACAAGTTGAACAATTTCACAGCATGTAAAAGCGAAAAGCGTAAATCGAAAATTTAAATTCAAATTCCTTGAGCAGAAAACCGCAACATTTTGCATTTGAATAGGCAGTCAAGCAGCTCAAATTATACATAGACAAACACACCCGCCTAGTGTGTGTGTGTGTGTGTGTGTGTGTGTGTGTGTGTGTGTGTGTGTTTGCATAGAGAATGGGCTAATGCTGTTTAATAGAGACATAGGCAAACAATAAACGCTCCCAACACACACACACACACACACACACACACACACACACACACACACTCAGACAAAGCGTAATTAATTAATTAAAGCCTAATCATCAGCTGGCATGGCTATTGTTGTTGTTGTTATTTTTGCGGTTCTTTTACCCATTAAATAAACGCAATTCCGACCCAACCAAAAACGGACCGAAAGAAGCGAAACTAACCAACTGACAACTCACTCACTCACACACACGCAAGCACATTAAGTATACGACGCATGGGACGCTGGACGAGCAGCAGCATAAGAGATTTAGATTTATAGAGAAAGAGTGAGATGGGTAAAGGCAAAATTCACTGCAAGCGAATGAAATGGAATGAAAATTTTTTGTTTTTTTTGTTTTATTTTGACTGTGAAAACGGAAGTAAGACAAAACTACAATTAAAATTTACAAGGCGACGTAATGGCCGCACAAGCTGTCCGTGTACATGTACATGTCCATGTCCGTGTTCATGTTCATGTTCATGACAAGCAATTGAAGTTCTGCCAGTCCCGAATCCCGATCCCAACTCAGCCCAGCCCAGCAGAACCAATGAAATCAACCAAGCGGGCAAAGAAGCATTGCCAAAAACAAAGAAAACCAAAAAACAACTTGAATAAATCCCACACCATTTAAACAGCTGTTCTCACTGCTGCTGCTGCTGCTGCTCCTGCTCATTCCAACATTTTCATTTTCGTTTTTTTGTTGCTTCTTCTTCTTCTTCTTTCTCTTCAAGTTTATGGGCCGCACCGCCAGTTACAGTTACATTCGTCATGCGGCCATTTTGCTTTGTGTTTTTTTTTTGTTTTCATTCGCCTGCATTCCTGGTTATTGTTATGGCCAGACCAGCTAGCCCAATTACACCAAAAAGAGAGCTAGCAAAGTTGGCGAAGAGAAACTGCCAGATACTCTCTCATTTGTGCGAGTGTGTGTGTGTGTGTGTGCAAAGATTTGAAGCGAAAGGCAATAATTTCCAAACGGTGCCCCATTTAATGTCTACAAACAATTAGAACTTGTTTTTTTTTCTCCTATCTCCCTGGTTCTCACTCTCTCTCTCGCTCGCTCTTTCTATCTCTTTTGGTCTTGCTTTGTTCCCTTTGGTCTTTCAGGGTTCTGCTATGCGGTTTTTGTTGCCATCATTTGCTAACGCCGCTTTAATTTACCCGCCTCAGTTGACGTTGGCCCAGAGACCAACCAGCCAGTTCAACCTTCACTCACCCAACCCCATCCCCACCAGCCCCTTCAACCAGTGGCAGCCTCATTAGTCTATGTGTTGAAACTTGCTCGTTGAAAGCAATTCAAAATAAAAATTTATTCCCTTTCTACCCATTCCAACTGCCTTACAATTTGCTTTATTTCATTTTTACTCTGTTGTCGGCGACTTCAACTCTCTGATTCAGATTTTGGTTGCCTTCACATTCGGATCTTTGTTTGGGGCACTGAAAAATGCAACTAAGGCAGGCCATTTTTTTTTTTTTAGCCTTTTCGGAAAGGAAAGCCTCAGCCAAGGCAAGAAACAAAATTCGATCAGAAAGAATTTTCGAAAAAGGTTTTCATTTTTGAATAATCCTGGGAATCCTGACAATTAGTGCTCTCATAATGGCATCTACTATATGCATGTTGGTTTTTGGTTTTTTTTTTAAGATAGATTGTCAGGGTAAATGGAAAAGCTTGTAAGCAATAAATCTTCGATTTATTGCAAAATAATTAAAATTAATGAGCAAAAATTGAAAATGAGCACGTGCGGGGCAAATTCTATGCGAGCAAATGAGTCGAGGCGCATATGTGTCTGTCTGTCTGTGTGTATGTGTGTGTGTAATAAAAAATTCGAATCAAGTTCAAAATGGAGAATAAAATGAGATGAAGGAAAACGAACAAAAAAAAAAAAAATGAAAGTAATAAAAACCATAAACTGACAATTGTAAAGCGTAATAAATTGCAAGGGGCATGTAAAATGTTTGAGGCGCATCACACACACACACACACACACATATGTAGGAAGAAAAAAAATTACGCGTGTTCTATTAACGTGCTTCCGTTTCCGCCGCAGCAGCCGCAAACAAAATGGCGTCAATGCTGTGCAACGCAGTTGTGCGGTTTTCTTCCTCTTCTTTTTTTCTTTTTTGTTCATCTGCTCTCCAGCAGAGCTCCTCAATTTTTAGCCACAATACTTACTACACATATGTGCGTTATTTGTTTTTTGCCAACAGTTTTTTAATTGCTCTCGCTTCCATTTTGGAATTCCCTGAATTTCACCCATGAAATGTATATCCTTCTCTATGTGTGTGTGTAGATTTCCTGTGGTCATAGCACATTAATGATTCTTTGCATTTTTGATGACAATTATAACCGGTAACCGCCACCACAACAATTCCAAACTAAATTGAAATTGAAACTAACAAAGCAATTCGAATTATTCATGGTTTGCTCATTATGATTTTCCCCCTTGCACTTTAACTATTTGTTATTGCATTTGTTGTGATTGTTAAAAATTAAATTCGAATTCACAAAACGCCAAAGGCCCTTACTCAGTTTAATGGGAAAACTGCAAGTATCCAAATTATACCCAAAAGTTTGCCTAATCTGACTCGGGAGCAGCTCACAAAATAATTAGAAATAAAAATAAAATAAAGTTATATATATATTTTTTTTTAGTCTTCAGGCTTATAGTGGCTGTAAATAACGGTAAAAAAATACAAATAAACTCTAGACCCAAAAAATGCGAAAATCCCTGGAAAGAAAAGTCTAACTCAGAAGAGTCAAAAGTCAAGTCTCAAGTGTGTCTCGGAGTTCAAGACTGATTGACTGATTGATATAGACTGATTGATATAGTCGAAATCGGGGCTGTAAATAACGGTAAAAAATACAAATTAACTCAAGGCCCAAAAAATGTGAAATTCCCTGGAAAGAAAAGTCTAACTCAGAAGAGTCAAAAGTCAAGTCTCAAGTGGGTCTCGGAGTTCAAGACTGATTGATATAGACTGATTAATATAGTCGACATCAGGCCTGTAAATAACGGTAAAAAATACAAATTACCTCAAGGCCTAAAAAATGTGAAAATCCCTGGAAAGAAAAGTCTAACTCAGAAGAGTCAAAAGTCAAGTCTCAAGTGTGTCTCGGTGTTCAAGACTGATTGATATAGACTGATTGATATAGTCGACATCGGGCCTGTATATTTACAGGTAAAAAATACAAATTACCTGTAGGCCTAAAAAATGTGAAAATCCCTGGAAAAAAAGCCTAACTCAGAAGAGTCGAAAGTCAAGTCTCAAGTGTGTCTCGGAGTTCTCAATTTGAAATCTAAAAAAAAAAAAAAAAAAATAGTTTCATTTTTTTTTTTTGTAAATATTTTCAATTATCAGGCCAAGTGTTGGCAGGGGCAGAGGGGAAATAAGTCTTGTGAAACGCACAGCATCCTCGGCTGGGCAGGGTAAGAGTGCCGATGGCCCTCTCTCCGGACGAGTCGAAAAGGACCAACCAACTGTGTTGGTAGCACAGCATAAAGACGACTGAGTTTGTGTTATAAACAAAATAACAACAATTCCGAAACCCAGTTCGAATTGAGTTCGAAAGGACGAAGGACTCTCGTTTATTTCCGTCGACCAGAATCGTGCAGCTCTTCTTCTTGCCCGAAAAAAATTACTCTTCGCTTGCTCTCTTAAACAAAAGGCAACAGTGACCAAAAAACTAGATGAATAAAAATAAAAATAAAAAAAAGTTGAAGTAAAAAAACGAACATCAACAGTTCCTGCGATTTGAGCAATTAACGCAATGTCGAAATGGAAAACAGAAGCTCTTTTGGCTTACTCTTTGGTGGGCGGATTTTGTTGACATGGTCGAAACGGCAAACACACACGCCAAAATTGACGACAAAAGGTAAAAATAAAAATAAAAATATATATTCGCATACATTTCGCCCACAACATGTTAATCAAATTTCACACTAGCAAATATTTTTATTTCACTCTATTTTTTTTCTCGCTCTTTCTTTCATTTTGAATTGTTTAATTGAATTTTGTTTTAGTTTATTGACAGTGTGCGAATCGTTAAATGCTGCAAAACCAATTTGCCTGGCTAAACAAAATTAACAAAATATTGGTAAGCATGGCAATGGCACTGAGCAACTGAGCCACTGAGCCACATGAGGCCAAATGGCCAGGTGGCCAGTGAGTCATGAGGTGAGCTCATGTCACGTGCCTAGTGGTCCCCGCAGTCCGGAGAGAGTCCGGTGTGGCTGGAGTCGAAACCAATTCACAGCTCGGCGACTTAATTGCAACATATAAATCATAGAAATACAACTCACAGAATGCCAAACACTTGTGGTTCGCAGCCAAAGCGGAGGAGGTTGGCAGGTGGCGGTCGATGGTACTGGTCGCATTGGTGGTCTTTGAGTAGTTGCGGTTGCTTTCAATGTGTGCGTGAGACGCAAAAAAAAGAACAGACCAAGAGGAAACAGGCTAAAAAGTTATATCTGAGTTATGGAATATTAATCACTCTTTTTGATGGAAACCTGCTTCGCCTTTATTTGGATATAAAATAGGTTCGATGAACTGAGCAAATTCTTATCTATATGATATAGTATCTTGAACTAGATCAGAATTGGTCATAACAAAATCAAGTTTGTACTAAAAATAAGTGGTGATTTTCTTTGGAGTTCTTTAAGAAATACGAGACTTAGGCCCCAAGCCGATTGAGGGTTATATGAAAACTATATGACCAATTATATTGATTCTGAAATTCTGAAATTGTTAGACGAAACTGGTTTATATTAATGTTTAATTAGAATCATTCAATATATACCCAGGTTATGCCATAAAACGATTTGGACCAGCATGAAAAGCTGGTTTGAACTCTACCTACATTTATCTCTAATATGGAAGATGATTGGAACTTTTCAATATATATAGGGTATATGGTATGGTATAAGGGTATGGTATAGGTATAGGTGTATGGTATAGGGGTTTGGTATGAGGGTACGGTATAAAGGTATGGTATATGGTATGGTATAAGGGTATGGTATAGGGGTGTGGTATAAGGATATGGTATAAGGCTGTGGTATAAGGCTATGGTTTAAGGCTTTTGCATAAGAGTACGGTATAAAGGTATATAAGCCGACTTGGACTGTATCGGAACTATATCATAAAGCAGTTTAATCCATATCAAATTTAATATACTTAAGAGCTTACTTATGTTTGTCTTGAACTTAAAAGGTCTTGGTCTAGATATAATGGAAGTACCCAGAACAGACATTCAGGCCTATATATATGATATATTAGTTCGATCTGAGCGGAACTCAATACATAAGTATACACCCAAGCTTAACTCTTTTGGTCTTGAAATAATAGAGGCAACCTGAATATTGTTATAATTATTATGGTACTTTAATACAAAAGGCCTACCAAATTGATTAGGATAGCTTGGAAGAGAGTGTGGAAGAGCAACAAATTTGTAGTGAGCTTTTTCGGATATTGCAACAAAACTGTAGCCAACAGAACGGAGGGCTTGGCCCCGGACGCGGGCGTGCAGAATCTTTGGCTTACTTAGGGAGTGGCTTAGTGATTGGTGGCTTCAGTTGTTTCTATTTTTAGACTCTTTTCGAAGAAAAAGGAGTCTATTCACTTTGCTCTGATGTTTGTAACGCACAGAACCAAACATCGTAGACCCACAAAAGTTACATCTAGAATACTTAGAATCACTAGAGGAGTCGATATAGCCATGTCCGTCTGTCCGTCTGTCCGTCTGTTTCTATGCGATTTACTCCGTCGTCTTAAAAGCTATTTTGCTGAAACTTGGTATTTAGCCTTCTTTTTTACCTAGGTAGTACACTAGTTTGAATCGGTCGGATCGGACCACTATATCATATAGCTGTCATACGAACCTAAATCGGTTTAGGCAATAACTTCCACATTTATTATCCGATCCTTTTGAAATTTGGCATGCGTATGTTTTATATAACGATAGATAATTGTACCAAATTTTGCCCGGATCGGATGACTATATCTTATAGCTGTCATACGAACCTAAATCGGTTTAGGCAATAACTCCCACATTTATTATCCGATCCTGTTCAAATTAAGCACACATATGTTTTTTATAGCAATTAATATATATACCGAATTTCGTAAGGATCGCACTACTATATCATATAGCTGCCATACGAACCTAAATCGGTTTAGGGAATAACTCGCACATTTATTGACTGATTTTTTCAAAACTCGGCCAACACGTTTTTAACATAAATATACGCGTTTGTACTCAATTTTATTAAAATCGGACTACTATATCATATAGCTGTCATACAAATCGAAATCGGCCCTATTAACTGACCAACCCCGTTCATGTGATTTACGGCAGAAACAACTTCGAAAAGAGTCTGTAATCTTCGGCACCCCGAAGATAACGTTGGGATTTTTTTTTTTGCAACTTACCCACTGAGCCAGATTATTATCTAGATTCGGGTCGGGCATTGAGTATCCATAATCCTTTTCAGCCATTTTAGTCTGTAACAAAATATTCACTTTTTTAATGCGTTCTTTTTTTTTTTTAGGTAAAAATTCAAGATTTTACTTGCCTTCGGTTTGCGGAACATTCTAAAGCAGAATTTATGCGTTAGCCTTGTGACAGCGTCAGGAAGTGAAAGAGATTTCAAAATGTCGGATTTTGACAGCTTTAACGATGTTCGATAAATTTTTGGTATTTTTTAGTACATTGATTGGTGAGTCGATATTTCCTAAAAAATAACTGAAAAACGAGACTTAAATATACCTAAAAACACTTCAACAATCGGGGCCTCTATGGGTCAGTGGAGTAGGCAGACTGACCCAAAACAGGAGAGAGGTATTGGGTTCGATTCCCAAGGGCTGCACGGTAGATATTTATAACTTTAATCCTACAACAAAAAACAACAACTTAATTATTCAAATAAATATCTCAAGAAAACCGTGCAGCCACCCTGGAAACCAACAACAACAAATCCTGTAAGAAAACACACCACACACCCCCCGTCTAATCTATCTATCAATCCGTTTGACATTGGAAAAGAAGTCGGTCAGTCTCAGAGTCGCTGTCGTCGTCAACTTTCAAACAAATTCTGGGTAGATAAAGGAGACAACAAGCAACACACAACCAACAACAACAGCACACACAAAAAGGGAAGGTTAGAATTAAAACGAAAACACACAACTTCTAAAAAGAATGAAGGAGAGAAATAGAAAAAAAATTGAAATAAAACAATGATATTCAAAGTAACAAAAATATAAAAAAAAAAAAAAGAAGGGTGGAACAAACACAAATATCTGGAAATGTGAAGTTATGGAGGACGAAGAAGAAGATAAAGGAGACAAAAGCCGAAAATACACACAACAAAAATAGAAAATGGCAATTTAACTTAACTTTAAATAATAAATAATAAAATAAAGAAAAACATTAAATAATAATAAAAAAAAAAAACTTTTTATTGTTTGAAATATTTAAAATTACCATTTCATATATTTTAGAAACGGAGACGAGGTGTCCTGACTAGATCCGATAAGGTTCTGGGTTCGATTCCCCCAATTTACCGAGAGATTTTTTTTTTTTTTTTTTTTATTTCTGAAATAATTATTAAATTTCATGACTAAAGGATTTCGAGAACCTGAACCTATATCCAGCTAGATGAAGTCCTCATATAAGATAAAATAAGAATTGAAGGCTTTGGCTCTTTGAGCATGACCATTTTTAGACTCTTTTCGAAGAAAAAGGAGTCTATTCACTTTGCTCTGATGTTTGTAACGCACAGAACCAAACATCGTAGACCCACAAAAGTTACATCTAGAATACTTAGAATCACTAGAGGAGTCGATATAGCCATGTCCGTCTGTCCGTCTGTCCGTCTGTCCGTCTGTTTCTATGCGATTTACTCCGTCGTCTTAAAAGCTATTTTGCTGAAACTTGGTATTTAGCCTTCTTTTTTACCTAGGTAGTACACTAGTTTGAATCGGTCGGATCGGACCACTATAGCTGTCATACGAACCTAAATCGGTTTAGGCAATAACTCCCACATTTATTATCCGATCCTGTTCAAATTAAGCACGCATATGTTTTTTATAGCAATTAATATATATACCAAATTTTGCCCGGATCGGATGACTATATCATATAGCTGCCATACGAACCTAAATCGGTTTAGGGAATAACTCGCACATTTATTGACTGATCTTTTCAAAACTCGGCCAACACGTTTTCTACATAAATATACGCGTTTGTACTCAATTTTATTAAAATCGGACTACTATATCATATAGCCGTCATACAAATCGAAATCGGCCCTATTAACTGACCAGCACCGTTCATGTGATTTACGGCAGAAACAACTTCGAAAAGAGTCTGTAATCTTCGGCACCCCGAAGATAACGTTGGAATTTTTTTTTGTGGTTTTCTGGCACATAAATGTCAAGTGCGAGTGTTGCTCATGTTGGTCATGTTGGGCACAGCCCAGGCAACTTTATATGGTCACATGATGAATGCGCATAAACTTGCCATAAATAAAATGCTTTTGCTATCACACCGAATCCCCCTCCCTTTTTTTCCATACAGAATTCCAGTCAGCCAAGGCATCTTTGATAATTTCTTGCTCTTTGTAGAGAATTTTGAGCTTACAACTTTCTATTTTCTAATCTACTCGTCTTTCCAGTCCATATAAACTCTGTCGGTCTCCGGTTTTTCCTTGCGATTTTCTTATACCCATCAGCCTGCCTGCCTGCCTGCCTGCCTGCCAGCCTGGCTGCCTGGCTGAGTGAGCCTGGAAATTATGCCGGAAAGAAAAATCACACGCTTCAAAAGTTTAAATGACTTAATTTGCTTGGGCGTAGCGAAGGACGCAGGATCGCCCGGTTGGCTCTTATTCTCTGTTCTCCTTTTATTTGTTTACATTTTCATATACATTTTCTCGATGTTTTCTTCAGCTCAGCTTTTCATAATTGTTTTTCGCGATTTTTTTGCCCCTTTTTATGAAGGGGTAGACTCCTCGAGAGCACACGTGTGTGCCTTTTGCTTTTGATGTGAATATGAAAACCGCCAATGACGACGACGACGACGACAGCGACATTCTCACTGCCACTGACAGCATCGTTTCCCCCTCCCCCTTCATCAACCCCTTCCCGGACATCCGGTTAAGTTGTATGGGTATATGTGCCTCAGAGAGCTCTCACCTCTCAGTTCTCCTGTCACCGCCCTGCTGCTGTCAGTTTTTTGAGTTATGGCTTACTAGGCAGGGCTGGCTTATCGCCAGGCTTGGCGAAAGTTTAAAAGTTGCCTGCAGGTGTAACCAAATGAGCCGGCTTCTTCCACCCACACAGATCAACAGAGAAGTAAGCTCCACGGAAAGCTATGCAAATGGATTCCGTGCTTACTTAACGAAATCCCCGTAACCAGCCAAGATACCCCAAAAATAGTCAAACATTTTGTCACATGTGCAGGCAACTAAAAGAAGAACAAATAAACCAACATCGTTCTATTGTATTTTTGCATCTTTTCCCCCTTTTTTTTTTTAGTGTCCTTCTGGTGCGTCTACATAACTCATCATCCTGTAATTTATGCCTCCAACCCGGACACATCCTCCTCTATAGCTCCTCCCTACGTCCTGTCTCTTTTTCGACCACATAGCTGAACGCATCAGATCTTTTGAATTTCAAGGCAAATAAATGCAAACATATGACAACCAGAGAACCCAACAGAACAAAAGACAGACAATGGATAGCCAAAGTGAAAGCTAAGAAACAAAGAAGTCTGGGGCAGGGCGAGCGAATCGTGGAAGGTGATAAGTGATACGTAACAAGCTGAAAAGTAAAGACACGAAAAGCTCCTTCTTCTGCTTCACGCGGCCCTCTGAAAAATAAGGGAATCAAGAAAATGAAAACCATAAAAAGAAGTATTCCCCACGACTGACTTTTACACTAAGCTTATGAATCATTTGGGCTATAAGTTTTCAGACTGAAGACTTGAGAATATGGGGTAAAGCCAATGAGAGATAGGGTCAAAAATAAACCTTTTATTAACGATCTTTTATAAGATTTATTCGAAAGACCCAGAGAGAGAGACAATCGTACGATCTTTATACACAGAGCCTTACAGATCTTCCAACTTAGATTGGGAGAGTCGGGAGCGCTACCAAGTTTTTTCCGAGACTTTACTATATGAGTTACCCATATGTTCCCAAAAAGAAGAGAGTAGAAGCTGGTAAGCCCTATAGAACTTTAACCTCAGAGCAGAGTAGAAGCTGCTAGGCTCCAAAGAACTTTAGACTCAGAGTTTGAGAGTATATGAAGAAAAGCGTAGAAGCTGCTAGGCCCCAAAGAACTTCAACCTCAGAGCTTGAGAGTATATAAGGAAAAGAGTAGAAGCTGCTAGGCCCCAAAGGCTAGCATTTAACAGAGAGGAAGAGCTCGTTAGTTTCTGCTTTATTCCTAACGAATGGAATCTATAATCAGCAAGGTCTTTGTAGAACTTTTAAGCCCTTAAGGATTCAGAAAGAAGATCAAAGAAAGAAGACATATGAAAATGTTATAGTAAAATCTCAAGAGGATCTAAGTTAACCGAGTGCCTATTTTGGGAACACTTATGGCAAATTCTTAAGACTAAAGTAATCCTGAAAGAAATTCGAATAGGATTATAATCATAATTATATTTGATCAGTGAAAAACTAAAGGGCTCTTGGGAAGAAGTTAAAGGCTTACATTTTCCAAATGCCCACTTTGATAATTCGAAAAGAATGCAGTGTATCCAAAAAAAAAAAGGAAGATAAAAAATAAGAGATGGAAAAAAAGGGTATAAAAATATGACGCTCATTTGCATGCAGACATAAGAACTGACGGACAAGTAGACAGACAATTTACAGTTAACATATTTTCCACACTCGTCAAAGATACACGTAATGCTGCCCACTCTGCCCGTAGGCATATATATTCAGTGATTTCTTGGGTGATACCGTGGGTAGCGCAGGCGCAGCCATCCCTCAAACTTGGACTTTGGGAAAATGTTTATTTCATTGGGGTTTGAGGCATACGATATGGAAATGCCTGACAAAACCATGGCAGAGTAGAGGAGTGCACAGATTGGGGCGTCATCTGCAACAAAAGTTATGCCACCTTGGCTCGACTTGACTCGGGCTCACTCAACTCGATGCTCGATAAAGTCCATTCTCTCATCTCAGTGGGGGTAGACTCAATCATCCAGGCAGTCTGTCTGTTGTAGTCTCATGTCATAAGTGTATGTCCCAACTGTCCGTCTGATGGAGCTCATCATAATCTGCATAAAAGTATGCGCTCTACCATTTTTATATCTATCCACAATATTGTGTTTCAGCGTGAGACGCACTACCCAGCCAGTTTCTTTTGCCCTGTAAGCTGCTTAGCTTAAATCCTTTTGGGTAAGAAAAAAAAAAAAAAAAAAAGAAAGGAAAACATTGGCTTCCTAGGAGCTGGCCAAGAAATATTTTGATAGCCTCAACCTAGAGCTATTTTGCATATCACAACATTCGAATTCATGTATCGATTACAAACTGAAATAAAAAACGGGAGGGGGGGAGTGGGGGAGGGCAGAAAAAGAAAAAACAGGGTTAAATATATTTTGATTCGGCTTGGCTTGGGAAATATTTCTAGGCAAAATAAATTTAATTTCTGGACACAGAATTATTGAATCTTTTATCGGAACTCAAAAGGTTTCGTGGCCAACTTAAAGGCGTGCCTGTGTAAGCCAGGAAACCTCAAAATGCAATTTTCGGCATATCGCTGTGGTAACCACACACACACACACACACACACAGGCACAGTTATTTCAAGTAAGTGATGAGGGGAGGGTGGAGGAGAGAAAGGTAAAGAGATTGTATGGCAATTGGTAACTCCTTTGAAATGGAAAAACACAAGAGTGGCAAAAGGCAAGTTGGCAAATAAAATGCATTTAACACGCCTCATCAACCTCAAAATGACGGCAGAACAACAACAACAACAACAGCAAATATAAAGTTGAAATTGCAACCAACCAAGCAATCCACCGCTCCCACTCAAAAACAATTTGCAAGCATCCCAGAAACCAGTATTCCATTCTTCATTTCCTTCATCTTTTTCTATATAGTTTTCCACCAACAAGACTCGTTACTCATTGTCAGAGGTACGAGACTGTGCCTGTATGTATGTGTGCATGTGTGCATGTGTGCATGCGTGCATGTGTGTGTGTTTGTGTGTGTGTGTGTATATATTTTATTCTGTTGTGTTGTATTCCATTCTAAATGCATGTTGAGTTCGGTTGAGCCGTGTCGAGTCTTTCGATGTCTTCCAAGTCGTCGACAACACGCGGTTCCCTATGATGACTGACTTAGTGAAAACAATTTCTCTCTCTCTCTCTCTCCTTCCCCCCGCCCTCTCTCTCTCTCTCGCTCTGTCTGGCTTGGCTGTCCTTTCTCTGTCTCTGTCTCTGTCTCAGTCTAAATGTGAGGATAAAGATGGCGGGGGCAGAAGAGGCCATAAGCGTATCAAGAAGAAAAACTGCAACAAGCTGTGCACATGTTTATACAAGACACACACAGCCAACTAAGTCAACTTGTGGGTGGCAAAAAGCACTCCCAACAGCAACAACAACAACAACAACAGTAACAAGAGAAAGAAGAAGAAGTAGTAGCAGTAGCACCAGCAGAAGAGCTGCAAAAGTCAGCTCAACTCGGGCTAAGCACACAATTTCCAAGAGGCAAAAACAAAAAAAAATTGAAGAAGAAGAAAAGATGAAGGACTAAAAGTAAAGTTAGTTGGCCTGTCAGTCAGCCAGTCAGTCAGTCAGTCAGTCAGTCAGTCATTGAGTCAGTTAGTGAGCTCTGAAAGTACACAGTGAAAATGATAAATTTTTGAAGCATTTTGCATTTGAAAGCAACGCGTCAACATCTTCTCTACTTGGCAAAATGTTTTCACTTCCCCACCCTCTCTCACCAGCCCACTCTCCCACTTAGACTACCCATCTATAGCTTGTAGAGTACCTAACGATTCCGGCTACATTCGTATCCTTTGTAAATATTTATGGAAAGATTGTTTCATGATTTATGACAATGATAATCGTGCCAGAGAACAATGACATATAAGAAAAAAATAAAATGAAAATAAAAGAAATTCCAGTTGATATTCGCATCAACCTAAATAAATATACTTGATATATATTTCTCTCTACTTCTTCTTCTTCTTGCTGTTACTCAACTTGCCATATAAATAATCTAAGAAATATTTTATTTTTATTCATTTTACAAAAAAAAAAAAAGAGTAAATGAATTTTGTTTTCCAGATGCTTCATTTGATACACTTCCTGGTTTTATAGACTCCGAAAAGAACATGAAGAAAAAGAAGCAGAAATTGATTACATTTTCACTTTCATTTCAAATCCATTTGTATTACGCTTTCAATATTGACTGTACATCTGTTCGTCTTCTCAGTCATTTTGGGATTTACAGATTTCAGTTCTGATTGAAAATATTCCGGAAGTAGTGAAAATTTTAAGAGCTTTGAACCAGAACTGAAAACAAAGACAAATTGATTCTCAAATATTTTTGAAATTTTTCTCCGCACCTCTTCTTCTTCTTTCCTTCTTATATATGACTTGATTCCTCATAAATTCAATTGAAATATTTTTCCCTTCAAAAGGACATTAAGATTTTAAAATTTTGTTCAAAAATTTGATCTATCTTTTTTCAACTCTTTCTCGGTCTTTAAATTTCTCGTCTTACTTAATTTTATTCCAAGAATTTTTATTATTAAATTGCCTCAAATTTTAAGATTTCCGAGAGGTTCTTTAAAATTTTTCAACTTTCCTTTTTTCCTAACAAAAATTTGTATTTAATTTTTTTGGAATTTTTTTTG
Source organism: Scaptodrosophila latifasciaeformis (assembly GCA_037075145.1). Classification (NCBI taxonomy): domain Eukaryota; kingdom Metazoa; phylum Arthropoda; class Insecta; order Diptera; family Drosophilidae; genus Scaptodrosophila; species Scaptodrosophila latifasciaeformis. The sequence goes on from JBAMCM010000429.1 coordinate 4,151,472, forward strand.
TCAAAGTTCATTAGGTGAATTAGGTGAAATTTCCAGTTGAATTAATCATGAAATTATAATAATCTCGGGCTCAGAGTCAAACCAGAAAACTTGTCAAAGATTGTCAAATAATATTGATTATTTTCAATTGATTCAATTTTGGCAAAAACAAGTATTCAGCTTGATTGATTTATAAGCCAAATAGTCTCGCGGATTTCCTTAAACACAGAGACAAAAACAGTGTGTGAGAGAGAGGGGAGAGAGAGCATAGAGCATTATAATATTCTTTGGATATATATTGATATTTTATGCTGAGTTGAATTTGCCTCGAGTCAAGAAATTTTTCAGACCAAAAATTCTCTGATAACCGTTGTCTGGCAGGCATTTATAATTCTTATGTGTGTGTGCGTAGGTGCGTGTGTATTGGAGGTTTGCCTGGCTGGTTGGTTGGTTGGTTGGTTGGTTGTTCATGCAAATTAGCAGATGTAACATATACGAAAGCAGCACATAATCTCAAGAGCAGACACACCAAAAAATGGCAGCGACCTGATGGAAAGGTGGCGAGGAGGCAGTGGGTAAGCACACCTCGAGTATATTGAATCGAGGCGCCAGTCGACCTGCTAACTTGGCCAGCCAGCCATGAAAGACGTTGACTTTGCTGGCTTTGCTGCCTCGCCAGCCTATATTGCCCCCGGTGGTAAGGATTTGGGGCGCGGTCTTTAAAGGCAACGCAGAACCCTCATTTAGGCTACATGTATGTCTAGGCCAGGGCGGGTAACAGAGTCTGTAAGCATCTGAGTTATGACTGTTTGCCTATCTTGAATCCTCTGACAGTGTGTGTGTGTGTCTTTGTGTGGATGAAAGTTTTCATGAAAATTATTCAAGGTTTACCTTTCAGCAGCCCATTCCTTTTTGGCTACTCCGCCCAAAACAAATAACCAACAAGTTGGCAATTGCTCCCCAATGTTGTTGCCATTGTCATTTGTTTAGAATTTTAAAATTTGTATAGTACAACATTTTCCGTCTCAGAACTCAGTGAATGGTTCGGCCACATCATTTCTCTCAATTTCAAGTTATGGCAACTTTTCAGGGCGGTGATAACCTTCAAATTTGCTTGATTGTTCACCTGGAAGGGGCGGCAAAGTAGTAGTCAACTTAAGTAAAGCTTCTGCTCCTCGACTGAAACTAAATATACATATAATTTTTTTTTTTTTGTTTCTGCTGGGTTTGTAATTTTCACGTTGATATTGCGTGTTTCATCAAGCGGATTTTCAGGTAGCATCCAGCAGCTTCATAAACAAAGTAAAGGAAATCAATGCCGAAAATGAGACTCGCCAAGTCGAAGATCTTGGACTCTTTTTGGTTAAGTCAAATGGTTGAATTATGATTGGGTTCCTGAGATTTTAATTCGATTTCGAAACGATACACTAGTTCGATTAAGCTGAAACTTGGTAGAGATTCTTAGCCAAGCAAAGGCTTACCATATGGCAATTTTTATAGGAATTAGTCAATAATTACCCGAGATCTAGGTCTAGATGATATACTCACTGACACTGACTTGATACCATGACTTATAGGCTCATCCAGATCGAGGAAGTCCTGGGCTCCCCTTCAGATATTTTGAGAGGAAAAGAGTATCAAGAAAGTGCCAAAACTCCACTGAATATATATTTGAATAGATCGGAAACACTGACTTGATACCATGACTTATAAGCTCATCCAGATCGAGGAAGTCCTGGGTTCCCCTGCAGAGCTATTTAATTCTAGATATTTTTAAAAGGAAAAAAGTATCAAGTATTCATATATTTGAATAGATCGGAAACACTGACTTGATACCATGACTCATAAGCTCAGTTCCAGATCAATAGAGTCCTGGGCTCCCCTTCAGATATTTTGAGAGGAAAAGAGTATCAAGAAAGTGCCAAAACTGCAGTCCCCACAAAGACCAACAAAATATGCTAAAGGCAACTACAACAACTAAAAATTCACATATGTACTAAATCCTTTTTGCAGGTTGTCAGGCTGACAATTTTCATCACACACACACACACACACACACATACACAAACGCACACTCACTTAAAGGGCAAGCGCTCTCACGCTCACTCATTCTCTATATCTATCTCACTCCCTCTCTCTCTCTCTCACTCTGTCTCTGTTCCGGTGTGGGTTGATGGATTTTTAACCACCTGACACTCCATCTCCCTGGGACACAGCATTTGGCATGGTATTTTCCATTATTGCTAAAATTCTATTTGGTTACCATGGACACTTGGACATTTTTTATTTTGCTATGGAATTTTCAACTGCCAACCAGGAGAGATTTCAGCCACCAAACCGCCTCAGCCCCTGATTTGAGCATGATGTGATACTGCTTGGTTTGTGGCTTGGTTTCGACTTGATTTTATTGGAGCTTGTATAATTTTCTTAACTAAAAAATATAATTTCAATTTAATAAATGATTGTATTGGGTTTGTTTTGGTATCAAAACAATCCTGGGAAATGTTTGAGACTTTTTGGAGTTTATTTAGTCGGGTTTGGCTGGGGTTAGTTCTTGGCAGACTTTCAAGTCATCGAATATTGAGTGAGCTGTTGAATTTTTCAAAACAATATCGAATCAAGAGGCCTGCCCAGCTGCCCGGGCTCAAGCCATCTCTCTCATCTGCGAGGACTTTAAAAGGCATCGAAATCATCAAAGTGCAAACTCAAATCAAGTTTATTTTAAAATTGATTCTAAAGCGTTTCTTCTTTCTTACTTGTTGGCTTATAAATATATATGTATATATATATGTATGTATATATATTCTTTATTGGTTTTAATATTCCTTTTCATTTGCGACATGCAGCGACAAATTGTGAAAAATGAAATGTTGTTAACTTTATTTATATAGATTTTTACAGGCAACCAATTGACGGGTTGGCCGATGAAAGGCAGCAAGCAGAGCACAAGGAGCAAGTGAGAAGACATCTTCTCTTGGCTGTCAAGTCAGTCATGTCATCAACCAAGCAGCCAAGTCATCCTGCCTGCCTGCCAGCCATCCATCTATCAACCCAGCCAGTCAGGTCGAGAGAGTGGGAGCCAGAGTTGATAAATTTACACAGTTGCGCTTTCTTGTTTGTGATACACTTTTCTTTTATCGCATTTAATTTTAGCTTATTGCCTTACCTAAGAGAAGTCGTCTTTCAAAAAAAAAGTACAGTCTCGTCAAATTGTGCTAGCTTCGAGATTGACGCAGAGTGTGTGCTTTGATCTGAGATAAAAAGGGTAAGCAGAGTTTGGTATATGCTTTGGGGCCTCATTTGGGTTGCCATATTTTTTGCGTGACATCAAAAGACTGTTTCATGTGAATGCGTTTAAGTGCATATTGCACTCTGACTTTGCAGCTGTCTGAACATGCCATTCTCAGTCCTGACAAATAGTCTGTCACTTTGGATCTTTCCTCAGCGATTCTCAATGTTTTTCAGACTTTTCAAGCTTAGCCAACTTTGCCCTCTGCTAATGCCCAATTGAGCATTGTGGCAAGACAAATATTCAGATACAATCCCGACAGCGACACCGCTCCAAAGCTGAGGAACTGAAGAGCCAGGCACACGCACACGTGACATTCAAAGTTAAACGATCTCAATCTTGAAATGTATAAAATTTTGTTATTTTGTGTTTTTTGCTTGGCAGCACAAAAAACCCAAGCTCAGGCTACCCGCTACGATATCTCTTACTTACTTTGTTGGGTGCCACGCCCCGATGCTACAGCCCAAATGTGAATGCCTGGCAAGGAATTGCTCGTTAGTTAAGGAATTTGTCTTTTAACTTTTTGTGCGTGTTTCCTTTATTATTTTATTTTTCTCGTATGAAAAGCGAGCAAGAAAAAAGTCATGAAATCTGGGGGGTTTTTTGCCTTTCTTTCTTTCATTCTTTCTCTGCCTCTCGAGCAGATGGGTTACTCGGCTCCAACAATAGCAAACAATTTGCATTGTTGCGCTTCTGTTCGAGGGGATAACGATAACTTGGTCCTGGCCCTCGACCCAAACCACCCCCCCACCCCGGACCCTGGCATACACAAATCAGAAATGATGAAATACAAATTAAATTTCTACGGCAACACACACACACACACACACACACACGCACGCATACACGCACAGGCACAGACACAGTCACTTGGCAGCTCCCAAGAAATCAGATATGAAATTTAAAACGCAACCAGAGGGCTGAGTGAAACTTAACCCCACCAAAAAAAGGAGGAAAGCGAGAGGTGGGAAGAGAGTGAGTGCCTGGGAAATAAGGATTGCGTGGGGTCACACTGGCACGTGCAATATTTCCCCTCAGCAACACAGAATCCAAATAAGCAAGCTTACCCCCAAAAAGAAAAAGGTTCAAAATTCAACGTCAGTTAACAGGCACTAAAAATAAAATTTATGCGAGTCTGCAACTGAGCCAAGTGGTGGTCAAATGAATACATGATTCAGCTGAAAAAAAAAAAAAACGAAAACGAAAAAGACCAGATGATTCTAAATTGAAGTCGAAACAAATCAAGCCAAAAGCCGAAATAATTAAAATAAAAAAAAAGGCAAAGCCCAGGCCAAAAACAAATCGAACAGAATGACAAAGACAAAGCTTGGATTGGAGGGGACAACGAGTGCAACAATAAATATTAATAAATTTCACATGATCATAAAAATAAATTTGTGAGTCCACACAAGTGTGTGTGTGTGTGTGTGGGTGTGGTGGAATCCAGGCAAACATATTACATTATATGCCTTAACCATAACAAGGCAATCACATTATTAGGCAGCGCCAAACACAAATACGACAGCCAAAATGGGTCGGGGATAGCTTCGACCTGATGAGGCGCTGACTGCTTCCAGCGGGCAGAGGGCCAGAGGAAGAGGGAGAGGTAGAGGTAGAGTTGAGATATGCTTGGAGTTGTAGACAATGTAAGCTTTATACAGGTAGGCCAAGTCGTTTGTTTTTTGATACTCTACAACGGTGCGGGTCTCTTTGAAAGCCTTAGGAATTCTTAGAGATTCTAAAAGGAAGGTGAAATTCTTGAAGGCAAAAGCATATTTCCAAGTCGACTTGTCTGACTTTGCCGATTTATTTTGATTTTATTTTTATTATAATTTTTTTTGAAGATGCCGAGTGCTGAGCCCAAACGGTTGTTTTTTTTTTTTTTTTTGGTATTTTTATTTTTTATTCAAGTGCAAAACGCAGACAAGACCAAGAAACACCAAAGAACAGACACCAAGTCACCGCGGCAGAGAGAGAGAGAGAGAGAGAGAGAGAGAGGGGAGGGGCAGACTCTGGCTCTGAAGAGTCTTATATGTATGACTGTTATATAAACATATGCAATAAGGTTATCTTATTGCCTCAGCAAAAGCAAAAGACAGCGTCAAGTTAGGCGGAAAAGGCGCAAACATACACGCACACACATACACGCACACACACACACGCACTCACACATACAGAAACTGGCACGCAGATACAAAAGAAATCGAAGGAGAAATGTCGAATGGGTCGTCGAGGACTCCGTTTCCCTTTGAGTGTCAGGCTCTAGCCAAGGCTTGACTGCTGCCACTCCATGTGGTATGGCAGGTTCTGTTAGTGTTGCCCTGACTGCTTCTCTTAGATAAACCAAATTTGTTTCTTCTTACGGTAAATGGAAATGGCAGCTGCTTTGCTTTTCACCTACCAACAAACAGACATTTCCTTAGATCGAAACAAACAGAGCACACCAAGTAATATAATTTAAATGTATATAATGGAAATGCCACACCCCCTTTAGCCTACCGCCCCCTTTCTGTATTTTTTTTTGATGTGGCTCATGTTTCAGGGGCCAATCAAGTGGACAAGCAAAAATAAACTTAATTCCATTTCAAGTGCTCGGCTGTGTGATTGTTTTGGTCCAACATTTCCGAAGGACAAACATATCGGCACTCTTCTTCTTCTTCTTCTTCATTTTATTTATTATCATCAGAGTGTTTGGCTTAATAGCCACCTAAAGCGGTCACTGTGGTTGCCACCTTTCAGATGTTCTACCACCTGCAATGGGTGTCTTTATTTGCTACATCAAAATCTCAATAACAACTAAATCAACCCAGATAGACTTGCTGGAAATCAAATGGAATAGCTTCAACTTTAACAAATCTCTGCAGAATTCATTCAAGTTTGTCAAGCCTTTTTCACAATATTTCATATATAATTTTTGGAGCGTAAACAGAACACACACACACGCATTTTAATTAACCCCTAATTATTATACCCAAATCAATACTTTATGGCCTTTTCATAAATTACTTGTTTACTTTGAAAGGGAAAATTTAAGCAGCTTATTAACCGAGCCCCGGCAGACAACCGAATTTCATTTAATTTTCTTTTAGTCAAAGGCGTAGTTGGCCTCCCAAAAAAAAGGGTAACTCTTCTTGTCAATTTCAGGAAATTTCACAGACTTTAAATAAAAACTGAATAAAATCTGGAAACATTCAGAATAGAAGCAATTATTTTAAGGGGGTATGAAACCACCGATGTATTTTAAGTCGAAAAGAACTCCTTTAGGCAAAGCTTCTTATTCCTATAAGAATATAAAAATATTATAACAAAATCAAAAGAAGACTAAGGAGATCTTTGGAGCTTTGAAGTATCTTTTGTCAGAATATAGTTAGCACAAATTAATAAAATAAAATCTATAAATACCCGGAGATATCTCAAAAAGGTTGGAGACATCTCTCAAGCCAATTAAGCCTTGTAGTGCAACTATAAGATTCAGTAAGCCGATCAAGACGAAACTAGGTATATATGACTATCAATATAACCAACACTTAAGTAAGAAGTTCTATTGAGATTGGTTAGTATAAGCAGGAAATATCCCTAAGACTGATTTAGGTCTCTGTGATAGATATGAACCGACCGGCTCTGACAAATCAACAAAGATTAATTGTGATAGCTTTGAGGTTACCACAGATCATTATTGGTATAAATCGGGGGGCCTCTGACACTACTTCTATGCCGTAAAAAATCTGAGGACTTAATGCTCTTGTTGGTGGCATTGAAAAGGTCTCAATTAAAGTAATTTTCGAATTTAAGTAGCTGCCCAATTATTGCCGGCTGAAAATCACAATTAATTCGAACGCCCAAAAATCGAACACTTTTTTTTTTTTTGGTGAATGTGAAATTGAGTGGTTTGGACCAATAATGAAATATTAAAAATTGTGTCTTTCAATTTGAAAGTATTTAAAAATAAAAGAAAGAAGTAAAAAAAATCCAGTTAAAAGATTTTCAAAATGAATCGAAGCCTTACAAATTTTCTGTTAAATCAAAAAAAATAAGAAAGGAAAAAGAAGAGCCCAACCAATCGATAAGAATGTAATTTGCCATAATTCACTGAAATTTGTCCGGAATATTGGCTTTTACATAAAAGAAAGCACCCACGCGGATTGGCAAAAAGAGACAAAAAAAAATAAAAAATAAAAAGCAGACAAAAAAAAAAAAAGAAGAAGAAAGAAAACAAGGAAACCAAAAATTATTATTGTATTATCGCCCAGGCGAAAAAGGCAAAAAGCAAAGGGGCTATTAGCATTAAAATTAGACTTCAACCAGGACAACGTTAGAGGCTCTTCGAAACACACACACACACACACACACACACACACACACACATTTATATATATGTGTACAGAGAGATTTGGATACATATAGAGTCATGTGTTCATATGCATTAAATTGACATTCATATTACTTATTTATGCATGGGAAATTAATTTTTGTATGTTGATTTCTCGCATGAGCAAATATAACAGCACTGACACGCACAATTCCTCATACCCACAACACACACACACACACATACACACGCTTGTACAGTTGTGGCGGGCAAAAAGCAATTTCAAGTCCATCGCAGAGCCCCGTTCATTTCCAGTCACACTTATTTGATTATGTATTTGATTTCATTAGTGCTGGAATTTCATAGCAATCAGCTTTTGTTTGAGCTTAAAATTTGTTAGCTCTGACAACTCTAAGCCACGCCAGCTGTCACAATTAAAACTAAACAAGGCAATTGCAAATTTTATATTGTTTTGATTTTTTTTTTTTTTTAAATGCCGCAGCCTCCGGTCTTTACGAAACTATTCAAGCTGAATCGTTCCGATGTGAACATCGAGGACGATGGCTGTCGTTTCAAGGATATCAAGCTTTTGGGTTATTGCTATCCGTTTGGCACTAATCTGCGTTTGGCCACAAGTATGCGCTACTACCAGGAGCCCACCGACTATCCTCTGAAGCTGAAGATTGGACCCGATCATGGCAATATTCATCCCAAGTACTTCAATCCCGAAATGCGGCTGGAGCACTACCAATGGGCCCTGCTGCATCAGTACGGATCGCGTACGCGATCAGTGCTCAGGGAATTGGATTTCTTTACTCATGGTAATGCTCTGGAGAAGATAATGCTGACACCGTATCGACCCAACCAGGACTGGCATATGGTGGCGGCCCGCTATAGGGATCGCATTTACTTGAATCTGCGCAGCGAGGAGTACTTTCAGCCGGATATTTCGCGGGCTGCCACAATGGCCTTTGACATTAAACTGATGCAGCACTGTTTTGTCTCAGAGGTGAATGGCTCGCCTCAGCCGGAACAACCCATGTCCGAGTTCCCCAGCCTGTTTGGTATGTTCCGTGGCTCGCTGCGTCATATTAATTTATTTTGGAGCTCCTCATTGTCTGGTGTAATGGGCAATAAACTGCTCACGGATCTGTAAGTTGAATGCTTCAAGTGAATCCTGAAAGTGTCCTTAGTCTTACTTCTTCTTTTAGAGACTTTCTGCCCGTGTTGGAAGATGCCCAGAATACCATTGTCCGTTCCATGCGAGCCGAGCCGAATTGGCGCTGCAATGAAAAGCTCCTCGACTGGGCTCTTGAGGCCCTGCTGAGCGATTGTGAACACATTCAGTTGGGCTTCTTCAATCGTAATGCCAATGTGCACTATAAAATGGTGCATCTCACGCTGCAGGACTTTATGGAGGTAATCAAAGCTTTGCCAAAGACTTCTTTTAATTGAATTGAAAATATTTAATTGAAATTCATGTAGAAACAAAATTGGAAGCTTCATTGCTGTGTGGGTTTTCTGTACAAGTTTCTCGACTGCGTGGAGGATGTGATGAAGGCGGAAAACTGTGCCGAAGTAACTTGGGAATTTAAGTACACTGCCGCAGATAGTATAATTCGATATGGCCGACATGATCGACCCATAGAATATAATCTAATCTCTCCCCAAATGAAGGACTATATTGATGCCATCGATAAAACCAAATGAATCCGAAGAACTCATGGCTAAGAATTGATTATTTTGAATTTGAATTAATTAAAACCATTTAAGATCTCTCAAAACGAGTCTTCAATATGCAATGAAAATTTGATAGATTCCCTAAAACTTAAAGGTTCATTAAGGATTCTTCTATATATTTCCTGATGAAATATATATATATATAGATTCCATTAGCGCTTCAAATTGAATTGGTGAAAGTTTTGCGGATTAATTAAGCCCCCGATAAATAAGTTTGTTTACTTTTTAGCCACATTGCAGTTGGGCAGGCTTTGTAATTTGTATTTTCGTTGCAGCCTTAATAATTGATTCCATGTAGTTGTTTGCCATCCCCTCAGGTCATCGGTGGGGCTTTCTACTGAGCTTCCGTTATTCTAATTCATTATGCGCACTTCCTGTCTTCCGGTTGGGCACGCATTTTGAAATCAAGGCTTTCAGATGCCAACTTCGCCACACCCCCCATAAAAATCCCCCCCAAGACCCCAATGCCTGACCCAACCGTCAACATCATCATCATTTGATTGCGCGTCTCGTGCATCCGTTTCAGTATGCCCCGCCGATAAATGCCGTCGGCCCTTTAATTGTTTTTAATCACTTTCCAGTTATTATGACCATTTTATTGAAGGATGGCGACTGGGCTCCAACACCCGCAGCTCTCTTGGATTGCCCAAAATAATGATTAAGAGTTTGGCTCAGTCGCTATGCTTTTGACTTTGTGTGTGTGTGTGTGTGAGTGTAATAATAATAATCATAAATTCAGGTCCATGCGAATGGCCGGTGGCCAGTGGTCGTGCCCATTTTAGACAATGCCAATCTAAAGTGGCCTCAGGGCTTACTTAGTATTTGGATTGCGTTGGCATTCCGAGCCACAGCTCGACTGTCAGGCAGTCGCGCTCATTAGATAAACAACAAGAAGCATAACCAAAATCTATATACAATTCTCTGACAAACAGCCTGAAAGTGACAACAAAACTAAGAACTAAGTTCACTTCGAGTTCAATGCAAAGAAAGCGCCCGGAACGGAAGAGAGACAGAGGACACTGTCATCGCAGCAGCCTAGCATAGCTATGCAATTCCTATTCTACTCTACTCTACTTCCCACTCCGGCTCTCTTGATTAAGTCTAATGCTGTGCTAAGCCGAAGCCCAGGCCAAGTCGAGTGTGAAACCGTATAAGCAATCTCCAACAGTCAGCCAAAGTCCAACTAGCCAGCATTGTGGTCACTATGCTGCAAATAATCCAATATGAAAACCAAACCAAACTAAACCCAACCAGACCAGGCCAGCCCAGCCCAGCCCAGGCCAGACCAAAGCAACTCCTTGGACTTTGTGATAGTGTGTACTTTACTCTGTTTGCCACAAAATCACAAATAATTTTAAAGGCAAACAGGAGTCAACTACTTGAAGGCCCTAAAGAAATACCATAGAGATCAAAGCTCAAGGCGGAAGATAATCGCAGTCTCACTAATTTTTGAATTAATACTATATAATTTTATTCATGATTTTGATTGACTAAAAATTGTATTTCTATTCGAACTACTTTAATGTTGATAGGCCTTTTTAAATAAAGATAAGATCTTCAGGGAACCAAAGACTTCCGAGTCTATTTAAGGTTCCCGTTCTTGGTTCCTGTTCAAAATAAAACGAAGATAGCCCGAAAACGGACTTGGGTGAACTATGAAATTGAAGTAATCTCTTGAGATATTCTGAGAACCTATCTAAGTTAGTATAACCTATAAATTATATAGTGCGCCGATTCAAGTGAACTCCTTATATGAGCATTTTAAGCATCAAGCTTAAATGAGGAAGCCACGGAGATTTCTTTGGCAATATAAAGCTATATGATATAGTAGTCCGATCAAAGTGAAACTTGGTGCAATACTCCATAATAATCCATATTATTGATAAGAGTTAAGTCGGCTTATAAATACTGGAAATATCCCTTGGCCTACTTATCAAAGAATATTTCTTTAGCCTTGACAATTTTCAAGCCTGTTAAAGCTCCAAGTTTAAATAAGTTATTACAGAAATATATGGCGATATATAGTAGTCCGATCAACTAAGAATTAAGTTGGCTTATAAATACTGGAAATATCCCTTGGCCTACTTATCAAAGAATATTTCTTTAGTCTTGACAATTTGCAAGCTCCTTAAAGCTCCAAGTTTAAATAAGTTATTACAGTAAGTCTCGTAGTTTTTTTGGCTATATAAAGCTATATAATATAGTAGTCCAATCAAAGTAAAAGTGGAAATATTCTTTAGCCTCGACAATTAACAAGATGCTTAAAAGGTATGACATTAATTGTTGGAGCTAAGCTCACAAAAAAAGCCCTTATTAATTTCGAAGGATTCTAAATGTCTTCAAATTAAATACGGAAAATATAACCTCAAAAATGTGTGGGGAAAAAATAAGAAAAGTATATTGAATTCCTAGGCAAAAATGTAGGCAACTATTAAGCATGAAATTGTTGAGGAAATGAAAATTTTGTCTGCTGTTTTGTTTTTCATATGTTTATCAAATGATTCTTTAGCCTGAAGCCAAGTGCAGGATAATTGCTTTTGGTGTTGTTGTTGTTGCTGTTGTTGTAGATGTTGGCTTGTAGTTCGTTGAACAATTAAGCATGTTTAATACAAAACCCACTTTTATTGTATTACTCATGTCCTCGACCAAGCGTGATAAAAGCGCCCAAAGAGAAGGATACAAAATTTCATATTATTATTCAGTTTGCCACTGCCGCTGCCGCTGCCACTGCCTCCGTCGATGGGAACCACAGGCATGTAAATACTTTAACAGAGGAGCTGGAGGTGTAGGTGGAGTGAGCTGGGAAAAGGATTGTGAAGGATTCAGTTCGACTGTTTGGCTGCTCTTTGGATGGCAGATAACTACTTGAAAACTCATTAGTTGGAATTATAGTTAGATAATTATAAGGTTTTTATAGTGCTGTTGCTGTTGCTCTGACTGTTGCTGCCAGTGGCAGTGGCATTGGCAACGGCCAAGAGCCACCAGCTTATAGTTAAAGCGATTAAATTGTTCATACGCCACGTTGGCGGCTGCTCAAAACTAAGCGACTGTGTATGCCTGAAAAAGGCAGCTATCGTTTAACTCCGAGTGTGAGCTGTCCCTGTCTCTGTCTATGTGTGTGTGTGTGTTAATTTGGCAAATAGCCATTTTAGTGATTTGAATTGTTGCTCTCTGCATTTCGCGTTTTTTTTTGTATTTCAACTATTTTTTAATTCCTCTTAATTTTTTGCGTGATTTTTGATTCCACTCGAATGGAAAATTGAATACTTTGAAAACAAGTCTGGGGAAATTCTAAACAATTTCTCTATTAAATTTCAAATTGTAATTCACTGTATTCTGAATTATTGATATGGGAATTACTACAAATTCAGCAAGGTTGAAAAATATATTTAAAATTCCATCGTCATATCATGCATTATATATTTCCAAGTATTCTGTAATAAATGGAACAGTTTTTAGTTCAACAAAATCAAAAATATACATATAAAATATTAAAAAAAAAAATAAACAACTAAAGCGGCGAACATTTTAAAGCCGCTTTAAAATGATTGAAAAAAAAAATAAATGAAAAACAAATTTAAAAATTCTTTGAAAAATTTTGTATTTAATCAATTTAACATAACCTCAATAATTTCTTCTTTCAAGACTTAAGAGCATTAAAAATATTACTTAAAAAAATTTAATAAAAGAAATGAATTTGAAAAATAAATTAGAATTAAGAATTAATTAGTTTATAATAATAATAATAATAATAATAATAATAATAATAATAATAATAATAATAATAATAATAATAATAATAATAATTTTTGATGAAATTTTTTCTTTAAAAAAAACCTTTCGACTGAGTCAACTCTAAGAGCCTAGCGAAGAATTAGAAAAAATATAATAAATTCTTAAATGAAAGTAAAACTAATTAAAATAAATAATTAAAGTTAATTAGGTATATTCGAAATTTTGAGATAAAATATAAAATTAAAGCTTGATTAATTTATTATTTCTCTGAGAGTTTCAAAAAGAAATAAAAAAATTTTATTAAATTCTTAAATGAAAAAAAAATATATATTAAAGTAAATAATTAAAATTAATTAAGTAAATTCAAAATTTTGAAATTTTGAAATTAAAATAAAATATATTAAATTAAAAAATTAGAATTGGTTACGTAAATTTTAAATTTTGAAATGATGTAAAATATTAAAGTTTGATTAATTTATTATTTTTTCCTCTGGGAGCTTAAAAACGCAATAAGGAATAATATATAAAATTCTTAAATTAAATTAAAATATATGAAAATAAATAATTAAAATTAATTAAGTACATTTAAAATTTTGAGGTAAAATAAAAAATTAAAGTTTGAATAATTTATTATTTTTTTCTCTGGGAGTTTCAAAAAGAAATATATATATATATATATGTATATATATTAAATTCTTAAATTAAAATAAAACTAATTAAAATAAAATATATTAAAATAAATAATGAAAGTTAATTAAGTATATTCGAAATTTTGAGATAAAATAAAAAATGAAAGCTTGATTAATTTATTATTTCCCTTTTTTTCCTCTGAGAGTTTCAAAAATAAATAAGAAATTATATATTAAATTCTCATTGCTGCCATCATTGCGAAAATTCTCTTAGGAAAAACTAAAGCTAATTCAACCATAAAAATAATTATAATTTTAAGAGAAGCAAAAAAAAATTAATTAAAATAAAATAAATGAAATGATTAAAAATATATTAAATTTTAAGTGGGGCGGCGAGCGCAAAAAAAAGAAGAAAATTGTGCGTGAAAATGCAATGCCAAAGTGTCTACCAAAAGTACACGCAGACACACACACACACACACACACACACAGAGGACAATACATATTTAAATATAAAGCGTATAAAAATAAATCCGAGGCATCAGCAACGTCTTTGAGCTTGTGGTTCACTCGGTGTGTGTGTGTATGTGTGTGTGTGTGTGTGAGTGTGCGAATGTGGCTTTGGGTGGGTAATAATCTTATCTTGAACTCGACAGAAATAGAAGCCGTAGTCGTGGCCGTAACCGTAACCGTAGCCCAAAGCCTGTAGCCCATAGCCGTGGCCGTAGTCACTGAGTGTATAAGCAGCGTGAATGATGATGATGATGATGATGAGGACGAAGAAGCTGGAGCTGGAGTAGTGTTGGGCGCGAGGGGGTGGAGTCAACTGGCAACAGCCACATTAAGGCAGGAAGGCGTCAGGCGGTAGGCTCAAGAGGCGGAGCGCCTAACGGTAAATATGCCTGCATATTCTACTCTGCCCTTACTGCTCAAGTGTGTGTGTGTGTGTGTGTGTGTGTGCGGCGCCATTTCCATATGGCATCATATTTGGTGGCTGTCACAGCGGCTGGCTGAAACGTTGTTCTTGTTATTGTTGTTGCTGCCACTGCTGCTGCTGCTGCTGCTGCTGCCACTGCTGCTGTTGGGTTTCATACAATTGAAATTTGTAATTATTCAAATCGGATTTAAATACACACACACACACACATACACACGCATACAGATATAACGAGGAGGTAGTGAAGAGAGAACCGGCACCGACAAACGGATACACAAACAGACGACAAACGAATGAATGAAAAACGCACCAAAAGGTTGCCACAGAATGGGGCAACTGGTGTGGCGGAGTGAAAACCAGGCGACAGACAAAAGAGACGCTGCTTTAGTTTCTGTTTCTGCGCATAAAATTTAAGGCAGCGCAAAAAAAAACCAACACACACACATATACACCAAAATGAAAAATAAAGAAAACGAAATGGAAAATGTGCAAAAGAAAGGAAAAAATAAAATCTCGTAAAAATGGGAAGCAGAAGCAGAAGAAGAAGCAGGAGAAGCCTGCGATGCCAACAGGCGCATCAGCCAGCAACGATGACAGCCAAAAGAAGCTCACGAAAGGCAAGCGGGTGGGGCAAAAGGGGGGGGGGGGGGGGTGCAGGTGTTGGCAAAGCGTTGGCAAAGTGATGTGGGCATCACCAGAAGCAGATCAGAGATTGTGCGAGCGTAAGGATTAAGGAATACAAACTGGCAAAGAGATTTCTGACGAGCAGAAAATGCCGAGCTGAATTGAAGGTGAGAAGGATTCGGTTTTCGTGGCCAATGGAAAGACAAGGTGCATAATAAGCCAAAACGACAAGGACAATATCAATGTAGCCTCACTCTCCCTACCCTCTCTCTCTTTCTCTCTCTCTCTGTCTCTGTCTCTCTCTCTGTGTGTGTGTCTGTTTCTGTCGGTGTGAATGTGCTCGTATGACAATGCCAAATTGGATGAAAATTAATTCATTTTGAAGCGTTAAGATTCTTTACGCGCTAATGAGTTGGAGTGTGTAAGCTTCACACACACACACACACATATGGTCGTCACTCAGTCAGTCAGTCAGACTGTCAAAGACTGAATCCTGTCAGTGAGCCAGCGAGTCAGTTTGTTTAATCGTCTATCTGTTTGCATAAATCTTTTCCTTGCCTTACCAATTTTTTTTGGGAGTTTTTTTTTTGGCTTGGCAACAGATGTTCCATCATCACCAACAGACCGTTTTAAAGACCGGCAAAGTTTATGGATTTTCTCGGCTCTAATGTGACAAGTTATTTGCTTTTATTTGTCATTTTTATTTTTATTTTTTTTGGTTTATTCTCGTCATTAAAAATAAACAGCGTGAGCAAAAGTTGAGCAAGGCAAGCAAATCAGACAATGAACTTTTCAAAGAGTTTGATGGCATTGACAGCCTCAAAAGTTCATCGAGATCATATGAAAAAATAATCCAAATATTTTTCATTTATATGGTAAATAAAATGACTCCATAAAAGTAGGCAGACAGTTAAGAAGAAGCAATTTGGCTTTGGGATTATTATTATTATTATTTTTTTTTTTTGACCAAAAAAAAGCAAATAAATAAACTGACACAAAGGGCCAGTAATTAAAGTTGGGCTGGCTGTTGAAAGCAATAAAAACAAATAGGAAATAACCAGAAGCATTTCAAACACAACAAATTTGATAACAAACAAGTTGAAATTGAAATGCTTCCACACTCAGGGAAAAAGAAAAGCGCCATGAAAAACTGACAAGCGTAAAAAATTTGCCAACAATGTCAATAAGAGTGGAATGAAGAGCCCGGCTCATTCTGGCCCACTGGGAGCTGGCCACAAGTGCCAATTAATAGCCCAGGAAGCACACACTCAAACCTGGAGCTGTGACTGGGTTCGTGTTAGCTTGGCCAACACCGCAAGGGCCTCTTGATAACGACAACTCTAATGATATATTATGGCCTATAGAGAAAACAGCTCGGACATGAAAAACCAGTCAAGCAGTCAAGAGGGCGGGTTTTGGCCAGTTCAGTGTTCAGTTATCAGGAGTCACCTGTTTGGGCAATTCGCACGAATGGTTCATTTTTGGTAATGGCAAACTGAATTCGATTCGATTCGTTTCGTTTCATTTTGATTCGATTCGAAAAAGGATGCGATTCTCATTTTCTCACATTTGATGTGGCCTTTTTCCACAGGTGTTGGAACGTTCTCTCCGATGGTCACTTGGTAGGGCCTGAGCTGCCTTATGTCAAATTACTTCTTTTACTCAATTCATTTTGCAATTGGTTTTTCTCTGTTTTCCTTTTGCTTATGTTTTTTTATTTCAGCTTTACAGTTTCACACAGAATTGAGAGGATTTTTTGAAAATTTCTTTTTGGAAAAATTCAATTTCAGAAACACAAAAATATTAGAAAAGGTTCCGAGTCGTTTCGGTCTTTCAGATTCTGCCGGCGACAGGTTAAGATACTTTCTCTTGGATTTGCCCACTCTGCCCATTTTCTATGAGGCTATGAAACAGATAAATTGCAAAAGTTTTTCTAAATATTTTTACAAGACGACGCACACCCAGGCTGGCGGAGTCGGGGCGAGGATTTGAGGAAGCCAGCAGATGGCAGCTCGACTGCCCGACGTTTTGGTCAGAGAAGACGGTAAATGCTTTCGGTTTTTTTTTGGGGACTGACAAGAGCAGCCTCAAGTAGGTGAGGCTTTTATTTTGGTACATTTTTTTTTTTGAGGAAAAACTGGTATGCCGTTTTCATCGGGTAAGTTACAAATATATCCGATTCCGGTTACTATATCTCCTTTAATAACTTCTCAAGCCTGATGAAATTTTATATATAAAGGGTATATACATAGACTTATATATCTACCAAGTTTGGTAAGGATCGAATTACTATAACCATTAAAACTCGGGGTAATTCTTAAGCCCAATCGAAATACCTGCTTTTCTGCTGGGCTGAATTGGTTTGGACTATTTCAACCTCTCCAAGCTGTCTGTAATTCCTGAAAAGAGTATACAATATTTGAAAATAATTTTCTATTTGTCTGCCTTCTATTTTGAAGGGCCAGAGGGTGTGACATTCGTTTGGCGAGTCTAGCACAAAAATCTGCAATAAAATTTTACCAATAAACTTTTCCAACAGACACACACACACACACACACACACATACATGGAGACCTGGACAGGTGGAACTTTTTGAACTATACTAAATTATTGTAGTTGCAAGAAGGAGAAAAAGTTCCTGCTGTCGGCAAAAATTTGCTGCTGTTGCGACACACATGTGGCACCGAGTGAGACAGAGCGAGTGCGAGCGTGTTGGGACAGGCCCTTTTGCTATGCGAAGGTGTAACAGCATTCAAGGAGATTTCAGCAAACTCCGTTTTCCTATTTTTGGTATTTTTCTTCTTTTTTTCGTGTGTGTTTGTGTGTGTGTGTTTTTTTTCTTTTCTAGCTGGCAAAAATATATAGAAAAGGTACAGATAATATGGCACATATGTAGGCTATGCGTGTGTGGGTGAGCGTGTCCTGTGTGAGTGTCTGAGTATGTGTGTGGGTGAGCGTGTCCTGTGTGACTCTGTGTGTGTGGTAAAATCTAAAGCTATAAAATGTGGTAAACTAATGGCAAGAAGCAGTTTAGTCAGTCGGATCAGCTTTCTCTCTCTTTCGCTCTTTCTCTCTGAGATACTTTCAATTCGGTAGGTTGTTATTAACTTTGACTGGCTGCTGGTAGCTGCAGGTGTGGACAAGGACTCGGTCAGGTCCTCTTCTAGATTATCTGATCCATCCACTCTGCTTTGAGTATAGAAAAATTCGGTAGCTCATTATGTTCACTTGCCTGGGGAAGGGGGGGCTGAGTTTCTAAACTAAAATCAACTTTTTTGACAAGTGGTCCTGGTATGTGCCTATTTGAAAATTCCAATTTTTCAAGGTCAACATGGAGTTATTTTTTAAACAACAGACAGAAACTGTCAAACAAAACTAAATAACAAAAAAATGAAATAAATAAAGTTTCAAATTGGAATTGTGGGAGTCAAATGTACAACTATTGCCCCCTGGCGACAGGAACTTAATTTATTGATAGTTGAACATGGGATCTGAAATAATCCTACCACTACAAACATTTCATTATGTTTATATACATATCTCTCTCTCTCTCTCTCTGTCTCTGTTTTAGTGTGAGTGTGTGTGTGTAATTAGTGGGAGACAAGCGACAAGTAAATTACATATTCGAATATGTTTAACGATAACTTATTGCGCTGACATGGCTCGTTATTCATTCCACAGTTTGTCTTGGTCCAAAGGGGAAATCATTTTTGAAAGGGTACAAAGGGTCTTGAAATAATCAAATATTTCTTTTTGATATGCGTGAGATAATCAGGAGGAACTCAAAAGAAACAAAACCATCATCATTCACAATTGACGGCCATCATGTTGGCATTTATCTTTTCTTCTCTCGACACGAGCTTTCCATTTAGCCCAGCCCAGCCCAGCCCAGCCAAGTCCACCCCAGCCCAGTTCTGAGCAGGCCCCAGGCATTTGGAGAAGACAAAAGAGAGGTCAGAGCTGTCTTGGTTTGCTCAAGTTTTGCAGTTTGGAGCTTCGCTGAATAAGCCAGTTAGGTTTTTGTTAGTGCCGCTTGCATTTTACTGCTTAGTGAAAACTTTTTGGCCACTATCGAAATCAACCAACTAATATGTCTGTCATATTATTTATGGCCTTTTGCGGATCGGGGTGGGTAGTGGTACAAGAGTTCGGTTTAGCTGACAGACCAATGAAATGGGCTGCTTCTACTTGACTTTGCCCCAAAAGTAAAGACGAAGCCGTAAACATCAAGAAGCCGTCAGGAGAGAACTGACACAACAACAAGAACAATCTAAGTGCGTTTCTCTGAAGCAGAGCCAGCAAAAATTGAGAAAAACTTTCCATTTTGAGTATACAAGACACGTACTCCTGTGGATACAATATGTCATAGGGGCCGGCGCAGCCCATCATACCATTCCTTCAGCACTGTAGCAAGTTTACCAAGACCAAGACTTTTCCAACTTCAAGGAGGCTCGACTTGGCTTTTAACAATAGTTACATACACAAAAGTATGCCCTATAATGTTAACATAGTCTGCTTAGACCATCTAGATCTTGGGTATCCCGAAAGCTAGAGAAAGGAAACTTGGGACCTGACTTGCTCTCTATTTATACTTATAAACGAGACCCTACATATTAGACCTAATGCTAGTCTTAAGTAGATTTCTTTGGGGTGGAAAAAGTACTTCGTCCAACTAGAGATACTCTCTTCGAATTTGTCTGCTTTGCAGTTAAAGTGTTTGCCATATTTTTTGTTGTTTCAGCTTTCTTTTATTTTTCATATACACAAAGAAAGAAAGAAACAAACAAACAAACAACAGACGAGTCTACATATATGTGTGAGATATTTTTTGTATACGTTTCCCCGTTGGAACACTTGGCGTAACATGTGTCACTCGTGAGCCCTGCCTACCCTCTTGCCCGCCTATCCCTTTTTTCTTTTTGCTTTGCGAATTCCTTCTTGGTTCACTATAACCTTATTGGATTCTTCTTGGCTCCCACGTCCACGCACGGCTCGTTGACAGCACTTACGGCGCGCCGGCCTCAAATGGGTCGCATACATTTTTGCATATGTCTAAGGTTCGGGGTCGCCAGATAAACCACTGCCTAAAAATACGCACACTTCTAAATACACTTTTTGTTCAAGAAATAAAAAAAAAAAAAAACAATTGAAATATACTGGAAAGTTAGGAGAATAAAGATCTGGTAGACCTTTCTCTATGTGGCTTATTCCTATATACCATAGGAAGACTGTCGAGTTACAACTATATAGATCAATCCTGAAGCAGTTTCTTGAAGGACTTTATATGCTCTTGTTTTTAGTTCAGGGTATAAGATAGAGGAAATTCGAGGGAATGTTGAACCGATGTTGCCACCTGCAATCCCAAGGAGTTGGCAGAGGTGTGCGTATCCTTTGTTGCTTCCTCCCTTACCGCCAACTAGTTCTGAGTTACTTGCCTTCCCCAAACGAATGTGTGCCTGTGTGGGTGTGTGTTAGTCTCACTCTGTATTTATTATGGCTGACGTGCGGTAAGTGGCGCACGGCGGCACAGTTGGCATACAAATCTTAAAACAATTACTTAAAATAATACGTGCACATTGGTTGGGTTTTTGCTTGGGAGTTGTCATCATGCCCAGCAAAACTCCCAGCGACACCGACGCCACCAACACTAACGCAGCCAACGTCAACGACAACGACGACGACCGGTTAACCCAATTTACTACTGACTGGTGACTGCAAACAAATGCTGGCAGATAAGAAAAGAAAGAATAAGGCTTTCCCTTTTTTCTTCTGAATATATATTTACTTTTTATTATTTTTTTCATACTTGGCATATAATTTAATAATAGCCGAGATAATTTCAAACCAAGAAGAAACAAAGCCAAGTATCAAATAAAGCAAGATTTTGCTTAAAAAAAAAACAAGGCAAAGTTTCGTCTGGACATCGGAGGTTCCCCTTTAGCGATTAAAATTCCAACGCACAAAAGGATTTTTTGCCACCTTTAAGCAAGAGGAAAGAAATGTTTCGTTTTTTTTTTTTTTTGTTTAGAAATATTTTAGAATATTTGGGAACTAACCATGTTCAGGCGAGTGAAAATATTGAGACTGGTGGGTATGTTGGTTTGCTTGCCCAGATCATAGAGTATGCGATTGAAGGCGTTTTCACTATTTTCACCATAAAGCTCACGCCACTGCATCTCCTCGAGGAATAGCTGGAGACTGGCCATCGAAACATCCGGCAGGAAAAGAATGGATTCAAGCTGTTTCTCCAACTCCCTAATGTAATTTAATACATGACGATTACCCCACTTGCCCTGCAGGTTACTCTCCTTGACCAGGCGCAGGTAGCCCTGCTCATGCAGCTTAGCGAGATTGAGGGAATCATCTACGCAGAGTATGGAGTCCTTGTAAACCCATTGACTGATCAAGTTTTGCATTTTCTCTTTTAGGATCTGCAAACCAAAATTCAAGTCCGAGCCAATGTCGGGCAATCGGCGTACCTGAAGCTTCACATGGCCCCAACGACGATCGAGGGCAGCCAGGATCCAGATGTCTTTCACGCCTTTGGAGAGGCCTATTTGGGCCATGCGCACTTCCACGCAACTATAGTCACCACCCAGCTTCTTCTGATCCTGCAGACTGAGCAGGCAGATGCATCTGAGTTGCGTATAAATCGAGTGTATACCGCCCATGGATACATCGGGCATTCTGCGATGAGCCTGGCAAACAGTGGAGCCTCGGCTCCACTCGCAGATGACACAAATGGTCCACAAGGGATGCAAGACTAGGCCCATAAATATCGAGCGGTAATACAAGGAATAGGTGCGATTTGGGCAGCAAGCATTATAAAGGCAAAACTCATCCCTCTTGATCAGTTTGGAGCACTTGGGCGGTGCGGCTAATAAAAAGAAGAAGCTATAAATATTTTCGGATAAGCTTTGGTAGACTCACCAATGTAGAGGTACTTCTCGGCATGATTTTCGCAAGTAATCGTTTCGCAAATCAACTTGACCTCGATTAGCCACTCGATAAATTGCACCGGGGACATATCGAGCACCTTATTGATCAAGAACGGCCCTGAATTTACTTTGTCGTAGTATGTCTTGGCAAAGCGTATGGGGGAGAGCCCGGTGTGCATCCAGGGATTAAACGTCTGGGGCAGATTGCCCGGCTCATAGCAACAGAGATCACGGTTGTCTTGGAAGGGATTTATATTCTCCTTGTCATTTGGTTTCTCATCTGTGGACGTAGACACGCTTTCATGACCTGAATGGCTGACATCACCCGACGAACTGGAATCAATGGAACTCTCATCTGCAGAGCTGCCGGAACTGTCATCCTCGGAGCTGTCGGAACTGTCATCTTCGGAGCTCGAGCTCTCAACGGCGCTATCGCTGTCACTAGAGTCCGCTGCAGATTCCGTTGGTAGAAAGTCCTGCGGATCAAGATCAAGCACTATGTCCAGCATGTCTTGTTTTGTGAGCTCAGCCTGGAATTGCTTGAACACATCTACCTCTGAGTATGTTTTTTCACCCAACGCCTCGGCCTTCTCAGAAATCTTCTGATTTTCCGTCTTCGGCTTAATTTTGCACTGATTGCCAATGGTCACACTTACCTCCCAGATTTTTTGAGATGTATCACCAGTTTGGTTCTTTTTCACATATACATCGTTTGCGAACTCTTCACGAAAAACCTCAAAAAGTTCTAGATTATCCAGATCTACATTGAAAGGGTCCAGATCTGATTTGATTTCGCCCTCAAGTTTTATCTTCTTTGCTGGCGGCTTGTCCATTTCCGTTGTATTTTACGATTCGTTTTTTTTTTTGCCAAAATCATAAAATTTAAGAACTTGAAAAAAAGAAACGCCACGTGACAAGAACTGACCAGAGTTGCCAATTGGCTAGATAAGAGGGTTGAGCTTGCGCTTTTTACGAACTATGTATCCGATAGAATTAGTCAGTTTTACAATTTCTAGCAAAAACATAAAAAAGAAAAAATTGTAGTAATATTAAAGTTCCCGCTGATTCGAGAGTTAACGAGAATTTCACAATTTATTGCAAATTAATTTAACGCAGTGACAACAAGGTTAGCGCTGCCAACTCTATTTTTAAGCGGCACTAGCTTTGGCCTTCCCAGAGTGCTGAAGCAGGCAGCTTTAATGATGGTGAACATTTTCAAATTTAACGATTATTATTTATAATAAGCGACGACGACGACCGGTTAACCCTATTTACTACTGACTGGTGACTGCAACCAAATGCTGGCAGATAAGAAAAGCAGGAGTAAGGCTTTCCGTTCTTCTTCTGAATATATTTATAGTTTTTATTATTTTTTCCATACTTGGCATAATAACTGAGATAATTTCAAACTAAGAAGAAACGAAGCCAAGTATCAAATAAAGCAAGATTTTGCTAAAAAAAACACAAAGCAAAGTTTCGTCTGGACATCGGAGGTTCCCCTTTAGTCATTGAAATTCCAGAGCACAAATGGATCTTCTGCCACCTTTAAGTAAGAAGAAATAAATGTTTCATTTTTTTTTCTTTGAAATTATTTGGGAACTAACCATGTTCAGGCGAGTGAAAATGCTGAGACTGGTGGGTATGTTGGTTTGCTTGGCCAGATCACGGAGTATGCGATTGAAGGCGGTTTCACGATTTTCACCATAAACCTCACGCCACTGTATCTCCTCGAGGAATAGCTGGAGACTGGCCATCGAAACATCCGGCACGATAAGAATGGATTCAAGCTGTTTCTCCAGCTGCCTAATGTAATATAATACACGACGATTGCCCCACTTGCTTTTCCCCTTACTCTCCTTGACCAGGCGCAGGTAGCCCTGCTTATGCAGGTTAGCGAGATTGAGGGAATTATCTACGCAGAGTATGGAGTCCTTGTTAACCCATTGACAGATCAAGTTTTCCATTTTCTCTTTTAGGATCTGCAAATCAGAATTCCAGTCCGAGCCAATGTAAGGCAAGCGGCGTACAGTAAGCTTTACATGGCCCCAACGACGATCGAGGGCAGCCAGGATCCAGATGTCTTTCACGCCTTTGGAGAGGCCTATTCGGGTCATGCGTAGTTCCACGCAACTATAGTCACCACCCAGCTTTTGATCCTGCAGACTGAGCAGGCAGATGCATCTGAGTTGCGTATAAATCGAGTGTATAGCGCCCATGGATACATCGGGCAATCCGCGATGAGCCTGACAAACAGTGGAGCCTCGGCTCCACTCGCAGATGACACAAATGGTCCACAAGGGATGCAAGACTAGGCCCATGAATATCGAGCGGTAATACAAGGAATAGGTGCGCTTTGGGCAGCAAGCATTATAAAGGCAATAGTCATCGCTCTGGATCTGTTTGGAGGGCTTGACCGGTGCGGCTAATAAAAAAAAAAGTTATAAATATTTTCGGATAAGCTTTGGTAGACTCACCAACGTAGAGGTACTTCTCGGCATGTTTTTCGCAAGCTGTCGTTTTGCAAATCAAATTGAGCTCGATTAGCCACTCGATAAATTGCACCGGGGACTTGTCGAGCACCTTATTGATTACGAACGACCCCGATTGTATTTGGTCGTAGTGTTTCTTGGCGAAGCGTATGGGGGAGAGTCCGGTGTGCATCCAGGGATTAAACGACTGGGCCAGATTGCCCGGCTCATAGCAGCATATATCACGGTAATCCATGAAGGGATTTATAATATCCTTGTCATTTGCCATTTCTGTGGGTGTGTCAGTTTCCATAGACACGCTTTCATCACCTAAATAACTGGCATCACTTGAAGAGTTGGCATCACCTGAAGAGCTGGCATCACTTGAAGAGTTGGCATCACCTGGAGAGTTGGCATCACTTGAAGAGTTGGCATCACATGACGAGCTGTCGTAACTCGACGAGTTGGCATCTCTGGTACTCTCACTTCCAGTGTTGTCGGAACTGTTATCTTCAGAACTCGCATTCCCAACGGCCTTATCGCTGTCACTAGCGTCCGCCGCAGTTTTCGTTTCTAGAAAGTCCTGCGGATCAATATCGATCCATAACAATTTGTCTTCATTGTAAGTTGGATCGAGCACCATATCAAGCATGTCTTGTTCTGTGAGCTCATCCTGGAGCTTGAACGTATCTATCTCAGTGCCAATTTCAAGATCTCCACCCACATCCATATCAACGAACTTGGCCATGTTCACACTAATATCATCCAGTTCACTTTCTGAGTATGATTTTTCACCCAGCGCCTCGGGCTTCTCGAAAATCCCCTGATCATTCGTCTTCGGCTTAATTTCGGTCTGATTGGCAAAGGGCACACTTGCCTCCCAAATGTTTGGTCCATCATCAATTTTGCTCTGATTCACATATATTCCGTTTGTGTACTCATCACACAAAAACTCAAAAAAATCTATATTATCCAGATCTATATTGAAAGGGAACCCATCTAGGTCTGATTGCCATTCCCCCTCAAGTTTTAACTTCTTTGCTGTCGGCTTATCCATTTCCGTTGTGTCGAACTTGATTAAAATAGAAACACCACGTGATAGGAACACGGCTGCTAAATTGACCAAAGTTGCCAATTGGCTATGTATCAGACAGAATTAATCGGCCTTACAATTTCGAACAAAAATTGTTATTTTATATTTCCAGCTGATTCGAGAGTTAACGAGAATTTCACAATTTCTTGCACATAAATTGAATACACCATAAACAACAAATTCAGTGCTGCCAACTCTTTTTTTTGCGGCAGTGGCTTTGGCCTTCCGCGAGTGCTGCAGCAGGCAGCTTTAAGGATAGACAAGAGTTTTGAATTTCAACGATTTTGCAAATGAAAAGGAATGCTGGAATTGGTCTCAATAATTAAAAAAAAAATACAGAAAATATCTTGAATAAATTAAATAAACAAAATGAATTGAATTAAATAAATAAAATTAAATCAAATAAATGAAACTTCTTGTTGGCCATTAAAAAGAACAACTGAACTCTAATATTTGCCATATAACTAAACTGGAAATGATATCTTTCATTATCCACTTGAATGGTTTCTCTTCTCCTTCTTCTTCTTCTTCTTCTTCTTATTTGGTCTTCTTTCTCGTCTTTCGAATGTTTTCAGCAACATTACTTTTACTTCTATTTCGGTCCAAGCACTTTATAGTTTACAACAAAGTAGCAAATAAAATTCTTGTTAGGTTATATTTATCTAGATACACTACACACACAGACACAAGTACACACCTATCACTTTATATGTATGTATGTGTACTTGTATATATATATATGTATATATAGGCTATATATCATTTTGTGGTTTCTGAGAACACAGAGTGAAGAAGCTGAGCCGAGGAGTCGGGAAGCTACCAAGGAGTTTTCATTTTGGCACGTACTTGCCTAATCCTCCAGCTATGTCTGTTTGGTAGCGATTTAGTTGCTCAGATGTGATGTGATATGTGGCTTAAAAGGAGCGAGAGAGAAGACATAGAATCAGAATCACTGTGAAAAAGAAGGTGGCGGCGGGGTAGGGCCTAAAAGTCAGAGACGTAGGCAATCAATGCACTTGAATCGGACATATTTGCCAGCCGACCCATAAACCTTGGCTAATGGTTAAAGTTTTATTCGAGAGGCGACCAGCTTGGTGCCGCCATCAGTCCCCTTTGGCTGAACACTGTCCCCCACCCACCACCTGCCCCACACCCATTCAGCACTCGGCCATAATGTGCAATACTTAAGTAGCCCTAAAGCATAATATCAACAACAACAACAACAACAACAACTACAAGAGGAGCAACAACTGAAAGGCGAAAGCTAAAGTGTGTAAGTGTTATACGATTGGGCCAAATAACCGTTATACGGAAATTCGAAAATCGCTCTCTTTGTTCGAAGTAAAGCAGAAATCTCGGGCAAAAAAGAGCGAGTCTGGTTTGAAAGGAAAATTTAAGAGAGTCCACTTTCGCTATTATGATTTTTATTTATTTATTTATTTTTTTTTTTTTAGTCAGCAAGTAAACAAGACAACAACAACATTAAAATAGGAGCAACAATTTTTTTTATTTTCTTTTGATTCCTGAATAAATTTGTGAAAGTAAGCCAAACTGGTCTGGGTTTGCTCTGAATCTGGGTCTTTGCTAGGCTCACCCTGGTCTGGTTGAGCCTTAGACTTGATCTGGTTATGGCTTGGTCTTGGTCTAGTTTGGTCTTGGGTTATTTGGGGTCCTGGTCTAGTTAGTGGGTGGGTCTAGGCTAGGTTGGGCCTTGATCTATTTCTTGGTCTGGATTTGGGCTTAACCTTGTTATCGTCTTGTCTGGTCTTGGTCCAGTCTTGGTCTGGGTCTTGCCTTGCGCTGAGCTTGACTCAGCCAGGCTTGGCTTGTGTCAGACTTGGCTTTTTATTGTTTCGCCAGGATTTGGTCTGTTCTTAGCCTAACTTTAAGTCTTGCTCCAAGTCTTGGTGTGGGTTTGTTTTGGTTTAGCTCTTGTTCTGGTTATGGGCTTCGGCCTCTGGTCTTGGGTTAGACGTGGCCTGGTATTGGTCAGCTTTTGGTCTTGGCCTAATCGCAAGTGGTAGCAGCCTCCCTTGATTTTCGTCTGACTTGTTTTAATTTCGTGGCCAAAAGCAGCGAAGTGCCAAAATGGGAATGTACTGCCAACAGAGGCAGTCGCCTGAAAGTCTGTCGAGCCCATAGGAAGGCAACAACCGTGTGACTGTTCTATAAATGTGACACTGTATGAGTGTGCGTGCTTGTGTCTCTGTCTATGTGTTGATGAATGTGTGTGTATGTGTGTGTGTGTGTGTGTGTGTGTGTGTGTGTGTGTGTGTGTGTGTGTGTGTGTGTGTGTGTGTGTGTGTGTGTATACATATACCTATAGCGGCATCTGGACGCATCACTGACATTGAGCCACAGCCGCACACCAGCACCACATAAAGAGCAAATTATATGACAAGGATGCCGCTGTTCGAAATACTCACACACACGCACACAGTCCGAGAGATGTTGTGCCTTTAGGGGCACTACAACAATAACAACAACAACAACAATAACGAGAACAGCAGCAGCAATAATAGCAAAGGCAACGGCAGAGGCAAAAGCAACAGCAAAGTCCGAAACATTCGGTTCTTCGGGTCTCGGGCAATTGGGGATGCGATGCGACGACTCGGGAATTTAAGCGAGTCGGCAAAAATACAAGCGCACACACACATACACACACACACACACACGCACACAGGCACACACAGAGAAAAATATCGTCAATCGGTTCTTTTACGGTGCTGTAGCAGTTTTCGCCTTTCACTTTACAAAACATTCGCCAGTCAAACTGACTCGACAGTTGGTTATGAAATCTGAACGTGTTCGCACGTGCCAAAAAACGGCAAACGGAGCAAGCAGCATTAAATTCATTGAAATTCAAATACAAATCCATCAGGCCAAATCTTAACTTCAATCAAAATTAAATAAATACTGAAAAACTCAAACTAATAAAAAACAATAAATTCAAAACAAAAAAAGAAAACAATCAAAAAAAAAAAAAAACAAAACAAATTAAAAATAATAAAAATAATCAAATCAAAATGCTTCACAATAGAAAAACAAAACTCTTGACTTGACTCAGGTGTGTGTGTGTGTGTGTGTGTGCGAGTGTTAAATTCAAATTTGAAAAACTTTGAAGACTCCAAAAAAAAATTTCTAAAAAAAAGGCTGCAAAAAATAAATTCAAAACCGGCGGTAAAAAAAAAAATATAAAAAATAAAATCAGTTTTAAAATTTTTTTTTTTGAATTTTTTTTTCGCAATTTTTTCACTTGTCTGACAAATAAATTGCGTGTTTTTTAAGTGCAAAGGAAATTCTTAATCCACAAAAAAAAAAAAATTAAAATAATTATAAAAAAAAATAAAGGTGTTTGTGAAAAAGCCAAGAAACAAACAAGCAAAGTGCGAATTCAAAAATGTGCCAGAAAATCAAGCAAACAATTAATACGAATCGAAATTAATTCTTAAAAATTCTTCTTCTTCTTCGTGCGCTGAAACAAGTAAGTCAAAAATTAATTTAAGCAAAAAAAAAAAAAGTGAAATGAATTTTTTGCGTGCCAAAAAAGAAAAACTTAAATACATTTAACAGATTTCCCAGTGGAGGCTCAAGCTTTTTATTTTTCTTCTTTCTTTCTTTTTGTTTTTTTTTTCGTGTGCTTCAATGTTTCAGTTTTTTCCATTGTTGTCTGCCTGGGCTA
Organism: Scaptodrosophila latifasciaeformis; assembly: GCA_037075145.1. Taxonomy (NCBI): domain Eukaryota; kingdom Metazoa; phylum Arthropoda; class Insecta; order Diptera; family Drosophilidae; genus Scaptodrosophila; species Scaptodrosophila latifasciaeformis. The sequence goes on from JBAMCM010000429.1 coordinate 4,180,896, forward strand.
ATGAGTCTGTCTCGTCAGCTTGGCTGTCACTAAACTCACAAGTCAAGCGGCCAAACAAATGAATAAATCAAACACACACACACACACATACAGAGAGATAGGCACAGGCACGGGGCACATATCAAAAGTTGCAAAAACAAATCACAACTATCGATAGAAAATTAGCTGAGCCAGCCAGCCAAACAAGAAATAAGAAAAAAAAAAAAATAAATAATTCCCCAAGCCGAAAAACGCAAAAAAAAATTATTTGGCAAATGTATTTAATTTAGCCGAAAGTTGTTAATTCTGGCACACTTCACACTAGGCAAGAGGGCGAGGGGCTAGGCGAAAAGCATTCAACATCTGTGATATGTGTGCTTAAGTTAATTATTATCAATTAATAGCTAATCACGATAAATGTATGTATATGACAGGCGAGCCAAGCTGGCAAGAGTGTTGGTAAGCGGGGCAGAGGCAGTGCTGGAGTAAGGGGAAAAGCAACAAATTGCAGGGCCCCTTGACTTGAGACAGATGTGTGTGCGAGTGTGTGAGAGTGCGAGTGTGTTGTTATGAAATTGGCTTCCAGCCAGCAGAATATCCTGTTGATTTGTCACACGCGGCGTATGAACAATGCGAAGCTTCTAACAATTAAAAACACGCATACGCCACGTAAGCCAGCAGGAATAAAAGTGCCAAGCAGAAAATAACCAAAACAACAAGGAAAAGAAAACAAACTCTAAGAAGCAGTTACTATAGACACTAAAGAGGGGTGGAGAGGGGGGGAAACTGGTAACATTAAAGCCAACAGGCAAAATGGTTAACAAGTTAAGATTGCCAGTCAAGATTTTCTGGTTTGTTCATCAACAATGTGTGGCCAATTTGCTGACATACATATACATATATCTATCCATCTATATAGAGTCCAAAAATATATCTGTCTGACTACAGCTAAAATCCTCCTTGCCCACTCGCCTACGGTCCTTTTCGTTCTCTTTCTCAATTGTCGCCAGCTTGCCAAACAAATATTCAGTTTCGCTTCGCTTCGTTTTTTTTTTTTGTTTGCAGCTTCTGCTTTTTTTCTTGTTCGTTTCCAATTTGTTGTTGTGGCCATCGTTTGCACCTTTTGTGGAATGTATTCGTTGTTTGCCTTGGCTTTTTAACACCTCCAACTGAGTGAGTAAAGGCGAACGAAAAAAAAAAAGAAAAGCACAAAGAGATGAAGAGCAGTTTCGCTTCTTCTGTCTGTCTGGACTTGCTTTTTTTCTTCTTCTTCTTTTTCTTCTTTTTGACAAACTGATAGGCTGTTTAACTGACGGACACACACAGAGAGAGATAGAGAGACAGACTCTGACAGCCTCACTTCAAATGTCAGTGGCTTAAATTCTGAAGACCTTTCAGTTAATTTGGCACTTGTGCCTCAACTCAGTCTTACCCTCATTTATCTACATTCTTTCGGATCTGTTGTATCATTAAAATTCTCATTAATAGTTTCGTTTTTCAACTAATTCTTATTATCTTAGGCAAAATAAGAAAAAACCCAAAAGACTAAGTTTACCTTACATGCCAAAGCTTTCAGAAGCTTCTCAGTTTTTACACGACAAATTTTTCACCATTTTCTAGTCTCAAAGAACGTCTTTGATTAAAGTGGTCCAATAAGATTATTTTGTTCAAGAAAGTTTGTCAAAATATTCAAGCAAAATTGGCAAGTTTATCGGAAAGCTCAACTCAAAAAATTCAAAGGAAAAAAATATAAATGCCTTTAAATAAAAAAGGATAATTTATGACTTAAAGGTATCATTGCTACAGGTAGAAAAGGTATACTATATCAAAGGAATAATACCAAAAAAAATATATATATATATAAATTTTATATGATTTCAAAGGGATGAAGGAATAACTTTAACTTTTACTTAACAAAGGGATAAAGGGATTACTTAACTCCCAAAAAGAAGAGGTCAAGTTTGTGTGACTTCAAAGGTATCAAAAGCTGGGAACTATAAAATAGGCGTAGTCCCAGCAGAGCCTAAGTGAGAAGACCATAAACCCACAATGATTCCTAAAAAAAAAACCTTCTTAGGTAAACCAGCTACCCCAGATTGAATTATGGCTACCTAAGCATAAACTTGATACCAAAGACGAGGACTTTAATTCTTCAATTCAAATGGCCTAAAAGGCCAGGACTAATAATATCTCGGATCGGTGGTGTATAAAGACAAAACTCCAAATTGTAAGAGTCTGTGTTTTCGGGGACTGTACCAAAAGGTCAAGCTTGAGAAACATGATATGACAACCTGAGAGGGTCAGCATGTTATTTGGGTTATACAATGTATCGGATCGGTGGACTATAACAAGCTAAGAGGGTCAACAAATTGTCTGTATAATCCAATGGGTCGGGTCGGTGGACTATAACAAGCTAAGAGTGTCACCAAATTGTCTCTATAATCCAAAGGGGCGGATCGGTGGACTATAACAAGCTAAGAGGGTCAGCAAATTGTCTGGATTATACAATGTATCGGATCGGTGGAATATAACAAGCTAAGAGGGTCACCAAATTGTCTGTATAATCCAATGGCTCGGATCGGTGGACTATAACAAGCTGAGAGGGTCACCAAATTGTCTGTATAATCCAATGGCTCGGATCGGTGGACTATAACAAGCTAAGAGTGTTACCAAATTGTCTGTATAATCCAATGGCTCGGATCGGTGGAATGTAACAATCTAAGAGGGTCAACAAATTGTCTGTATAATCCAAAGGGGCGGATCGGTGGACTATAACAAGCTGAGAGAATCAGCAAATTGTTTGGATTATATAATGTATCGGATCGGTGGAATATAACAAGCTAAGAGTGTCACCAAATTGTCTCTATAATCCAAAGAGGCGGATCGGTGGACTATAACAAGCTAAGAGTGTCACCAAATTGTCTGTATAATCCAATGGCTCGGATCGGTGGAATATAACAAGCTAAGAGAATCAGCAAATTGTTTGGATTATATAACGTATCGGATCGGTGGACTATAACAATCTAAGAGGGTCAACAAATTGTCTGTATAATCCAATGGATCGGATCGGTGGAATATAACCAGCTAAGAGGGTCAACAAATTGTCTGTATAATCCAATGGCTCGGATCGGTGGACTATAACAAACCAAAGAATAAATAAATCAAAAAAAAAAAAAGTTTAAAACATTTTTACTTTTTTATTTTTTTGCTACTTAAAAAATCCAAGTACTTTCATGACACCGTTTAAAATACACATTTTTCTCAGTGTGAAATTTCTTGGTTTACCGTTATTTTTTTTATTTTTTTCTATATGCTTGATATTTTTACCTTTTACCTTCTGCCATTGGCATTGCTGTTCCATCAATAAACGACATTTTATTATTTTTGCTACAGTTTGTTGGCATTTCTTTTTTTTTTTTTTTGCTTTGCTTTTCTTGCCTTTGCTCTTCTGACTGGAAGCCTTTGCTTCTTCTTGCTACCCACCTGGGCTGAGTGAAATCATTTTTGTATGAGTGTGTGTATGAGTGTGTGTGTGTGTGTTTTTTTTTTTATCGTTTCACTTACAAAGCGGCGCGCACTTTACGCTGATTGCGCGCTGGCGCAAACATTTTTCTTGCTTTTGTGGCCTCTCTGACAGAAGAGATCTCGGGGTAGCCGTGGGTGCTGGCGGAAGGGGCGAAATTTTCTGTTTTTTTTTTTTTTTTATTTGTTATTCTCTTCCAGCACAGTTACAGTTACGCTAACGGTAACGGGGTCTACTGCTGGCTTTTGTTTTCAACACATTGTGCCCTGAATACGTGTCGGTGGCTGACTTGAGTTGGCTTGCCTGGGCTGCCTCTGCCAGTGCCTTGGGTTGGATTGGGTTGGGTTGGGTTGGTTTGCTTGGCTGACTGGGCGCATCGATATCATTGAGTTTATTGTTACTTCCTTTTGCAATTATCCCTGCTAGTCGACGGCTGACGATGCTCAAGCAAATTCAATAGCTGCTGTCTTCGCCGGGCCTCCTGTCTCCTGACCCTCCCTACTACTTGCAGCCCCTGCTTTTATAGTGTGTCCTTTTTGGCGTCGTCGTTCACTCGGTAAACTTGTCTTTTGTTGTTTTTATTTTGTTTGACTTTGTTTTTTTTTTGGTCTGTTTTTTGTACATTAACTTGGCGCTTTCGCCTCTTTGTTTATTTTTTCTGCTGCTTCTTCTTCTTCTTCGCAGTCCTTGTTGTTGCTGTTGTTGTCTAACAATTTTCAAATGGCCAAATTAGTTGACTGCAAATTTCTCACTCTCTGCATAGGAATTATTGTGTGTGCTGCATAAATTCCCATAGAAACTTTAACTCAACCAACTTTGCCAATGAAATTGCAATTCTCAAAGTGACAGAGAAAGAGTGAGAGAGTGAGAGATTCTCTGATTCCAGAGACAAATTTAAATTCTGATTGTAATGGCGCCTCCTGTGGTTTATGATTTAATAATGTTTTGTCACATAATTCACACCAGCCACACAAAAGGTTTTCCCTTCACTGATTTTCCTCGAATTTAAGACAAAAGTTTTATTTACTTTTTGCTTGTGTTGCTGTGATTTTGTTACTTTTATTATTTTCAGTTTCTTGTGTTGCCTTCAACTGATATAAAATATTTTCATAATAAACTCGAAATTATTCAAAATAATCTCTACCGATTTTCGGCAGTCTGTAAAAAGTCTGTAAAAGCAAAGATAAAGACAACAAATTTCTGAGAAAAGCTTCAGAAATTTTCAGGGAAACTTTGAGACTAACAAATCAGAATTCTTTAGTTTCCTAGGGTGTCCCAAATAAATAAATTCAAGAACTTTTGAAGCCTTTGAAAATCTTCGACATTTGTTTTAATAACAAAAATTTCCAGACTGCAGTTTTGGTCTTTAATTTTTATTTAGATTTTCTTATATGTTGTATGTTCTTTTTCCTCATCTTCTTTGTCTTTTGGTCAAGAAGTCTAAGCAAATATAGTGATTCCAAAAGACAGAGAGAGTGGGTGTGGAGAGTGGGGCTATTAAGGTTATATGGCAGCACCCTTCCAGTCGACAGAGATAAAAGAGTTTCTTTGGCTTTTCCTCATTTCCTGTGTGGCTTTATGGGACAGTATGGCCAGATAGCCCCGGCTGGGAGAGAAAAGAAAATAGAGAAATCCACACAGTCAGAGAGAAATGAAATAGATGTGGAGGAACAAGAACAAGAAGAAGAAGAAGAAGCGAAACCGCAGTCAAATAATAAACTGTAGCATACGATGCGGCGCGCAGCATTTAATTAAAAGCGTGCGGAAAATGCAGCACCACTCAAGGCAAACACACAAACCGACCAAGAAGAAGAAGAAGAAGACCAAGTAGTAGAAATAGTGAAACTACCAAAAGAAGAACGAAGAAGTAGAGAGTCAGCCATTCACGATACACGATGCACGATTCCACAGTCAACAACAGTGGAACCGCAGTGAACCCTGTTGAAGTGGTTTTGTGACCAACCGACGCATTGGGGCCAGGCAACAACAACAACAACAACAACAGCAATAGGAATAGCAAAAACTAGCAACACCAAATTAAATTAATTAAAGTGCAAGAAGGAAAATCTGCGCTAGTTGCACGTGCAAAGCTCGACACCAAAATGAAATCACTTAAATTTAAAGGCAAAGTTAAGTGAACGAAGTGGCAAACTGAATTCTCCATCAGAGAAACTTACAGAAATAAAGAGAGAGTGAGTGAGAGAGAGAGAGAGAGAGAGAGAGAGAGGGCTAGTGGATATGGGTGAGTGGCTATGTCAAGTTGACTGGACTGCTTTTCTTTCAAAACTTATATGTGGCTCGATTTCAGACGCTTTCTCCCCCAGCTAGTCTCTTCATATCGAAGCTATCAAGATGAAATTTGGGTCTAGGTTTTCTTATATCTAAGGGTTGGTTCTTGGCCAGTTTGGGTCGAATCGGTTGGGATATAGCTGGGATCTGGACAAAATTTGGTTTTGAAAGAATCTCAAGCAAGATTACTTTTGATTATAAGAAAGTTTCTACAAATAAAGATGAGTTTGTTGAACAAGTTTTATGAGAATGAAACTACTATATCATATAGCAAAGTCCGTTCTGGGGAAGTTTCAGGAATCAGCCTAGCAAGCCTGTCCATCTTAAGTCATTAAAAATTGAATGATATATAAGAAGTGCGGATTGATTTGGATCGAACTAGTATACGGCAGGTTTCGGAATTCAATCAGTATGAAATTATATATATGAACTGAGGAGAGATTCTTATGATCTGAAACGGACTGCTATACTTTTTTGATTATATCTCGAGAACTCAGCCATCAATTCTAGTTAAATTTGTCTCATCATCTTATCATGGCTCATGGCAATGTCAACTAATTCTCTGGTCTCATCAGACATAATCGAAAAATAAGCTAAGAAAAGAGCATATGATTTATGGCGCTTTGAAAATAACTTTTCGAACTGATTTCTTTTTTCTTTCATACTTCTTCTATTTCATCTCCCATTTCTTCTTGGATTTCTTGCTTGCTCTCACTCTCTCTCCTTTTTTTTTTTTATTTTCTTGCTACGTACTGCGCCCTTTTTTAATGACCAACAGACGCCTTTAACACCCTGACAGACCGGCATGGACAAAGTGTCGCCGACACCAAAGGCAAAAAAAAACACAACGAAGAAGAAAAAAAATAAAAGAAGAGCTTCCCATTTCCATTTACCATTTTTCTTGGTTACTTTTCCTAGTGTTCTGCAGTGCATTTTTTGCAATTAGCGGAATTGTTTCACATTTGCTTTGGCAAGACTGGTGAGACTGGTGGAGAGTCTGGGGAGACTCTGCAAGGATGTTGTCGACCGCACTAAACTGCATTCGAAGCTGCTTGCTAAACTTTGTCTGCGGTTATCCATTTACTCCACACCCACACAAAACTCGGGAACTCTTAGGACCAGGGGGAACTGGTCAGCCTTCCCAAAGGGTGTCTGGCCAAGGACACCTCTGAGGAAATGAAACCATCGAACGTATGCTCTGGTCATTTGATATATATATATATATATATTTCTTTTTTTTTCGTCTTTTGGATATATTTCTTTTTGTGATATTTTTAGTTAAAGATAAGTGTTTGGCAGACTAATTGGTAAGCCAACACTTGACCAACTAGCTGGGAGAAGGAAATGTAAATAATTTCTAGCTGAAAAAGTTGTTGGAAATTCATTTCAATTAGCTTTTTTTTTTTCTTTGCCCGAAATTCTCAGGTCTCAAATAGTTCATTTCGCCAGCAAATCCAAGAGCAGAAGTTTCTAAATGAGACACTCATCAGGCCGGGTAGTTGTTTCAAATATTATTTCAAGGTGTCGCCTCGACAATGAAGCTCTGACTGTCCTCACCCAGTACCCAGAGCCCGGCCCATTGCTCTGGTTGCCTACTTCAATTTATTTGTGTAAGCTCATTTCGTATGACATCCAACTAAGCCGCTAAGGCTGAAACTGACGGCAGTCGCCTAGGCTGAGGCTGGTCGAGGCTGAGTAGGGAGTAGGGCTGGGTGGCTCTGCCAAAGGGCCATTTCTGAAGATTCTCAGATGATGGCTGTCGTAATATTACCAGAAAAGTGGAAATGCTTTTCTCATTTTTTGTTTTTTTTTTTGTTGCTTACTAACGAGCCGCTAAGGCAAAAGCAAAGCCAGAGACAGTTTCCTGAAACCAAAAAAGAAAAACAAAAAATGAAGCAGAAGCAAAAATACTTTGGGACAGCTGCAAATCGCGTTGTCCTTTTGCTCAAACGAGTTATGCGCATTTTACCGCGAGCTTAGAGATTTGCCTCTGCCAGTGTGTGTGTGTGTGTTTTCATATTTTCCTTTTTGTTTTGTGTGGTTTTTGGTTTGGCCAAACAGGGAAGTTGCCACCCAACTGTCCAAATTGCGGCAGGCCCAGGTAGGCCCCAGCCAGCCTTGGGGGCATATGTCATTTTGTTTGCCTAAGCCGAAGAGTGAAGCGACTTGAAAATGCTCTATCATAGCTGGGAAGAACAAGGAAAAATTTCGGTGAAAATTCCAGGACATAATCAACTCACTCACACCAAGGAGCCAGGCTCCTTGGTGGGTTCATCTTTCTTCTTTTTTTTTTTTTTTTTTTTTTTTGGTGCCTCTTGGCAAATGTTGCTGGTGACGTTGGCTTAAAAGAATCATGCCAACATTACCAGCATAACATTTGCATAATTATTATTATTATTATTATATATGCATATGAATGTGTATGTGTGTGTGTGTGTGAGGGAAAGAGTGAGCGAAACAATCAGTGTAAAAATGGTGAAAGCGGAGATGTGTAAATGTTTGGCAAGGCATTCGCGTTTTAAGCAAATGTTTACATAAATTATGCATACAATTTTGGATTTTATTTTGAAGGCCTATGGAGGAAATGCAATTGTCCCCCAGGCGTCGACAGATAAGCCTCACAAATATATATATTAAAAGCTTGCATTGTCATAGAAACTCTTTTAAGCTAAATTAGGAGGGGCGTTTTTTTTTTTTGATGAAAAATTCAAAGGTTCCAAAAATGTTGCGGAATCTTTTTATCTTTGAGAGATTTACTCAGCTTTTGAGTGGATAGAAAATAGCATAATGAAGCCCTTTACATATGTTGAATGCCTTTTCTCTTTAATTTATTTATTTATTTTTATTTTTAGTTTGTTTTAGTCGAGTTGAGCTGAGCCACTTTCAACTTGAGTGCGCACAGGGAAGGCTGACAAAATTCTAGAACAGATGCCAAAAACGTTGAATGCATAAGTAAAAAGAGCCCAAGAGCTTCAATAGTTCTCTCCAGCCAAAGAGAGAGTGAAGTGGGAAACAAAAGTCATTCAAGGCAATTTGATTGGTTTGAGTTTTTTTTGTTTTTTTTTTTTTGGTCATTTGGTAGGCTTGTGACTTTTATGTTTGTCGCATGTCGACGACTCCAATTGCGACTCTTGCCAGCTCTCTGCCCCGTGGTCAAAATCTTGACCCTTTGCAGATGGCAACGGCCACAGCAACAGTCACTCTCGTCCAATGGGCAACGGCAAGGACATTCGGCCTCACTTGGCTTAAATTGTGGCAAACGCCTCGGCCGAGTTTTGGGACATCGATTTTCATTTCATTGCCAACTGACAACTCTCAAGATGCCACGCTACTCTCTTCGACTTAATCTGTTATTCTCCGATACTTTTACTCATTCATGTATACGTTTCTTTTTTTTTTTTTTTTTGGTCTTGGGATAAATTGGTTCCATCTTTGAGTTTCTCTTCGTTTCATACATTTTTCTGTTTGTTTGCTCTTCGCCATTTCTGCCGTTTCAATTTTCAGAGCAACTTACAAAACAGCTGCTACTTAATTGGAATTTTTATTCAGCTAAAAGAAGAAAAAAAAAGCAACTGAATTTGACTGCCCATTGTCATTGGTGTTTGCTTTGGCATTTTTGGCTTTCGTTTTCAAATTGTTGTTTTCTTTCGGCGGCAGCTGCTCTTGATTTGACCAAAGCCAGCTGAACTCGAATTCTGAGTTCTGAGTTCAAATTATGAAATGTTCACTGACCATTAAGTCCAAATGGAATGGCCACAAATAGCGACAGTGATTGAAAACCCTTCAAACTTCAATACACACCCAAAAGCCAAGTCTCCCAGGACTAAGTAAAAAGAATAAGAAAATCGATTCCCTAATTTAACAAAGACTGATTAACTGGACTGGCTTATTGAGGAGAGGGGAATGAAAGTATCCACTCATTCAAATTATTGTAAAATTTTATGATCAATTCTTAAGACTGGAGTATTATTTTTTATGGAAATTGGCGAGTGAAGCGAGCTCTTCTATTATTTCCACTTAAGAGGGGAAATCATGAAAAACTGTTGATGAGAATTAAAACCTTTTTGGGAAGGAGTAATTGCAACATTTTCAACAGATTAAAGCAGCTATTTCCTTCGATTTGATGGTTGCACTTAAGATTCAAATCGAGTTGAGCTTCTTGAGTGACTTGAAGCCTTTTCAAAAACTCTTTCGATTTTCTCTATTCGAAAAATCAAGGAAAATTTCGACTTACCGCAAAAATGTGAAGAAGATTAGAAATTTTTCAAGTGATTCTTAATTTGGGAAGGAAAAGTTTCTTAGGATTTTATACGGGCTTCTTGGAAACCGCAAAAGTCTTTTGCTTCTTTTTTTTTCATTTATTTTGTGGTTTTTTTTTGTTAACTCAATTTGCGGCTTTTCTCGAGGAAATCAATTGCAGGCAATTTCAAGAAATGTGAATATAAAATTTTATAAATTTTAAAAGAGTTGCGGATTTATAAACTGATTTATATTTTTTTTTATTTTCCAAGAGGAAAAGTGCGTGTGTATGTCTGCTTTTTTGTTTGACGAGCAATTAACCGCAGCAAAATGTTACAAGTTATGCTGAAAACAAGTATGGAAAAGCTGGAAAACAACAACAACAAGTATCAGATGCCATTAAGCGCTTTACCACAAAAGGCAAAAACAGACATAAAAAAAAAAAACAAACCAAAAATTTTTATATAAAAATACAAATAAACACATGTGTGCGTGTGTGTAGGCGGTCGTGTGTGTGTGTGTGTGTGTGTGTGTGTGTGTGTGTGTGTTCACAGATGTGGGTGAGTACAGTCAACACACTTCCGCTCACGCTTCACGCTCTTTCTAATGCCAAACAAAAAAAAAAAAAAAGAGTGAGACAGACAGACTGAGAGTGTGAGTGGGAGTAAGGAGTAGAGTGCTTTATCCCGGCTGGCAAGAGCCATAACATTCAGTTAACTCCCCGAACTCCCCTCTCAGACCTGCCCCATCACACACCAAGCGAAAGCTTGTTGAAATATAATAAAAATTTTATGTGCTTAAAATTTTCATAAAGCAGCCAAACAATGGCAAAAACATTCGACGCAACAACAACAAAAAAAAAAAGAGAATACCAAAAATACATATAAAATAACCAAAACAAATGATCAAAACAAAACAAAACGAGGGGGAAGAGGAGAAAATTTGAAAAATGCCGAACGGATATTTTCCAAGTTGAAAAATAAAAATTCTCTTTTTAAATGAATTATTATATGTTTATGGCCAACTTCTCTTTGATATCAAATGAATTTGTTTGTCAATTTGTAAGGAGAAACTCTTCTTATCTATAATCAAGTTCAATTTGGTAACAATGTCATGTGATTTATCTAAATCAAGACTGGTCAGAGTATGGTGGAAAGTGAAATTTTCATATAATTCGATTGACAATGACAATGGAGATCTTAGGTCTGCCAGTGTGGCCAGGAGCCTGGTCAGTCTGGTTCCTCTGGAGTTATGCTTTCCAGGGTCATCAGACGGGCTACTTGTCGCCACCAATTGACCTCGTTGATTGACGCAACAACTGAATGAAAATAAAAAAAAAAATATATATAACAATATTTGGGGTGCTTTCAAAAATGCCAAGGGGAATATACTCTTTTTGTGAGAAGGATACTTGAGATATTCTTCCATATGATCTATTGGTTCGATCCGATCGAATTTATTAGTCAGATCATCGTACATATTGGAACCTATTTCGAGTCGTATGATATGGTATTTCGATCTAGTAAAATCAGCTTTTATATGAATACTCATCAGGCTTAATTTATAAGCTTGATCCGATCATAAGTTCATTATCATGGCAAGTCATTATAGATCAGGGTTCCTTGAGATCTACTTGAGATATGGTGAAGATCAAGTACAAATAATATCAACTTCATATATAACCTGAACCTCTTTTGGTCTCCTTGATTTAGCAATCCGATTCAGTTCTATATAGACTTAAAAGATTATCCCAGAATATTTGATTAAAATGAGAAAGTTGAGAGACCAAAATTATCCTCAGCTTTCAGAAAATGTCTATATCAGCTATATAATTCCACCGATAAAGGCTCTAGAGGACTTAAAAGATTATACCAGTATATTTGATTGAAAAGTGAAAGTTGAGAGACCAAAATTATCCTCAGCTTTCAAAAAATATCTATATCAGCTATATAATTCCACCGATAAAGGCTCGAAGAGGGCCTGGTCCATAGAGGACTCCTGGGATATCCTAGTGAATGTACTCTTTTGACTGGGCCAAGAGTATAAAAAGGAAAATAGGACCATTCAATTATTCTCAACAGCATAGAGATAAAGAGAGAGAGGGAGTGAGAGGGAGTGTGTGTGGGGAGGGGAGGGGGCAAAGAAGAAAAATTTGCGTCTCGTGTCCACTAACAATAAATTTCAATGTACTTTTCTGCCCACCAACTTCCCACTCCCCCCCTGAATTTGTTCTGTATTTTTTTTTTTTTTTGGGTAGGTGCGTGTGTCTGATCTTTGATAGCCTTCTGGCTGGCCTTGAAAGCAGACAAGTGGTTGGTGTTTATTTTTTGTTTTGGAGTGGCAGTGGCAGCTCAGAGTCCACCTCTGTAGTTGATAATCCTGTGAATTGTTTGCCATGTTTTGCTGACATATCATTTAAGCAGAACATTCACAGAAAAACCCGAAGGGGGGCGGAGTGGAGGGGGGAGAGATAGAGAAAATGTCACGCAACAAGACCAGAAGAGGCAGCCAATGTGTCGAACCCGAATCTGAATCTGAGGCCATAGACGAATCTGTATGCTCCATCTCTCCCGGGCAGGATGTGTGCGTGCCTCTGCCTGTGTGTGTGTGTGTGTGTGTGTTTGTGTGTGTGTGTGTGTGTGTGTGGGTTTGTGGAAATTGTACTGGAGTGTCTCAAAATTAATTAATTAGTGTTGCGAATGTGTAGTTTTGTATGTGGGCGTGGCAATTGTGGGCGTTGGCCCAGTCTTGTCCTGTTCACTTATGTTTTGCTAAATTCAAAGTTGGTTAAGCTTTCGTGCCCGAAATTGTCGCACATACCACCGCTCTTGTGATTTATGGCCCACACAAAATTCACTCAGATAAGAGTATCTGCAATTGTGAGTGCCGCAAATTTCACTTAATTGCTGTCCAGGCTGTCCAGGCTGTCCTAGCCCAAAACTTGAACAAAGCTTCAATCTATCCTTGACACTTGCCCGAGTAATGAGAAAGAATTCTCTTTACTTTTCTTTCTCAGTGCTTTTGCTGTTGTTGTTAGTGTTGTTGTTGTCTTTAGAACTTTCAAGATTCTGGTTGAGTAAGTCGTATGTCATTTTCAGGTTGTCATACACAAACAATTCAATTCACTCGAGTTGATTGTGGTTTGTTTTTTTTTTTTTTAATCTGACCAAGACAAGTCGGTAAGACTGAAAGACTAGAGAATTTAAAGGCTTAAAAATTCGAAATTTCTTGCCACAAAATTAACACTTTAGTCGAGGATTTCAGGCAAAAAAAAAAAAATAACTGCTCAGTCTGAGTTTTTTTTTTCTAAACAAAAAGTAAGATGAAAATTATAATGGATTCATTCTTATTTGGCTGGTTTCACACACCCACACACAAACACACTCATGTGTGTGCTGCCTACGTAAGCGCGTTATTTTTCATATTCCAATTAAAAGCAAAAAAAAAAAAAAACAAGAGAGAAATAAAAAAATAAATAAAGAAAACAAAATATGCCGAGCACTGAATGCTTCGTTGAGCCAGAGGGGGATGGGAGAAAGGGAGGGTAAAGGGAGAAAGCAGCCAAATCTGTTGTTACTTTGCAAGCCTAAAAAGTAACAAAAGAAATAAAGCAAAACGAGAGAAAAAACACTGCGAAAGCAACAACAACTTTTTGTGCCTGGGAAACAACAAAATTCAGAACAACACTTTTTGGCCATTGTTTGGTTACACACAGATTTACATGTCCCAGCCAAGCCACATGGCGTATACGCAATTTTATTTGACGCAAGAAAGCACACAGTCACCAACCCGCAACCCCCGCGCTGCTGACCGAAAAAAACAGCGAACAAAAAACCTAGCATACTTTTACGGGCCCACACAAAAAAAAAAATAGCCACAGCTTATTTCCCAGCAATTGAAATGAAAACGAAATGCAATTAGCTTAAAGTTATGACAAAAAAAAAAGAAGTAGAAGAAGACGACGAAAATATAATGGAGGCAAACAAGCAAAGCGATAAAGCTGATGATGATGATGGCAATGCCAAAACTGCCGCCCCGGGTTTGGTGGCCTGAGGTGGCGCTAATTTTCTTGATGTTGATGACGATAACGATGACGATGACTTGGACTGTATTATGCCTGGGCAATTTGTCAAATAGCTGGCAGTCTACTCGTCGACTCGTGTGCCAGTCAAACCTAGGGTAAGGTGCAGAGCCTTGTAGCTCTTTCCGCTCTGTCGACTCTCAATGGCATAAAAATAAATACAAAATTGTATTCAACAAAAAAATACACTGACCAAGTCAGCTCAGCTCTAGCTTTCAATGGAGGGGAATTGCAGTTTTCTATTTCTAAGGTTTCCTTTTTAAAATCATAAGCCCGGAATAAATACATTCCCGCATTTCTATAGACGCCAAGGTGACAAGGTGACAAGATGACAAGGTGACAAGATGACACAAGAGAGCCTGGCTGGACCGATCATTTTGAGGGCCGAGTATCATTGAACTTAAGCCAAAGTCCCTGTCCAAATTGACTTGGCATTGTGATAGGAAAAGCAAAAGTGTTGGCAAAGTGTGAGAGGCGGCTTGGCTTAAATGAGAACAAAGCAGGGGCTCGACTAGGAGTGGAATGAATTTGCAACATCAAAGGTAAAGTTTCTGGCATAAATTATGTTGATTTAAGGTACGATTCTTTGCTGGAAACTCTACCCTCTCCCCATGACTTCCTCTTCCTACTTACAATCTTTTGCCTCTTCCTTCCTGGCCTTATTTGACTTGAAATTTGAGGCATTCATCTTGAATGAAAACAAAACGGCATTCTCTCTGGTTCAAGTTTAATTCGAAGTGAAAAGTGGAGAAATTCACAAAAGAGAGAGAGAGAGAGAGTATTTGCTAGTCTGATAAATGCAATTTTCATTTGTCATGCTTATCGGAACGATTATTTTATTCATCCACCGCCTATTTTGATTACACAAAATTGGTGAAGGGGAATCTGGGGTTTCCCTAATTGTTATTCCAAACAAAACAAAAAAAAAAAAAAAAAAAAAAAAAAAAACTGAAATAAATTTTGGTAATTTCAGTGGCAAAAATAAAAGTAAGAGAGAAATACAAAAAAAAAAGACAAACAAAGACACACACAAACACACACACACACACGCAACTGTTTGAAGCTTCACGAATTGCCATCAAAAATAAAGGACTCGATTATTACGCATTAGCCTTTTGGGTCGCCGAAGTTCTTCATCAGGATCCTGCGCTTCCAGAAATGTATCAGTCTCCACCTTATACTTCGAGAACCAAATTTTCGACTTTCCATTCTTTCCCAAACACTTCTCACGCCTGATCTGCTCCAATTCGTATTCCAAAACCTTCACCCTCGGATCGGTGGCCTCGAACGCATTCCACCACAGCAGAATGGCCAGCGTCAACATAATGCTGCCCATAATAATCCACTCCCATTCCTGATACAAATCGGACGTCATGCCATATCGCCTAACCGTATATTGTATGCCCACATGCACAATATGCTCCACACTGCACCAGAGCCAAAGGCCGACGAACTCCATCAGAGCCAGACCGATCACCAGTTCCAGACAGTAAAATACCAGAAAATTCATTTTCTTTCGATATCGCTCCGGCATCAGCTGGGCATCGTACAGGAAATGCAGCATGGCACAGTAGGCAATGTGAGTGGCATATGAGGTGCCCGGTATAACGGGAAACTTCTCAATGCTCATCAAGAGGCAACCGCGCATACCGAAGTGCACAATGCAGGTGACTAGAACCACAAAGGAAGAGGTCATGACTGCGGATCTCTTTCTCTTTTGCAGATACTTCGATGGGTTTTTTGATTTTTTTTTTTTTTTTTTTGAGGAAAGTCCTTTTTGGGCCTTGGTGAGTTTGTGTTAATGAAAACAGAATTTGCAGTTGGCCGAAAGTTATCGGTTTTATGTTTGTTATGAAACTGCTTAAAAATTTTTTGTCCTAGAAAAATTTGACAACCAAAATGAGGCAAAAATAACATTAAAAAAATAGAAAAAATTTGAAAGATTTTGCCAAGTGAAAAAGAGTCCCAAATCATCGTTCGGCCTGGGCAAAGTACATAAAAACCATAAATTATAAGGACAAAATAGAATAAATAAAATGAAGAAGAAGAGGAAACAAAAAAAAAAGTATATTCTTTTTCATTATTATTATTTCTACTCCTTTGGATTTGTCTGCGTATTTCTGGGCAAAACGTTTGATCCCTTCCGGCTTAGCCGCTCCAAAAGTAGATGGAATGAAATAAAATTTAACAAGACGACAGACAAATATATACATATATATGTATCTGTATATATATATAGAGTGGAAAAGCCAAAACCGAAGAAAAATGAAACGTAAATGAAAATTAAGACTATTCACTCCCACACAGCCTTCCCCTTTGAGAGAGACAATATGGTAAACAGGGCAGGGAGATATCGAAAAACGAGGGGTCAAAAACACACGAGCAAGTGAATACATACAACTTTAAATTTATTACAAATTGAGCCAGGGAGAATTGGAGTGGGGAGGGGGGTTGGGGTGGGTGTGGGTTTTTAGGAAAAAAGCAAATGATTTATTTGCTTGGGATCTTTCCATTGCTCGTCCCCAGCGAAACTGACAATCAAAAAAGCAAATTCGTGTTGACGGCCGCGTTCCAAAACAAGCTGATTTGTTTCGGAACCAGTTCAGAGTCCATCCCTCCATCACGGCCAGAGAAAAAATATAGTCGACGCAGCATAAACAAAAAGTTTATTTATTTGATGTACAAAAAAGATGAAAAATAAGTAGAAAAGGAAACATCAAAATATATGCAAATAAAATAGTGCCGAACTCTGCCCTCGAATGGGTTACACACTTTTCGAAAGTTACTCGCCTGAACTGTTGCTGGGAATTCAACTCACTTGGTCAGAAACGCTTGAAGAAATCCTGAAATTACTACACCGATTTGGACTTGATAGATTTTGGTTTCCTCAAATCATAAGGATTGCTTCATAATGAATGGAAGCATATCTTGAGATGAATTTCATTCATTCATTCAGATGAAAGTCGACACAAATAGAAAACCTTATAAGACTATATGTTTTTTAGAGGTCTAAATAATCCAGAGATCCAAAGTGTTCCAAGTTAGATATGATCCTCTGTGAAAGATTCAATTCAGACCAAACTTGGTACAGTTATCGGTTATTCTTAAATTAAATATTGTAAGAAAGCTTATTGAGATTGTTCTATAAGAAAAGAAAGTTTTGTTCTATAATAAAAACTACATAATAAAGTCATTCGTCTTGTATTAGACTTGATACAGATGGTTTATTATATTAGACTAAGCAAAGTACTAAAGTAATGAGTGGGACTACCTGATAACCCTTGGAGATATAGTCAATACTGATTCTCTACCATAAAGAATACTTTATATAATTTTGATCCAGTGCCAACCCAATTTCGAAGTCTTTATACAATGCTATAAATTCAGATTCAGATAGAACAAAAAGGAGATCTGCATAAGATGGTTTTTATCTCACTATATGCTAGTAAGATCCACATGGGTAACCCTTTATAATTAAATTTTGCTCTTCTATATAAAGAGGGTTCCAAGATAGTTTTAGCTATATGATAGAAGGCTTTAAGTTGGACCTTATATAAAATTGTCTAAAAAATTACAGATGATTCAGATCAGACTTGGCAGAGGTTCTTGCTGTCTTTGCTAAACTCCAAGGACCCAAGGTATCTTCTTTTAGAAAAGAGTAGAGAAATTTGTAATATCCAAGCAGCTGGAAAACTGAAAGTGTCCTGGCCAAAGCCAAGGGGTCAGTTTGAAATACCAAAAGTATACAGTTTCTAGGCTAAGCTGGATGGCAAGTGGAATGGGTTGGACTGGCTGGATGGAGGCAAAAATAGGGAAAAGAAAAAGCAAAAGCAGAAAGCCAAACATGCTTAAGATGGTTGGAGAATTTGGTTATTTTGGTTTTGATTAAAAAGTCATCGAAATTGTGTGTGCTCCTCTGATATTACAAAGATAAAGAGTATGTGGTCTAAGCTCTCTTACTTTTCGTAATTCATTCACTCTGATATCTGTGACATTTTTTTGTTTGGTTTGGCTTGGCTTGGCTTGGCTTGGTTTGGTTTGTCGAGTTCATTGAAAGTTTCTCTGGCCCTCTGCCAAAGTCAATTCGGCTCGATTTCACCAGCTAAAGAGTGACCCTTTCTAAGCTTATTTCAGTTCGGAACATTTTTTTCAGCACATAGAAAAAGTTTAACAAAAAAAAAAATTGGATTTGCCTTTGGGAGAAATTTTTGCTGCGTTAGTTTTTTTTTAACGAATCAAATGTTGTCCCTGTGTGTGTGTGTGTGTGTGCTATAAAACATGACAAAGTTTTATATTTTATTTATTTATGTGAAATTCATGATATTTAAATTAGTTGCTGGCCAGTTTGTCGCTAGGCTCCCATGAAAAGATAAAAAAAACAAAAAAATGATGTGTGGGTCACTCGAGCCATGTTGAGATTGAGTTATGAGTGCCATCAAGCACAGCAGTCACAGATTTCTAAAAATTTTTGTTTTCCCTTTTTTTTTTGGCTTTGGTTTTGGTTCTCTTAGAACGTAGATCAAGAGACAGGATATAACAAAGGCAACGAATGCATTAGCAAACATTATTTTATGGACTTTGGAGAGTTTGTGCCTTCCCACAAAACCCAAGCAAGATTGTTTTGTTTCTCTAAAATCCCCTTACCCATTCATTTGTTACACTCTTTTAGCCACCCCCTTGCCCCCTCTTTCTCTCCTTGGATTGTTTGTTGGGATCTGTGAGGGGAAGGGGGGACTTTTGAGGGCTCCTCGGGCCTTTCAATGCCTGTTTAGCATTTCAAATGCAAAAACTGCGTTAGGCAAAACTTTTGCCATTTTGGCCCTATCCTGCTGCTATTCTTGTTGTTGTTGTTGTTGGAGCACATTACTGTATGTGGGACATATAGCTAGAAAACTTTGGGCAAACACACACACACAGACACACAGAAAGACACACACTCCGAGTTGGCTGGCCAGTCAATCGCAGACACAAGAGGATTCTTTCTCATTCTCTTGGTTATATCTGCTTATTCGTATGGTATGCATATGTGTATGTGTATATGTGTGTATGTGTGTGTGTCTGTATGGTTAAAAATTGTGTGCTTGGTCAAGTAAATAAGTTTCAGCCTTTGTGTTACTGAGAGAACCTTTTGTCTTTCACTCTTCTTTGAGTTGATTTTCTTTCACCTTTTTTTTTTTTTTTTGACAAGACAGATCAAAGACACACACACACACATGCACATACACACACACACACACATGCTGAGCGGGGTCTGCCTGGAACGGATGTTGAACAGGAAATTGATATTTAATTACACTTTTAGCAGGCAGCTCTTGTGGCCTTTCGCGTTTGATGAATTTTTCCTTGGACTCACCACACATTTCACACACACACATTCACTCACATTCACACACATACACATACACATGTTCTGTCATTCGTCTACTTCAGTTATAATGAAGAGTAAAAAGGCCGGGGAAAGCCCAGTAGGAGAATGAGCTGAAGTGAAACACATTATCGACAGACTGGCGTAAATATTTTTCTGAAAATGAGAAAAGAAAACGAAAAAGGCGAAATTGCAGAAGGAGAGGAAGAAAAGTCCATACAATAGGCAATCAACTGACAGAATGAGTGCCCAGAAATTGGTCTAGGGTAATTCAAAACCTTTTTGCCTCCTAAACCATTTTGACTCCAGTCAACACCCAAGCTCTTAATTTTCCACTCATTCCCATAAATGAATTTCCCCCCATTTATTAGCAAAGAGTCAGTCAAAGCAGTCGAAGCAGTCTGTCAGTCTTGTATTTCATAACTGACAATTTTTCTTTTCTCACACTGGACAAATGGACAAATCTAATTCAATAAATTCATTTTGACAGTGAATTTTGATTGACATCATTTTTTTTAAATGAAATTTTAAGAGAGCCCTGGAGGTGTCCAAGAAAAAAGTCTGGACATCTTCTATAAGGAAAGCTCTTTTTTTTTCTGTAAAAAGTTTTTGATGAATTCCTCCAAATCCTAATATTTTTTTTTCCTTGAAACTCGAAGTGAAAGCTCTATTCTTCCTACTCTGAAAAGCCCAAGAAAACCTCTTGGCAATGCTTGGATTTCCCCCATTTAAGAGGGCTTATTTTGGCTTTTCTGAGAAATATTTTGAAAAGATTCCTTGGGTCTTAAGATTTCTTGCTTTATAAGGTGGAAGTCGAGCATTTCTTATTTACTCAGTCAGATATTTTTCATACCAAAAGGGCCCAAGGAAACCTGAAGACTAAGGATAAACTCCTTTTACCTTGGAGGGTTTCATTTGGCCCTTTAAAGAAATATTTCCAGAGCTCTCCTGAACCTGTCTTATAAGGTGAAACTGGAACGAAATGAATGATTAGGTTTTTTGGAAGCCTTACAATGACCTAAAGATAATCCCAAAAAGAATCCCAAAGAGAATCCCAAAAACAACCCCAAAGACTATCTCAAAGACTATCTCAAAGACTATCCCAAAGACAATCCAAAAGACAATCCCAAAGACAATCCCAAAGACAATCCCAAAGAGAATCCCAAAGACAATTCCAAAGAGAATTTCAAGCAGAGCCCCAAAGACAATTCCAAAGACAATCCCAAAGACAATCCCAAAGACAATCCCAAAGACAATCCCAAAGACAATCCCAAAGACAATCCCAAAGAGAATCCCAAAGAACACCCCCATCTTTTTCTTGGTTATTTTAATAAATATATTTGGCTATTTTGGAGTATTAAGAGAACAGCCCTCGCATTTATTATGGATAAAATCACTACCTTATTTAAGTGCCCACAGTTGTGAATTTTCCAGATCTTATTTCTGGCATTTTGTTTTAAGACCTTCGTGGGTAGCTCTCGGTCTTTGGGCCCACACATACCCACACATCACTTTGTAGCTCATTAAATGCACTCAGGCAAATTTATGGTCATTTATTTTTTAAGGCGCATTTCTTTGCCAATTTTTGTACACAGTTTGTTGTTGTTGTTGTTGTTCTTTCTTCATTTCACTTTCTTTTGTGAGGCTCTTTAATGTGCTGCTCTCTGGCGTCCGTGTGTGCGTCCGTGTGTGTGTGTGTGTGTGTACGAAGTGTTTTTAATTTAAATTCGTCGACAAGTGGCAATGGTGTTGGTGAATGGAGAAGGAGGAGGAGTCGGAGGGAGACGTAGATCTGGAGTGAAGTAAAGCAGAGCCAACTTTATGACTTTTATCTATGAGCAAGTTTCGAACATGGCTTCATGCCACTTCCACTTTTCTTAGCATTTACCATGCCGTTCCATGCCGCTCATCAGCTACACTTTTAAAACATGCCTCACGGCCAAAAATACATATAAAAAATTTAAAAAAAGAAGTAGAAGGAAAATAAATAAAAATAAAAAAAAAGCAAAAAAAGTTTGCAAAGAACACGACAATTTTCCCCTCCATAGAAATGTACATTATAATATTTTTTAACAGAGTCAGAGAAAGACTGAGAGTTTGGAGCCTCGACTCGGCATTTGCATATTTCGGCCGAGTCCATGCAAAAGTGTCATAAAAATTGTACAGCAGCAGTTAAGAGCATCACTCGAAGCCCCCGGGACAGATGGGTAGAGTCAATAAAAACAAAAAATTTATATATATATACAAATACATATATATTTATCTAATAACAAGAAAAAGTGTAGAAAGAAACTTCTGAATGTGCTGGTCAGCCGTTGGGTCATTCGAAAATCAGTTGGAAAAGTCCAAAAAAAAACCTTTACCAAAACCAAATGAATTTAAAAGAGAAAAATCCCAAAAATGGGTTTTGGAGATATGAGAAGAGAGTGGGGAGTGGTTTGTCTAGAAAGTACAATTTATGAGTTGAAGTCAGAAGAAATGTTGAGAAAATCATCAGCAAAGTCTGAGATAAAACCTGAACTGAAAGTGTCTTGGGAAGTCTAAAAATCTTCTGAGAACTTTGAAGGATCGAAGTATGAATTCTTGAATAAAACAACTTGAGTATGGAGAGAACAGAAGAAAGGCTAAGAGGAAACTCAAGGTATAATCTAAAATTAGAGTGTGATATCCTTTTGAGAATGAAGAATACTTTCGGTATTCTTGAAAGCTTGAGAATGAATCTAGAGAAAGTTGAAATAAATTTAAAGGAATTTCAAGAACTCTTGTTATGCTTTCCTGGGATGATATAGTATGGGACGATATGGAATAACTTAGGAGAATCAGAAGGAGAATGGACAGTTCAGATCTGGGAGGAATAGACTTCGTCGTGTATAGAAAGAATGTAATTAATGATGAGTTCAGATCTTTGAGGAAAAAGCTTTGTCTGAGAAGCCAAGGGTACCTCTATGAGGCTGAATGAGCGAAAGACTGATTAAGAATTTAATTAGATATCATCTGGAGACATGACATTTGCTTAGAAGCTGACTCACATATACTGAGTGAGGTTTTTTATCTAAAGAAACTGGCTCAATAAATAATTAACTAATCCATTAAATCCTTGCCAAAGGTTCAGACAAGTCTTTCGTTCCCTATAAAATTTTAATTTGATATATTCTTGTAGTTTTTATTTTGCTTGTTCTTATTTAATTTAGTTGAATAATTTTCGTGGCTTGTTTATTCATCTGGCTTGATGAAATTGAACTGCCCGGGACTCTGGCTGTCCAACTTCGAGTTACAAATTTGTTTATCTGCCCTCGCCTTGTTCCTCGCCGGCTTTTGCGGTTCGGTTCGGTTCGCTTCGGTTTTATATATTTTATGAAAAAGAGCAAACATTTTGGTGCTTTTTTATTTTGTACTTTTTATTTTTATTTTTTTTTTTTGCATATTTTTGTGTACTCTGTACGCGTCGTAGCAAATTGAGTCAGATATTAAATTAGTTGACGTGAATTTCACACTTTGAGCAAAAACAAAGCGGAAAAAACAACCTTTTCACGCTGCTAAAAAAAAAAAAGAAATTGCCATAACAAGAAGACTGATGACCGGCCATATGGTTCAAGGACACTACAACAAAACCAACAACAACAAAAAAATTACAACAAAATAGCAATGAAATGCACACAGCATATTTCAAGAGTCTTCTCATATTTTTGTATACAATTTTTTCATTTATTTTATTATATTTTGTTTTTTTTTTTTTTTTTACTTTTCGGTTTTTGCTGTCTTTAAAGAGTCCATCAAGGCTGAAACTGTCGAGACAGAACAATCAATTTCATGAGAATTTATGACATTTTATATATCAATTTGATGCCAGAGCAAAAAAAAAAAAAGAGTGCGAAGAATAAAAATTGTTTGTTGGATTTTTCACTCTTCCTCGCCGCGTAGACTCTGAAATATGAAATAAGCTATCAAGAGAAATTCAATTAGATTTTGCTTGGGAGCTTTTTTTTTTTGGAAATCTTGTAAGATTTTCAAGTCTCGCCTATCCAGAAGAGCCCAGAAAATTAGAATTTTGTAATTACAAATTTTCCGAAAATTCCCAGAAAATCAAAAAAGCTTTTGAGTTATAGACAAAAGCCATTAAGTTCTTGAAAGAATTCTGCCAAAAATAAAATCAAATCAAATTAAATACTGCATAAACATGAACCCCTTCAGCTTATTAAAATAGAAAGTGCTTTCACCCAGCTCCCATTTAATCTGTCCAATGCAATTGATGTTTTCCCAAAAAAAAAAAGGTTCAGAATTAATTATGCGCATATTTGTGTTAAACAAAGAAGAGAGAAAAAAAAGGTAATGTCGATTTGCATTTTTATAACATCCAACTGAGTGGCCAGAACATTCTCATTCACGAGGCTTTACTGTTCTGACCTGCCCTGTCAATCTATTAATTACAACACAAATCTACTACTAATCAGTCGAAGACCTGGATAAGTATTTTTACCTTCTCCTTCGCTCTCTCTCTCTCTCTCTCTCTGCTGGCCTGCTTAATGGCCTGTTCATTTATGGGACTGGTGGTGACTGTACTTTTGCCTATTTATGAGTAGCTTATCTCTCTGGGCATGTCTGCGTGGGTGTTGTGGTCGGTGTGTGTGTGTGTGTGTGTGTGTGCAGTGTGTTAACCTTTTTTGAGAATTTGAATTGAATTTTATTATAAGCACCCGCAGCAGCCGCTTCAGCCATGCAAATAAGTTCAAGTAGAACAAGAACAAAAAATTATTCATTTCACGGTGAAAGTAACTTAAAGCAAAGTCAATTTTATACTCATCCTACTGAGAGCCTCGAATCCATAGCCATCAAAGTTGTTGTACTCATTTCACTTTGCCATCGAAGTTTGACCCATCCCACCACCCCATCAGTTTATCCATCCACACAATGTTCTCACAACTTATTAATTGCTTTATGGGGCGGAAGTGAGAGTGGAAGTGGTTGTGGGTGTGGGTCAAGTGGCCTGCTTCGTCTCGGCCTGGCCTGGCCTGGTGTGGGCTGGACTGGGCTGGGCTTGGCGTGGCAAAGTGAATTGCGTTTTGGATTATTAAAACAAGTTTTTGCAAAACTTATGCAATTAGCGCAGCTTATGCAATTTAATGCTCATTTATCTAAAAAACAAATTCAATAATACAAAACAATAACACACAACAAATAATATTATAACAACAACAACAAAACACCAACACCACCAAACATAGCCACCGCCAGCAACAATAACAAATAAGCAAACAAATTAAAATATAATATTAATTGAGTTGGTGGATAATTGGCGAATTTACATCCTGTACTCAATTATCATAAGCCTCAAATCGCTTAAAAAAAAAAAAGAAAAAATAATAAAAATATTAAAATAAAATTATTGAAGGAATTTTCAATAGATTAAATAGGGCTTAATTGCCTCTGACTGGTGAATTTGATTGGTTTCTTTGAAAATGAAACCTCAAAAGAATCATTTTTAATATGAGAGGGCTTAAAAATTTAATTCCTTACCAAAAGAGTCGATATAGATTTTGATTTGCTCGTTGAGTTGATTATCTGAGGAAATACGTACCAGGCGAACAAGGCATAAGAGCTCTCGGGTCCTTAAGTTTCGAGTTAAAGACAGGTTTTGCTTTCTTAAAGGATCTGTACAGGCCACAAGGTTATCGAGGGATCCTGAGAGGACAAGAGGGCTTAGCGTAACTTAACCTAGTCCAACCTAACCAAACCTTATTCAACCTCACCCAAACCTAACCCAAACCTAACCCAAACCTAACCCAATCCAACTTAAGCCTAACCTGACCCAAGCCTAACCCAAACCTAACCCAAGCCTAACCCAAGCCTAACCCAAGCCTAACCCAAACCTATCTCTAAACCAAACCCAACCCAACTCAAACCTAACCTGACCTAACGCTTTTTAACCTAACCTAACCTTACATACCCTAATCTAACCTTACTTACCCGAACCCAATCCAACCAATCCAAACCTAACTAGCCCATCCAAAACAAACCCAACCCAAACCTAACCTATTCAAACCTAACCTATCCTAACCCAACCCTACCAAACCCAACCAATCTAGTCTTGCCTATCCCAGCCTAACCTGAGGTAACTCAACTAGACTTAACCTAACTTAACCTAACTTAACCTAGCCAGGACCAACCTAACCCAGACCTGACATAACCTAACTTAACATAATTCAACAGCCTAGCTTGACTCAAACAAATCTAACATATTCTAAGCTAACCCAATCTATTGTAGCCTAACTTGATCAAGTTAACCTAACCTAACCTAACCTAACCTAACCTAACCTAACCTAACATACCCTAGACAAACCCAACCTTATCTAACTTTGCCTGATCTGGTATAACCTAAACTAGCTCAACCTAGACCAACCTAGACCAACCTAGATCAACCTAGACCAACCTAGACCAACCTAGACCAACCTAGACCAACCTAGATCAACCTAGATCAACCTAGATCAACCTAGATCAACCTAGATCAACCTAGACCAACCTAGATCAACCTAGACCAACCTAGACCAACCTAGACCAACCTAGATCAACCTAGACCAACCTAGACCAACCTAGACCAACCTAGACCAACCTAGAGCAACCTAGAGCAACCTAGAGCAACCTAGACCAACTCAACCTAAGCTGATCTAATCTAACCTAACTTAGCATAACTCAACTCAGCCGAACACAAGTAGGCCCAATCTAGCCCAAATAGAGAATGACAAAAATGATTTAGAGAACTCAGAAAACTCCCTTTCAGATTTTTATGGAACCAGGAAAATTCCAACGAAATAGGAACTCACAATAGAGTTTAATATAAATTATAAAAATACAAAACTGAACCAAAAAGAATTGAAAATAATTTTCTCAATAAATTAAATGATATTCCAATATTTTTATTCTCATTTTAATAACTCTATCAATTTGGTTAATTTATTGTAATCCATATTAAATAAATATTATCAAACGGAAAAATGGCAAGAAGAAAAATCAAAAGCAAAATGCGAAAAAATAAATACAACAATTTCTTGGTTGAGCTGGCCCCAATATAAAACAGACAAAATCAATAAAATGGATTTGAATAAAAAAAGAAAAAAAAAAGAAAAAAGGTCAAGCAATTAATTTATAAAAATTAATAAAAATCCACCTTGCTGCCGATCCGTTAAAATGTAAATAAATCAAGCAATTTCACCGCCTTTCAGGCAAACAAGAAAAGGAAGCACCAAAAAAAATAAATAAATAAATGAAAAAAGCGAATGCATGAGTGTGCCTGCGTGTGTGTCTGTGTGTCTGTGTGTGTAAAATATACAAACAAATAAAATATATGAAATTAATATTTGAATACTTGCAACCGAAAATGCAATCAAGCGGGGATTCGCCTTTGTTGCTGCCCCAATGGAAACACTCCGAAATCGCCCACACTGAGATACTCTTTTTTTTTGTTTGCTTGGCAAATTTTAATAGTATTAAATCTGGCAAGGAATTTCCCCAATAAATTCCACATAACCTTACAAAATATTGAGGAACCCACAAATTGAAAGTTTTTTTGAGAAATATTCCAAACCGCAAGGTGAAAAAGGAACCTGTACCAACTAATTACTAGTCGAGGGTTCTCTGAAATATTTATTAATATATATATAAAAAATTTATTCAACCTTCTCGTGTGAGTGTTCCCTTTTGTTTTTATTTTGGTTTGTATAATTTTTAATACTTTTTGCAAAGTTTTGCATTTTGTTTTTCTTTTGTGAAGGTTTTATTTTTTTTCTGTATTTTTTTTTTTTTTAACGATGCAACTTTTTCTTATTATTATTTTTTGTTTTTTATCAAGCTGTGAAAATGCTGGGCCACTTGCTGATAAGAGACGGTAACTGGTTTGTTCAACTGACCACAAACTTCCACACAAAGGTCCCAAAAAAAAAGAAAACAAGAAAATAAAATAAATAAAAGGTAAACGGTTGAAGGCTGGTCGGTGGTTTTGGGGGGAGGCCGAAGGTCAACCGTTGAAATATTCTTAATTAATTTTAGGATCCAAACCAAACCGAAAACAAAAAAAAATATACGCCGCTATCGGCCCGACCTTCTCGGCTTTGAAGTAGGTGTAAAATATGAAACGGGCCTGGCAGCAGATGCAAACAAAGCGAAGCGATTGGGTTTTGGCTCGGGTCGGAGGTTTTGGGTTTGGCCAGCAGATGCTGGCAGTGGCCACAATGGCCAGTTAATGGGACCAAATTGAGCCCAACATTCGGCACATTAACCAAATTTCAAGCTGATTAGGGCCAGCTTTGTCTTATCAATCGAGAGGCATTTAATTTTCCATATTTCCTCGAGCCTTCTGAAAATCTATTTAACAAAGCAAAATAATATGCCAATATTAAAATTAATTTAATGCAACTTCAAGATGACTGAAAAAAAATTGAGAATTTGTTCAGCAAAGTCACGGAGGAGTTGGAATAAAAATAAAATAAAAAGCTTGGCAAAACACACAGGAAATGAAATTATTGATTCACACACACCCGCTCAGACAAACAATCTAACTGAGAGCTCTCTGGATCGAGGGAAAGTGTAGTCAGGGTGGAGGGGTACGGGCAGAAAGAAGCGACAGACAACGACATGACACCGCATATGAAAATCTGACAACAAGCGAGGAAGAAAGAAATTGAAAACTTCGACATGCTCCAACGCACCAACTGGAACATGAAAATGAAATGTACGTTTCGAGAAATAAAATCAGGAAAAAAAACGAAGAAGAAGAGGAAGAGCCACAGCCACGGAGACAACAAAAATTAAAGCAAGCATAAAACAACAAAAAATTGCAATCAAAAAAAAAGGAAGAAAAATAAAATAAGCTAGAATAAAAACGAAGTAAAGAATGCAAGAGAAAGCTGAGCAAAATAAACTAAGTGAAAATAATTAATTAATTTAAGAAAAATAATTAAATACGAAATAAGAAGAAGAAAGATAAATAATAAAAAAAATAAAGAATGCTGATAAAATTGCAGCGAAATTAAATTAAAGAAAAAATTCCAAATTCTTTACAAATAAAAGAAAAAGAAAAATACAAAATTAATAAGAAAATAACAAAAAAAAAAGTTATAAGAAAGAAAAATAAGAAATAATAAAAAATTAAAAATAATACATATAAAAAATATAAATAAAAAAGTGAAACAGAAATAAATATGAAAATAAAAATAAAATTAGCTAAAAATTAATCAAATATTATAAAAAAAAATTTATTATAAAAAGTTGAATAAAAATTAAAATAAAAGAAAAAAAAATTAATTAAATAAATTAATAAAAAAGTATATTAAAAGAAAGTTGAATAAGAAATTAAAAAAAATATATAAATTATAAAAAAGTCAATCAAAAATTAATAAGAAATTAAAAAAAAATATATAAAAAAATTGAATAAATATTAAAATAAAAGAAAATAAATTTAAAAAGCTTAAATCGTAATTATAAAAGAGTTTCATAAAAATTAAAATAAACGGAATGAAATAAAAAAGCTTAAAATAAGTAAGAATAAAAAAATTGAGAAAAATTAAGACTAAAAACTATAAAATAAAAAAATATATATTTAAAAAAAAATAAAAAAATAATAATTATTTTCATAAACTTTGATATCCCGGAAGAATATTTGCAATAAAAAGAAATAAAATAAAAAGTCATTATCATACTTTGGATACCCCTGAAATATATTTGTAATAAAAAAAAAAATTAAAAAAAATAGATATTTTAATATGATTTGATACCCAGGAAAAAACTTTGTAAAAAATAAAAAAAATAATAATTATTTTAATATACTTTGATACCCCAGCAAAATATTTGTAATAAAAAAAAATATACGAAAAAAAATATATTTAAAAAAATAATTATTTTCTAAAACTTTGATGCCCCGATTTGTGATAAAAAAAAATACATTAAAAAAATAATTATTTAATGTGCTTTGATACCCCAGAAGATATACCAAAATTCCCAAAGAAAAAAAAATAAACAAGAAAAACTAAACTTCTTCGAAAAGAGTATAAAAAAAATAATAAAATTCATCAAAAATAAGAGAGCCAGCTTAAAATGAAAATATGTTTTTTCGCGCGACAAAAAGAGTATAGAAAAGAGCGTAGACCCATGGCAAACAGGTGGAAAAGGCAAGAGCAAGAGAGAAGAAGAAGAAGATGATGAGGAGGGGGACATAAGAATGGGAAGCCTCGTAAATGTACATGTCACACAAATAACAGGCCGATGGGAAGGGGGTGAGGGGGTGTGCGATGTCAGAGATGCCAAAAAGGATGCCAAGAGGATGACAAGAGGATGCGAAGGCGAATCTGGAGATCTGCAGATGTCTTTGCTGATTCAGATCTGATGCTGAATGTTGAGGTCGCATGGCCGAAGGCATTTTCATTTTTTTGCAGCGTGTTGAGTGCACGTATAATTTCTTCTTTTTCTTCTTCTTCGTTTTGTGGGCGTGGCACATGAAATGGCAAACGAGTTGCTTTATTGAATTAAACACGTCAGTCGGAGGGGAGGGGCGGCGGCGGCAAAGGGCAAAGGCTGCAGACTTTCAGACTTTTGTTTATTATTTTTGTTTTTTTTATATTTATTTTTTTTTTTTATGTTTTCCTTAAATGTTTCTGCGTGTGTGTGTGTTTTGTGTGTATTAATGAATGAGTTGATTCCTTGGCAGAGGCCAAGATAAAACTTATTTAATTTGAAGTTGAAAATTTAGCTGGTTTCTAGCGAGAACAAAAGGTCGAGCTAATGAGCTGAAGAAAGCTATGGAAATCTATGGGAAATTTTTAATTTTCCACCGTCGGCTTCATAATGGACCATTTAATTGTTGCAGGTCTCGTGACCAGACACAAAGGCATACAGCAGAAGGTGGGTAGGTGTGGTGAGGGGGGGGGGGGGGGGGAGCATGAGAAAAAGTAAAAAAAACTTGTAGTTGTAGTCGTTGGTCTTGTGAGAACTGAGCAATCTAATGAAGTCGCCAGTCAATGTGTTGTTCGCCCCCTCCCCGGTCTGTCCTGGCCTGGCCTGGCCTGGTCTGGCCTGCCAAAGGACTCAAGTTGATTTGCCTTTCCAGAGAAGGCAAAAAAAAAAGAAAGAAAGAAAAAAAAATTATATATATACCCTGAAATATAGATGGGCCTGGGTGAGACTGAAAAAGACGCATACCCAAAGTGGGCAGAAGAAGAAGCAGCACTGGGTAGTCGGTGTGTGGGGTGGGTTGGGTTGGTGTACAGTTTGACTAGAATTGGCGAATAACAGCATTTGCCTAGGACCCTCATTTATTTTCACTTTAATCAAAGTGTACAGCAGCCAACGATGACGGAGATGCGAATGGGCAGCAGCGGCAGCTCTACCAGCAACAACAACAACAACAACAATGGCAATGGCAATGGCAAAGACAGAGACGGAGCTATGGGATGAGGGTGAAAGAAAATAAAACAAATATCTGATGAATGGGTAAGGGGGGAGGGGTTGGCGGGGCTGTTGGGTGTGTTGGGGCCTTTGGTTGTCTTGCCGTTTGCGGAACAAATTTTATGCTGCCAAGCCCAAAAGAATTGTATAGCGTAAAATAACAAAAGGCAAAAGGGACAGAGAAAAAAAAAACGAAGAAGACGAAGAAGCAGAAGTGAAGCTGCCTGCTCAAATCCGTGAAAGAGAGAGAGAGGGGTAGGTGAGAGCTGCTGCGTACGTTTTGGCCAACATTGCTTACACGTTAGCCCTTTTTTTCTGCGCTGTGCCTTTTTTTTCTCTCTCTCTCTCTTTTTCTCTTTGTGAAATAAACGGGGAACTGAGAGGTGGAAAAAGCTGATAAAAACAAGGAACGTTGACGGAGATTGCCGAGGCGTTGATGTTGGCCAAGGCGGTCAGAAGAATCACAACAACAATTGCTGCTGGCTCCCTACCAACTCGTACTTTATTTTTATGCTCTCCCACTCCCTATCCCTATCCCGGCCCCCTTCGACTCATCACTTGCCCCTAATGAAAAAGTAAGCTAATTAGTTAATGAACGATATTTTCCTTTGTCCAGGCCAAGCTCAGCCCAGGCTATACCAGAATTTGTATATCATAAAAGGAGCTGAGACTGGCCAGGCCAGGCCAGCCCAGGGCAGGGGCCTGAATTAAGAAGAATTTATAGAGGGCCACAAACTGTTCCACTGAGAGAATAAAATATGTTAAGAAAAATTTAAATAAAAATAATTAAAATTTATTCAAAAAAAAAAAAAAAAAGAGAAGAAGAACTTCTGCAGTTCACCCAGAACTTTGTCAAGCTTAGCTCAGCTTAGTTAGGATTGGCCTAAGGTCTAAAGCAGCTCAGTCTTTTGTCTCTAAGCTTGCTCTCTCTGAACAGGTTCCGGCCTAACTCTGCTCAACTCTAGCCGAGCTCATTTGATCTAGATCAGTTCAGTATCCTTTCTTCACTCTGCACTTGTGAGCTGAAACTGTACTTGTTCAAGCCTAGCTTAGCTCTGCTGTGGGTTTGCTCCCCCCAAAACTAAATCAAGCTTAACTCAGAAAAGCTGGGTTAGGTCCACAGTCTGCTTCAGCTCATTCCTGTTCTTACTCAGAATCTCTGGCTCACCCTGAATACTTTCTTCACCCTGCTTCTGTGAATCTGGTCAAGTCTAGCTAAGCTCTGCTGTGGGCTTGCTCCCTCCAAAACTAAATCAAGCTTAACTCAGACGAGCTGGGTTAGGTCCATGGTCTGCTCCAGGTCAGCTCAGCCCAGCCTGTTCTTGCCTAGAATCTTTGGTTCACCCTGTGTCTGTAAGCTTGTTCTCTCTCAACGAGTTCCATCCAAACTAGTTCAGACGGAACTAGTTCAGAACTAGTTCCATTTGAACTAGTTCCAGTTCAACTTTCTCCTGCTCATCTCGTCTGGCCCCTACTCTAGAATAGGCCATTTGGTCTACATCAGCCTCAGTTGGTTTAAAATATTAAAAAGCAAAAAAATATTGCCTACTTTTTTGGGCCGCAGCAAAAATGTAAATTACAAAATTTTTGATAAGAATACAGAGAAAAAACGAGAAAAATAATTACATCTACAGCAAACTCTGAATCTACCGCTAATTACGTTCATACGCCAGGTGCGTACACGACTCCAAGCCCCCACCCCCCGTACCTCACCCCGGCTCCCCTTTGGGCTATCTGTCAATCTTTGTGGTTGTTGTGCTGCCTCTGCTTCTGTTTCTGCTTCTGTCTTGTCGACAATGAGCGATGCTTGTGGCGGGCTGCCTTAGCCGTGTCATAATTATAAGCTGGCCAGCTTCTCTTTCACTTGGAATGTTGCTCATTTTCAGTGCAAAATGCTTTGACTGAATAAATTATAAGCCTTTAAACAACTTGCACTTGCAAAGGCCAAAACAAACACACACCGACTGCCAGAAAGGGGTGAATGAGGCTGGTGGGGTAAGTGGGGTTGTTGTTGGTGTTGGCGTTGGAGTAGGTTGAATAAGATTTCCCAGACTAAAGTAGCCACCAATTAGACGGGCAAAATGCTGTGCCCTTTGTTTTTTCTTTTTTCTTTTCTTGTTGTCAGCGTCGCATTCTTTAATATCTTTTAGCCAAATTGGCCCCATGCGGCTCCTACACATATATACAGAGAGAAAGAGAGAGAGCGAGAGAGTGAGGGAGGGGGGGGGGGGGGAAGAACATATTTCATATATTAAAGACCCTTGGGTTGGCATTGTTACTTGATTTGGTTATCCATTTGGTGGGCGTTGCCAAAATCAAGTTTCACCCTCTCCCCCTCTCTCTCTGTCTCCCTCTCTCTCTGTCTCTTTTGGTTTTGGCCTTATATAAATTGCCCAATTGTCTAAATCACTGCCATTGAAATCTTTTGGCCATTTTGCTGGTATGTGTCTGGTTTAGTTGATTTTGTCTGGTCTCAATTTTATATAGCTGCTGGTCCCACCACGCTCCCCCCGCCCACTGCCCCATAAAGCTTCTGCTGGTTTCTGCTAATTTTGGCTGCAATTTAATTGCCAGCCAGAGGCCTCTATCATTTCAGCTTAGACTCAGATCATTGAACCATATTAATATCGAATTAGGACACATTGTCCTGCCCTCTCTCTCTCTCTCTCTGTCTTCATTTTTTTTTATTTTTTCTCTGTTCGTGTTTACCTTTTATTTTTGTATTCTATGTGGGACAGGCGTTTATTTTTAGAGTGAACCAAAGAGTCAGGGAAATTATTCACACTTCAGCAGGCCAAGCCAAGCCGAGTCGTGGTGAGTCAAGCTGAGTTGCGTATTAAAAGCAAAATAATGAAAAAAACAAGTTGCCTTTTCACCCCCCTCCCCTCCCCCCCCAAGTCAAGTCAATTCAATAATTTATTTTTAGAAATTCTTGAAAGTATTTTTGACCTCAAAATTCTTTGGATTTTTGCTTGAACATTTCTCTTTTCCTCTTCTTCTTCTTATTTCTTTTTTCTTTTGGAGGAAATCTTCGGCCATTAATTCTGATTTAAATGGGCAAAAAAAGAAAACATCAATTTCAATTTTTTTTAATCGCTTTCCGAAGTAAATTCTCTTTAAGCCAAAATAATTTGTTACAATTTTATTTTTGACCAAGTCACTGCTTCTTTTTCAAATGGCTGCCAAGTCAACTGACTGACCCAATTGACACCGACTACTTAAATTAACATTGGCCTTTTCATACCACTCAACAATCTATTGCCTTCTCTTTCGCACTCACTCTGTCTCACTCTCTGTCTGTGTTTACCGAGATTTTTGTAAGCAGATTTAGTTTTGTGGAAATATTTAAACGCCTTTTACTTGTCTTATTTGGAGCCAAACGAAAATGACTAACATTTTCTGGATTCTCTCTTCTCCTCCTCTTCTTCTGACTATGAGAAGACCAAAAATTGTGCTTGCAATTTTGGCTTAGGCTTTTTCGTTTTCAATAATTTTCCATTAGACCAAAAAACCAAATCTAGACCAAAACGCAGCAAACGCTGACAATAAAGGGCTGCCTGCCACGCCCCTGTCTATCTGTGTATGTGTGTGTGTGTGTGTCTGTGTGTGTGACACTTCAACCGTGGCAAGTGAAAAAAAAAGACACATTCTCTCCTCCTGACTGAGGCTACCAGTCAGACACCCTGGCCCTGGCTTCCTGCCTTTCCTACTTCCTCGCCCCTCTTCCCTCTCCCCGCTTTTTAGTCTTTCACTCTAAATTTATCGATATGTATATATATATATATATATATTCCCGTTGCTGTTGGTCTAGGGTCTGGTCCTGGTTTGGAAACTGCTTTCACCGCTGCTGACGACGACACTTCTGGTTCATTGAAGCATAAGAAATTTTCGAATCGTTCCGTTGACGCTTGAGTAGACTTGAAGCGATAAGCGTTTTTTTCCCTCTCTCTCTCTCTCTCTCTCTCTCTTCCTCTTCTTTCTCCTCTCTCACTCAATTCTTCTTCTTTTTCTCATTTTTTTTTGTTTGTGGTGTTTTCAGTTCTTTTTTTTTTTTAGATTATATAAAACACTTTGGCATAGCCTGGTATGTGTGTGTGTGTGTGTGTGTGTGCTTTTTTGTCTGTTATAAATTTTTAGCTCATATGCGTTTTTCGCTTGGTAAATGACAAACCAAAGAATCACACCCTCCAGGCCGACACACACACATACGAGACTCTCACTTTTTTTTTTTCTAGCTGAAACTCTTTGTCTTCCCTTTTTTGGGAATGCTTTAAAATTCAATATGGAAATATTTTCTATATGCTTAGAAAACAACAACAACAACAACAACAACAACGAGGAGAAGAAAAAATAAAAAAAATAAAAGCTTAACAATATTTTCTGCTTGGTAAATTTAAGTCGCTGTGTTTATTTTTGGTTGGCTGGTAACACACAACGTATGCGTAATATTTCGCAAAACTCATTCTTCTTCTTCTTTTTGGGCTTTCACATATACCGTTTTTTTTTTTTTGGGCTTAGTTCAAAAATTTTAGAGTCAGGGCACACACACACACACAAACAAACAGAGGCGAGCGCGCACGAGCTGGCTTTCATTTTCTGGATAACTCATACGCACCGTTGTCGTGCCTTGCCAAAGTTTCACTCATAAATTTCAATTTCAATTTTTTTTCTCTCTCTCTCTCTTCTGTTGTTGTTGTAACCCTTCTGTTTGCACATAAAATATTACTCCGGGGATCGGTGCCGAGGCATTTCAATAACTAATAGACACAATATAATCCAATGTCATGCTTACATGTGAAACCTTTTGACTCTCAATCACACGCACACTTTACCACTCGCCCGTATCTGGTTCGACCACCGCCCTCCCCACACATCTCCCCTTTTTTTCGCAGTCGTTTCAACTGCATTCGTTTCATTGTTTGGTTTATTTATTTGAAATGCAGCAAACCCAAAAATTGTCCATGTCATGACAGCGGATGTGGGCGCGTGTATGTGTGTGTATGTGTGTGTGTGTGTGAATCAGAGGGTCTTTCTTTCATTTTTTTTTTGGTTGTTTTGATTATTGATTATAATCCGATTTGGTTGTTTTGCTTAAAAACGAGAAGAGAAATCAAAATCTCTACAGTTTTTAAAGGTGACCCAAAAAAACTAGAAAGAAGAAGAAGAAGAAGAAGAATCAAAAAAGACCCTTTGGCATTTTATTGGAACGCCTTGAAGTCTTCATTGGTTGCATTGCAAAATTTTTTGGAAATTTTCATCCAACTGGCTGACCAATTTTCACCTTTGGGCAAAATAGCACAAACACACACACACATACACATACATACACACATACAGGGGCCAAGCCGTATCCGGTCTCATGGAAGCGGCAATTCTGCTTTTGACACTGGTCGCACACATTTGTGTGCCCGCCGGGCGACACGTGCCACCCAAAAACAAATTTCACAAAAACCAAGACCTACCCAAGTGTGTAGGTGTTCGGTGTGTCGATGTATGTGTGTGTGTGTGTGTGTGAGCTACATTTGCTTACCAGGCCGACGGGCGGGCGGGCGAGCTGGCAATGTTATCAAGTTCATTTAAATTATGCGTAATGCAAATTCAAACTCTTGGCATTGGCGCGTGTTCCTACAACAACAACAACAATAAAAACAATACAAACAACAACAACAAGAACAACTTGAACAACAACAACAATAAGGAATAATAATAAGAACAATAAAAGTAAATAAAATTAAAAGACTATAAAAAAATTTCGATCAGATCTCAAATTAAAATAAGAACAACAACAACAACAACAAAAACAAAGAACAATAAAAAGTCGATCAATAAAATGAAATAAATAAAACATAAACAATTTAAAGTAAAATTCAATGTTCGAATTAGACCAGCTTTTCAAAATATTTAAGAAATTCTGAAGAAAACAAAAATCTAGAAAGAAAAAAAATTTCCGAATTTGAGAAAAAGTCTTGGAAAAATGAATTAATTCTCTTTCTTAATTTTTCTGAGATTTTCAAAATTCAAGGAATTTGGGAAAAAGTCTTGGAAAAATTATTACATTATTTTTATTAATTTTTCGAGTTCAAGGAAATTTATTAACTCTTTTTTTTTAATTTTTCTGAGGTTTTCAAAATTCAAGGAAATTTTTGGGGAAATTTAAGAAAAAGTCTTGGAAGGATTAATTAATTATTTTTCTTAATTTTTTGGAGTTTTCAAAATTGAAGAAAATTTTGGGGAAATTTAAGAAAAAGTCTTGGAAAGATTAATTAATTATTTTTCTTAATTTTTCTGAGGTTTTCAACATTCTTGGAAATTTGGGAAAAAGTCTTGGAAAAATAATTAAATTATTTTTATTAATTTTTCTAGTTTTTCAAAAAAGAAAAAATAAACATATTTTTGTTCCCCATTTTTCAAGATTTTTAACATTTTAAATGTTTTGTTAGGAAATTTAAAAATTATCCTAAAATATTTAATATTTTGAGTTTTTCAGATTATAAAAAAAATAATTTTTGTTCCCCTTTTTTTTAGATGTAATTTTTGAGTTTTTCAAATTATACAAAAAAAGTGTTCCCCTTTTTTTAGATTTTCAACATTTTTTCTTGTTTTCAAAAAATTGTTAGAAGTTTTTAAAATTATTCTAAAATATTTAAAATTAATTTAGACTAAATTGAGCTTTTTATAATTTTGCCTTTTGTAAGAAAATATTTTTTTTTTCAATTTTAATATTATTTCAAAATTTTATAAAAAAAAATATTTACAAAAATTATAAATTATTCTCTTTAATAAAAATTTTTTTTTCATGATTTTTCATAAAATAATTTCAAAAATATTCGAAAAATATTATCGGAAAATTAAAAAAAAAAAAAATTTAATATTTTCAAAAATTCTAAATTTTCCTCTTTACTTTTTTATTTATCTTTTTTTTCATAAATTTTTCTTACCTAAAATTTTACCAAAATTTTATTTGAAAAAATAGTGAAAAATATAAACTATTCTCTTTATTTTTTTCATAATTTTTCTTACTTCAAAGAGTTTTTAAAATCTTCGAAAATAAATTAAAAAATATATTCAAAATCGAAAATTTTTAATTTTAATAATTTTTTTTCCTTTTTTTTATTCATTTTCCATAATTTTTCTTACTTCAAATAATTCCCAAAATCTTCGAAAATTATTACAAATTGTTTTGGTTAAAATTAAAAAAGGAATTAATATTTTTTCCAAGAATTTGTTCTTCCTTGAAAAAGGGTCTTTTTTTTCCTTTGTTTTTTTTTTTTTTTTTTTTGGTGTAATTTTTCCATCTTTGACAACTTATTTTGGGCAAACCATGATTTTTTTGGTGGGGGAGGGGGGCTGAGACCCAAATCAAGGAGAACCTGCTAAATCGTTTGGTATGTTTTTGGGGGGGCCTATGGGATTTTCGAGGCTCACCGGTTTTTTTTTTTTCTTCCTTTCTTTGTTTGTGTGAAAAATAATTTATAGAATATAATTAGACATTTTCGGCCCAGGGCTTATACGAACCACAAAAAAAAAAAAAATAGAACAACAACAAAAAAAAATTACAAATAATTGGAAATAAATGGCGGGTCGTGTTCGAGCATTTTTCGGTCGACCTTGGCCGAGCCAGTCGCAAAACCCCCAACAACAACAATAACATTTTATTCCTTTTCTTCTTCTTCTTCATTGTTGTTGTTGCTGGGAAAGTTTGTTCTATTTTGTTGTTGTTGTTGTTGTTGTTGTGTGTGTGCACGCGACTTTTGGCAACAAAAAGTGTCGAAAATAATTACACTCGCTGATTTATTGAGTGTTTTGGATGAGGAAATATTTCTCCTATTTTTTTGTTGTTGTTGTTTTGTTGTTTTCCTGGTGCTCTGGCTTTGGCTTTCCGTTAACACTGCCACCGGATGTTGCAAATGAGCTTGACGTTTTGAGCTGGATTAAGGTTAGACGGAAACATCAAATGCGTCATATTTTTTTTAGGCTATAATTTTTTTTTTGACTCGGTGAAACAGAGCTTGTCTTGTTAAGGTCTCAGAATTTAAGACCTTTCCTTATTTTAATTTTTTTTTTTTTTTTTTTAATTCAGAAAATTATTTGTTTTATTTAATTTCAATGGCTGAGATACTTTTTGTATCTCAAAGCTACTTTGCCTTTTTTACTTTTTCTGGGGGCGCCCCGAGAACCCACAATCATAATGGCCAAAATCTGAACAAAAGGGGCAACAACCAGACCAAATTATGTGCTGGCATGCCATCCCCCCCCCCCCTCTTCCCCTCCCTTTCTCCCTTTATCTTTTGTTGGATATTTATTTTTATTTTTTTTTTTGTCGGGGTTAAAGAACTGCCAGGAAATAACACTCTTTTCTGTTGTTCTATTATTTATTTGATTGCATTTAT
This sequence comes from Scaptodrosophila latifasciaeformis, assembly GCA_037075145.1. Classification (NCBI taxonomy): domain Eukaryota; kingdom Metazoa; phylum Arthropoda; class Insecta; order Diptera; family Drosophilidae; genus Scaptodrosophila; species Scaptodrosophila latifasciaeformis. The sequence continues at coordinate 4,220,192 of JBAMCM010000429.1, forward strand.
TATTCTATTTTTTGGCTTAGTTCGTTTTGCCTCTCAACAATTTCCCCCCCACCGCCTTGCCTGGGGCTTCTCAGGGTTTGCGTGAGTTTGGCTTATAATTTTTGAGATCAAGCGAAAGCGAAATTAATTGAGCAAGTGTTTTGTTTTTTTTTTCTTTTTCAGTAAGTTTGTGAGAAAGTTTCCGAAATTTCTTAAATTTTTTCTTTCAAATTAAATTTTATGTATTTTTTTCTTGGGGAAAATCAATCAAACTCAGATTTTGACTGGCAAGATTCGGTGGAGTTCGTTGCTGAAGCAATCGTTTAATTATGGTAAAAATAACTAAGTTGCCAGTCGCTTCTAATCAGCCTGTCATCCTCCGGGAGCCTCCTCCTTTCAGCGAGAGAAGGAAAAGCAAAACTGGCATAAAATGTTGAAGATAAAAGCAAAGGCCTCTTCTGCCAGGGGGGGCGGGGCGTGGCTAACTAGCAAAAGACAAAGCAGAAACAAGCCGAGCAAAACTGAGCCAGCCAGCCTCGAGTGGGTGTGCCATTCCGGCCTTGGCAACAAATAAGCTTGAGTGGGGGAGTCTGGGGGGGGTTTGGTGAAATGTCAACGCTGCCTCGTCTCTTTCATTTGGCAATGTCGTCGTCGTCGTTGTCGTTGTCATCGTCGTCTACTTGCTTTCTGGTCTATTTAAGCGGCACAAAAACCTTTTGCTAATTTAATTAAATTACACAATTTTCGCTGCTTTTTGTCGAATAATTGGCAATAAATTCATTAACGAGTTAATTAAACATATGTAGCAATAAAGTGAAACTTTCTCAGTATCAAAGCGAAAAATAAAAAAAAAATTATTCACAAAATTTAAGAAAATCAGCAAAACTTATTTTGATTTTTAACTCAAAAAAAAAAAAAAAACAAAATTTAATTTATTTTTATTTTATTTTTTTTTTTTTAGGAAAAATTGTGGGCCAAATGCAGGAAAGGCTGGGCCAGCAGCCAGCTGGTCGCTCTAGGCTAGCCATTCCGGGTCTATGAAGCCACAGCAAGGAGTCAACCAAAAGAAGAAGAAGAAGAAGAATCTGAATATATAACGGTGAAAGCAAATCAAATATGGCCACACTGAATGCCTCAGCGGCGGCAGCAGTGGTGACCACAATAACCGCCTCAAGGACAGCAGCCGCCCTGGCCAGCAAATTCCTGGGCAGTCTACTCTATAATCAAACCGGCTCGGATGTTGATGATCCCGGTGAGAGCTTCACCTCCACCACCGCACCCAATTATCAGCAGCTCTACGATGATGTGGCCAATGCCTTGGAGGAGACCGAAGCCGTTGAGGCAGATACCGATAATGCCAGCTACGGACTAATCGATGACCTCAGCGAGTGGCTACTGAGTGCGGCCGACAACAACAGCAGCAGCAGCAGCAGTCATCAGGAGGACCTGGATGATTTTTGGCCCACGGTGGCCAGCAACAACAACAACAACAGCAATGGTAGTAGTCTAAATGACACAATGTTGGGGAGCTCGGGCTGGTTGACTTTGGCCACGGATACACTAAATACTACACTGGCCAGCGGCAGTGCAAATGCCAGCAATGTGGCAACTGAATTCGATGCTGAGGGCAATGCAAATGCCGATTCCTCGGTACTCTATAACCTGCGTAATTATGTAGAGCAAAAATTGAATGGCGGCGGGGCGGCGGGCGAGTCGGTAGCCGGCCAGGATGTGGACATCGCTCTCATTGATAGCGGCGAGGAGAGCGCTCTCGATAATGCTGATATGGAATATGGTATACTGGGTTTCAATGGCGGCCTCGAGGCCACCAATGAGCTTATACAGCGTACAGCGGCGGCAGCAGCTGCTACCACCGCCACCGCCACTGCCAGCAGCAGCAGCGGCAGCGGCAGCTTGACAGCAACCAACCATTCGGCCAGCTATGACAGCGAGGCTGTTTGGCTATCAAATTCGGGAAATTCTGGAAATGCGAATGCAGGCGGTGGAGTGGGTGGGTCGGGTGGGTCGGGTGGCAGCACCTTTATGCTGCTGCTGGAGAACTTTAACGATTACTTTCCTAATTATAATGGCAGCACGGTTTCGGGCACAACAGTTACCACCGCAACGGTCAGCGGCATTATCGATCCGGCCACAACAGCCAATCTGACTGGCATCTACATAGAAAACTATCGCATCAATTGCACAAACGCAACGCTCAATTTAACAAACGAATCATGCATTGAACTGCGAATGGGTAAGTTGACAAACATTTCAATGTCAAATTTTGGTACAGTTGCGTCAAAGGTTAAATCAGCTACTTTGCTCATTTTGTTCTCATGATTATACTCACATGGCTAGTTTTTCTATAGAATTTCAAGGGGATTCTATGAACCACAGAAATCATATGCTCAAAAGTAATTTTTTTGGGAAAATTCTTACAGAACCGATAAGAGTCTATAGTAGATAGCTGGGATAATCTGTCTTGAAAGATTGGGTTACTGGGCCTAGGAACTATGCTCAGCCTGATTAAAGTTACTTTGAGGAAAATTAAAGTTAAATTATATAGCAGACAGATCGGTTCTATGTCCGTAACTTTGCATTCCAAAAAAAGCTTATCTCATTTCAAGGTTCCTAAGTTTTACTTACAATACAATATATCTTTATCCATCCATCTCTTCGGAATCAGATCACAATAATTAGTCAGACATTTCTCAAAACATCTCTCTAGTTTCTCTTGACGATTCTGAGCTTTAACTTTTTGAATCTTGGAATTATTTCATTCCTAACTGAATCCTTTTCTTTCTCATTTACAGTGGACCACAATTATTGGGCGCTTATCTTAATATTATTTCCGATTTTAACCTTATTTGGCAATATACTCGTCATACTGTCGGTGTGCCGGGAGAGATCGCTGCAAACAGTTACGAATTATTTTATAGTCTCATTAGCCATAGCCGATCTGCTGGTCGCCGTAGTTGTAATGCCATTTGCTGTTTATTTTTTGGTAAGTAAAAAAATAAATTCAATTTTTTTTTTTCAGTCCAAATCAAATTGATGGCTGCTCATTTGAAAAGGCCAAAAGAATAACCAAATCATCATCAGCCTTTGACCTCAAAAGAGTGAGAGAAATGAGAGCCAAAGAGAATATATAAAATTGCCAGTCATTTTGATTTAATTTAATCAAAGCTGAAAAAGTGAAACTAAAAAAAAAAATATAAAAAAATTGCATTCATACCCAAGCAATTTATAAACTAAACGAATACGATGAAATTTGTATGTTTTGTAAATAAATGAAAAGAATGGAAAATCAAAAAAAAAAAGGGACCTTTAGTTGCTCTGTAAAATGTCTGGGGAATACCGAAATGTCAATAATGGCAAAGTTAATCCAACATATGAGACAAAGTTCAAGGGGAAACATTTCAATATGCTCACACTTCTCACAATATAACTTTGAGACACACACACACGCACACTTTAAGTCTGAAGGATGCTGTGAACAAGCAACTCAAGGAGCCTCCAGAAAGAAGCCAAAAGGAAAAAAAAAACAAGGAGAAAGGCAGCTTTTTAGTAAATTGCGGCCATTCAAGCAATAACATTCAATTTTTGTGACCAGGCCTATAAATCAAAGTGTGTGTGTCTGTGTGAGCGTGTGTGTATGTGTGCACATGCGACCACACCCACTCACCCACTCCAAGACAAAACCAGATGGGCGGCTGCAAGTGACCTCAAGTTACCCTGGAAAATATGACAGGCTATTCTTAGTCTTTGGAATACTTGTTCATTCCTAAAAAGACTAGCAAATTCTGGGTTAGCTAGATGATATAGCCAACCGATTTTCTTAAAATTTAATCGAGTGCTTAAATATTGATAAGACTTTTCCAGGATCTAATAACCCTAGGAATAAGTGGGCTGAGGTCTTAGCAAAAGCTAAAGCAATGGTATGCATAACTTACCCTTAGATACTTCTCAGTTCAGGGAAAATATAGGCGAACCGACTTAAATCAAATTAAATAAAGCTATTCAATATTTTTAAGACTTTTCTGGGGAGCAATCAAGCTCCAAAAAACCCAGTTAGTCCTGGGAAAATCAAACAACTTAATTGGTCTTTGGCTTTTATGGGAATCGATTTGGTTTTCTTTTCTCTGGGATCTCCTCGGTCCAAAGGAAGCTACTATATAAGTCGGGCTCCTCCAAAGAACCCAGTTAGTCCTGGGAAAATCAAACAATTTAATTGGTCTTTGGCTTTTATGGGAATCGATTTGGTTGTCTTATCTCGACGATCTGCTCGGTCCAATGGAAGCTACTATATGAATCAGGATTCTCCTATATGAGATATAAAGGCTGATCAATCCCAGATGAGCTAAAAAATCAAAGGATTTAATTTAAATAGACTAGAGTAACTCCATTTGACTCTACCATCTCTTTTTACCTAATTCAATCATTCTCATGATAAATTCCTGAAACTTATGAAACTCAAAAGCAATTGACCTCCAAAAGATCCAGTTAGTCCTGGGATAATCAAACCACTTCAATGGTCTTTGACTTTTACAGGAATCGATCTGCCTGATCCAAAAGAAGCTACTATATGAATCGGGATTCTCTTATGTGATACATAATGATATGTCAGACCCAGAAAAGCTTTTATTCAAATAGACTAGAGTATTTGAGGCTTTCTTCTAATTCCATTCGACTCCATATTCTCTCATGATAAATTCCTGAAACTTATGAATCTCAAAAGCAAAAGAACCCATTCAGACCTGGGAAAATCGAACCATTTCAATGGCTTGTGGCTTTTACAAGAATCAATTTGGTTTTCTTATTTTTAGGATCTGCTCGGTCCAACTATATATCATCATATAAAGGGGGTTTCTCCTATGTGATACATAATGACTTGTCAGTCCCAGAAAAAGTTTTATTTGAGGCTTTCCTCGAACTCCATGCGACTCCAGCATCTCTTCTTGCCTAAATTCTTAAAATTTATGAATCTCCAAAGAGATGGACCCAAGTCAAGACTGACAAAATCTGCTGGCTTGAAAGGGAATGGGTCAAGCACTTGGACAAATGCAATATACCTTTTCTACAGGGCACAAAAAAAAAGGAATAGCTGATAAAACAAAATAGGAAAAAGGCCGAACCAAAAGGCAGAGCGAGAACGAGAACATGTGAAGAGGCTGTCGTTTCTGTTTTCTATTTGGCTTGTGTTCCATTTGACTTAAGGTGACGCAACTGTCATTCCGTATGATTGATTGTCTGATTGACAAACTGACAAACTGATATGCGAAATAAAGGAACAACTGTCAACCATTTAGCCACCACTGACTTAGACCCTATCTCTCTCTCTCTCTCACTTTCTCTCTGTCTTTCTCTGATTGATGGGTGATTGTGAGTTCGCTGCCGCCGAATTCCCTTTGAAAATTTTTAATTTTGTAAATCATTTGGGCGATGAAAATGGCTCAGACTCGAAAACAATTGCAATTTGAAGAAATATGGTATGCTCGAGCGCCTCAGAGAAGCAAACGTAATTAAATCGCCCAAGAGGCAAAAATGAATTGAAACGCATAAAAGCCGTCGCTGGCAGACAGCACAGGCAGAGAGGGAGGGAGGGGGGGGGAGACTATGAAAAGAAAAGCTGGGAGGGGGAAACTATGCAAAAAAGATTCAACTGGCAATTGACAATAACAAATAGGCAACTTGTCAAGACACAAAAAGGAAAAACTGACATTTTCTTTTTTCCGTTTTGTTTTGTTTTTAGCCTAGAAAAGCAAAAAGGATTTCCATTTGGCCTTGCTAATTGAATTTTGCAGACTTTTCTTGCTTTACTGAGAGAGAGAGAGCCAAGCAAATGAGTAGTTTCTACCTTAGACAAGTTTTCATTCCATTCAAATCATTTCAAGCTTAGACAAAAGTTTTTTTTTCCATTAAAAAAAAAAAAAAAATAATAATAAATTTGATTAATTTTATTTAATCAATAAGAAAACAACAAAGTCACCCAAACTCATCCCTCTTCTTCTACTTCTGTGTGGATATGTGTGTGTGTGTGTGTGTGTGTGTGTGTGTGTGTGTGCAGGTGTCAGATGCCAATTAAGCAGTGCACATGTTAAAGTGTCATTTGCACTGCCTCGAGCCAGCTTCGAAATGAAGTGCAGCAAAGCCGGTCGAGTCAGAAAGACAGTTGGAGGTGGCCAGAGACAGTTGGTGGGGTGGGTGGGGAGGGGGAGGGTGTGTTGGGGGATTGGCAGGTGTCTGATTCATTTTTGTACAACAGGAAACTTTTGGAGCTGTGCAAATTGTTTAATTATTTTTGCCACACATTTTTCGAAATCGATTAATGACACACACACACACACACTCTCAGATCTGCGGAGAAAAAAAAAAAGAATTTAATTAATTAATTAAATTATTAAATTAAAAGCTTCAAAATTTGATTTGATATATATATATAATTTTTTTTTTTTCGAATCGAAATTAATAATTAATTGCTCAAGTTAGTTTGATATTAAATGCCTTTTATCTGGGCTCTGGCCAGCAATCTACCTTAATCATTACCACTTGCCATATAATCCAATTAGTGAACAGCTCAGGACAAAGGCACATGAACACCAAAGGACACCTCCATCACCCCTCTCTCTCCCTCTCGCTCTCTCTCTCTCTTGCTCTCTTTATATAGCTTGGGTTACCCAGAACACAGGTTTTTTCCTTTTTTTCATTTACACCCTTAATAGATACTTGACACACACACACACACACACACACACACACACACTTTTCTAAATGGCAGCATCCAAAAAGAGAGGCGTACAAAAAAATAGAAAATATAAAAAAATTGTGTTGGAAAAGTGCGTTGGGGGGGAGGGGAAAAAATGATAGCATACTTTTTTAACGTCACAAAAAAAAAAAAAAAAAAAAATCCCGCCACAATTATTTAACTCTGACGATGGTGACACGACCGTGTGGGCATTTCTGGCAAACACACTCACGCACATCCACATCCACACACACACACACAAACAAACACACATACACGCGCACTAAAACACACAAATGAAAATTGATTTAGTTAAGAGGATTTGCGTCAACAACAGCACAATAAGTGGGCAGTAACATTGCCATCGAGGGTGACTGACTGACTGACTGGCTGACTCCCAGGCTGGCCCAAACAGAGCGAGAGAGAGAGAGAGAAGAAGGAGAAGGAGGAGGATGAGGAAAAGTAGGGAAGAATTATAAGAAGTCGTCGGGCTAGTTGAATTGAAATGGGTATTGTGAACAGCACTTAACTCATAAAAATTGCTCGGCTCTGAGCGAGGCAGAGAATGTGACTCAGGTCAAAACAGGAAATACTTTTGGTAGAGAATAGCCTCAAACCACCAAAGCCAACAATGCGAATTATTATGAAGCTGCTGCTGTTGCTGCCGGCTGATGACACAAACAAACAGATAAAGGCCGCACCGAGCGAAAGAGACGGCCAGCCCAGCCCAGCCGGTGGAGCTGCAAACATGTTACTCATACGCAATGTGGTACAACAGGCCAAAGAAATATAAAAAGAGTGATAGCCTGTGTTGTAGGTTGGCCAGGGTGGTAGAGAGCTGGCCAAATGGCCTGGTCAAATCAGTGTTGTGTTTGTGTTGGCCCGGGACATGGCTTGTTTTAACTCGCGGCTAAAACAAACACAAAATGATACCCACTCCTCTCAACTATCTCTCACTCACTCGGGGCGCTTGCGTGTGTGTGTGTGTGTGTAACTGCTTTTCTATTTTAAGTGGTTGTATAAGTCAGCTGAAAGCTTTTGTTGACATTCAAGTGGTCATTGAATGTGCCAACAGAGCCCGCGAGCCCAGTCAAATAAAAAGAGAATTGCCAACACATTTTCACCAAAAACTAACTTTAGCACCCCATCAAGCCGACTCAACCAACTCAACCAACTTAACCAACTTCTAAATTCTCCTTTATGGCAATAATCTTATCAAGAGTCCTTGTGTGTCTATGTGTGTGTGTGGGTGTGTGGGTGTGGGTGTTGGTCTGACCAGAGCCACACGCTTTGCTTACACATGTTTGACACTGTTAATTGCTTTTGTATACCAATGTGTGTGTGTGTGTGTGTGTGTGTGTGTTAGCCTTTAGTTGCATTTCGATTCCAAACAGGGCCACAGAAAGTCAGACTTTAATCCTGGCCAACTTTGGTCGAAACTTATTAATTTTAATTGAATCCTTGAAATATGAGCAGCATTTTTTTTTATACTTTTCCTAGTTTTCATTTTTTTTTTGGAAACTGAGAGTAAGTTTCCCTGATTCAATTAAGATTTCATTTCAAGTATCCCAAGACCCTGAAATACGAGTCCCCAAACGGTTCTGCCCTTGGCTCGGGGCCAGAATTTCCTTAGCAAATAAACCCTTTCATAAACACAACATAAGTTTGGCCCCTAGGCAGGCACAGATGATTTTTTCCGAAAAATAAAATGAAATATCTCCAAATAAATAGATTAAATTTAAAGATTCTTTTTTTTGGTGCCGAGAAAAAAAAGGTTTTCACTGAACATTTGGAAAACCCATTGATGTCAAAGACATGGAATACCTTTTGATTGAGGTGAATTGCTTGGCTAAAAATAAAAATATAAAAAATTCCTCACAAAAACTGACAAACTCATAGATTTTCTGAAGCATTTTTAGCAATTTGAAATTGGTTTAAAAGTGAAATCGTTTTGAGCAAAAAATGTTTATTGTCTTCATCAATAGGAATTCCCAAACAAAAAAAAAAAGAAAGAATCTAAATAAATGTAATGGTTTCATTTCTAAAACGAAACCAAAAATAGGATTACACAAATTTCCAAAAGGAGGCTCAAAGGCCAACAAAATTTTCTACCGAAATGAAGACTCGTTTTCTCTTCAACAAAAAATTTTTTTTTTTTTTTTGGAAGGTTAAGTGCAAGTGGCTTTCTCTTGGAGTGTATGTGTGGGTGTGTGTGTGTGTGTGTGTATTTGTTAGCCATTAGGGCTTAAATGCAAAAATTTATGAGCAATTTTGTAAAGATTGCATTGGGCCACTTTGGGGGGCCAAGATTTATTCCATAAGGACTCAACCGAGAGTAGTTGACTGGAAATGGCCCAAAACTGGAAACAGTAAGCTGAAACTGTTTTTATACTCTTCCCCATGACCAAAGCATATAGTCCATTGGTCCTGTAGCTGGCCATGTCTGTGAGAGCTGTCAGATTCCTTTCGGATTCCTAGGAACCAAGTCAATAATGGATAATGGATATATAAAAAAAAGATCTTGAGGGAATCAACATAAAGATAAGCCTATCTAAATGCTTGGAGATTTGGCTTGGCCTGAACTAATTCTTCAGATACCTAGGAACCATTATGGGATTGATATAGATTTTTGGTGATATCAGGAACCATTATGGAATCAGTTACATAGGAACCATTATGGGATTGGTATAGATTTTTGGAGACACCTAGGAACCATTATGGGATTGATATAGATCTTTGGAGATACCTGGCAACCATTATGGGATATATATAGATTTTTGGAGATACTCATCTGAGTTGCTTACTCTCTATAAAGAGGCCTGTATTCAGCTAACCAAGTGGCATGCCTTTAAGCCTCTTCATATATATTATAGGTTTCTAACTTTCATACCAAATTATGGTATCGGTTGTTATTATCATATTGCATCGGAAATCTAAATTATTCATTGATCAATCCAGACATATGAATAAGGCTTGGCACGAGTCGACTTAATCTATCAGACAGCCATGATTCAAGCAAAAATGGACATGGTAACCAAATCAATAAACAATTATAAAAAAGTGTATATATCTGTCGGTGAATGCCTTAGGAATCGGAGAGAGTGAGAGAAGGTTGGACAGCTTCGACAGACTTTGACAGACAGTGGACCATTAATAGTGACTCGAGTGACTCAACTGGGGCCCCAAAGTTGAGTTTTTGTTATTCACAGTTTTCCGGGTGCAAAGGAAATAAGGATAGAGCGAAAGAGATAGACAGAGAGAGAGAGAGAGAGAGTGAGAGGAGAGTGCGAATGCAATGTGGCCGTGGGAAATGTATTTTCTTTTCTTTTCCCATTTTGGCCGTGACTTGCCGCAATTTTGACCAACTTTGAACGAAAGTGCCCGAATGCAGGCCAAAAGCCCGGCAACAGCCCGAGCTGTGTAAGCAAAGTGGCTGAAAGTGGCTTAGCAAACAAAATGGATCAAAGGCCGAAAACAAGAACCACGTTTATTTGATTCTCCCCCCCCCCCCTTCACCGACCCCTTTTTTTCTCCTTGTTGGCTTTTATTTCATGTTGGTCTGTGTTTCTGTTTCGGTTTCTGTTATTTTTTTTTCAGCGTTGGTTGAATGCGGTTTCTGTCGGCTTTGCTGCTCACAGTTCTATTGCAGTGACTCTCAAACTGTGGCCCTGTTTTTTTTTTCTCTCTCTCATTGCAAAATTTATACACTAAACTTTCCCTGCCACACACACATTAAATAAAATAAAAAAAAAAGATACCCTGCATGCCGCATACCCCCTCCCTCCCTCTTCCAGACCCCACCGGAAATTTACAAGCCCTTTCAACAAAGCGTAACACTTTTTAAGCACCTCAATTCAAATAAATAATATAAAAGCATGAAATTGGCCGCCAAAGAAACTTTTTCAAAGCACAAAGATACACACAAGGCCACACACACACACACATGCTCTCTTCTTCTCACTCTGCCGTTGTCTCTGTCCCCCAACTTGCAGCTTGCCAGACTTTTGGACAGGCAAAACTTTTTTTGATGATGCTTGTAAGGGGAGCGGGGGGAGTGGGGGGACGGGGGGGAGAATTCAAAATACTGAAAATCCTCTAACCGACAGCAACAACAACAACAACAATAAGAAAAGTGGACCCGAAAGAACTTTTTAGTTGGAAGGGCCAAATAACTCGGCTATCAAAATTATCGCCCAAGTCCATGCAAACTGAATCAGTTTTTCAATCCCAGCTTCCAACTTCTACCGAGCCCCCCCCCCCCCTTGCCAACATGCCCATTGTCCCATCAATCCACACACACTTTTAGCCCAAAAATCTGGCCCGGCCCGGACCGGTCTGGCCTGGCCTGGTCTGGCGTGGTCCCAGCCTGACTGATGAGCACTTCCTGGCGGCATTTTTCGCGTTTGGTCGCATTTAAAATGCCAACAATTTATTTGCCTCCCACCAACTCTGCCGTCCGCGAATTTGCCAACTTTTACTCTCCACAATTTAACACTGAGATTCCTCGGTGTATATGTATGTGTGTGTGTGTGTGTGTGTGTGTGTGTGCGGATATGCGTGCCGTGAGCGTTTTTGGTTATTAAGCTAATTTAATACCACTACATATATCATCGGTTGGATTTTCGTCTCCTTCTTCTTCTTCTTCTTCTTGGTCTACGTTGCTTTTGCCTTCATCGCGTCGCCATTCGGCCACTTAAATATTTAAATAGGCTTTAAAATTGCCAAAACGATGGAACAAAAAAAAAAAAAATACCAACAACAACAACAAGTTGAGTAAACAACAACAAAAATGTCGTAACTGCCGTAAAGCGGATTTGAATAAAAAAGAAGACGATGATGAAGAAGAAGAAGAGGCATTTTTATCGAAAAACATCTAAGCTTAAATGTAAATTATACAGTCTTCATTCCCTAAAACGACCAAAAGTCCTAATTAAATATTTTCTTAAATTAATTTGGAAATTTTAGAGGAAAAATTAATATGAAAAAAAGGAATTAATTCCAAAATAAAATAAGATTAATTTATAGGTCGAGTGGGGGGTTAGTCCAAAAAATGTAATTTAATTGTTCAAATAGAGCTTCCTTCTCAGAAAGTCCAAAAGATCAAAGATGAGAGACCTGAATTATTCTAGGGAAATTCCTGGCTTGGGACAGAAATTAAATTGAAATTTATTTGAAATCGAAAGAGGATGGAGAGATTTTTCATATTTTGAAAACAGATATATTTTCTAAGGAAAAAATCAAGTTATTCGAAAATATGTCGAAGTGGTAGGGTTTCGAATATTTCAGGTGAAAATTGGACAAATCAAAGCAGGACTTGGTTCAAGTCAGACAAATAATTCTTGAAAAGGAAAATTTAAAAAATAGAAGAAAGAAAAAATAGAAAGAAGAAGAAAGAATATGCAGTTTTCTCAAGAGAATCTAAAAAGGAAAGCTTCAACAAGACTAAGAAAAAAAAAATATTTCCAACTTTTCGAAATTCAGAAATTTATTTTTTTCCCACCAAAATTTCTTATTCCATTTCTAAATCTTAATTAAAAGGAAATCTTTAAAAAGGCCTGGAAAATAATCAAAAATAATTCCAACTTTTCCAAATTCAGAAATTTAATTATTCCCCCCTTTTTTGCAGGAAATAAAAATCCAAAAAATTCTATTCCATTTCTAAATCTTAATTAAAGGGAAAGCTTCAAAAAGACTAAAAAATAATCAAGAAATATTTCCAACTTTTCGAAATTCAAAAATTTAATTTTTCTTCCCACCTTTTTTTCAGGAAATAAAAATCCAAAAAATCTTATTCCATTTCTAAATCTGAACCAAAAGGAAACCTTCAATGAGGCTTGAAAAATAATCAAAAATAATTCTACCTTTTCGAAATTCAGAAATTTCATTTTTTCCCCGACTTTTTTCAGGAAATAAAAATCCAAAAAATTCTTATTCCATTTCTAAATCTGAACCATAAGGAAACCTTCAAAGAGGCTTGAAAAATAATCAAAAATAATTCCACCTTTTCGAAATTCAGAAATTTAATTTTTTCCCCACCTTTTTTCCCGAAAATTCTTATTCCATTTCTAAATCTTAATTAAGCCGATTTCCCTTAAATTAATTCGAATTTCAGTTCAAAAAGTATTCCAAGCCATTTAAGTCGTCCAATTAAAGTGCTCACTGTATTTATATAGCCCTTTTTGTTTTTTTGGTATAGTTATTTTTATATACCTTATAGGTACATATATATATATGTGTGTGTATCTGTGTGTGTTTGTGTGTGTGTGTGTATAATATATTTCCTTGGCCATCCATATGGATTTTGTGTTTGGCATTAGAATTGAATTTTCTGTATCCTGGGAAAACCATAAAATACAATGTCTCCTCTCGACGCCAAATGACAACTAATTTGGGCAAAGGAAATCTCAATACACTTGGCAAAGTACACACACACACACACACACACACACACACAGACACTATCTCATACGTGTTGTTGTTGTTGTACTTTCGGGCTATTAAAAATGGCACACCCAACGGTAAAGTTATTTAAGGGCAAAAGATTGGACCAGGGACTGAACTGAGCTCAGCCTGGACAGCCAAGAACATGAACTGAATAAACACACACACATACACACACACACACACACACACACACACATAATAAACTTAATAAATAAGTCAATTAATTGGCCTGCGCATCTGATATACTATCACAACAACAACAACAACAACAACAACAAAAACAAAGGCCATAAAAGTAAGAAAAGTACAACAAGAAGAAGAGACAGGAAATACAATAACAACAACTACAACAAAAACAACAACAAGAAGGAGAAGGAGAAGGAGAGTAGAAGGAAGCTTGTCGAGTGGCAAAGCAAACACTTTCTTAAGTAGGATTTCTTTGCCAACGCATCCTTTGCCATCATCTAATTTCACAAGGAACAAAAACAACAACAACAAAGCAGGCAAAGGAAACCGAAGCTACACTGAGAGAAAAAATTTAAGATCTACCAAAAAAAAAAAATGGAAATAAAAATAAGCAAGAAATTTTAATAAAATTTTGATGAAAAAAATAAATTTAAAAAAAAAAATAAATTTTTTTTAATATGAAAATTTTTCAAAAGATCTGAAACAAATAAAGAAATTCTCAAGATTTCTGAAAAAAAAATGAATACAATTTTTTTATAATAAAATTTTAAATTTCGAGGCTCCTCCTTGACTCAGCCTCGACAGGGTAAACAAGTCATAATAAATAAATTTTTCTTATTTGAAAATTTTCAAAAGATCCTAAAAAAAATAAAGAAATTCTCCAGATTTCTGAAAAAAAAATTTTATTTCGAGGCCCCTCTTCGACTTGACCTTGACAGGGTAACCAAGTCATAAAAAATATTATTTTTTTTTTTTTAATTTGAGAAATCTCCAAAATCATTGCAAAATTGAAGAAATTCTCAAGATTTCTGGAAAACAAAAAATAGAATAAAATTTTAAATTTCGGGGCTCCTCTTTGACTCAGCCTCGACAGAGAAAGGAAGTCATAATAAATAAATTATTTTTCATTTGAAAAATTCCCAAAATGGCTACGAAAAAATAAAGAAATTCTCCAGATTTCTGAAAAAAAAAATTAATAAAATATTTTAGAATAAAATTTCCGATATCGGGGCTCCTTCTTGACTCTGTCTCGACAGGGTAAACAAGTCATAATAAATATTTTTTTTTTATTAAAAAAAATCCCAAAATCGCTTCAAATAAAAATAAAGAAATTCTCAAGATTTCTGAAAAAAATTAAGTAAAATATTTTAGAATAAGATTTCCGATTTCGGGGCTCCTTCTTGACTCAGTTTCGACAGTTTAAGCAAGTCTTAATAATTATTATTATTTTTTTTTTTTCATTTCTAAAATTTCCCAAATCGCTAAAAAAAATAAAAAAATTTTCAAAAAAAAAAAGAAGTAAAATTTTCATTCTCGGGCCTACTCCTCGACTCTGCCTCGACAGGGTAGCCAACTCATTTTCAAGTTATTAAAAATTCTACAATAAAAAATCAAGATTTCTTTTAATTTTGAATGGGAACATCTGATAAATTCGACCTTGGTGGGTGTTTGAAACTTTTTCCCTTGATTTTTTCTCTCTGTGTTTGAATAAGCGAAAGGAGAGAGAAAAGAAAAAAACGAAAATAGCAAGCCAACAAAATAGTTGAAAGAATGAAAAAGGTATAAAATAAAAGCAGGTCATATGAGCATATACCTCCCCTCCCCCCTACCCCCACCCCCTCCCTCCCCTCTTCCCCTCAATTATCCCTTGGTCTGTTTCTGTCACTTTCTTTCTGTTTTGTTTTTGGTAAGAAGCTGTTCAATTAACTTTGTCTTTTGGCCACATAACAAGCTTGTTCACCGAACTCATTTAATAGTCCATTGGGCATTCAGGCGGCATATGAGCTACACACACACACACACACGCACACATAGAGAGAGAGCCTAGAACACCTTGTCTCCTTCGGAGCTCAAACAAGATCAAAATAAAATTACCAATTTGAAGATTTGCTGCAGATTTTTTCAACAATTTTTTGATAAAGAAAATCATAATTTTTTTTAATAATTTTTTCTTTGAATTCTTTTGAATTTATCTCACTTCTCTCACCTGCCCAGAGACAGCCAAGAAATATCTAGAAACCGACTGCATTTTTCTATTTCTTCTTCTTCTTCTTTTTTATTTTGGCAACATAAACAAATTATTTGATGGCCCTAACGCTAACGCTGCTGTTTGGAGGGGAATACAAGGCAAAAGGTTGGCCATGTTCTCACCCATTTTTCTTTCGGTTTTTATGCCTTTCGCAGCTTTTTGTTTTTGGCCATTTTTGTTATGCTCCCTTTTGACTTTGGCATTTTGCATTGCCCGGCCACTAAGTAAACTTTTATGATGCCCATAAAAATAGGCAATGGCAATGGCAATGGCAAAAGGCGATGAAGCTGGCCAAGAGAGCCACTCTTATTTTGTACACGTTTCCGTATAAATAATATAATATATAAATTCTCTTTTTCCTATTTTTTTTTTTGGCTTCTTACAAGTTGGCATAAAAACATCTGCAATGGCCAACAAACCGAAAATCCTTTTTGGTTTTTTCTTTTTTTTTTTTTTTTTTTGCTGGCAATTTTATGCAACGTTTGTGACATTTTTATGCTAAGCAGGACAGGACAGGACAGGATAGGACCCAGGGAGCGGGCCATATAAATTGTGGCAAAATTATGAAAATTCATAAAATGACAAAAATTATGGCAGAAACAGAAAAAAAGGGAGAGTCTGTGATATGTCAATTAAGTTGAAAATTATAACATATGCCGGAGTCATTAGAAGCAAACAAACATCCAAGAATGCCAAAGGATTCTTTTGGTAAGGAAACTTCAAAAGGATTTTTGGCCACCTCGGTTAGGTCATCCATAACAAAATCCACAGATTAGACTGGAAATATCCGGCAAATAAATAAACAAAATGAAACCGTTAGAAAGTGGTTAGAAAGGGGTTAGAGGGGGTGTGGTGATGGGGGGGGGAGGGGAGTCTAAAACACACATATAGTTTTTGATGTGTTTTTAGTTTGATTTGGGTTAAAAACAATGAAACTTTTCTGCCCACAAAACTACAGTTAAGAGCTTCTCGAGGGGTGGGGGGAGGGGTGGGGGAGGGGAGGGGTGGGGAGAGACTGGAAAATTCGTGTTGAAAAGAGTTTTTGTGGGCTTTTGTTTGATTTGATTTTAACATTTAGTTGCCGGTTATTTCCTTCTTTTGGAATCTTCAACAAAAATTTACATAAAAAATAGACGAAAAGATAAATGCAATTTTCGAATTTTTGTTTCTTGTTTTTTTGGGGCAAATAAACTGAAGTGGTTGAAATACTCGTCAAGTGAATTTGGAAACTAAAAATAGTTGAAAATTGTTGGCATTTCCCAATTGAAGCTGACCAATATAATTTTTATTTGATCTTTGATTTCTCCTTTAAGAATCCCTTGAATTGGGCTTATCAACCGATTTGTCCTATGGGAGCTCTATAGTATAGATATAGATATAGATATAGATATAGATATAGATATAGATATAGATATAGATATAGATATAGATATAGATATAGATATAGATATAGATATAGATATAGATATAGATATATATGATCAGATCAAATTGAAGCTTCACAGAGTTGATAGATATTTCATTCCGAACCCAAGTCCGTAACAAACTAGATTCTTATATATTCTCCAGAGCCCTCTTGTTACTCTGAGAACGAGCTGCTCTGTCAGGCAGTGAGACCGGTGTAGACCGGTGGACTTCTCTAGCCACCGCAGGGTCTAAATAAAATCTTAAGAATTTGTTATATTTTTATTTAGCCAAGAGAATAAGTAACCAAAAACCCGCAATGCCACAGCCAATAAAATGTAAACTTGGGGCACGTGTCGTCTGCAGCGGAGCCAACAAGATGTCTGCAATGGCTTCTGTTGTGGCCGAAGAGGGTTGGGGTTTCTGGCATGAAAATGCCCATGGCCATGATTATATGGCAATGGAATGGTGCATGAAACACGCACAAAAAAAAAAAAAAGAAAAAGCTTACTTAAGCTAGAAAGAAAACGTCGAAAAGCAAGTGAAATTATGGCGCTAATACAGGTGAGAATGATGGTGGCTTTGGCCATGTCGTACCAACTTATGGGACATGGGACAGGGTCAAGGCAATTCAAGTGGCTCAGCTGCTGCCAAATGAAAGTGAAAGGGAGTGTGCGGGGTGTGTTAAAGATTTCGTTGCGTGGCAACTGTACCACAAAGTAATTTGATTCTGGCTCATTGCTTCCGCCAGTTGGCAGCTTTGTTGCCATTTTAGACTCTGGCTGGCTGCATTGGCTTCCACAAAATAAAGACCACTCAACAACTTTCAAAAAAAAGCACTGTGAGAAAAAAGTGTCGAGCCAGAAATGAATCAAGAATATTGGCGAATTTAACATTTCTCTCAGTGCTTTTATGCACACCAAAAGTGACGTTGGCAAACAAAATGCGCAATTGACTGGCTTTAAAGGAAATGGCAACAGTCAAGGCAGTCAACGACTGAGAGAGAGAGCGAGAGAGTATAAGCCGGAGACATTCAAGGGAGGCTGGATTTTGGCTTGGGCCTTGCCTTGCCTTGCCTTGGCCAAATGTTGATAAGTAAATACAAATACGAAATAAATAAATAAACAAATACAGGCAAGGCCCCACAGAAAGAGACAGACATATATACACGGAGTGAGAAAGAGAGAGGCAATGCAAAACGCAGCTGGCAATTATGGAAGGCCAAAATGAGTCTGAATATTTTTTTTTTTTTTTGGCTATTAAAAGTTCTCTCTGATTTGTCTCTGTGGTTGGCTAATTATCTCGGCTATTTTCATTGGTTCATTATGCGGCAAAAAAGCCCAAAAAATTTCACTCATTTCAAATTGAAGTGGACAACATCATAATGAAACCAAAACAATTGAGACCCCCCGCCCCGCTCCCCTCCCCTCGCTGATGCCGACTATCTTGATCGAATGCAGACAAAACCACAATGAAAACACGGCAATGCGCGACTTTTTGGCTAAAATCATAAACCAAAAACGAGACAATAATTTAATGGAATTGGTCGCTTGATTGTGCACCGGCAGCTTTGCAATCTCCGATTCATTTGCCATTCGAAAGCCCAAAATTACCTTCAGCCACAACCAGCATTTTGGTCAAGGCAAAATAATTATAATTTTTTTCGTTTTTTTTTTTCATTTTCAAAATTTTCCCAAAACAAAACCAATTCAATTATTTCTTTTGGTTTCATTTCATTTTTATTTATTTTATTTTATTTTATTTTTTATTTTATTTATTTTATTTATTTTATTTATTTTATTTATTTTATTTATTTTATTTATTTTATTTATTTTATTTATTTTATTTATTTTATTTATTTTATTTATTTTATTTATTTTATTTATTTTATTTATTTTATTTATTTTATTTATTTTATTTATATTATTTATTTTATTTATTTTATTTATTTTATTTTATTTTATTTTTATTTTATTTTTTTCAAGCTTAGTTTAATTTATTTAATGCAAAAATGTTCTGTCTGGTCAAAGTTCAAATCCAATCAAGATTACTTTGTGAGTGAGCAAAGTGAGTGCAATTTTCATTTGAAATTTGTTCTTTGGTTAAACCTTTTTTTTTGACTCTCAATTTTCTCTACTCAGTTGGCCAAGTTTCTCATTTGCGAATCGAAGAACTTTTGAAAGACTTTATCTCATAATCGGTAAACTGTTACAGTATCTCCTTCTCTTCTTCTTCTTCTTGTTCTTCTTCTTTTTGTCATTTTCCAAAAAGATAACTCTGAGTTTTGCCTCTTTGTGACTCAGTTGGCTGAAATAAAAAGAGAGGTCAAAACAAGAGGTGCTTGCCAAGGCCCAAAAGACAGAGCATGAAAGAGAGAGACAGAGAGATAGAGAGAGAATGAGATGAGCACAAAAAATCTATCCACTCTATCTGAGTGCAAGCCATAAAAACCAGAAGCTCAATTACCAAAAAGCTACGTGTGTTTGTGTGTGTGTGTGTGTGTGTGTGTGAATGTCACATGTATATTATGTTGCTCTTGTTGTTGGTCTGGGTTTCTTTTTTTTTTTAATTTTTTTGTCCTTTCATTTTTCTTTGCATGTGTGTCTGTGTGTGTGTTTGCTCCTTTCTTCTATTTTTTTTTTGTTTTTTTTTTTTTTTTGTGGCGAGTTGTCCCTTTGGGTTTTGTGCTCTTCTGCGCTCGCCTTTGACTGTGCAAATAGATAAATTTATTTATTTTATGCCCGACTACTGCAAAAACCACAAACACACTCGCTCTCACACACACACAGACACACACACATTGAAGGAGATCAACTGTTTGGCTGTTGAAAAATTTTCCACTTTTTATAATGGCCAGCAAGGAGCAAACGACCAACAAACATTGAAATAGAAAGAGAAGCCAATAGACAGACCGAGAGAGAGAGAGACAGAGAGAGAGGCAGAGAAAGACAGACAGACAGAGAAACAGGATGGCGAGACCCCAAAAACGACAGAAAGACCGACTTTAAATGCCTTTATGCGCACAATATAAATTGAATTTCATTGAACATTTTTTTCCAAAAAAAAAACCAAAAACACAGAAACCACCAAGCTCGCAAAAGTTCAAACCAACTTCTGTTTGGCTTACATGTGTGTGTGTGTTTGTGTGTGTGTGTGTGTTTGTTAGAGAATTGGGAATTGCTTACACAATGTGTGGCAAGATAAGCCAAAGTTTATGCTGCATGCTGCTGGTATATGCGTTTTTATAGCCAAACAAAAAATAACAACAACAACAACAACAGCAATAATAACAGCAAGAAGAAGAAGAAGATGAAAATCCAAAACATACGTCTCAAAAAGAGGTTAAGAACTAAAAACACACACACAGAGACAAACTTTGCTCTACCAAAAAGTCGCACAAGCAGAAGAAGAAGAAGAAGAAACAATCAGGCAAAAAGAAAATTTCATTTTCAAAATAAAATAGAAAAAAAACAGAAGCATAGGTGACACTGGCCAAAGGAAAAAAAATATAGCCACTTGTATCAGGTTAATCAATTTCGAGAAATCACCTAAATAATTGAGAGAAAAGTTGGAGAAAAAAAATAAAAAAAATCCAATAGCAATTCCTATCTTAGATTGGCAAATATTACCGATCAAAATAAATGAGTTTGGTTCTAGCTAATTCTGATACCCAATTTGACTGAGATCCTTCAAAAACTATTCAAGTTATTCCTATAACCGATCAAGGGGCTTGAGACAGTTATACGACATAATACATCGGTTCTAATGAAAATTCAAGTAGCACTTTCAGATGAGATCCCTCAGTCAGAGTTGAGGTTATTTAAAGGCTCATATGACATTCGGATGAGATCCATCAGTCAGAGTTGAAGTTATTTAAAGGCTCATGTGAAAGTTATATAACAACCTAGCTCGATCTGAATGTATTCTGATACATGGCTTTATCCCGATATAAAAATTATATCCCAAATTTAAAAAGGTATCCATCAAAACCTGCTCAAGATATTCTCAAAACCGATTTAGACCCGCGGGAGGCTATATGATATAATCCAGCGATCCTAATGAAAATTCAAGTACAACTTTCAGATGAGATCCATCAGTCAGGGCTGTGGATATTTTAAAGCTCATATGACAGCTTTATAACAAAGTAGCTCGATCTGGTAGATGGGTGTATCCACTTATAAGAATTTTATATACTAAATTCAATAACGGCTCAAACTATTCCTAAAACCGACTCAGGTTCGTAGGGCAGCTATATGATTCCTAATGAAAATTCAAGTACCACTTTCAGCTGAGATCCAACAGTCAGAACTGGGTTTATTTTAAGACATGAGTGTATTCCTTTATAAGAAATTTATATCCTGAATTCAAAGGAGATCCATCAATCACTTTTCAACCGATTTAGGTTCTTGGGTGAGCTAAATGAAATAATAATTCGATTCTATATAAGAAATATCTACAACCCAATTTGAAGTAGGAAACTCAGAGTGATTATAAAGAAATCTTTAGGTTAGTGGACCCATAGGACCCGATCCGACAAAAGAAGGCCTTATATATTCATTATGATAGCCTTGGCATATTATTTCACAGTCATTTCTCAAACCATTCGACTAATGATACAGACCAATCTGGCTCTTTAAAAAAAAATAAGAATTAAATATATATACTAATTCTTTTTTGGAAACTTATAGAAATAAATCGTGGTAGAAAAAGTCAAGGTGTAATTAAGAAGAATTACCAAGAATATAAGAAAAGACACCCGAGTACTTTTCATGGGAAAAAACCCATTTAAATCAGAGAAAATAAGCAGAAGAGTTAAATGAAATTGTCAAAGCCCCACAGCTGCAAATTATTAGAGACAAGTCAGTATAGTTTCGAAGAAAAAAGGATCCTTAAAATTCTCATAAAAACATTTTAATGAAAACTTCAAATGAATCAACTATTTTCGCAATTCTCCAGAAATTTGCTTAAAATTTGTGAAAGGACTTTGTCAAATAAACAGAAATTATTATAAATTTTTTAAATATTTATCAACTCATATATTCAAATAAATTTCCACAAAAATTTCCAAAGCCAAAAAGTTTCTTTTGCCACACAAAAAAAAACAAATAGAAAAGAAAAACTGTCAATGAGAAATAAACTCTCTTTTGGCCCACGTTGGATAAGAAGAAAGAAGTGAGAAGAAAGTAAATATATATAAAAGAAGATACAAATAACTTTTGATAAAAAGTTTGTAATACAAAGAATAGATACACACACACATACACACACACACACAGGCATATATATGACAATACGAACAGGTTGTGAGAGTGGAAGAGAGAGCAACAACAAAAATTCAACCAAAAATCTATTTTTTATATGCCAATACATTATAAATTATAGTCCAACCTAATGCAGCAGCAGTAAAGCCAACAACAACAACAGCAACAACAACAACAATAAAAAATAATAATAATAATAATACAGGCAACGTGACGTATACGCAACGGCAAGAGAAAAGCAGCCACGCATAATGGAAAAAATTGTAGGCAAAGCCTAGGCCGTTTGGTTGAAGGGATGAGGGGGGGAGGAGGGTTGGCGAGGTGAACGAATCGAAATAGCTGAAACATTGAGCCGGCTAAGATGTGTGTAGTCTCGATATCCCCGCTACAAGTAAAAGAAATGCTGTAAAAATTCTTTACCAGCTTACGTGTTATGTCTCTCTCTTTCTACCCCATCTCTCTCTCTCTCTCTCTCGCTCTGTCTATCTGTCTGTCTGTCTGTCTGTCTGTCTGTTTGCTTATTCGTGCGTATGTCTTTATATCGAAAAGTTTTTGCCACTTTCCTGCGCCGTGGCCGCTCCAACTTTTGTTATGCTCGCTTAGACTACAGTTCAGGCTTTGGCCACGTCTCACCCCCAAGGTGCCCGGCCCCCAGCTGTCTATCTCTCTGCCAACTACAGGAACCCAGGAACACCCCCTCCCCAAACCTTCTTTATGCTTTTCTATTTCTCTGTACACATTTTTTTGAATATTCTCTACTTGACTTTCAGTGGTAAACTTTTGGCGTTTAGTGTGTAAAAATATTTGCTTTACTTTGCCTTCTCCCTTTAATATAAGCCGATCGGTTTATTTCATATATATATATATATATATATATATATATATATATATATATCTGTGTGTGTGTGTTTGTGAAACTGACAGTTTTCTGTTTTTTTTTTTTTTTATTATTATTATTGGGAGCACCCCTTCGATATTTCAGGCACAATACTTTCCTTTGTGCTACAAATTGTTTGGCTTTAGAAATTCCTGGCATTATTCTTGAGGTTTTTATGGACTTGCGGCCTAGGCCAAGACTTGGCCTACACTTTTCCCTAGCCAGAGTATTTTCGATTTCTTAGCAAATCATAAATTCTTCAAAAACTTTTGCCAAAAAGTGTATGGAAATTTCAAGGCTTCCTTTCGATGTCACAAAAAACTAATTTCTGGCTAAGAAAGAGTTACCTTTTTTGCTGCTTGATAGCCGGTCCAATCCATATATATATATATATTATGGAATATCTGCAGGCATTTCTGCATTGCCAGATTTATGTTACTTTATATGCCCATTCGATTCTGGGCTGAAAGTGCCGATACACATTGAAAATTCCAAGACCATTTTGAGACCGAAATGTAAGTCGTTAAATTTATTTAACTGCTCTTATCGTCAACCAAAACGAAAATGTATATTTGAAAAGCTTTCAATTTCTTGTTTTCTTTTTAGTTTATTTCTTTCTTTTTTTTCTTTTCCTTGTTGAAAGGAAACACAGTTTGAATGAAATGAGATTGAGCTAAATTTCAATTAAATTTAAAATTCCAGAGCACATTAACGAGATTAAAGTTTTAAGGAAATAATAAAAATGGAAATTAAAAGAAACAAAAAAAAAGAAGCAAATTTCGCTGACCATGAGAAAATGTAGAGAAAACTTAATCAAATTGAAAGTTATAATTCAGCAATTTTTTACTTAAAAAGAACTTTGAAAATATTAAAAAAAAAAGTCAAGAAAAAATCATAATATTACAAAGAATTTATTAAAAATATTTTTTTTTAGAAATTCCTAAATATTTTCTTCTTCTTTTTCTCCAGGTGAATGGTGCATGGGCATTGCCTAATGTTGTATGTGATTTTTATATAGCCATGGATGTGATATGCTCTACTTCATCGATATTTAATTTAGTTGCAATATCAATAGACAGGTAATTATTATTTAAAATATATTTTGTTTTTTTTTCCAAATAATTGCAAATCAATTTTGTTTGGATATCTTTTAGATACATCGCTGTGACACAGCCAATAAAATATGCCAAGCACAAAAATAGCCGCCGAGTTTGCCTTACGATATTATTGGTCTGGGCGATATCGGCTGCAATTGGTTCACCCATTGTCCTTGGTCTGAATAATACACCAAATCGTGAGCCAGACGTTTGCGCCTTTTATAATGCTGACTTTATACTCTACTCATCATTGAGCAGTTTCTATATACCCTGCATTATAATGGTCTTTCTATATTGGAATATATTTAAGGTAAGTAGGGAAAAGCCCAAGTCTCTCTCTGTGTGTGTGTGTTGTCCTTTTGTCTGAAACTAATCAAATAGGGATTTGCGTTGAATATTGCCTTTGGCAATTGATTTTTCATTCCATATTGATATGGTATTGTATTGCTCGGGTTGACATTGTTGAAGATTTATGCACAATTTGCCATAAAAAAATACCACATTTGTCAGATTTGTTTGTACACATATTAGCAAGGACGAAGCTGGCTAAGCTACCCAATTCGACAAAAATTGTATGCTCTTTTTTTAGAGGAATTTTTGGGTATAATCTGGAACTTGAGAGCTATACATAGAGCTGGGTCATAGTCAAAGTGATGTAACAATATGCTATTAAGAACCAAGGAAAACAAGGATAAAGGATGGTTGAGGTACCCAAGGGAATATATTAAGCTTTGAAAGAGAAATTTAAAGAGCTTATTAGGAACTCGAGAGCCTAAACAGGCTGAGCTTAGAATATAGTAGTTCGATCTGTCTCAGGTGATATCTCATCCGTCCGATGATGTCTCCTCAGTCAGATAAATATACATGATGTAGTAGTTCGATCTGTCTCAGGTGATGTCTCCTCGGTAAGATGAATACATATTATATAGTAGTTCAATCTGTCTCAGTCTGAGGAACCCATATAATATAATAGTTCGATCTGTCTCAAGTCATGTCTCCTCAGTCAGATGAATATATATGATATAGTAGTTCGATCTGTCTCAGATAATGTCTCCTCCGTCAGATGAATACACATGATATAGTAGTTCGATCTGTCTCAGTCTGAGGAACCCATATAATATAATAGTTCGATCTGTCTAAAGTCATGTCTCCTCAGTCAGATTAATATATATCATATAGTAATTCAACCTGTCTCAGGTGATGTCTCCTCAGTGAGACAAGTATATATGATATAGTAGTCTCAGGTAATATCTCTTCTTACATTCCTTGAAAAGAGCATACCCATCTCACATGGCTGCTACCTCTTTGCAGGCACTACGCAGCCGTGCGCGTAAGCAGCGTGCCGCCCGTAAGCCGCATCTGTCGGAGCTAACCGGTGGCAGTGTCATTGAGAATATTGCACAGACACGCCGTCTGGCTGAGACCGCTCTGGATAGCAGCAGACATGCCAGTCGCATTATGCCCGACGAACCGGCGACAAATACAGCCAGCGGCTCCAACGAGGAGGAGGATGAAAACGCCATATCCCCAGATATTGATGACTGTCATGTGATTGTCAATGACAAGTCAACGGAATTTATGCTGGCCACCGTGGTCGAGGAGACCGGCAAGTAAGTCAAATAAATTCTTCGTTCCCTTTTTTAATTAAATTTTTATTCATTTTTTTACCCTTTCATTTGAAACTTCAGTGAATTTAATTTTGCTTCAAAAGTTTACTCAATCTATCAAAACTAAAAACTTTGCTGGCTTTCATTGAAAAACTTTAACTAAAATTAAAATCTTCGAGAGTGAAAAAAACGGAAAACGGAAAACTCTATTTCAAATAAGTACAAAATGATCTTCCTTTCTTTTTTTCCTTTGTTACTTTTGGCTTCATTGAGAGGGAATTGCAATTCCTAGTTCACGTTCCTCGGCAACTCATTACTTTACCGCTGACCCAACAAATTGGTAAAGTTCTCCCAAAAGCATTTGCAGCGATTTCTTTTGTGTGAAAGGTGGGAAGAAAAAAAAACTTGTCAACGTAATTGCATGGTTGCCCTTCAATTGGTGCAAAAAAAAAAAAGCTAGTCGGATTTGAAAAGAGTCCAGAGGGTGCAGCACTTTCCATTGGCTCTGAGCAGTGGCCTCATTTGAATGCACACGCGCCATAATAAAAATGAAAATCCAAATTGAGCACTCAAAGCTAGTGAACCAAACGACGTGCAAAACAGCACAAAATATCCAAAAAAAAAAAAGGAGAAAACATAGAATGCTACTTTCCGGAAGGTGAAGCCACTTTAAGCGGCAGAAAGCAGCTTGACAATGCATTTTGCTTATTTACAGAGAAAGCAAAAGATTTTGCATATACTCAATTTGTGTCAGACACCAGAAAAGTCTTTAGTTAAATGTTAATTTTCCCAAGGGTGGTGGTAGAAGTATTAGAAAATCTCTAGCCATTAGCGGAGTCCCAAAGCCTCTTAGTTTTTCAAACGTTCATAAAGCTGTGGTTGTGGCAGAACCGGTTGGACTATCTAGATTCGAATGGGTTCTTCAAAAAATAAAACAAACTTAAGATTATCATAAAGGTTTTAAGCCCTCTTACATTGGTTCCGGGAATATTTCGAGAGCCTTGATTAAGCTGAAGAACCACAGCAACTTATGGTACACCATCAGCTCTAGGAATATCTCAAAAACTACTCAAGCAATCCTGTTATTAAGAGAGTATAATTCGTCTTATATGCCTATCTATGCTTAGATCGAAATAGGCAGTCTTGAAGGTATTCAGGGAACATCTGAGGAACTCGTGAAACAATCTTGGTCAAACTTAAGATTTGTGCAAGTTTATCAGAAAGGTTCTAAGCCCTCTTACATTGGTTCGGGGAATATTTCGAGAGCTTTTTAAGCTACCTTGATTAGGCATAATCAGTTCTAGGAATATCTCAAGAATCATTTGAAAGGTTCAGCATGAATATGAGCTGACTTGTCTAAAAAAGTTTAGATTGACATAACCTATCAAAAATCAGTCTTGATTGTATTCAGGGAACTCTGGCCGATAAGTATGCTTTAGATCTGACAAATCTATCTATAAGACCTGTAAGCAGCCTTAAATTGCTTCCAAAAATGCCACATTAAAACAATTCTGCTTAAATTTAATATTGAAGACAAACTTTAAGGCAGAATACCTTAAGGCAGAGCATACAATATCTGACAGCAGAGATGAAGTATCTGAAAGATGCATAAGCGAAGCCAAGGATTCAGGGATGACAATCGATCCGGCTGGATTGCTGGCATCCACCGCAAAACTCAACCAATGGCAATCCAGTCAATTGGGTAACGGTATTAAGCATAGTTAATTAACGGAATGGCAGGCTACTTAAGACAACAAGGATTCCAACTAAATACACAGCTGTACAGAGAGGTCCGGACGGGTGGACTTGCACAAGGATATGGAAAAAGGGAAAAATTAAAACCAAACCGATGAGTAGGAGTGGGGAGGGGAAGGGAATGACAAAAAGCCATTGATGTTGAAGGGTTTTTGAGACATCGAGACTTCCAGGCATATTAAAAAGTTTTTCTTGTCTTCCCGTCCTCACCCACCCACCCACTTTTTGCCAGCCTTTGGTCAATATAATTGGAAAAATTACGCGTGGGCTGGGGTAAAAAAAAAAACGAAACAGTAGAAGAAGAAGAGGAAAAGGCAACAGCGAATATAAATCTCAATAATTCAATTAATGTGTCACTTAATTAAAACTCAATTTCTGCTTTACTTTTTAATTGACGATACATTTCTCTTTCATTCCTTTATTTGTGATTTTATATTTTTGTCGTTGTTTGTGTTTTGTTTCTTTGATTCTTAATTTCAATTTTTTTTTCCTTCTTTTTTTTTTTATTTACTTGACTTTATATCCGCCATATACATACATACATATATATATGTTTTTATCATTGATACTCAAACCAACACACAATGGAATTTTATTTTGCAATAAAATCAACTTGATTATCGAATGGAAAATGGATATTTTGATGGCTGCTTCTTGGCTGGTCCGGCTTTACTTGACTTGACTTTGGCTTGGCTTGGCTTGACTTGACTGGGAATGGCATTGGATTGGATGGGGTTTTCTGGGTTTGGCAGCAGTGTTGTGGCCCAGATCAGCACACAGCCACAGCTGGTGGTGGCAGATCCAAATGGTAATCATGATTCTGGTTATGCAGCCTCAAACGTTGACGATGTCCTTGCAGGTGGCGCCGCAGTGAGCAGTACCACCCCGCCGGATAGTCCGGTGCCCAGCGGCGCCACATTGCACCGCTCCAGTGTCAGTAGTCGCCGGAACACGGCCGAGGATTCCCCCAAGCGTGGTGAACCGGCGTTAAGGTAAATATTTTCCCACTTTTCCCACTTCCGCTCTCTCTCTCTCTTTCTCTTTTCGTCCACCTTTTAATTTTATTCTTCTCGTTTTTTTATTCATTTTAGTAGTGTTGCCATGAAACCGCTGTCCTTTGTGCGCTATGGCGTTCAGGAGGCCATGACTTTGGCACGCAATGACTCCACGCTATCGACCACATCGAAAACGTCCTCGCGCAAGGATAAGAAGAACTCCCAGGCATCAAGGTAATGTGTGCCTTCAATTCCTCCTTAAACCTAATTACACTTATTTTACATGCATTCAATTTCAATAATAACCTTAAAATTACTGCTCCCTTTTCCTCCTCCTCCTCCTCCTACTCTCTCTCTCTCTCTTTCTCTTTCTTTGGTTCTACACTCTTTCTGTTCTGGTCAACTTTCTGGCAATAACTTTAAATGGAATTTGACTCTTATTTGGCCTGCACGGTTGGTTGGCTGACTGGCTGACTGGCTGGCTGACTGGTTGGTTGGTTGGTGGCTCGGCCTTTGGTTTTATTTTACTTGTGGGCGTTGTAGATTCACGATATACAAAGTGCACAAGGCTTCGAAAAAGAAACGTGAAAAATCATCGGCCAAAAAGGAACGCAAGGCAACCAAAACACTGGCCATTGTCTTGGGTAAGTATTTTCCGTCATGGATACCTATGAACATTATAAGATACTTTCTTATTTTATAAAAAAAAAAAAAAGAGACAACAAAAATTATTTTAAAGAATCTTTGAAATGCTCTTGGAATGAAGAGATACATTTTTGATTTGATTCTAAAGGTCTTAACCTTTATAAGATACTTTTTTGCTTTATAGAAAAAAATGGTCTCCGAAAATTGAGATATTCTGGTTAAGTTTTTAAATTGATTCCATGCCAAACAGATATTTCTTTTTAAAGAGTCCAACTTTATTTTATTAAAGGGTTTTTTTCAGGCTTACCATGAATCTTGTTCGAGAGAACCAAGAGATTTCTTTTGCAAAAAAAGATACTTCTCCCAGATAATTTATTTCCTTTGTCTTGAGATGTTTTCTAGATTTAATTAATATCCCAAAGAAATCTTGAACTCTTCAAGAATTAGTGTAGAAAAGATATTTCACACAGATAATTTAATCTATTCTCTTGAGATGTTTTAAGATATTTTTTATGTCCCAAAGAAATCTTGAACTCTTTAAGAATTAGAGCAAAAAAGATACTTCTCACCGATAATTTATTTCCTTTGTCTTGAGATGTTTTCTAGGCTAAATTAATATCCCAAAGAAATCTTGAACTCTTTAAGAATTAGAGCAAAAAAGATACTTCTCCCAGATGATTTATTTCCTTTGTCTTGAGATGTTTTCTAGATTTAATTAATATTCCAAAGAAATCTTGAACATTTTTAGTATTTTTCAAAGGGCTTTTGACAAGATCCGTAAATTTATTAATAAATATATATTTTCTCCCCTCTATATTTTGATTGGTCATATCAGGTGTGTTTCTATTCTGTTGGCTACCATTTTTCACTTGCAATATTATGGATGCCATGTGTGCTAAATTCAATGAAGACTGTCGTCCTGGCCTAACCACCTTTATGCTCACCACCTGGCTGGGCTATTTGAATAGCTTTGTGAATCCGGTCATTTATACGATATTCAATCCAGAGTTTCGCAAGGCTTTCAAAAAGATCATGCATATGGGGTGATCGAAAACAGCAGTAATCAAAACACAACTCAAAATAAAAACTCTCAAAATGGATTAAACAAAAACAAAGAAAAAATACTAAAAAAAAAATAAAATAAATAAGGTAAAGATAATATTTTTTTTTTTTGTCGGTGCCAAACTAGAAGAACTTCTACTCAATTAAGATAAATGTATATGTAAATATGTATGTATTGCCCCCTTTTGTAAATAAAATTTGTAAAAACAGAAAGTAGAAAAGAAATGTATCTATGTTACCTACATGGTAAAAGGGTTTGATCTAGGCAAACTAAAAAGCTGTAGGCTAGCTTAAAAATTAAAAATTAAAATTTATTTAGAGTTCTAGTTAAATTTTCATAAAAAAATAAAATAAAATAAAGAAACTAAATTAGATTAACTAAATGTTGAATGATCCTAGCGAAATAGCAAAACACAATCTCTTCCATATTTGGCTTATTTTCTCAATTTAGAATAAGAATTGATTTGCCAACATTTGCCATTACCAATTCCTATTTCTCACACATATCAGAAACAACTAAGGTCTTGTTTGTCTCAAATACCTTCGAGTCTCTACATTTTCCAACAAGTCCAACGATAGAAAGGCATATCCCTAGAAAGCAAAAATAAATTCTTTTTTCTCGATTTTCTAGGTTTTTTTTTTTCTTGAGTTTTCTCTTTTGTCTTTTTGATTTTATATGAAATAAAAATACTGCTGCATAGAATTAAGTGTAACGGATAAGTAAATGTTTGAAACAGGAAAGAAAGCTTATCAAAAGAAACTAAACTAAAAGAAAAAAAAACTAATACATAGACTATGGCAATTAGGTAATTAAGATGATTCCAGAAATTCTACGAATTATGGAAATTAATTCTAAGTCCTCTCCGAGATGTTTCGAAATTGGCGCAGACCAAAAGACACACACACACACGCAAACACACGCACCAAATTAGCTAGTCTATTTGAAATTGAAAGTTGAAAGAAAAAAATGACAAGAGACTGTCAAAAGGTTAAGCTGCTTTTGTAAGTTAAGAAATTCCATAATTTTATTTATTTATTTTTTTTTTTTGGTTGGTTCAGCAAAACTTTTAAAAAGTATCTCGGCTGACCAAAAGACTTAGGCAAATCAAAAACTCCGATTAGCTTCGTTCGCGACTTGGGAACTAATCCGATTTTTTGATGGAAAATTTTATTACACACACACACACACACACATACACAAACACCAACACTAAATAAAATGAGCCCCACAAAAACAAACAAAAAGCAAAAGCAAAAAATTAAGTCTACGCCAATTTTGATCCAACTCAAACAAACACATCAATGAGTTGTATAATTTGATTTTTATGTTGAAAGAAAAAATAACTAAAAAAAAAAACAAAAATGTAAGCGCATTTAAAACCTAGCTTATAAGATATGATATAATCGTATAGAAAAAAATGTTAAAGCCACACAAAATTATATAAAATAAAATAAAGTACTTAGTACACATGGAAAGCTTCAACTTTATGGATAAAATAAAAAATAAATAAAAATAAATCAGGGTATTTAAGTTTAGGGCTTAAAAATTACTAGAATTAAAAATAATACTCAAAAAATAAAATAATAATAATTCCCATTTGAAATAGGTAATTGAAATCTGCCCAGAATGTTGGGCACATTTCAGTCACAGATTTCTCAGACCGTCCTACCTGAGAGACCCAAAAGAAAAAAAAAATCTTATCATTAAAATAAAGCTCAAATTTTGATACTTTCCTAAACAAAAAAAAATTGGTACAGGTAAAATAAATAAAAATACCAAGAATGTAGTGCATTTTTTCCCCCATTAATTAGGCTATGTCTAGTTGTAATTTTAAATGGTAAATATAATCAAATTGTTTCAGTTCTTAACTTGGTAAGACTTGCAAAATAAATAATAAAGTAACAATTTTTTTTATTGTGTGAAAATCCCCTTTAAACTAGCTAAGTTCTTCTAAAGAAAACGCTTATTAAATATAGAAATGAAACTTGGCATATATATGATATATATATATATGATATATGAGTGTTAAAAACCTAGGTAAAATTTCTCTATAAAAAAAAAGAACATATGCATTGTTGAATTTTGTTTCAATTACTTTGTCCTTTGTTTCAAATAAATGTTGTTTGAGTTTAATAAAAAAAAAAATACATAAATTTAGTGAATATTCGAAAATAAAAAAAAATATATATGTAATAAAATATAAACCCTAAGGTCAAGGTCCCTCCGCGCTAGCAAACCAATAAAACACTCGAAAATTCGAAAGAACAAAAAAAAATATTACAAAATAAATAAAAAATAAAATATATGAAAAAAAGAATCTTAGTGAAAATTTGTTTTATCAGCAAAACTAAGCGCAAAAAAAAGAAATCGGAGAAAAAAATTGAAACTATTTTAAAGCAATGACTTTTTTTTTAGATATAAGCGAAAACTTTTGGGCTTAAGTGTGCTAAGAGAATGAAAAGTTTAAGATTTAAGCGGCAGAGTCCAAAACAACAAAAAAAAAAATATAATAAAAAAAATGGAAACTGTAAGCAAAACTATTTCGACTTTATAAAAGCAAAAGAAAATTGTCAAATAAATACAAGAAAAAGTGGAAAAAAAAAACGGAAAATATTTCAAATTAAAAAATTCAGAGTTTTATTTCTTGAAAGGGGCAAAGCTGGGTCTAACCAGGTGGCATCACTATCTTTTCAGAGCAGGAAGGATAACTCCTAATTAACCTTATTGACCAGTCACAAATAGAAGATGAAGAGTCCAACTTCGATGAATAAATAAAATGAATTCATTGAGAGTATCTTGGTGGCTTTCAGTTGGATTAAGCGAGAAAAGAAATCAATATACCGTTAATTCCGATATCAAAGGAACATCTTTAATACTTATGGAATCCATTGATTGTTTCAGAGTTGAATTATTCAAGGCTTGTTTAACATGTTCAAGGAATATTCTACAGATTCCTCGATGGCTCCAATAGGTTCGCAGTAAGGAGAACCTCTCTAAAGACCGTGACAACAAATGGCAGCCCCAGTATTGGCATAGGTCCAAAGAGCCTCTCTAAAGACCTTGACACCAGTTGGCAGCCCCAGTATTGGCAAAGGTCAGGTTATATTTGGCCGAGTCTACCAGGTAATCGAAAGTAAAATAAAGACTACATAGAAATCCTTGGATAGTTCTTATGAACCCGAGAAGCTCCTAAAATTACTGGCATAGGTCTTAAGAGCCTCTCTATAGACCTTGACACCAGTTGGCAGTCCCAGTATTGGCAAAGGTCAGGTTATATTTGGACGGGTCTACCAGGTAATCGAAAGTAAAACGAAGACTACTTAGAAATCCTTGGATAGTTCTTATGGACCCGAGAAGCTCCCAAGACTTCTCTGATAATTCCGAGGGTTCCTCCACCACTTCTTGTGGAATCTATCGATTGTCACCGAAATCGATTTTTTCAACAGCCTCAAAAAAATATTTCCTATTTTTCCCACCTTTCCTTTCTTTTTTTGTTTGGGTTGTAAAAACCTTCTCATCATACAGAATGGACATATGTATTTCTGTGTGTGTGTATGTGTGTGTGTGTGTAGTATATAAACATTTTATTGCATTTATATGAGCTGATAATAAAATTCCAATAAGCATGAAAAGAAATAAAAATACTTGAGCAACAACACAACAGAACAAAAAATAAGGAGTAGTCCAAGTGTTTGCAACGAAGTCATGTCCAGCGGAAAAGGAAAAGAAGAAAAGAGAAAAACACGACCGGAAATAAACGGAAAGGCCAAGGGGTGACCAAATGAATATGTTCCTCATGCGATTTTCCCACTCAGACAAGAGTTTCTCCTCATTTCAGACACTTGGTACTCGGTCCCCTCACACCCCACCCAAAGGTCAGAGCAAAACTATGCCATCATAATGACCATCAGAAGAGGCGACTTCGTTTTGAATAAGTTCAATTTAGTCTGTGACCAGGCAGGTGAGATTTTCCAACTAAATCTTCTCCAGTAACTTTGTGACTTTTTCAATATTCCAATACGAAGAGCCCAACAAACTTATGTGTATATCCAGCAATGACCTCAAGCTAGCCCAGGCCAAGGGAGTTGGGGGCAACATCTGCCAGGATCAGAGAGCACAGAGTGTCCATATTCCATATGTATGTGCCTGTCTCATCGCTTGTCTGTCTGCCTGTCTGTCTATGTGTCTATATGTCTATCCATTTGCTCTGCCCTTTATGGCAGACTTGGACTATTAAGCGCCTTTGGCATTTTCTTCTCTTTTTTTTCGTACTTGAGACGAGTGTATGTGTGTGTGTATGTGTGTGTCTATGTCCATAACTAATTTCAGATAAATGATGTACTAACGTGTTGAGCCAAACACACACACACACACACATACAGACACCAATACAACCCAAATATATATCAATTTTTTGAAATGTCTGCTGAAGCCGGTTTGGGTTGGGCGGGGAGGAGTATGAGAAATCTTTTAGTTATGTTTACTAGGTGGCAATAATTGACAGACCATTAACGTTTCGACAGCAGGAACATAACAACAACAACAACAACAACAACAATGGCACTAAATGACAAGAACTACAAGAGTCAAAACCAAACTAACAACAAAAACAATGAGAGCAACTGTTATACTGCTGCAATAATCAGAGATAAATTCTCAGTATTTGTGTATTTTTGTGGCGTAAATAAAAGACAGAATCAACAATTTTGCTAAGGAAAAATACCAATTTATTTTGTCGAGAAAAATCGGAAAGTTCTTTAATGACTCAAAACTGAGTTTAAGTGCTTTGAGTGTCACAGTGCGTATGAGTAATCTGGGTAAATTATTTTTTTAAATTTTTATTTTCTTTTTTTCTTTTATTTTATTTTATTTTTTTTTATTTATTATTTTTTTATTTTTTTATTTATTTTATTTATTTTATTTCATTTTATTTATTTTATATGATTTTATTTATTTTCTTTTTTTATTTTATTTTATTTTATTTATTTTATTTATTTTATTTATTTTATTTATTTTATTTCATTTTATTTATTTTATATGATTTTATTTATTTTGTTTATTTTATTTTATTTTATTTATTTGATTTTTTTCCAGTGTACTTTGAAATCTTAAAGTGTCGATAAATTCGCAATTTTCTTGCCATAAAAAATAATATTCTATTCGTTGAAATTCGTCCATGAAAACTTCAATAAAATGACATATTTTTCTTTTTATGAGCCATCATAGATAAATTTTCCCAGACTCTTCAAAAAAATAAAAATAAAATAAATATCTTTTCGTTTATTTTTTAATAGAAAGAGGGAGAAAACAAGTTGATTGCCCATTTTTTAGTTGAGAGTTTATTTAAAGGAAAAATGTTACCCCCGTCCATTCCCCCTTCCCCATCCCCCGCAACCTACTCAAGCAATTCACTTGAATGGGAAATGGAATGGCTCATAACAGATCATCAAAGAGCTCCAACGAGTGTCACTTTTGTTGACACCTTTTCACCATCATCGTCATCATCATCATCATCATCATCATAATCATCTTCATCCTCATCAGCGTCAACGACAACGACAACGCCACTAAATCAACCCGTCATACTCCCTCCAAACACCACCACCACCACGATTGCCGGCAGCACCGAAGTGCACCTTGAAAATGGCACAGTTGCAATTTTCAACCATAATAGAAAAGAACAAAAATGTGTTTTTCAGAACCACAAAAACCTGACTAACCAAAAGACAGACTGAGACTGGTAGTGATACTAAGAGAGTGGGGGGCGTGCGGGAAAGGGGGAGCTGGCCCGGCATGAATCAAAACGAAATGCACGGAACCAGAGACCAAAATGTTCAGACACCAGACAAATAACAAACAAACAAATTGCCAAGTTTTAGTTTAGTTGAACGGTGGCAAAAAAAAAAGAAAAAAAAATGAATCCAAACGTTAAACTCGGACCCGGCCGAATTTGGGATACCCTGTACGAAATTGAAAAAGAAAATGTGGCAACCCTAGTCGTCTACATTCACATAAAACCTCTCTGGCCTTAATATTCCTTTGAATCAAAAAACGCACGCCATCTATCGGACTGTTCAGACTACCGCTTGTCAGTTGGGCAAGGCCAAGGCAAATCTTGACTCTGAAAATTGGTTTTTTGTATAACTCAAGTAAATATATTCCGATTTTAGTCATGTTTGATATCAATCGAAAGATTTTTGACTGACTAACAACTTTATGGAAGCAACTAATATTAAAATCTTTAAACTGTAGAAATTAGAAGGCCTTGAAAAAGTGAGGGGGTGGAAGGAAGGACGAGGGCAGGAAATAAAATTAATTTGACTCGAGTTTACACATAAAGAGTCCGAATCCCAAGTTTGGTTATCCTAGCTCTTATAGTCTCTAAGATCTATGCAGACGTAAGGACCTGGCTATATGTCTCCTTCTCAACCCGTCACAAACTTAATATACCCTTACCCTTAAGGGTTAGGGTATAAAAATAGAAGACAGCTGAAAATTCTATCTGTGTGTGTGTGTGTGTTTTCACCTACTCTTTTTTTTTTTTTGGTCATAAGTGGCGTCAATGTGACAAGAAAAATCCAAAAGCGAATTTGTGTCTCTTTCAATTTTGTTTCTCTTCTTCTTATTCTTTATCTTTACTCTTTTTCACTCACCTGACTATTTATTTATTTTAATTGTTTATTCATACATTTATGCTTAATGCTTTTTTCTTGTAATTTTTGGAGAAATTTTTGCCCTACTCCGGCGAGTTTTGCCTCAGAGGCTGGCGGAGTCACTGAAGCAAAGTGAAATATTCCGCATAGCTGAAAAATAGTTGCAGGCCCCAAAAAAAATAACAAAATATATATAAATATTTATATGTATTAGTTTGGGTCACAAAAACGCACACACACACACATAGAGACAGTCTATCTCTTTCTAGTTGGCTTAAGACATATGAAAAATATGGGCAACTTTTTCGAGTCAAGAAGTCGAGGCTTTAGATTTTTAAAAATCGCCTTTTTCGAGAGTATGAGAAGATCCATATGGGAAGTTTTTGGCTAAAAGGCCTCCGCCTGCCTGCTTGGGTGCTGAGGAGGTGGAGGGTGGGAGGGGGTTGGGGGGACTGCGCATACCAAGGCTGAGGTCAATGCAATCAAGCGTGGGTCCATGTGGATTACTGTGAGCCGTTTCGGCTTCACGCTCAAAAACTTTACGCCCGGTAAGCTTCACTCACACTCACACACACACACACACACACACACGCACACATGAGTACACAGCCATAATCTGCCTAGCTCAGACAACTCCACACTGCCCCTTTTGGCCCACTCATACACATGAGAGTTTTCAAAACTTTGTTGGTGGTTTCAAAAAAAAAAAAAAGGAGCAAGGGAAAGGGTTGGGGGAGGGGGGGCGGAGGGGACTGAGAGGTGTTGTAAAACAACTAGAATTTTTTTTCTCTCCCTCCAAAAGAGGGGAAAAATATACCCAAAAGGGTTTTTGTCTTTCCGCTTCATTGCCTTGGTAGCTCATCTCAACTCACACACACAGATACACACATGTATGTCATGTGTGTGTGTGTGTGTGTGAGGGTCTTGGCATATTTTTGGGCAAGTATATTTTCGACTTTAAGGTAATATGCAGGTCATATGTATTTTTAAGTATTTGAATATTTTCATGCTTCGCTTGGCCCAGCCAAAAGAAAATATAGCTTTAGGATTAGAATAAAGTATTTAATAATTCACTGGCCACTTAGAAAAATTAAATAAATAAAAAGCCAAACGAAAAGACAGCTAAAAAGTACAACCTTTTCATATTAGCCAAAAATTGCATACTCCCTTTTTTGGGGGGGGAGGCGGATTGGGTGGAACCAATGGAAGATTAATTCGACTTGGTATGTTTCTTTGGTCTTAAAAATATCTGTGAATTGATAATAATTTATTTATTGCAGATTGAATTTAGGCCAGAGACCAGGCACCAGGAACCAGGGCCTGATACCAGTCCAGGGCCAAGGCACTTGTCTCTCTGAATTAATGTGGTGAGTGTTTTGGATTTGCTGGCCTGAGCCTGCTTCTGGACAGGAACGTGGACATGCATATGTATTTTTCATATTATCAAACCCAACATGCAATCTTCTCATATGTATAGGTGTGCGTGTGTGTGTGTGTGTGTGTGTGTGTATCTTTCACATTTCTTTAGTCTTGGTTTACTTTCGTTGGCACTCAATGGCTTGATATGGCCAACATCAGCCACACCTGACCACACGTACACGTGCCAAGCCAAACAAACACTCAGACAGAGCTCAAAGAGAGAGAGAGAGAGAGAGAGAGAGAGAGAGAGAAAGCAAGAGTAAAGTGAAAGGCACGTGTCGCTTCCTAAGCCAAGCCGATTTTTCCAGCTGTTCCTATTTCTTCTTCTTCTTCTTCTTGGTTGTTGTTGTTATTGTTGTTGGTAAAGTTTTTGCATAATGCGGTCAGTTTGAATAGGAACGAGCGAAAAGCACGTCGAAAGTTTTGCACCCAAGCAAAAATGTTGCGGATAATTAATTTAGTTTTCTTTTGCATGTCGCTGTATCTGAGTGTGCTCTTTGTATCTGTATCTGTATTTGTATCTTTGTATCTATGAGTATTCATTTCTTTTTTGTGTCCTCCTTTGCTCGTGTGTGTGCGTGCGTGTGTGTGTGTGTGCTCTTTGTATAATTCCCTGCTGATGTTAAAGTCTGCTCTTTGGGTTTCCCTCTGCCCTTGGAGAGTTCTCCAAGGCATTCGCTTTCACTGCTTTCGCTTTTTTCCGGTTCTTAATAGTCCGGAGCGGTGGTTTCTTTTTTTTTTGGAGGGGTGAGGGGTTCTATTCGGCATAAACTTGACGGAAATTTAAAAAGATACTTTTGTATCTTTGAAATATTTACTTAATTTTCGTAATTTAGTTTAATTTGATTTATTTTATTTTATTTTATTTTATTTTATTTTATTTTATTTGATTTAATTTTATTTTATTCATTTTATTTATTTTATTTATTTTATTTATTTTATTTATTTTATTTATTTTATTTATTTTATTTATTTTATTTATTTTATTTATTTTATTTATTTTATTTATTTTATTTATTTTTATTTATTTTATTTATTTTATTTATTTTATTTATTTTATTTATTTTATTTATTTTATTTATTTTATTTATTTTATTTATTTTATTTTATTTTATTTTATTTTATTTTATTTTATTTTATTTTATTTTATTTATTTTATTAATTCTTTTTATTTTATTTATTTTATTTGATTTAATTTTATTTTATTTATTTTATTTTATTTTATTTATTTTATTTGGTTTTATCTCTTTAATTTTTTGATAATGAAATTGCAGAAAAAAAGAAGAAAAGCCGAATCATTCCATATTCTCGGGTAAAAAGTATTTCATGTGAAACTTTTTTTGAGGCGAAAAATTACCTCATTTTCCAGTTGATTCTGCCAATGCCTTCCGGCCTGTTGGTTGATTGAGTCGACTTTTTTTTTTTAATTCAGGATGAAAGCATAATTGCTAATTGATTGATGAGTTAATTGATGGCTGCCTTGTCTTGGATTGATGATGCAATTCCATTCCATTGCCAATTGGCAGTTGGCAGTTGGCATTTGAAATCTCTGCGGTAGATTTCTGATTTTTGCCTATACACAAAAACAAAAACAAATCAAGCAAACGCACTAAATCGTGCAGTTTTATAGATCAACAACAATAGAAATTGAATGGGAAAACAACAGGAAGACAGGAAGACATAAACTGACAGGGCAGGATAATAAAAAGAAGGTGGGCCGATTTCCACTTGGCTTACATTTTTAACGAGCAGAAAACTTGAAACAAACAGTCAGTAAAGTAAAACCACAAACAGTAAAAGACAGAGAGAGACAGAGAGAGAGAGAGAGTGAGAGAGAGAAAAAAAAATGATTTCATTTGTCATGACAGCCACAAAACGAGTCTCTTTAGCATTCAATGTGATTTCCCAGACTACCTCGACAAAAGGGGCCGACGGAGGAGGAGAAGGTGGAGGAGGAGCTGAAAGAGTTCCTACTGCCAATCATGTAGTCTCTGGCTTGTCTATTTTGTTTCTCTGTATGTCATCCTTTAGCCGGGCTTCAGCATTTGCCAACAATTACTTATTAATTTTTGATGTCAGTTGTCATCGATGTTGCTCGTTGCTCCTTGTTGTTTTATTTAGTTGGGTTGATTGTTTGCGGCTGAAATCCTTGCTAACCCCATTCCATTCCACCAGCACCACCACCAGCCAGGAGGAGAGTGACTTTATTTCAAAACTGTGGCAGGACTTTGGTTTGACAGTTAGGAAATCGAAACCAGCATCATCAGTATCGGATAGTACTGTGAAAGTTAAAGTTTGATAACTTTTGTCAACGGTCTCCGGCAACTTGAAGTTCGAGCAAGTGCATCGTCGGTTTGGCCAAAATGTTTTTGACAAAACGGAAACCACAATCAACTTTGCCTTTTCACTGCCAGAGAGCCAGAGAGCATGCCAAAATTTCCTTTTTCATTAATATTTTTTAATTTTTTTAAGGTTAAGTCCAAATGGTACAGTCACACACCATTTGATTTGTTTAGGGTAATCAGAATAAAGTACAGTTTGACCTCTCCATTTTTTCTGTTTCCTTCTGTTTCCAAACTAATTTGATGTGACGTCATGACTAGACAAATCCAACAAGCCCGTCTGTCAACTGTCTGTTCATTTGTCAGTCTGTCAAAATCTTGGCCTGCGGTGGGATCACAATACCCCTCCAGATGTCAATGAGTGCCTAAACAATTCCCTGACAAAGTCAACAATTTATACGGAACCAATTATGGGAGCACCTACGATTTCTGAGAATCATTCAAATGCTTTTAAAGCTCACAGGTATCAGGCGAACAGCAGTCAGCAGTAAGCTGAAGCAAAAGTGTGGCATACTTTTTGGTGCCGCCCTAAAATACACCAGCTGGGGAATTTAGAAAAACGGAGCCGAGGTAGCCTAGGTGTCTCAGTGTCAGGTGCTGGCTTAAAAAAACGACTTCGGTTCGATTCCCACAATTTACCAATTTAATTTTCACTGAAATATTTAAAATTCAAAAGCTTCAAAAAATAAGCTTTGATAATAAATTCAACGTGGTTTCAAAGTGGTCCCTACTGAGATTATGGAGGGACCACTTTGAAAGTCTGGAGGCTGGAGACAACCAAGAGTCCGATGAAGAAGATCCACTAACCCCAATCAGAGAAGATGGTGTTGAAGTTCCCATCCCTAACTATACGGAAGTCGAAGTCGCCATAAAGCGACTTAAAAACAATAAAGCCGCGGGAGCGGACGGCTTACCGGCTGAATTGTTTAAGGCTGGAGGCGATGAGTTGGTAGGGTGCATGCACCAGCTCATTTGCAACGTATGGTCAGCGGAAAGTATGCCCAATGATTGGAGTCTCAGTATGATCTGCCCCATTCTGAAGAAGGGTGATGCAACACAACGCACCAACTATCGTGGCATCAGTCTTCTTCCCGTCGCATACAAAGTTCTCACGACCGTAATGTGTGAGAGACTTAAGCCATATGCTGAAGCATTGATTGGACCGTATCAATGCGGCTTTCGTCCTGGCCGGTCCACAGTCGACCAGATCTTCACATTACGTCAGATCCTGGAGAAAGCGTATGAGAATCAAATCGACACCTACCACCTGTTTGTTGATTTTAAAGCTGCTTTTGATAATCCACGGCGAGGTTGCCTGTACACCACCATGTCTGAGCTTGGTATTCCTGCAAAGCTAGTACGGCTTTGTAGAATGACATTGAGCAACACTATCAGCTCTGTCAAGGTAGGAAAGGACCAGTCCGAAACCTTCAATACCAGGCGGGGTCTCAGACAAGGCGACTCGCTATCTTGTGTGCTCTTCAACCTGCTGATGGAGAGTGTCATAAGGAAAGCTGGAGTGCATCGGGTGGGCACAATATTGGGACAGAAATGTGTCCAGCTCCTTGGTTACGCTGATGATATCGATATTATTGGCCGTACCAAGCGTGATGTGACTGCGGCTTTTGGAGGAATTGAAAGAGAATCGGCTAAAGTTGGTCTAGCGGTGAATATGGGCAAAACAAAGTTTATGGTGTGCAGTAACAGAGAGTCGCGGCGTCTTGATTCTCATCTTACTGCTGGAGACTATGACTTTGAGTTGGTCAAGGACTTTGTCTATTTAGGAACTGCAGTGACTAGCAACAACGATGTCAGCCTGGAGATCAAACGAAGGATCACGCTTGCCAACAGGAGTTACTTTGGGCTCAGTAGGCAAATGAACAGCAGAGCCCTCTCTCGAAAGTCGAAGCTAACCCTTTACAAAGCACTCATCATCCCAGTGCTTCTATATGGTGCGGAAGCCTGGACAGTGACGCAGTCAGATGCAGCTGCTCTTGGTGTCTTCGAGAGAAAAATCCTTCGCAAGATCTTTGGACCTGTTTGCGTTGGCGAAACCTATCGCATCAGGTGGAATGACGAGCTGTATGAGCTATACGGCGATGTGGACATAGTCCAGCGAATCAATATTCAGCGACTTCGCTGGCTTGGTCACATCGCTCGTATGGAGGCAACAACTCCAGCTCGATCAGTCTTCGATGCGGTAGTTGGCGGGCAACGTAGAAGAGGAAGGCCACGCGCACGTTGGAGGGACCAGATGGACGCAGTTCTGGCGACGCTTGGTGTCACCAACTGGCGCAGTCGCGCACAGGACAGAGAGGCGTGGAGGCAAATCGCGCATCAGGCTCTACCCCGTTAGGGGTGTTTATGCCATATATATATATATAATAAATTCAACAATATCCAATTACTCACTGGGATAAACGCCAGCGAAAAAAACACGAAGCGTCGCGAAAGGAAAACGTAACAAAGACACTGCGAAAAAAAGATGCCACGGATCGCGCAAGATAAAAAATTATTTTAAAAAAAATCGAAAACACAATTTTAATCAAATTTAAGCTTGGCTTAATATTTTAAATAAAAATTTAAACTATCGAATTCGATCAACAACGACTTCGACTTATTCGAAAAGCGCGCAGACTCAGACGAACATGCTAGAACAGCCGAGAGGCCGAAGTTAGAGAGAGCAAAACTGATAGCAAGAGCCAAGCAAGTGCGGCAGCGTAGCTGGCTTACCTATGCTCTCGTTCTCACTTTTGCTCTCTCACTTGAAAGGCTCTCTGGTTGCGTTTTGCCTGTGCTGATCTAACTGTAATTTTTTAACGATTGCCAAGCGTAGGGTGGTGCTTAAATTAGAAAAGAATTTGTAGTAATTGTCAAGTGCAATAAGGAAGTAATGCGAGGGTACTTCAGTTTTAGGGTGGTGCTTAAAATAAGTTTTTTCAAAGTTTTATCGTAATAAGGAAGTAAATGGCAAATAAATTATATTATTCGAGTGGTGCTTAAATTTATAAAAAATATTATTAAAGTTTCGTAGAGCTTGAAAGAATAAAAGAATAAAATAATTTCGAAGCAATAAAAATTCGGCACTAAATCGAAGAAATATTCAAATTTACTTTATTCACATAGCCAGCGAATTTATGATTTCCAAAAGTGGGTAGAAATATTTTTCAACATAAATAAATTCGTTGCTTCTTTCGTTTTACTATAAAGACAACAACAATAAAGCTAAAAAGAAAAATAAATATATATGTATATAAAAAGAAAGCAATTGACTTGGAATCAGAATAAAAGCGAAACTGAAAGTGAAAGCAAAAGCAAAAACGAAATCGAAAGCATACGAATGAAAGTGAAAACTTAGAGACACAGGAAATTAACCCACATCCACATCAGTCAAAAGCAATAAAAATAAAAAAGCAAAAGAAGAAGAAAAAAAACACAAACACACACACACACACATTCACACACTCAGAAGCCAAAAATTGTGAATGCCTATACATGAGTTTTTTAGCATGTCGAACAGAGAGTCAGAGAGTCACCGACATATTCATGAAGAGAGCGAGAGAGCCTCGAACTCTGAGGGCGACAAGAAGTCATCAGACACATGCAAAAATAAAACAGTTACACAAACGACGAGTGCCTGCGGAATATTAGTATGAGTGAGTGGGAAGGGGAAGGGGAAGGGGGGGGATGTGGGAAAGTGACAAGACTGTGCATGCAACAAATACGCTAAAGCCCTCAGATTGTCTTATCGCATCGAATTAGGTGTCTAACCCTTATTTCAACTGGCAAGCAACTCTGACATTTTAACGCTTATTCTCTGTGTTTTTTTTTCGGCTGTCCTTCTTCTTCTTCTTCATCTTCCTTT
Organism: Scaptodrosophila latifasciaeformis; assembly: GCA_037075145.1. Lineage (NCBI taxonomy): Eukaryota > Metazoa > Arthropoda > Insecta > Diptera > Drosophilidae > Scaptodrosophila > Scaptodrosophila latifasciaeformis. The sequence continues at coordinate 4,264,558 of JBAMCM010000429.1, forward strand.
TTTGTATGTCAATGTTTTTTTTTTTTTTTTGCAGGCTCTCATTCTTTGTGGGTCCCAGTTTTGCCAATGTGCTGGCATCTGCTTAGAGCCGCTCTCTCTCTCTCTCTCTCTCTCTCTGTCTGGCCAAGTTGTTGACACTTGGAGCCTTTTCTTTCCTGTTGTTGTTGTTGTTGTTGTTGTCATTTTATAGCGCTTATCGCTGATTCGAGTAAAAGTAACGGCGACAGACGTGCAAAGTGCGCGACCGAGTCAAGCATTAAATATATATTACAATAAAATGTTTGAATTGTTTGAATCACCCATTCCATCCATTCGGATTGCCCCTCCCTCAGAGACGCCCCCATCCCCTCCACCCCTTCACTTGGTGTTCTCGCATTTGGCTTGGCATTAAAAAACCATAAAAATTGAATGCAAATTGTTGGGCAAAAAAATTTTATTTCCCCCACCCATTTGGGTATTGTGTGATTAGCGTTTGCTTGTCTTTGGCCCATTCCTCGATATAGATAAGGCATTTCGGGGGATTTGTAAATACACCGGGAAACCCATAAGCCTCACAGTATTGAATACAAATCGAAAGATTTTCCAAAAAAAACTGTGTGTGTGTGTGTGTGAGTTGCATCAAAATTTACTTGATTTGGTTGCTTGAATTGGATTTGTCTGAACCCGAAAATAAAGGGTTCGGTGGGAGGACTCCTTAAATATAAAAAATTAGGAAATTTTTTGCTCATTCCGGAAGGACTCAAAGAGCTGAAAACAACTGGTTCTTTTCTTCTTAGCACCTATTTTTACCCAGGTCTTCACTATTCCAAAACTTTCCTGCTTCAAACGGGTTCCTTACTCTAAGAATCTCTTCATAGGGCTCTTATTGCTGCAAATTTTCTCTCACCTCTTCATGATCTCAGGATCTGTTTCTTCTTCGAAGAGTCTTTCTCTGATCCTCAGATCCTGAGATCATGAAAAGTTGAGAGAAAATTTCTTGCCCAGGAGCTCTTTCTTCTCAGGCTTCCATTTGCCTCTAGGGTATCTTCCTATCCAAGGTTTATATCTTCGGATATATTCCACTCACTCGGTTTACTATAATTTCTGAAACTAATGTAAGCCATTGAGTTCCTAAAATTAGACGTGATTTTTCAGAAAGAAATGGTTCGGGGTCCCAAAAAAAAAAACATTTTCAGTTCCTTTTGAATCAAGAATTTTGGAGAATTCAAATAAATTTTCCATTGTTTCCAAAAGAACCTTCAAAAATCCCCCAGTTATCTTATCTTTCAAATAGTTAAAACAATCGAAGAAGAAGAAGACGGAGAGTACTCCAAACGGATTCACTTTGAGCTCAAAGCTGACTTCCTTTTTGGCAATTCACCTGGCTTAAAGCAAGTGTGCCAAGTGAGCTGGCAGATAAGCCAAGTAAAAGGCCGACTCGCTTAATTGCTTACTAATTGCAACGAAAACATTTTAATCATACGCCAATGCCTCCGAAAAGCCAGAAAACGCTTGGCACTGCCAAGCCGCAGAGATAAATGAATTTTCCATGTGGTAGACTGTTCCTGCCATTGCCTATCCCTAGCAATTTGGGCCAACCAACTCAGCCAACTCAACTCGACTCGACTCAACTCGACGCAACTCGACTCGTCTCGACTCGACTTTCAGTTTTGTTCAGTGAATGCGACAATTTTGCCAACTCAGTTCGGGTTGGGGGGGTGGGGCGAGAGGGGGGATGATGGGGCGAAATAAAACTTTTCAACTTTTCAGCAGGAACGGCCAAAGGAAAGTCTCTCAACTCATCTACCTGAGGGTTGTAAAAATTATTCTTTATCGTCTCTGTGTAGACCTACTTAGAATATAGACAACTGAGGGTGGAGGAGGGGGAGGGTGGAGGGGGTACTTTAGCTTTGGCGCTGTCCGCCAAACATTTTGTGAGAGCTGGCAAAACTTTTGCGAATCGCTCTTCCGCCGGAAGTCGGCCAAATGTACGTGGTAAGTGCTCCATAGATATTCTAGGTATATTTCCTCTCTCTCTTTCACTCTGTGTATGTGTGTGTGTGTGTGTGTGTATGTGTGTGTGTTGCAACAACACTCATGACTCATGAAATGATTTCTTGACACGTTTTTGGGTTGTTTTTAATGCAATCAACTTAGCGACTCTGCTTCAAGTCTACACGTGTATGTGTGTGTGTGTGTGTGTGTGTGTGTGTATGTGCGTGTGTGGCAGATTCATGGTTCTCTTTGATTTTGTGCGTTATTTGGATAGACGCTGATTTTATATATTTATTTTTATTATTTTTCGTTTTGCCCGCTTTCCTTTTTCCATTTTTTCCTTCTCCTTCCTTGTTGTCTTGTTCTTTCTTTTGGCTTTCTGCTGCCACCAAATTAGATTTGATGGCAATTTATGGCCCTTTTTGGAATTCAAACCACCATAGACACCAATTTAGTTGCCACCAAAGTCTCGGAGCGGCAAACCCAGCCGAGCCCAGCCAACACGACTCGAGCAGCTGTTCAACTGCCCCAAAAAATATGCTATAAATAATTTTCAATTTCTTGCAAAAATTGGCAAGAGCATTTTCTTTATCATTTTAACAAATTTAACAATTTTATCTAAGCCAAAATAGATTTGGATAAAAGCGAAAACTTTAATGTTCTTTTCTTTTTGTTTTTTTTTTTTTTTTTTTTTGCTAAATTAAATTCCATTTCAAAAGCCATTAAAAAGAATTCACAACATTTTTCATACTTGTTCAGTTTTTTTTTTTGTATTTTTATTTTATTCGAATTTTGTTGATGAATTTTTTCGTGTTATTCAACTGATTCAGCCAATTAATATTTCACATATTTTTACATGTTTCCCCTTAGGGCAATGAACTTTTTTTTCTCACTCTTATATTTGTGGGATTTTATCAAGAATTTTTTTTTTTTTTTTTTTTTTTTTTTGAGTGAGATATAAAAGTCTGTATAAATTCTAGAAAAATTCGTCTAAAACAATTTGGCATATGAATGGAAAATTTTAAAAACTTCAACCTCGGGTCAATCCGATTGTTATAACGTTTTGAGGGAGACGTTGGAATCTCCCAAAAATCACTCCTAAGCAAGATGATATAGCCTTGTCTAATATTATTAGATATTCCATAATAATGCATTAGGATGGAACCACTATATCTTCCTATCATGGATAGATTTATCCATAAGTTATGACTATCTGCTAGGCTGATAGATCCATTTTCATCCCATTTGATATTCAGGTTTGCTATATAAAAATACATAAACGTACCCAGTTTCAGTTTGATTACTCTATAATTCTTGAACCTGAATCCTAGGGATACCTCCGTCATTTCTCTCATTTTCACTCTTAATTCAATTGAATATTTGGAATACTTGGAATAGTCAGACCCTTTTATATACCAAATATATATATATATGAAAAATATATATATATAGCTCCGTTATATATACATCCAAATCGGTTCAGTTATTTATTGACCAATCTTAATTAATTTAAGTAAGTCACAAACTTTAAAAGAATCTCCTATTTCTGCTGTGATCAAGCCACCATATTTTATCTTATAGCTCCTCTACGACCTCAAATAGGTTTTAGATATATCTTGGGTATTTATTGACCAAACTCAGTAAATTTGAGTCAATAAATTATTCATATATAAGCCCTCTTGTAGGCTGAGTTTAATTTGGATCCAACTAGCTTATCATACAGCTGGCCTTTAGCTCTAAATGGGTTGTAAGGATATAACCATTATAGTTCAATTGATCAAGATGAAATTATGTATTTAACGCACTTTCTACATAGGTTTAACTTAGGGCCCAGTTTCACCAAGATCGAACTGATATATAATAAAGAGATCATAATCGGTTTCCGAAATATCTTAAAGCTTTGAAAGTTGTGAAATTTAAAATGAAAAGCTTAAATTAAAATTCAATAGAGGTCGAAAATTTTCTCCCCACTCTCTCTCCCTCTCTCTCTCTCTCTCTTGCTCTGGCCATTACCAGATAGACCCATTTAGAGCTACCTTTCTTTACCCCGGAGTTTAGGGAAAAATTTACATTTTATTTATATAGTTTGAGTTGGTTTTCTTTTTTATTTGTATTTTGAAGCAACTGTACCACTTACAATGCCAGATCCACACACACACACACAGTTTTAGAACCAATTCAAAGGACATATAACGTGAATTTTGTTTGGTCGCTCGTTTGCATTCCCATCATATTTAATAGGCAGTCGGTTTGATGCCTGAAGTGGGGTCTGAGTGGAGGAAGGAGTGAGATGAGGCCAGTTGAATTGCCAAAAACACCTTATTCGCTGTTATTTTCACAGTTTGGCCAACAAAACTGCCCCTATGACTGACTCACTGACTCTTTGGCTGGCTGGTTGGTTGGTTGGTTGGTTGGTTGGTTGGTTGGCAGTTATTATATCGCATCATTTGAACAAAATGGCCGCACATGTGAACACCGCGGGCATAAAAATGCCAAAAACACAAAAACATCCAACAGAGCCCAAAAACTCATTTTACATATACACATATGACCATTTGCCATACGCTTCCCTATAAGTTGGCTACCCAAAAATATATTTACACTTGGCAAAAGCCAAAAAAACACCGAGGGCTGCTCAACGACTTCCACTTTCTAAGCCTTACGAAAATATTGAAATTTTCATTAAGAAAAATTTAATTCTTTATAAAAATTTATCTGAATGATACAATTATCAATTCAAATGTAACTCAAAGTCATCGAGCCACCCATGCCTACCCTGGTGGAGGGCGGCGGGTGACGGGTGCCGACATAAATGTAGGTTTTCTTTATTCGTATAAAGAAATAGAAAGCAAACATTGAGAAAATTATGACAAGGAAACAAACGGTAACATCAGAAGAAAAGCCAAAAGGAAAATCAAATGAAATTCAACTCAACCGACGCGAGCATTGAGCACCCTAGAGAAACGAAGAAGAACAAGCAGACAAACCATACACGCTCTCTCGTCTGCCACAAAAAAGGCAAAAAAAAAATATATATATATATATTAAAATTCAAAATTTTTGTCACGTGTCAAACGCCATTTATGCGCTTCGTGATCGCTTCGTGAGGCGATGCGATGGTTGCCGGCGCTGACGCCCACAACACCAACACAAATACAAATACAAATACTAATGCTCTCTCTCACACAAGCACACACATGTGCTGGCCCAATGACAACGGACACGTAGAAGCACTCAGAATTACGCACTCCCTTTGCCCCCCCCCCCCTCCCTTTCTGCTGGCCCCCCCAAAAGCTAGACGAAAAGAGCTCTTTACTTTGGTTTCCTCTTTCATTGAAATGCCCGCAAATTTTTGGCTTTGTCTATGCCACCATTTCCATTTGTCCGTCTCCCTTGGCCAAAGCCTTTTTGGACCAGAATCAACACAGGGATTGATGACCCACAAGTCATCGCTCGGACAAGACGAAAGTCACTTGAAAATAGGCCAAAAAACATGAAGCCTTTTCCTGCCCAAGAAAAGAATTTTTTGACAAATTCAAAAATATTGAAAAATTATTCAAAATTCCCCCAAAAATTAATGTGAAATTATATGAAAACTTCCTCTAATTTTTCCAAGTTAAGGTTAGGTTGTATCTCAAGGAAAGACTGGGACACTCCAAGACCCTGATCCATCTTTGGTTGCAAGGAGAATATTTCCTTCATATTTCGAATCTTTCAGTCTTCCAATATTTTTTTTGGATCCTGTTTGATTTCAAGGAGAATATTTCCTTCATATTTCGAATCTTTCAGTCTTTCAATATTTTTTTTGGATCCTGTTTGATTCCAAGGATAATATTTTCTTCATACTTGGAATCTTTCAATATTTTAATATTTTTTTTTGATCCTGTTTGATTCCAAGGAGAATATTTCCTTCATATTTCGAATCTTTCAGTCTTTCAATATTTTTTTGGATCCTGTTTGATTCCTTCACATTTCGAATCTTTCAGTCTTTCAATATTTTTTTGGTGACTTTTAAAATTTAAAATACTAATCAAGTTTGGGAGCTCCTCACATTTTTTTTTTTTTTTTTTTTGTTTCTTTGAACTGAAATTGATAGCTAATATTTCTGGAACCTAAAGATTCTTATATATTTTGTTGGACTTAAATGAGTAAGTTTCTTTGATTTTCGTATCTTTTTTTTGTGAAGACTTTTATATATCCCAGAGAAATTCCTGAGCTCCTAAGATCTTAAAATTTAAAATAGAATTTAATTGATACGATTTCCGAAAACCTAGTCTTAGTCTGTCTTTGGAATATTACTGAGCTTTCTAAGCTGTTAAGCTTTCTTTGAAAGTTCTCTAAGCTCTTAAAGATTTTATGAAGACTCTTAAGGGTTTTCTCGGACTTACAAATTTCTTAAGATATCTCTGAACCATCTCAGATTTTTTTAAATAAAAATAAATATCTGAATGATCTTAAGAGCCCTACAAAATTTTTGATCACATTCCCAACCCCAAAAAAAAAGAGTATGTCTTCTTCGACCTGGCTGGCTTTCCCGCATGGCTTAGACCCTACCAATTTGGGTCCTTTTGTTTTTGACCTTATTTTTGGTGCGTGTTGTTGACATTTTGAATGTTAGAAATTATTTGGATTTGGATATGAATGAGATTGGTTCGGTTGGGTTTTTCCTGGCATCTTTGGCACACTCACTTTTCTGCATTTTATTTTATAAATTTTTTTTCGTTGTTTATCTTTTTTTTTTCTTTGTTTTGTTTATTATTGTCAGATGGTTTTTGTAATATTTTTGATTTAAATATTCTATATTTTTATTTACATTTATTTTATTTGGTTTTACCTGGGCCCATATGGAAGAGTGGCCTGGTTGTTTTTGTACTTGTCTTCTCTTTTTTTAATTAATTTACAAAAAAAAATATTGAAAGAAAGGGTGAAATGAACATTTCAAATTTCATTTCATATACAATTTTAATTTGATTTGTTTAAATCGATTTATTCATGCATATTTATTTTTCATCATTTTGTTTTTTCCTTTTTTTTCACAAAACCTTTGACACACTCTCTCTCTCTCTCTCTCACTCTCATTGTCTTTGTCACTCTCTCACTCTGTCTTTGGCTTGTGTTTTTAAATTTCAATTAGTTTTTCGGTTTGGATTTTGCCATATGGCAATGTTATTTATGCCCCCCTCCCCCGCCCCCTCACCTGAACCAACCACCTGCCCCCACCATTTCAATTTGAAATTTTTTACTTTCCCAGTTCTACCCGACATATCAAAACCGAAAGCGATTCCCAAATGACCAATATATCTTTGAAAAAAAAAATATATATATGTTTTTCTTTTTAGAAATCTCAAACAACAACAAAAAACAAAAGTACAAACAATATGGTCAAATGTGGCAAGACGAAGCCAAATGGGAGAGCGAACAGAGGGAAAGCCAAATAAAATTCTTGGACTTGGGCAAGGCCAATTGGCAAGTTGTTTTTTAGGCTTCACCTAAATGTCCAAAGAGATTTCCATTGACCGCCAGAAGCGAGTCACTAAGTCAGGTGAACAACAAAGAGCAAAACTGTCGTTTCCTTTTCTCAGGCTTTTCCTCTTTTTTCCTTTTTCTAAGGTTTTCCTTTGGCCTCTCCATAAACTTGAAATGTGTCTAAGCATGTGTGTGTGTGTGTGTGTGTGTGTTGAACAAAAGTAATTTAGTTTCTTTGTATTTATTGATTTTGAAAGGAACCATTTCTTTTTTTCTTCTTTGAATCTTTCGAAACTTGCCTGGCGGCTGACCAATTTATTATTATTTTTTTCAATTGCCTGAAGAATTAAATAGAAGGAAATTAAGTAAAGAAAATATATTTTTTATTTAAATATTTATTCATTTATTTATTTTTTCAATTAAATAACTTTTGCTTTTGATAGCAAAGGCCTTAGGATTTTTTGAATCATTTCTAGTCCGACAAAAAGTTTATCACTAGAGAATTATATTTCTATTAACCAATCTTTTTCCTAAACCAACAGAATTGTTCCAAAAAAATGAGCTAAAAACTTTTCAGAATTTAAATCAATTAAGATATTTTGGGACTTGTCAGAGGCGACTTGTCTCTGGAGGTAACCTTTGGAGGTCCAAAATGAGTGGCTTTGTCAGCTCAGAATATAATTAATTTACTCTTTTTTTCCCTTCACAAGGAGTATATAGAGTCATCCTGGAATTTTGAGAAAATATGACAAATTCCAGGAAAAAAAATTAAAATAAATTCAAGCAATTTTGAGCCAACCCAAGAACTAAGGAAAGTAAAATTTAAGACTTTAAGATCTTGAGACTTTCAATTCTTAGAGCCACCCGAATAAACTTGGAAAACTATTCGAGCTTACAAAAATTACAAAAGTCTTCAGACTTGAAAATCTTGGAGCAAACCTTAAATTCTTAAGAATTTGAAAATATTCCAGAGAACTTGAGATTTTCAATTTTTTGAACCAACCAGGAAGTCCTTAAAAATCTTGGGATCACCCTAGCAATAAATCAAATTCAAAATCTTCGATCTTCTAGTTTGGTTTGGCTTCCTCTGAGACAAAAAAAAAGTATATGAAAAATTCTAAAAATAAAAATCATACCCAGTGACTCCCACAAGTCTTCGACTCATCAGAAATTAGTCATTTTCTTAAGACCAAAAAAAAAAAAAAAAAATCCTATAAAATTAAACCGTTTTTGTTTTATATTTTTAGAACAATGAAAAGTGGGAAAATGAAACCATTAACACAACTTTTTCTTTTTTTTCTCCCATTCAAAATAGCTAGCAAATTGATGTGTCTAAGAATAGATGAGAAGACGAACGCAAAAAAAAAGTGCCAAAAGAAAATACTCATAAAAAATGTAAAAAGGAAATGTGTGAAAAAAAAAATGCTAAGAATCATTTTTTTCGCTCACTTTTTTCTTTTTCATTTTGTCGCCAAGTTGGAAGTTTCTTTCTGATACCTTTTGGTGTGGCACTTTTCCTCTTTGCTGTTGTTGTTGCTCTTTCTTTCTTTTTTTTTTTATTGTATTTCCGCAAAGTAAGCCATGTAAATCACTTAAGAATTCTGTTGAGCTTCATTCCCCACATAGCCAAGTTTCACCTCGAAAAAAAAAGAAAAGCAAAAAAAAAAAAAAATGGAATTTTTCCTCATCGTTTTTTTTTGCCCCACGTCGCTACTCTAAAAAGTACATAAAACAAAAACGCTGTGAAAAATCATTTATTACACTATGCGTATGGATAACTGTAAAGTGCTTCCGCGTGTATATGTGTGAGTGTGTCCAGCCCTGGTCTCAGAGTGAATTGGTGGCCGTGGTGGCCGTGGTGAAGTGAGTGTAAAAAGCAAATGTGTATGTTCTTTCCCTGTTCCAAGTAATGTGCACTTATTCTTTATGGCAATCATTTAAAACAAAACCAAAATGATGGAAAAGAAGCAGAAGAAGTTGATGAAGATGAATAACAAGAACAAGAAACGACCAAGAAGCAACCAACTAAATCAAAACACAAAAGCTCTAAGAAAACAAAAGCAATGAAGAACAAGAAAAAGGTCCAAAGCAGGAATGGAATTTGGTACAGAAATTGGGTGAACCTAGGGTGAGACCCTAAGCCTATGCATCTTGAGATTGCTAAAGGAGAGACTAGACAAGCTCTTGAGGTCTCACAGATCTGCTTCCTATTTCCATACAGACTTTAGATTTTTATATAGAACCAAGGAACCAAATCGATTCCCATATACCTAAAGAACCTCAATCTGACTCTTATGTAGCTTGAAATTTCATGGAACCAAGGATCCATACTTCATTTAGAAATATGTAGAAAGACTCAAGAGAGATATAAAAAGAGTTATATAAAAATATATATAAAGACTCAAGAAAGATCCTTAGCCTAGTGAGCCTAATTTCGAGGCAGTTGGCCTCCTCCTTCAATTCACCTTATCTTGATATTATTTCTTGATATATCCTAGATCTAATCGGATCCATTTAAAAGCAAAGAATCATATAATCAAATAGAATAAAATTGGCCTTCTGTGATTACTAAGCTGGGTGGAAGGTTCCCAATCATTGCCATATTTATTATGCAACAAAATATCCCCAAATAAAACTAGGTACGAGGGTCGTTTGATAAGTCCGTGACTTTTTGTATTTGCCGCGCACCTGCTCTAAATACAACACTGCTCCTGTCAGCAGTTATCGATTAACAGCTGACTGTAAAATTTTGAGAAAGCTGCGTTTTTTGGTTTGCGTTTTATAGGCATTGAAAGCAGACGATCTCGTGAATTTTAACGAAAATGGAAAAAAGTGAATTTCGTGTGCTAATTAAGCATTATTTTTTGCGTAAAAAATCCATCACCGAAACCAAGGAAAGACTTGATAAATATTATGGGGACTCTGCACCATCAATTTCAATGGTTAAGAAATGGTTTACTGAGTTCCGTTGTGGTCGTACCAGTACAAGTGATGCCGAACGTTCAGGTCGCCCAAAAGAGGTCGTCATGCCAGAAATCGTCGACAAAATCCATGGAATGATATTGGATGATCGGAGAATGAAAGTGCGTGAGGTAGCTGAGGCTGTAGGCATCTCAACTGAACGGGTACATCACATTTTACATGAATATTTGGACATGAGAAAGCTTTCCGCGCGATGGGTGCCGCGATTGCTCACACACGACCATAAGCGCAACCGTGTGACCATTTCAAAGGAGTGTTTGGCGATGTTCAACCGCAATCCAAACGAATTTTTGCGCCGTTTCGTTACCGTAGACGAAACATGGATCCACCACACCACACCAGAGACCAAAGAACAATCAAGACAGTGGGTTTCTCCGGGTGAACGTGCACCAAAGAAGGCCAAGGTGGGTCTGTCGGCCAACAAGGTCATGGCCACAGTTTTTTGGGATGCACAAGGTATCATTCACATCGATTACCTTGAAAAGGGTAAAACGATCACCGGCGAATATTATTCAGAGCTTTTGGACAGATTCGATATTGATTTGAAGCAGAAACGACCGCATTTGGCGAAAAAAAAAGTGCTGTTCCATCAGGACAATGCACGGGTGCACACGTGTGTAGTCAGCATGGCAAAATTTCATAAATTGGGCTACGAACTGCTACCCCATCCAGCATATTCTCCAGATTTAGCCCCCTGTGACTATTTTTTGTTTCCAAACATGAAGAAATGGCTCGGCGGTAAGAGATTCGGGTCAAATGAAGAGGTCATCACAGAAACAAACGACTATTTTGAGGGCCTTGAGAAAACCTATTATTTGGAAGGAATAAAAAAATTGGAAAAACGCTGGACTAAATGTATAGAGCTAAAAGGAGATTATGTTGAGAAATAAAACGCTTCTTTGACGAAAAAAATATATTTTATTCAAAAAGTCACGGACTTATCAAACGACCCTCGTAGATAGCCCTGAATTTGGATTCGTGAGACTTGTTAAGGAGAAGACTAAATATTCATACAACAAAGGATCATCATATCATATATAGAGATAGAGAAAGACTTGGTAGATACTCCTTAATTTCGAATCTTGAGAATATTAGGAGCAGACTAGATATGCCATATATATCATATATAGAGATAGAGAAAGACTTGGTATATACTCCTTGATTTCGAATCTTGAGAATATTAGAAGCAGACTAGATATGCCATATATATCATATATATATAGATATAGAAAGACTTGGTAGATACTCCTTAATTTCGAATCTTGAGAAATTTAGAAGCAGACTAGATATGCCATATATATCAGATATAGAGATATAGAAAGACTTGATAGATGAGGAGCAGACTAGATAGGCCCTGCTCCTCCTATTTCTATATACTTGTTGGGTCGGGAAAGATCAAATCGAAAGCAATATGAATCAAAGATCCATATACCATATAGAGCTCTTATTGACCAAAGACTTAACTCTAAATAAATCGGATATTTATGGGGCAAACAAATCATATAAAAAATTCATTGCTTCCCCAAAAATTTGAAACAAATTTTTATTTAATTTAAAAAAAAAAAATCCTATTTTTTTTCTGAGTAATTTTCAGACTTAATTCGACTGTTATAAGCTCAGAGATTTTTCTAGGCTTTCTTTTGCGCTTGCTCATTTTTTTTTTTTTTCGAAAAATTGTTAGAAAATTTTCTAGTTTTTACCTTGGATTAAAAACTTTTACCTCCTCCCACGACTAGTTTTATTTTCTGGCAAAACAAATAAAACCGAAAAAAGTTTGCGGCGCGTCGTTGTCGTTTAGGTTCTCCGAAATGTAATGTTTTCCTCAGCAATTACAAATGTTTATACATATGCACATACTCTTATATATATACTGTGCATGTGTGTGTGTGTGTGTGTGTGTGTGTGTTTGAAGTCTGGCAAGTTTTTAGCATAGTAACTTTTTTAATACGAATGCAGGCATAGAGGGCGGTTTGGATGGGCAAACAAGTGAACCAACTAACTGCAGACGAAAGACATCTACCACGCGGTTTAGGTGAACAAGTGACAGACTGACTGACTGACAGACAGACAGACTGACTGACTCATAGACAAACTCCTGGCAGGAGCCAGTAAAAATGGCAGTTGGAAAGCTCTTTCGCTTCGGGCAAGTCGGGCGAGTTGGGTGAGTCGGATGAGAGGAGGGTGAGGTGAACTTGTCGTTGGTGATGCCACTGCCACTGCCACTGCCACAGCCATCATCACTGTCCTAAGTACTTTGGAAAACTTTGCACTATACGTTAGAAGATAAACTTTTTAACCATGACAATGCCAACAAGAAACAACAACAAGAACAATAACTAGCATGTCAGGTGGCGGTTGGTAACAGCAATAATATGACTATAATGAGCTGTTGACAGGGCCAACATGTCCTTTTTTGGCTAACATACTTCCACCCCCCAAAAATTGCCTTGACCAAAGTGTGAGAAAAATAAAAAATATAAAAAAAGAATTACCTGGCCAAGTTGAACAAATAAATTCGAGCCAACAAAAAGTTTAAATTTAAATCCAAAAATGGACAAGCCCAGAAAGGCTTTCCTCTACTTCTTGTGCTTCTTCTTCTTCTTCTTGCCAGCGTTGCATACAGACCAAGAGGAAATGAGAAAAATTTTCTTCATTTCCGTCAAGTGTCAGGGCACTTTGAGTTGACTCCTCAGAGCAGCTGGCCAAGTTTTTGAGACAATAAAAAAACACATTTCCCCCAAAAAACGCTCTGAACTGCAGGTCAAATGAATCAGCTGGAAATCAAATTAAAAATTGCATATATTTTCAAAAGTTAAAAAAAATTAAACAATAAATTTCGATTTTCAACAAAAATAAAAATCTTAAGCATTTACTTGTTTTTGGGTATCTCAATTTCTGGTTAAATTGTGTACAATGTCAACTCAATTTCCACTATGACTTATTTTGCAAAACACTTTGTAAGCTGCCATTGTAACAAATACACACACACACACACACACACACAGAGAGATAGATTGAATGGACTTTGCTTTCAGATTTTTAACCGAGTTAGTCGAAGGAAAGTTGCTTGTCCCCATTTTCTATAGACCATTTCTGCCTGTTGCGCGTTCAATGTCTGTGAAGAAAAATAAGTGAGAGGGGGGTGGCAGAGGTGGGAGTGGATAGAATAGGACAGAGAACGGAATCGTAAAATGACATCAACTTAACAGACTTAAAAGCTTTTCTTTTTCTTCTCTTTTCTTGTTGCTGGAGCCTGCCTGGCTCCCTGACTCCCTGGCTCCCTGGCTGACTGGCAGCGCAATCGCAAAACTCAATTGTTCAGTGTATACATTTCGGTTTCAGTCATCGCCTCCAATCAACGGTACCACCCCCCCCCCCTATTCCCCTCTTAAGACACTCAAACACACAGCAACCCTGGCATATCAGGCTTTTTAGGAAGAGAAAGAGCAAAGTCGAAAGATTTTGAATTTGATTGGAGTTTTCTTTGTTCTATCCTCGTTTTGCCTAATGCCCTCAAAAATAAAATTATACCCAACTGAATACTTCACAGAAACCTTTTCTTAATTATCAATAAGACAATAAAATAAACTTTATTATAATAAAAAATATATATATAGTCTATATAGGATTTAAATCCTGTTGGTAGGAATTGTTGGTATAGATTTTGGAAATTGTTTACATTTGAAAATTTATACAATTTTCATGGCATTTGGCATTTTGTATTTACTTAAATGTGAATATTTTCACACACATCTGACAACAAAATTCGAAATGAAATCCCAAATGTAAATAGACCAAAACTGTATAGTCTATACGCAGAAACTTGCAAAATTGTTAACAAATATTTGCTTATTGAATTTGCTAGACAAAATTAAAAATACACTAAACAATAGATGCCATCGCCATTGCCAAGGGATACAAAATTTTCTCCAATTTCAAATTAAGAGAGAGAGAGAGACCTTTTTTCAACTGACTTGATCGGCCTTGAAAATTATTTGTGTAAAATTTGAAGGTTTTAAATTATCTGTCAGTTGATAGTTGCCGCCTTCAGATCAGATCTCAAATGTATTAGTGTCAGTTTCAAGCAAGACTATGCAGCTTTTGAGGTTATACAAATTGGCAATACCCTAGAGTCTATTCGAGTCTATTTGTTATATGAGGCCTTGGGTCTAAAATCACTGGAATCTATAAGGTGGCAACCCTGGTCATTAAAACAGGAAAATAAATTCTTGAATTCATTCAAAGAGCACGCCATCTAGCGGCTGTGCTTGCTTCATTCACTCCAGCTTGCTTGCCTCTGCGAGTCGAAGGAAGCTGCAATTTTGCCCCTCCGAACTTGCTTTACCCATAACTCCCTCAAATATAAACCGATTTATCTCATGTTTGGTATCAATCGAAAGGTTTTAAGATTTCCAATCATTTTTTGGAACTAATTAAAGTCGTATTCTCCAAGCTGTAGAAATTACAGGCCACTTTAGCTATGAGCGGCTAGAGGGGGGTGTGCGGGGAAGAAACAAAAATAAATCCGTTCAAGCTAAAATTCCAAATAGCTTAAATCCAAGTTTTGATTAGTCTAGCTTCTATGGCTAACAAGTTGTAAGCGTTTCTTTAGAATGACAGAGTATCTGCCAGTCAAATGTACTAAATTTTTTGTTTTCAGTTTTATGCGGCTTATATTTTTGTTTTTGTTGTTGGCATTAAGTTTTCAACCAGTTTTTGTATGCAAGCTGAGCCAGTAAATGTGTACGTGTCACTGAAAAATCATGCGAAAGACAGAAAGAAACAAGATAGTAACAAACCTAATGCAGCTCTAAAAATACAAAAAAAAAAAAAATATAACCTAAACAAAGTGTATTCAAAAGAAGGCACACGTAGCTAGGCGGGCACGTCAACCAAAACAACAACAACAATAACATTGAGAACAACGACGACGTGCAAAGCAGTGAAGCAGCCATTTGCATAAGGCAAAACCATTTTGAATCCAACAGTTACTAAAGAGAGCCAAAGAGAGCGAAAGAGAGAGATAGAGAGAGAGTGGGGAAGAGGGTGAGAGTGTGTGTACCTTTGTATCTGCGACTGTGATATCTGAGCCACATGCCTGATTGTGTGGGCGTATAAAAACACACATAAGCAAATCATTAAAGGAAAACTAACTTGCATGAAATTATGTTTATTCCTTCTTTCACATTTCATATATATATATCAACTCTTTTCGGTATGCCAATTTGTATCTTTTAACCAACTCAGAGTCGCCCCATTCCCCCACGCCTTGGTGTCTTCTTTCAAAGATATTTTCATATATATATTTTTGTTTCAAATGTTGTAGAATTTTTGTGTTTGTCTTTTGTTTGTTGATACAATGTGTAAAGTAAGCAAATGGCATATGTTCCTACACACCCCATCACACCCCACCTCCCATACCCCCCCTTCCCCCACCCATTCACCACTCTGTGAATTCTGCTCTGCTGACTGAGACTAGTTAAATATATTTTTTATTTTTTTCTTCTTCTTCTTTTTATTTTCTTGCTAAAATGAAAATGAATTTTTTTTTTTTTTTTTGACTATATGAAAAGCTTAGCATCGTTTACAAATGAGCCTGGCTCTGTGTGCAAGTGTGTGTGTATTTTCTTTACCCAGAAAATTAAATATTATTTTAAATATTTTTTAATTACGTTCTGAAATATGTAATTTCATTTGCCTTCATTTCACAAAAAAAAAAAAAAAATTAAAGCAAGAAAGCAAAACTTGTTGCATAATCTTTTTTTACTTCTTCTTTCATATCTTTAGAAATTTTATTTATTTTAGCCTAGCTAAAATTTTGTATTTATTTTTTGTGAGAGAAAAAGTTTCTCCGAGAAAAAAAAACGACAAAAACGAAATGAAAAACTTTCCAAAGAATTGAGTTAATGAGTTGAAAGAAAAAGGTAAAAATTACTTTTCAAAATTTTGTGAAAAAAAAGGAAAATTCAAAATGTTCCTTCAAAAAACAAAATATGAAAAAAAATTGAAAAGAAATATGAAAAAATTATGAAAATAAAAAATGAAAAAAATATTATGAAATAAAAATTTGAAAAACAAACATTATAAAAAAAAAATTATAAAAAATTATCAGAAAAAAAAAAAAAAAACACTGAAAAAAATTATGAACAAAAATTCTGATAAAAAATTATGAAAAACATTATAAAAAAAAATTACAAAAAAACACTCTGAAAAAAAAATATAGAAAAAATTATAAACAAAAATGATGATAAAATTATGAAAAACATTATGGAAAATAATTAATTAAAAAAAATATGAGAAAAAATATGAAAAAAAATTGTGAAAAAAAAAAACAAAAAAAAATTATGAGAAAATTTTATAAAAAAAAAAATTATGGAAAAAAATAGTTATGAAAAACAAATTATGAAAAAAAATTATGAAAAAAAAATTTGAAAAACTAAAATTATAAAATAAAAATAAAAAAAAAATACAAAAAAAAAAACATTACGAAAAAAAAATAAAAGAATCATGAAAAAAATATGAAAAAATATTATGGAAAAAAGTTATGAAGAAAAAAAATTATGAAAAAAATAGGAAAAAAATTGTGAAAAAAAACAAAAAAAATATGAGAAAATTTTATAAAAAAAAAATAATGAAAAAAAAAAATTTGAAAAACAAAAATTATAAAATAAAAATATAAAAAAAAAAAATAAAATAAAAATACAAAAAAAAACATTACGAAAAAAAATAAAAGAATCATGAAAAAAAAATATGAAAAAATATTATGGAAAAAAGTTATGAAGAAAAAATGATTGAAAAAAAATATGAAAAATAAAATGTGTGAAAAAAAATGTTACGAAAAAAAATTGTTAAAAATTTTAAACAAAAAAATAATTAAATAAGTCAATAAATTATTAAATCCAAATTATAAATAAGGAAGATGTTTTTGGACCAGGAAGCCAGTGCCACTTATTGGCTCTGAGTGACTTGACGAGAATTTTTCAATGATACAAAAAACAACAACAACAACAACAACAACAACAACAATAAAACAATAGGAGCCACCAACAGCAATGGCAGCCCAAGACAAGGAACAAGAAGAAGAAGAAGAAGAAGAAGAAGTGGAGTAAAAGTCATGACATGGCGACGACAGCAGCAACAACTACAACAACAACAACAACAATAATAATAAGAAGAAGAGGGGAAAAATATCATCAGACTGGTCTGCACCTCCTTGAGGCTTCAAGCTCAACACGGTAGCTCGGGCTAAGGATGAAGCATGCGGCATGTGGCATGTGGCATGTAGCCTGTTCTGCCTTAACTGATTCAAGTTAATATGCACTCATATTAGATTATGAGTGGTGTTAAATGGCTCTTGCTTGCTTCATCTAGACCAAGAAAGACAGAGAGAGCGAGGGAGAGAGTCAGAGTGAGAGAGAGAGAGAGTAAAAATGTAAAATGCTAAAATGCTTGCTGGATGCTGCGACAACTGAGAGTTGCGGGTGGCCAGAATCTCTCTATTTACGTGGCATGTATTTTTGGTATGTCAATATCAACGTTGTAAGCCACTCAAGTTAAAAGCTTAAAAAATATGCGTATGTGTGCCTGTGTGTGTGTGTGTGTGTGCGTGTGTGTATAGACTATGGCAAAAATGTGTCACAAGTTGTCATCTATGTTGATGGCGGTGTTGTTGTTGCTTTTATTATTTTGCTGCTCCTAGAATTTTGTGGTTGAAACTGACAAGGCTTCTGCTACCAAATAAGAGGGTAGCTTGATAAGATCCCGGAAAAATTCTCAGAAATATCCTTCATTTTGATGAGAATCATTTTAGTCTTATGGGAAGCCAAAGAATTGAGACCCGAATCCCTTCCAAGTTGTCTCTAAAGGTTCTGAAGATTCCTGATTTCCTTCAAAGATTTATCGAAGATTCTTAAAACTATTTTTTGAGCTCTGAAATAAAAATTCAAGTACTGAATCAATCCAAAAATTCTGGGTCAATTGGGTTCAGAAACAACCCTAAATTCCTTGTTGCTTCCTCCAAGTTTTATCTGAGATCCCAAATAATTTGATCATTCTTCTTTGAAATTTTGTGAGAACTGTGAAAAAATTTATCAAGCTATAGAAACCTGGGTCAAGAGAGTCCCCAACCCAAACTCAGGACTCGCTTCCTCCAGATCTATCATATTCCCCCCTTCTAGTTCCCATAAAACCACCTCTTTCAATTTCTACAGCCAATAAAGAACATCCCATAAGTATAACTAGTCTCTTCTAGTCCCGAACCCACACTCAGGTTTTGCTACCTCGAGATCTATCGCATTCCTCCCTTCTAGTTCCCATAAAACCACCTCTTTCAATTTCTACAGCCAATAAAGAATATCCCAGAAGTATGACTAGTCTCTTCTAGTCCCGAACCCACACTCAGGACTTGCTACCTCGAGATCTATCATATTCCTCCCTTCCAGTACTCCCACAAGCTTAAAGCATTTTCTAGTTCCCACAAAACCACCTCTTTCAATTTCTACAGCCAATAAAGAACATCCCATAGATATGACTTAAAATTTCATCTTTCGAAAATCCGAAGAAAAAAAAGATAGCTTCCTAGAATTCCTCTGTGAAATCTCAAGAAACTGGGTAAATGATCAAGCCACCTTCGTCTATTTAAACATACATCAAAAGTTGTCTTATGAAATTTCTTACACACGCACACACACACACACTGGTTACACTCATTCCCTAATCTGCCATCAAGTTTTGGGGCCAAGGTTCGTAAATAACTTTTAAGGGAACTGAGTGTTCAGTTCAGACAGGAACAAAGAAGTTCTTCTTGTAAATACATCAAACAAGCACACACAAGCCCAGCCCATCTGTCATCCTCCTAGAAAATATATAACATACTCATACACATATATAGAATTATATATATATATATATATATATATAGGTATATATATATATAGATATATATTTATTTATATCATTATATTTTTGAGCGCATTTTAAAAAACAGTCGTGATCGAACACTCATTGAGTTTAGACGTGCCTGAGTCTGCGCAAAGTTTTTTCGCTAAATTGTCAAACTTTCAACAAAAAACAGTGAATCTTGGTTTTGCTCTTTTAGTTGTGCTTCTCTCTAAAGCATAACAAGGGCCTTCAGCTGGTAATAAACTCCAAAAGTTGACGCTTTGCCGTCAACATGAGTGACGACGAGGATGATTTGCACGTGTTCAGCTGGCAGAATGTGAAGCCAAAGGCAACCAAACGATTAAACGGTTCCTCTCCACTGGTTCCGAAAAAGAGAGTTGCATCGGATATCTTAGCAAGCACAAGCAACAACAAGTTCGCTCTTCTGAGCGAGAACAATGGAATGGAACATGAAGACAAAGAAACAATGGAAATAAGGACTGATGACAACGATATTAATTTTGCCAAGCCGCCACCTATATTCATGTCGAACGTGACTAACATTGGGGAAATGCTCGCCTACCTTGGGACCAAAATAGAAAAGAACAAATTCTACTACAAATCTCAACGCGATGGACATGTAAGAATTATGGTTAAGTCTATTGAAGAGTACAGAAAACTAGCTAAATCTCTTAGTGACGAAGGTGTCAATTATCACACATACCAATTGAAGCAAGAGAGGGCATTCAGGGTTGTCATTAAGAATTTACACTTTTCCACCTGTACACAAATAATCAAAAATGATGTGGAGTCCAAAGGCCATATTGTCAGAAATATAAGTAACATAAAAAGTCGCATTACAAAAAAACCACTGAATATGTTTTACCTTGACATTGAACCTGATAATAAAAATGCAGATATATATAACGTAAAATTTATTGGCAACGCTGTTGTAAATATTGAGCCACCTCGCAAAACCAACGACATTGTTCAATGCTACCGCTGTCAAGAATACGGACACACAAAATCGTACTGCACCAAGCCCTATAGATGTGTAAAATGCTCTCTAAGGCACCCAAGCAATTCTTGCCCTAAGGATAAGGAGCTTCCTGCCAAATGCGCTAATTGCCTAGAGGAACACGCTGCCAGCTACAAAGGGTGTAGAGTATATCAAGAACTTATGTCTAAAAAATCTGTAAATCTTCGCCAAAATCATAACAACTCAAAAAATCAACATAACAGCCACGGAACACCACAATCTTTTGCCCCACCCCATACGTTTTCACCCAGTCAAAAACCAAATGAATACCCATCCTATGCACAAGTCACGTCAGAAAATAACACAGATAAGTCACTCAAAAAAATTGAGCAACTACTAGAAAAACAATTTGAGCTCACTAATAATCTACTTACCATGCTCATGTCCGTAGTAAACAAATTATGCAAATAAATCTTAACTTAGGAATATGGAACGCCAACGGTCTTTCCAACCATGAAAACGAAATAAAAATATTCTTGCAAATAAATGAAATAGACATCATGTTAATTTCTGAAACTCATTTCACTAATAAATCATATATTAAAATAGCTGGATACGATATTATCAGAGCTGACCATCCGGCAGGCAGAGGTCACGGTGGAGCAGCTATCATCATTAAAAACAATATGAAGTTTAAAGTGATGGACAGCATCAGAGAAAATGCCATCCAGGCAGCTACAATAGAAATCAAATGCATGCACACAGACATATCGATAACTGCCATTTACCTACCTCCAAGATTCGTGCTCAAAGAAAACGATTTCAAGAGAGTGTTTCAAAACCTCGGACCAAAATTCATTGTTGGTGGTGACTTCAATGCCAAACACCCGTGGTGGGGCTCCAGATTAGCAAACCCAAAGGGAAATGAGCTATACAAATGTATACGAAACAACAATATAAAAACTCTTTCAACTGGTAAGCCTACATACTGGCCCACTGATAACCGAAAAATACCCGATTTGATGGATTTCATAGCCTTCTTTGGAATCCCACAATCGCACTTGCACATTACGGAAAGTTTTGACCTGAGTTCGGATCACTCACCATTTATTGTGACATATAGTGCAATAGCTCAAACCTTGGTTAGACCATACAAGGTCATAACTAACAGCACAAACATACATGACTTCAAATGTTATTTGGAGGCACACACCAGTCTGGAAATCCCACTTAAGACAAAGGATGAAATCGACTCTGCTGTGGAAATTTTGACCAGCCAAATTCACAAAGCAAGCTTGATATGCACGAAAAACGATCCCAATCAACAATCGTTAAAGCAGCTTTATCTCCCAGCTGAAATCCGGCGACAAATACAAAATAAGCGGAATCTCAGAAAAAGATGGCAGGAAACACGTTACCCTGGTGACAAAAGAATATACAACAAGGCGGTATCTGACCTTAAGATAATGTTATCAGATTTAAGAAACGAATCCTTAGCTGCTTATCTCAAAGGACTTGATCCACGTTCTAACAACCATGAATACAACCTGTGGAGGGCTACAAAATACCTAAAACGACCCACAAGAAGAAACACAATAGTTCGCAAAAGCAATGGCGCATGGTGCAGGTCTGACGACGAACAAGCTGAAGCATTTGCCCAGCATTTACATTCTGTATTTCAACCAAATGATATTGCTAACCATTCAGCAGAGGATATAGATAACTTCCTTGACTCACCCTGTCAAATGAGCTTACCAATTCGCAAAATCAGTATTAATGAAGTCAAGCTACAAATAAAAGTGCTGAGCAACAAAAAAGCACCAGGCCCAGACAAAATTGATGCCACAACTTTGAAAAATCTTCCAATGAAATGTATCCGCTTTTTAACGTTCGTATTTAATGCAATACTCAGGTTAGACCATTTTCCAAGACAATGGAAATGTGCAGAGATTATCATGATCCTTAAGCCACATAAATCAGATAACGAGCTAACATCATACCGTCCCATCAGTTTACTGTCAATATTCTCTAAAGTATTTGAAAAAATACTTTTAAAGAGAATGTTGACAGTCTTAGAAGAACTTATGATCATACCCGAACATCAGTTTGGATTTAGAAGGGGCCACGGAACTCCTGAGCAATGTCATAGAGTTATTAATACAATTACGTCAGCTTTTGAAAGTAAACAGTACTGTACTGCAGCATTTCTTGATGTTCAACAAGCCTTCGACCGTGTTTGGCATAATGGGCTAAATTATAAGATAAAGAAGTGGCTGCCTGCACCATATTTTCTTCTACTGAAATCCTACTTGAGCGAAAGATCTTTCTATGTGCAACAAAGGAATGAGTCGTCGGCATTTTATCCCATCAATGCAGGTGTCCCACAAGGAAGCGTGCTGGGACCAGTTTTATACACTTTGTACACGGCTGATATGCCAACGACCAATGATTGTGTTGTTGCTACATATGCTGATGACACAGCCATCCTAGCAACGAGTACATGTAGAGAGGAAGCTTCCCGGCTGCTGCAAGCAGAACTCACAGCGATTGAAGAATGGCTGATAGCCTGGAAAATAAAAGTCAACACTGGCAAGTCCGTCCACATCACATTTGCACTACGTCAGGGTGACTGCCCAGAAGTTTTTCTAAATGGTTCAGCAATCCCAAAAAGTAATTGCGTAAAGTACTTAGGCCTACATATCGACCGCAGACTTACATGGAAAAACCATATTGTAGCTAAACGTCAGCAATTAAAACTAAAAACTATGAAAATGACATGGCTACTAAGTCGAAACAGCGCATTATCTCTTGAAAACAAAGTTAGATTGTACAAAGCAATATTAAAACCAGTGTGGACCTATTCAATACAGATATGGGGAACTGCTAGCAACTCGAATGTCGAGATCATTCAGCGTTACCAGTCCATAATTTTACGGAAATTAGTAAATGCACCATTTTATGTAACCAATGCAAACATACATAAGGATCTCAATATCCCTCTAGTTAAGGAAGAAATAAAAAAACATAGTAAAAACTATACTGAAAGACTATACAACCATGATAATAATCTAGCCTTAAGTTTATTAGATAACAGCCTTACAATAAGAAGATTAAAGCGACTACATATCCTTGATCTCCTAGATAGGTAATTAACTGTAACCAAATGTGATATGAATACAACAATGGATTTCAATGGGAATTTATTGTACCTGTTAGTTTCTTAAGTTTAGTTATTAATTTACGCATTGTCTACAGACAGAATGTAAATAAAGAAATGTAAAAAAAAAAAAAAAAAAAAAAAAAAATTTTAAAAACGCATAAAGTGCCGAGACATCAGCGTTTCAAGTGTTAAAAATTAACTGGCAGTTGCAATCTTCCAAAAAAAAATAAGAAAAGAAGAAGAGAAAAGTATATATCAATTTTTAGCCAAGTCCTGCCATATTTTCAGCATCTTCTTCCTTCATTTTTTTGTGGTGGTGGTAATGGTGTAAGCAATTTGGCATCTTAGGGCGAACTGAATTGGCCCGGGTTAGGCAGACAGACAGATAGAAAGAGGGAGAGAGGGAGAGAGAGGAGAGAGACCATCTTAATGGTTTTTTGTGAGGCTGCGATTGCCTTAAGTTGCTTTCTATGTAAACGTTTTTGAATTTATGAGCCCTAAACAATTTCCCTCATGAATCCAAGCCAAGCCAAGCCCACTCACCCACTCACCCACTCACCTTTACTTCATCCCTTTGCTGGCCCCCCCCGGATAGATTCAATAAGGCCCCGGCTAGGCTCGGCCTTTGTCTGTTGTGACGTCAGAAAATGTTGTTTAGAAAATGTTGTTTTCTTTTAAGAAAAAGAAAGTGAGATGGAGAGAAAAAGGAGCGGGTCGCTCATTAGCGCCTTTTAGTGATTGGGCCATAAATCTAACTCATCTTAAAGCATCTGGCGGCTAGGTACTCGTTGATTTTCAGCAATTTATTTGGATTTCATTAAAGAAAACAAATTCAATTATTTACATACAATTACCTAAAGATAAATAAAAGATTCAATAACTAATAATTTGGCACATTTCGACAGATCAAGACAACATATTCTCTCCTTGCTGACCCACAATTCTTTCCATTATTCGTTGGCCTCAAAATCAAAGCATTCAGAAGGAAGAAGTATCTTATGGATATCGAACAACTAAATTATTGGCAGGTTTATTTACATGCGTACCGAGGGAGCCGAGAGCTGCAAATGTCCAGGGACAAATTTATGTAATATAAGTTGACTTTTATTGATATACAGTTTTTGGGTATTTGAGTAGATGCGAGATATTGAATTGCTCAGCAGCAAGAGAATACTCAAATTAATTACAAACGCTTTTTGGCTTTAACCCAAACCATTCGGCTGGGGCCCCCAACCCATACCACCAACAAAGCTAAGGATTTCCGAGTCCAAGAAGATGAAGAAGAAGAGGAAGTAGGAGAAGGAGAATGGATTGACACTCTGACAGTCAGTGAGTGAGGCAGTCAGCTAGTAAGTTAGTCAACTATTCAAGCAGTCAACCAGATAAGGTATGCCAAACCGACAATAAGTCACTCGATAGAGTCGATGCTGAAACTGCGTGTATTTCTCTGTGTGTGTGTGTGTGTGTGTGTCATTTGTTTGGGTTACACTTGAGTGCGGTTTAAATGAAAATGTTACGCTCGAGGGAGATGAAAAAAAGGGGGAAAAGAGTGTGTAAGGCATTTAGCAATGTGCAGACACTGACTGACACACACCATGCAGTGTGTGTACATGTGTGTGTGTGGGCATGTGTGCATGTGTTCAGGTGAGTGTGAATTGGAAAGGTGGCAATAGTGTGAAATTTAGTGAAACAGCAATTGCAGCGTCATCTCAGTCGCATGCAATATAAATTTAATGGCATTTATTTGAATATTACGCATACGCCGTGTGAGCACGTAAAATGCCAACCAAAGTAATTTCGTAATTTTGGCTTAGTTAGTTACCTCCAATACAGTTTTTAAAGGGACTAAACCATATTCAAAACGAATAAAGAGAAATCCCCGTCATATCTTGGTCTCTCCCCATAAAGAGCTGAAAATAAGGAGAAGCCAAGAGACACAAGTCGATGTTATTGAATGGATCCAATTTAGATTGAATGGACTTAGATACCGATAAGTTATGGTCAAAGGCTTGCGTATGCATTATCTAAATCAAATTTGGTATGAGTATTAATCAAGATTGATATGGATCGAACTTCTATATCTCTAAGTAGGGATAGAGCTTGGGTATTCATGATCTAAATCAAATTTGGTATGAGTATAAGTCAAGATTGATATGGATCGAGCTGCTATATCTCAAAGTAAGGATAGAGCTTGGGTATTCATGATCTAAATCAAATTTGGTATGAGCATAAGTCAAGGTTGATATGGATCGAACTGCTATATCTCTATGTAAAAATAGAGCTTGGGTATTCACTATCTAAATCAAAATTGGTATGAGTATATATCAAGATTGATATGGATCGAACTTCTATATCTCTATATAAAGATAGAGCTTGGGTATTCATTATCTAAATCAAATTTGGTATGAGTATAAGTCAAGGTTGATATGGATCGAACTGCTATATCTCTAAGTAGGGATAGATCTTGGGTATTCATTATCTAAATAAATCAAGGTTGATATGGATTGAACTGCTATATCAGAGCAGATCCTTGTCTCAGTCAGTTTTAAAGAGTTTGGCTTGCTCTCTCGACATTCTCGGGAATCTATTGAGCCAACTTGACTAAGGTTATTAAAATAGTGTGTGGCCTTCGTCGTCTAGCAAAATGAACTCCACCCTTGCTTTGTAACGTTAAAAGTAAAGTAAAGGCTGCTGCTCCAAGGCAAGGTTCAATTACTCAGGCTTAGGCAAATGAGCCGCAAATGTTGTTCACCTTGAGTAGGTAACTTGGACCTTGACCTAGGCGAAAATGGTAATTGCAAAACGCCTTTTCCTTTTGGCCTTTAACAGGCTACACCTTGCCCAACCTATTCTGGGCTGGGCTGGGCCGGGCTGGGCTGTGGCAAACTTGAGTCGAACTGTTTATTGCCGAGTTGAGAATGCACGCCAAGTTTACTTATTACCAAAGCTCCAATTCCCGTAATTCTAGCAGCAACAAAAGCAATCGCACCAGCAGCAGCTCCACTTTTGGTGTAAAGCTAATGAGTGGCATAAATCAGCTGAGGGTGCCTGGCACGCATACGCTTATATGGCGAAGCTACGATTGGGAGAGCTTGCATGCCGCCAGCTTCGGTATACTCCAGCCAGCTCGGGGCTGACTGTAAAATGTTAACAAAATACTATTTGATCGCGTGCCGCAGTGCAAACATATTTCTCCCTTGGCTGAGCTCAGCCAAGAGAAGAGAACTGAAGAGCGAGTGTGAGAGACACACACCAGCCCAGTAATCTCCATATTAAATGGCTTTAAATATTTCAAAAAGCGAATGCAACGTGGCGTATACTTAACGCGTAAAAAACGCTACACAAATACAAGGGGAATGGATAGTGGGGCGAAAGATTCAAACACGTTGCACGTGGCCAAGTTGAGAAATGAAAACTATTTGCATGGCTTAGCAACATTTGTTGGGTGTTTGTTACTTTACATTCTGCTTGTTTTTTTTTTTTCGTTTAACATCTTCTATGTATCTTTCGTATGTGTTTGTACAAGGATAAGTTATATCCTCATAGCCAGAAAGTCAAAATGTTGGCAGTGAGCAGAAGAGAAATAATGAGCAGAAGGAGAAGGAGGCAGCAGGAGCTGGCAGGTCTAAGCTGTTGCCACATTTATCCTTTGACACATTCATCGCTTTGGTCGAAGGTTTCCGTGTAGGTTTACTTTTGCTGGCTTTCGGTGTGTAACTTTTCAATTTATGGCTCACATTTTGTTGATCAATCGCTTGGCAAACGCTAAGCAAATTTCAAAATATTTGCGAATCAATAGTGAACAAACTAATACCTTCTCGATTGACTTAAGCCTGCTATTTCCCCCTGACTTTTAAAGCCTTGTGAATCCAAAAGATACTTTTACCAATCTGCTCTTTATTTGACCCGGTATTATTATCAATAACCAAAGACATACGAAGCCAAATTGCATGTTGCTTGCCTTAGATGAATAAATTCAAATTAACCAGATACTTGAGATAAATTTTGTTTTCATTCTATTTAAGATGTTCGAATGTTTCTTGGAACCAATATTAATTTGCAAAATTTCCAAGAATCCAGAGCTTTTCTTTATGCATTTTACAATATCTCAGCTTGAGTTTTCTCAGAACTCGCACATCCATAAGATACGCCACAAAGAATCTGCTCTGCATTTCCAATCAAAACCATAATCAATTTTAAATCTTAATCACTCCCAACTCTCTCTTCGCTTGAATTGATTTTACAGCACAGAAAATACCACCACCAGAGGGCAGAGAAAAAAAAATAATAATAAAAATAAATAAATAAATAAATACTCCCCCATCAGTGGAAATAAATGTTGATAAATGCGGGCTAAAAATGAATCAGAGCCCTTCGTCAACAGGTCACATCGATTGTCCTGGTCGGTAAACAAAATGCAAATATATTTATGCTGGCCTCTTTTGTATGACATCAAATTAACTTTTTGTTTAAAGTTAAATTTCTGTCCTCATGTGTGCTTTTATGCCCACATGTGTGTGAATATATTAAAAATACAACACAGCACAAAAAAAAGTGCTTCATCTAATTTGTTGGCTCTTTTTTAATTTTTCTCTTCTCTTTTTTTTTTCATTTTCCTCTGCGGCAGAGTTCATGTGTGTGAGTGTGTATAATTTATATTTGTTTCATTAGGGTGCAGGTAGAATCTGTTATACCATATATAGAGATAGGCAGACTG
Organism: Scaptodrosophila latifasciaeformis; assembly: GCA_037075145.1. Classification (NCBI taxonomy): domain Eukaryota; kingdom Metazoa; phylum Arthropoda; class Insecta; order Diptera; family Drosophilidae; genus Scaptodrosophila; species Scaptodrosophila latifasciaeformis. The sequence goes on from JBAMCM010000429.1 coordinate 4,292,716, forward strand.
ACTGGCAGCCAGCAAATACAAATTACATTTTCATGCACAAGCAGACGCACAATAAAAATGGCTCACCTGGAAATAGGAAGAGATGCCAGCTGTTCGTGGTGTGCGTGTGTGTGTGTGTATGAGTGTGTGTGTGTGTTTTAATAAACATGACAGGGCGACAAACTGACACATATCAACAAATATTTATTTAGTGTATCTTATGAATACTCTCCAGGCAATTCGATACACTCTAATCTAACCAAGCCAAATTGTTCGACTTTTTTTTCTTTTCTTGGGAAAAGAAGTTTTTTTCATTTGATTCTCTTTTAATTTTAAAATTGTTGGGGATTGGAAAAATTTGTCTTTAATTTAATGATTTTTCGTACTATAATTTTCGTACTCTGAGACTTGAGATACAGATAGCTTTCCTTAACTGTTGTCTTCACCGAAAATTATCTCCTTGAATTTCTTTCAACTTGAGAGATGTTTCGATTCATTTGATCTATAATAATTCCCCCAATCAAATTGAATTCATTTCTGCTATCAAAATGAAGCCAAGATAAGCTTCATGATCTTTTTCCAAGAATAAAATAAAATATTTCCCTTTCCCTTTTTTTAACTTTTTTAAATTCCTAAAATTTCTTGCTCTTTGATTTTGTGATTTTTTCTATAATTTCTAGCATCAATAATTCTCAATTTAATTTATATATTTTTTCTGTATTTATTTTAGTTTGGAAATTTTGGAATTAGTTAAGTGCGGAATTCCGAATTATTTCAACAATAAATAAAATCAATTTCTCTGCTCATTTAAATAAAACCAATAAAAATTTTCATTCATTTCAAACTCATAGATACATTCGCATAGATACGCAGATACGCAGTGTTTACGTGAGTGTGTTGATGGCTGTCTTATGGGTTATGCCTAATTAAATAGGTACGCAAATATGTCATTGCCATTGATTTTGGCTCAACTTGTTGTCAACTGCGAGCGGTGAAACCTAGAGGACACTTTTGGTTCAACAGTCGACACGACTCTTTACACAGGTGTTAGTATCTCTGTCTATCTGTATGGGTTTTATATCGTGTGATATTTGCAATTGGATTTTTGGGCTAACTGAATGTGGGTGCGTGTGTGTGTGAGTGTGCGTGTGTGTGTGTGCGTGTGTGTGTGCGTGTGTGGTTGTGATACGAAAATAGTTCCAGCATTTTGTTTGGTTTTCCATATCCATTTTAATTTCCTTCATATCGTTTGTCTGTCTGTCTGTCTGTCTGTGTGTCTGTTGGGTTTGTTGGTTTTTGGTTGGAATTGGTTAGCTTGTTTTAGTTGGCTTGTCTTGCATGTCAATCAAATGTCTATGACGGCTGAAATGGCATTTGCATTTTGTGTGGGCCTCATAAATTCGTTTAATTCAGACCTCAAAAACCAATGTTAATTTCAGTCAAGAAATTGCAAGCAACTCAAATTCATCACTAATTAAAATAATAATTATACAACTACGGATACTCGCTCGCATCTAGCCTCAACGAGTAAGCCAAATTGCCAGATTGCCAGATTGCCAGAGCCAGTATCAGAGTATCTTCTAGGTGCCGTTAGAGTGCACCGTGTTTATACAATTAAATGACATGCCATAATGAAAAGAGCTCGTCAAAAGCCACCCAAACCCAAAATGAGACCAAACTAAACGAATCCAAGCCGAGCCAAGCCAAGCCAAACCAAAGCAAACCAAGCCGAACCAAAGTGAACTGAACTAACATCGGCAAGGCAGCAGCTGCAGCAAATGTAGTTGCAATTTCAAATAGATAGATAGATAGATAGATAGACATTGTTAATTCATAGAGAATCTAATGAAAATGTAATTCATTAATTTAATGAAATTGCAACTGCAACTGAAGCAATCAAAATGTGTTGCATGCCAGTTTCACTCTGACCAAATGATGCACCTTCTCTCTCATTCAAAATTGAAGCAGATCTAACAAATTATTTGTAGTATCTAACTATCTAACTATCCGGCTGAGGTCTTTGACTGCCAGCATTTAATATATGTTATTTGTTACACACAATTCAATTAATTTGTCGATACAATTATCATTACAAACGATTAAAACTTCATTCGACTTCTACAAATATAAATCGTTTGGCTATCTCCTTACCAAATTGTTTCGAATTTTTCTTATTTAAATAATGGAAGGACTTGAGCAAGACAATTGAATTGGTCGAGTAAATGCCAAATAAATTAAGTTGTCTGAAAATTATAGTCGAAGGCAAAAGTGAAGCTGAAGTCAGCCATTTAATCATTTAACTTTTTTTTTAATACAAAACTGACTTAATTCCAAGGTCAAACGATATACGGAAATACTTTTATTCCCCAAGTCAAAACCTTGTTATATTCTTCTGGCATTTTTAGATCAAAAAGTTTCAAGGTAGAACTGGTAAAGGCTATAACAATCTGTCTTTCATTCCATTTAATGGGAAATCCGCAATCTAATGCATACCAGACAACACGGTGACAAGCTTGGCTATACATTTGTAATAACATATCGCTTGCTCACTGAGATAGATGCGAAGCGAATATGAAATACCGCAACATAAATAACTGCGCATCTGTTGATGGCGCCATACTCTCATCTTTCTCTCTCTCTCTCTCGGTCTCCATAGAGCACCCTGTCTGGCTTGGTACTCATTGATATGGGTCCACCATTGGCAATGCCATTGGAGTTGCAATTGCATTCAATCAAACAGTCAATCAAATAAATTGCATGCTTTATATGTACATACATAGACATGCTCAAAATTCAATATGCTTTCCAGTCAATCCCAGCAATATCAGCCCCCCAAAGCCCAGAAGGGTGTGGAGTGAAGCAGACTGGCTCAGAGATTTTCTATTTGCTGGTCTATATGCATATAACCGAATTATGAGAAAACATCTACCCCCCGAATGCACTCTCAGATAGCCTAGCAAGTAAAAGTATCTTTGTATCATTTTCTTTTATTCTTTCAACTATGTTTTTTTTTTTTTGGTTATTTGTTTTATCTATATTTTTTAACACCATTTCGATTCGAGTTTTCTACTATCAAAATGAAATCGAGCAATGTATGCCACCGAGGTAAACAGGTGTGCCACTGGCAAAACAAAATACGCTAGCTCACTTGAAACGGTAGCTGCGGTTTTCGGTTTTGCTGAGATACTTTTTAATACACTCTTTGAAAGCAGTAGAGTATTTCCAGTTTGTCCTGAAGCTGGCAACAAGAAGACAGAGAAAGAGAGAAATAAAAGAGCTCTGATTCTTAAGAGTTTCTAATCTATCCGGGTGAAGCTTGAATCATCATTTTTTTTTTCATACGTCAGCTATTTGTATAAACCCTATATACCCTTAGTGATCTACTCGAACCAGAGCGAACTATAAGTCCTTAACTAGATAGAGATCAGTCAAAGGGAAGTTAAAGCAATTCAAGTGAATCTTGATTGGTTCAGTCATTTTCCGATCGGTAAAGATGAGTCCAAATCTCTTCCCTTAATGATCTACTCGAACCAGAGCGAACTATCAGTCCTCAACTAGATAGAGATCAGTCAAAGGTAAGTCAAACCAATTCAAGTGGTTCTTGATTAGTTCAGTCATTTTCCGATCGGTAAAGATGAGTCCAAATCTCTTCCCTTAGTAATCTACTCGAACCAGAACGAACTATCAGTCCTCAACTAGATAGAGATCAGTCAAAGGTAAGTCAAACCAATTCGAGTGGTTCTTGATTGGTTCAGTCATTTTCCGATCGGTAAAGATGAGTCCAAATCTCTTCCCTTAGTGATCTACTCGAACCAGAGCGAACTATCAGTCCTCAACTAGATAGAGATCAGTCAAAGGTAAGTCAAACCAATTCAAGTGGTTCTTGATTGGTTTAGTCATTTTCCGATCGGTAAAGATGAGTCCAAAGCTCTTCCCTTAGTGATCTACTCGAACCAGAGCGAACTATAAGTCCCCAACTCGGTCAAAGGCAAATCAAAGCAATTCTAGTGGATCTTGATTGGTTCAGTCATTTTCCGATCGGTAAAGATGAGTCCAAAGCTCTTCCCTTACTGATCTACTCGAACCAGAGCGAACTATAAGTCCCCAATTCGGTCAAAGGGAAGTCAAAGCAATTCAAGTGGATCTTGATTGGTTTAGTCATTTTCCGATCGGTAAAGATGAGTCAAAATCTATTCGGGGCACTCCAAATAAATTCAGAATGTCTTAGATCACTTCAGATCGGCACAGATCATTTTAAGTGTTTCCAAATTAGTCTTAGTCAGTCCCGAAGGATTCCCTTCAGATGATACCATTATAAGCAAAGCTTAAGTTGGATATTAAAATTAAACTTAAGTAGACCCGATATCCTTTAGAAGTAGACCCTCTGATCTATACCAAAATCGATACCGTATGAGCTTCGAAAAGTGTATGAGATCTCTGACAACCCGAAAGTGACCTTTTTTTTTTGGTTTGCTATAACTTGGCTAACATTATTTACTGTCTGATGTGTCTCTGTTTGCTCGGTTCAGTTAGCTCTCTGGCTGTGTGTGTGTTTGTGTGTGTGTGAATTGGAATTTATCTAAATATGTTTTTGCTTCCGTTTTTTTTTTTCTGGAGGGGCGAGCTTTCGCTTGGTCGTGAGCTCTGTTTGTTGTGTCGGTATTACCTTTCAAATATTTTTATGGCCCGCCATTTGCAGCCGACGCCGCTTTGACTGCTCCCCCAAAAAAAGAGAAAAAGTGAAACAGAAAGAAAGAAACTGAAACAGAAAGTGCACACCGACCCTCTGGCAACATTTTATTTATCTTGTTTCGCAGCAGTTACCTCGTTTTGTTTATATCCTCGAGCATTTTATTGCCGCTGTCCAACACCTGTAACACATTCCAGATTCGTGGACTATTTCCTTTTTTTTTCTTTTTCTTTTACATTCTTTCTGTTTTATCGAACTACTTTGACCGGGTGGAACGGATCTCATTTATGCCGAGACAAAATCGGAGACCTTTTGAAAATAATAAATAAATTAGTTCAAATATGCGACGAAAAATTTATTAGTAAATATAAAGAAATATTATGTTCTGCAAACAGATTTCAATGGCAAGATCCTTGCACCTCTCTAGTCATCCCAGGGTCCATTATCTACAAACAAAAAGTGATACTCCATTTCTTAGGGAAACACTAAATAGCTTTGCTCCTTACCTTGCGGCCAGGGTGTGGGCTTGCGCCTTGGACGGTAAGCATCTTTTGGCTTTTGGTTAACCGGCTCAATGATTTTTACCTTTGGCCGTTGTTTTACAGTCTTCTTGTTCTTCTTCCTCTCACACAAACGCCCGCAAGTAGAACAAGTAGACTCGCAGCTCTTGCAGCTACTTTCTTGGGCGTCACTTAGCTCTATGCTGTCTATGGACATACCAGAAGAATTGCTTCTTGGCTTGATCTGTTTCTTCTCCATTACAAAAATTTTATGGAAAAATATTTCACGATAATAATAAAACTTGCTAAACTTTTTAATAATTTTTTAACTTGAACTGTTCACTAGTAATAACCGAAATAGACTGAACATTTTATTAAAAAAAACATACTTTGGGTTGACATTTACAAAAAGTAAATCTCCAAGCCAACTTTGATTTAGAAAATGTTAAAATAATAAATCATTTTTCATGCTCTCACCGAAAAAAAAAAAGTTTAAGGAACTGTCATTGCCAGTGTACCATTTGGGTTAGGTCTTGGCATATCTCCTTTATTTATGCACCAAGTCTCCTAACATTTCATATTTAAATTCAGTATGAACCTATGCTTTTTAGGTTCAACTTGGTTGAGATTGATTTATGCTAAAGTTTACAAATAGTCCGTCTCTGCTGCTGTCTCCTGGTTTCCTTATTTTATTGACCAATCATCCCAATCATCATCTTTATATATCGTATAAGTATATGCTGATGATATCCAGTCTATCCAGAAGTAGTTAATATATCCTCAAGATTGAAGGCGAACTGAGCTATGTCTTTCCAATTTCAAGCTAACCATCTCGGTAAGGTAGGCTGCTAAGACTCTAAGCATATCTTCTTAATTTATTTACCAATCCATCGGAAATTTCATATATAAGGTAAGTATAAGCCTATATTTCTCACACCCCAACTTGAAGCAACAAATATATCCTAAAGCTGAAAGACTCACTGTCTCTCCAACTGTCTTTCCGCTGTTGAGCTACCAAAATAGAAACCTAAAGGTCTCAGCATATATATAAGATGAAAGCATTATCTATAAGGAGAGACTATAATCCATTCTGGAGAAAGTGCAACCAGAGTTCGGCCAAGCTCTGCTTCCTTTCGTCGTGACCAGACAAAAGTTTTATAGTCTATCATTTGATTAAAGAATTAATGCAGTTTTATTGAACTACTTTGACCGACTGAAGCGGATCATCTTTATGCTGAGATACATCTGTGACTTGTTAAAATAATAAATAAATATAATAAATATAAAGAAATATTATGAGCTGCAAACAGATTTCAATGGCAAGATCCTTGCACCTCTCTAGTCATCCCAGGGTCCATTATCTATAAACATAAAATGATACTCCATTTCTTTTGGAAACATTAAATAACTTTGGTCCTTACTTGGCGGCCTGGGTGTGGGTTTGCGCCTTGGACGGTAAGCATCTTTGGGCTTTTGGTTTCTCTTAACCGGCTCAATGAATCTCACTTTTCGTCGGTGCCTTACAATCTTCTTGCTCTTCTTCTTCTCACACGGATGCCCGCAATTTGAACAAGTAGACTCGTTGGTCTTGCAGCTACTTTCTTGGGAGTCACTTAGGTCTATGCTGTCTATGGACATACCAGAAGAATTGCTTCTTGGCTTGATCTGTTTCTTCTCCATTACAAAAATTTTATGGAAAAATATTTCTTGACAATAACTTGCTAAACTTGTTAATAATTTTTTAACTTGAACTGTTCACTAGTAATAACCGAAATAGACTGAAAAAAACATACTTTGGGTTGACGTTTTACAAAAAGTAAATCTCAAAGCCAACTTTGATTTAGGAAATGTTAAAATAATAAACCATTTTTCATACTCTCACCGAAAAAATTTAAGGAACTGTCATTGCCAGCGTACCATTTGGGTTAGGTCTTGGCATATCTTCTTTATATATGCACCAAGTCTCCTAACATTTCATATTTATATTCAGTATGAACCTATGCTTTTTAGGCTCAACTTGGTTGAGATTGATTTATGCTAAAGCTTAAAAATAGTCCGTCTCTGCTGCTGTCTCCTGAAGTCCTTATTTTATTGACCAATCATCATCTATATATATTGGATAAGTAAGCTTAAGCCCAAAAAAATCATATATATATATATGTAGTCTATCCAGAAGTAGCTAATATATCCTCAAGATTGCAGGCAAACTGAGCTAATGTCTTTCCAATGTGAAGCTTACCATCTCGGTAAGGTAGGCTCCTAAGACTCTAAGCATATCTTCTTAATTTATTTACCAATTCATCGGAAATTTCAAATACATATAAGATAGACCCCGACTTGAAGCAACGAATATATCCTAAAGCTGAAAGACTCACTACCTCTCCAATTGTCTTTCCGCTGTTGAGCTACCAAAATAGAACCCTAAAGGTCTCAGCATATCTACTAAAATTTCCTATATAAGCTGAAAGCATTATCTATAAGGAGAGACTACAATCCATTCTGGAGAAAGTGCAACCAGAGTTCGGCCAAGCTCTGCTTCCTTTCGTCGTGACCAGACAAAAGTTTGATAGTCCCTCATTTGATTAAAGAAGTAATGCAGTTTTATTGAACTACTCTGACCGACTGAAGCGGATCATCTTTATGCTGAGATACATCTGTGACTTGTTAAAATAATAAATAAATATAGTAAATATAAGGAAATATTATGAGCTGCAAACAGATTTCAATGGCAAGATCCTTGCACCTCTCTAGTCATCCCAGGGTCCATTATCTATAAACAAAAAATGATACTCCATTTCTTTTGGAAACATTAAATAACTTTGCTCCTTACTTGGCGGCCTGGGTGTGGGTTTGCGCCTTGGACGGTAAGCATCTTTGGGCTTTTGGTTTCTCTTAACCGGCTCAATGAATCTCACTTTACGTCGGTGCCTTACAATCTTCTTGCTCTTCTTCTTCTCACACGGATGCCCGCAATTTGAACAAGTAGACTCGTTGGTCTTGCAGCTACTTTCTTGGGAGTCAGTTAAATCCAAACTCTCTACGGACATACTAGAAGAATTGCTTCTTGGCTTGCTCTGTTTTTTATCCATTACGAAAATTTTATGAAAAAATATTTTATGACAAAAATAAAACTTGCTCAGCCTGTGAATAATTTTTTATTTTTTTTCAACTCGAACTGCTCAGTAGTAATAACCGAAAAATACTGAGCTCTGTATTAACACATACTTTGGCTTGACGTTTTACAAAAAGTAAATCTCAAGGCCAACTTTGATTTAGAAAATGTTAAAATAATAAATCGTTTTTCATACTCTCACCAAAAAAAAAACAAATTTAAGGAATATTGGACTAGCTGGAATAACTGTCATTGCCAGCGTACCAAGTGGGAAAGGTCTTGGCATATCTCCTTTACTTATTCATCAAGTCTCCAAATAATTCATATATAAAATGATCAATCATCAATCAATGACCAATCATCCCAATCATCATCCTTATATATTGGATAAGTATATGATCAAGCTTAAGCCGGAAAAATCATATCCTGAGTCTGAAAGACAGACAGTCTCTAGTACAGTCCCACTCTAACCCTAAACAGCTTTATTGATTACCAAGGAAAATTCCTGTACAAATATATATAAGATATATATCTATATCTATTTCATGTATTAGATCCAGAAGGAGCTAATATCTCCTAAAGATTGAAGGCAAACTGAGCTAATGTCTTTCCGATTTCTAGCTAACTATACGGGCCAGGTAGTCTCCTAAGTATATGAGCATATTTTCTTTATTTATTTACCAATCCTTCTGAAATTTCATATATAAGATAAGTATAAGCCTATAATTCTTACACCCGAATTTGAAGCAATAACCACAACCAAAAGCTGAAAGACTGACTGTCTAACCTGAGCTACCAAAATGGCATCCTAAGAGTCTCAGCATATCGCCTTTATTTATTGAGAAAATCCTTCTATAATTTTTTAAATACCAAAATAGGAATCTAAGAGTTTCCTTCTTAAATTTCTTATTTAAATTGAAAGAGACGAAAATCCATTTCTTAAATTCAGGGGAAAGTGCAACCAGAGTTCGGCCAGGCTCTGCTCCCTTTCGTTGTGAGCAGTTTGAGAAAAGTTTGATAATCGCTCATTTGATTAAAGAAGTAGTGCGGTTAAAGTTCTTAATTGAGGTATTTTTCTTTTAAGTTATTTATCTTCATTAACGCTTAATACTTGACCAACTGCTGAAATAGTTGAGCAGGAGGTATTCATTTTCTTACATTCTGTGTGTCCTTTGCCTTCCCACAAAAACTTTTTTTATATTTTTATTGTTTGCTTTTGTCTTTGACTTCTATCTCTTTCCACTTTTTCTTTCTGCATCTTTTAGTTGGAAGAAGTTTGGCAGACACGTCGGGCCGCACAAATCATGCCTAACCAAAGTCAACATTTTCGACGAGAGCTCGTCACCAGAAATGCCGCCAATCAACCAGAGAAAAAGGCCAAATAGAAAAAAGATATTTTCCACATACTCTCTGAGGATTTTACCAACTACTCGGAGTCGAGTAATCTGGGCATGTTGCGCTCGGTCGAGTTCACCAGAAAAAGGGAATGAAAGTAAAGCTGCTAAAAGTTGAAAAGTTATTAAGGTTAAACCAAACACGCCCGGAATATCAACGAAGAAAAATTTTTTACCAACAAAAAAAAAACTGAGACAATAAATAAAAAAAATATAAAGGAATTTCTAGCAAAGTTTTTAATTTAAAAATAAAAAGAAAAAAATGAAGAAATCTGAAATTCGCTCATCAATTTAATGAAATGAAGTGAATTTATTTGATTTCTTTTTTACTTTTTTTTTTTGTATTTTTTCATTTATTTATTTATTAGTTTCAGTGGACCTAATGAAGTGTGCCTATAAATTTTTTGTTTTCTGAGTAAAACTCAAAGAAAATCAAAAGTGGCCCAAATAGTTGCCGAATGACAGTGAAAGACTTTTCAGTTATTTTCAAAATAAAAATAAAAAAAAAAAAAGGCCAAGCTGGCTAATCCCCAAATAATTGGCCAAATAAAAGTTGGTGGCACGTTTTATGGACTTGATGGGAGTGGAATTTAATTTGGGATTATTTCATCTCAATAAACTAATGAAAATTTGATGGGGGACAATTTATTTTTTACTCTCGAAACTGGCTCTCAGCTCAAATGAATTAATTTATTCCATTTTATTTCTGTTTTTATTTTTTTCCTTTTAATTTAAAATGAAATAATTTAAGCTTTTAATTTGAATTTGTCTTGGATTTAAGAGGTCAGATGAAAAGTTTCATATCATTGATGGATTTTCCTTTTTTGGCCATTTTCCTCAATTTCATGCCAAGTGTAGCTGACAAATGCCGCAACCGAATGAAAGTGAAAGAAACAAAACCAAAAACATAACGAAAATTGTGGCTACAGATTTCTTCTACTTTTCTTTTACAAATTTGCCCTTGTTGTTGTTGTCTTTATAAACAAAACCAAACAAAACAAAAAGAAAGGAATAAAATCCCAAAAAAAAAAAAAAAACCCTCTGAAAAAAAAAACTAACTTTGTTGCAATTTCAGCAGCAAAAAGAAAAGTTTCTATTTTTGCTTGCTTCACATTTTTTTCTTCATCTTTCTCCCTCTCTCTTTCTGTCTCTGTCCCTTCTTTCTACTTACTATTGTAATATTTGCTTTGTGCTGCTTGCCAAAGCGAACAAGCCAAAAGAAGTGAAGAACAAGAATTGAGATATTGTCTCAGCTTTTACATGACTTATCTTATTATGCTTCTTATATTTATTGTTGCTGCTGTTGTTGTTTTCCTTGAGACTATCTGGGTCTGAGTTGAGGAAAGTTTTGCTGCCAGCAGAACATCATGTGAGCGCCGCCATGTTGCATTTTCCTAAGGATCCCAAAACATTTATATAAACATAATTCAGACATATGCACACACACACACACATGCAGATAAATAGATCAGGGTGACTCATAGCAAAACAAAGTTAAGTTAAGCTAAATTTGAAGCTTGGTAAGTCATGGAAAGGATAACAAAGACTGCTTCAGACTTGTCCTGTCTTTCTACTTCCATATAATATGCAGACCCAACCCGTTCATGTCCTAGCTCCCTCATCGAGACCAATAGAGTAGGATTACTATATTCAGACTAGCCAACAAAATGTATCCCTGGCTTTCTAATTCCATATAATATACAGACCCAACCCGTTTATGTCCTACCTCCTTTATCGAGACCAATAGTATTACTTTATCATAGGGCCACTTCAGACTAGCCAACAAAATATATCCCTGGCTTTCTACAATACTTCCATTTAATATACAGACCCAGCCCGTTTATGTCCTAGCTCCTTCATCGAGACCAATAGGGTAGGATTACTATATCATAGGGCCACTTCAGTCTTGGCAACCCGTTTATATCCTAGCTCCTTCATCGAGTTACCAATAAGGTAGGACTACTATAACATTGGGCTAACCCATGGACCTATCTAATTTCCACAATTTTTTAGCCACTCTCATTGGGATCTAGTAATCTGCAAACTTACTCAGAAGTACCTTTCATTCTGAATGAAACTGCTCTATCTTAGCCTAATCGTTTCTAGGAATACCTCCGATATTTATTGACCTATCTCTTTCAAATTCAGTGCTGGGATTACCAACACCCAAGCCCACAGAGTTTCACTTGGATCGAACTAGTGAATCATATAATTCGGATACAATAGATCCTTGATTGTCCTATCCTAATCTAATTAAATCCTAAAAAGATATCATATGGCTAAAAAGCCATTGGGAAAAACTCCCACATTCATTGACCGATTTCCTTAAAATTTAATAATATAATTATTTATTCGAAGAACCTTTTATCTATCTAGTTTCACTTGGATCGAACTAACCAAAGCCCAAATAATTTGGAATCACCCTAATGCTGGCCAAATCTGCATACCTTTTGAGATAATACCCACAAGTGTTTCGAGTCTATTTGCCTTGGCAGTTTGTCAGAGAGTCAGACATTAAATTGACGCTCATGATTATTTACGCAAAGTGGATTAGAAAATTTTTATGGCTTCGATAAGCCGCAAATTAATTTTGCTCCAAGCAGACAAGAAAACTGACAACTGAAAATACGATGACTGCTCGGCTAGGCTTTCCCTTGGCTTGGCTTGACTGGGCTTGGGCTTGGGTTAGCTCAGTTGATAATTCCTTATATGGCCAACGTTATGTGTCTATGTGTATCTTTGTGTGTGTGTGTGTAAAAGCTAAAATGTATAAATATTTTCTTCTTCTTTTTTTTTTTTTTTGGTGAGTGCTAAAAACATAAAAGAATTAGACAAGCCAACACCTTTTTTTGGTTTTGGTAAAGCAAGTTTATCCGCAAAAGAAAAACAAAAAAATATAAATATATTTATATAGAGATATATATACGAAATATATAGGGGATATAAATTACAAAAACAACAGCAACCACACGGGGAGCATGGACAAAAAGATATTCCATTAAATTTACATTTCACAGTTTTCAAAACACACACACACACACGCACACACATACGCAAATTACCTGGGCACATAAAAACCAAAGAGTCATATGACACTGCCAGGGAAGCGGTGTGGGGGGGCGAGGGCGGGGGGTAGGTGTTTTGGCTAAAAGCTTATGGTCTTGGTTATGGTTATTTAAGGGCTTTAGGTGTGAGTTGTGTTGCCAAAAACAAAACAAAAAAAAAAAATATACACACCAACTTTATTTTTCCCAGTAAACTTTTCTACACCACCTTCTCCCCCCTCCCCCTCGCTTGTCACCCAGAAAAAAAAGTAAAAGTAGAAGAAGCATTTGAATATGATTTGTTGGTGTGGCTGGGTATGTGTGCCTTTATAAATACCACAAAACTTTGTTCCTCAAACAACAACAACAACAAAAACAGCAATCAAATTTAACAAATCAAAAACTTGTTGGCCTTCCACCTCCCTCCCTCCCCCCCCCCCCCTCTTCACAGACCTTCCTGGGAAGGAAAAAAATCGCATCGATGCCAGTTTTGCCTCCGATCGAAGCTTAAAACTAAAACAACAACAACAACAACGATAGCCATAAACAATGCATAAAACAATTTGTTAACAAATCAAAGATAATTGCCGAACCATTTATTCCCAAATTGTTATGAAAAATTTCCAAATTTCCTGATGACTTTGGAAAATATATTTTTTTTTTTTTTGCCCCAACTCGCAAAAATAAAAAAAAAGTTGTTAAAAACTTTCCAAATTTTTGATGCCAGACCTGGGGAATAAATAATTTATATACATATTTATTTATAGAAGGTTAACCTAACCACCCCCCCCCCCTCTCTACATTGACCCCTTTCCCTTTAATCTTGATGAAGAAAAATTAACACAATTTAGCTTCGAATTAGCCGTCTAAATTGAGTGAAACTAAAGTAGACAAAAAAAAAATCTATATAAATTTTCAATTAGAGTAATAAAATCTGACCCTTTTTATAGACCACATCATTTTTTGTTTTCTCCCTCTCTCACACTAGCTATCTCTTTTCATAGCCCCCCCCAAAAAAAAAGAGAGGCTTAACTGAAAAATAAAAATTGCTGTGATCCAAAAGGCGTAGTTGCAAATAATTTATAGTTCAAAGTAGAAGAAATTAAAAAAGGGTAAAAGTAAACCATGAAACTTTCAAACACACACACACACACACATACACACACACAACATTAATCACACAACTAAGTTGAATCAAAGAGTAGAGCAAAACTTGGGTCAACATAAACACACAGACACACATACACATACACAGAGAAAGAGAGAATGGGTAGTAAGCCCGGTAGAACTGAAGTCCAAAATGGAGAGTGGCAAAATGCTTGAGGAGCTGAGGACTCGAGGCTCAGATGTCGCACCATTAAATCCAATAACAAATCGCATCGAATCGAATTTAAAAAGCGAATTACAATCAAATGCATTTAAGCATTAAGCCTACCAAAATTTAACTCCCCAAACAACCCGAAAAAAGAAAGCAGATAAACCCCACCAAAAAAAAAGAAAAACAGAAATAACGGTAAAAGCTTAGAGTTACTGAGGCCTGCATACTCTATTGGAACGATTTGGGCTTGAAGTCAAATCAGATCACAATGGAATCACAGAAGTATCAAAGATTCCACAAGCCGAGATTCAAGCTTGAGATTCAAGTCTCAAGCTGAGACCCAAGTTGTTAGAAGTCTCTGGATCTGCTGACATTATAATAAAGATAAAGATTTCTTAGAATCTCAGGATTGAGACTCAAGTCTCTAGCTGAGACTGAAGTTTTTAGAAGTCTCTGGATCTGCTGAAATTATAATAAAGATATAGAACTCTTAGAGTCTCCAGCTTGAGATTCAAGTCTCAAGCTGAGACCCAAGTTGTTAGAAGTCTCAGGATCTGCTGACATTATAATAAAGCTATAGAACTTATAGAGTCTCAAGCTTGAGATTCAAGTCTCAAGCTGAGACCCAACTTGTTAGAAGTCTCTGGATCTACTAACATTATAATAAAGCTATAGAACTCTTAGACTCTCCAGCTTGAGATTCAAGTCTCAAGCTGAGACTCAAGTTGTTAGAAGTCTCTGGATCTGCTGACATTATAATAAAGCTATAGAACTTTTAGAGTCTCAGGATTGAGAGTCCAAGCAAGCCGATAACCCAATAGATATACTCTTTCTTTGCGATAACAAAAGTACAGGAACTGCCGAAAACGAAACGAGAAAAGTTTTCTAAAGCTTACACGGCATTCGCATAGGCCACCCAATTGACTTTGGTGAAATAAAAATCACTTCCCATCCACACCAAAACATTCCATTGCGGGTGAATGTTTCGTTTGTACGAACCCTTCAGTCCTTTTGTCTATCTCGATGTGTGTGTGTATGTATGTGTGTGTGTGTGGTGTGTGCGGTGTGTGGGAGTTTGTGTCAATTGTTGACTGACTCGATTGAACTTTATGTGTTTTTGTGCGCATCTTTTTGATGGGGGGGCGTGGGGCAGGTGGGGGGTTAACATGATGATTCAAAGGCGCTCTGAGGGCACCGGGCAGAGGCAGTGTCATTGCCAGCGTCAATCCGTTACCCCTTGTCACCGAGGGTGGCGACGTTTCTGCTACCGTCGCCGCCGCCGGAAACCGTAAAATCGCACACTCACCCAGGCACTGAGAGGCACTAAAAAACATGCCAGAGCGGAGGACATGGACCAAAGAGAACAAACAAAAAAAAAAAAAATGAGAGAACATTGAATAGACCGTTACGACAAAAATTGCCACAAACGAAAAGAGGGGTGGGGAAAAAAAAAATCCCAACCGGAAAGCCGACATTGCAATGTCGACATGGCACCCACCGCATTCCCAATCAACCGATACCGGCCCGGACCCCAAAACAACACCAACAATGGCATATAAAAAAAACGAATCCACCGGACTTAAATAAGTTTTCAGGTATTTGACTGTACTGCCAGTCGATTGCGGCACACAAAGAATCATATAGACTGGGCACAAAAACAACGAAAAGAAAGGGAGAGTAGAAGTGTATAAAGGGTAGACTGGAAAATAAGACAACTAATGTATGTGACCATTTGACCAAAATCATCCAAAGCCGACAATTTTATACACTTTCAAAAATTTTCAAGAAAATTTTTCAGCTTTCCCCAAGGCAATTGGAATAAAAAGTTATATCCAAACTCTCATACGATATACTCAAGATTTTGATATATTTTTGAAGGTTTTGCCATATTCTTCTATATACCTTGAGATCTGATAGTCACAGGTAGATACAGAGATTTCAAAGGCAATTGGAATAAAAAGTTATATCGAAACTCTCATTCCATATACTCAAGATTTTGATATCTTTTTAAAGGTTTTTCCATATTCTTCTATATACCTAGAGATCTGATGGTCACAGATTTCAAAGGCCCTAGGACTTTTTAGTATTCTTAGATATTCTCAAGGATCGAGGAGTTCAGCTAAATGTTTTCTTTGCCCTTTATTTTCAAGCTCTCGGCAAATCTTCAGATTTATTATTATTATTATTTTGATTCCTTAGAGTCCTCACAATAAGAGCATATTTTCTTTATCTTAATAATTTCATTTCTCTTAAGGAAGATACTGAACTTTAGGGTCTTGACTAAACCATTTTTGTTATTTTGAGAAAGCCTTTAAAATTTTTAGAACTTCATCTTAAAAATATGATGGCTTTTCAAGAACAAGTGGAATTTTTATAGCTTCAGAAATTTCAGAAAATTTATTGAAATACTCAATCCATTATCTTAAGTGGTCCACTCGCTTTGATCAGCTCACTGTAAGTTTCAGAAATCTGTCAATGAGCTAACATCAAGACCCACAAGTACACCCTATACTTTACTCGCTAATATTTCCAGCTAAATACATATTTGAAATAGAATCTTTAGTTTAAAAGCTCCTTTTGCTTTCAAAAACTCAATAAAATTATTAGGGATTTCTCTATCGTTTCTGTCAAGATTTCATAGAAACCTTTGAGTATTATCTAAGCTTTCAAGATCTTTCCAAAATTTATGGTTCTTCATCTGAAATATATTTTCTCTTAATGAGAATTTAATACTTTTTATTTTCACTTACTTAGAGCTTTGAGTGAGTCAGACAATTTTATATTTGAAATTCGGAGGCATTTTTTATTTTCCTCTATTTAGTGAAATAACCCTGATAACCCTTTGAGGTAAACATTTTTGATTGCAGAGTATAGAAACCAAAAATAAAACACAAACTACAAACAAGCGAAAAATCGTTTGTGTGTTGGATACCTGGTGCCCAGTTTTTGTCGACATGGTGCCCCTTTTTAAGTGCTCCTGTTAGTGTGTGTGTGTGTGTGTGTGTGTGTGTGTGTGTGTGTGTGTGTGTGTGTGTGTGTGTGTGTGTGTGTGTGTGTGTGTGTGTGTGTGTGTGTGAGCTGATTGGCAGAGTCAAACCGGAGACTTGGACAGCCCGACCACATGTGAGCGACTCTGTGTGCGAGTGTATTTCTGACCAACAGCCAAATAGGGCAAAAGAAGTTGCCCAAGAGAGAGCGAGAGAGAGAGAGAGAGAGCGCGGCAGATGAAAACCAATAAATATTGTTCATCCACTCGAATGCTTTTTAACTGAAAATCGTTGAAAGGCTGCGGCCTAAAAGTATCCTACAATCAGCTCGCGGCCAACTGTGGATCCGCATGCCCATAATAGGCGATATACACACAACCATACCTACATACATATATCTTATCGGCCATTTCTATCTACTTTAATATAAAAAAAATATTTCAACATTTTAAAAATTGCTACAAAACTTAAAAGATTAAATAGGAACAAGTCTATTGGATGGGAATTTATACATATATCCTTAGCCATAGCCTCTCATGACCTTATAGATTTTTTTTGAGAGCTCCAAGCTTTGAGAGAATTCGATTAAATTTTGTTGAAAAGCAAAAAGCATATAATTCTGAAAAGAATCCCACCCATTTTTGAAAACAAAATTCTAAGCAGAAAATCATTTTATTCTGGTAAACTTTTTCTGAGAAGTAACTGGGAAAAAGCTCTAAGAAATATCAAATATATTCTGGGAATAAAAGTTTCCATTCCGAGAAGAATCTGGTGGAAAAAAAATTCTAAGAAAAAGCAGGTATATTCTAGGAATAAAAGTTCTCGATTCTCAATCAATTATGGAATACAAGTTTTTATATGATTCCCATTTCGGAATTCTGAGAGAAACTTCCTTCTAGTCTGCAATTGAAATTCGAAGAAAAATATGTTTCTTTTATGATGAAATAAAAGTTCTGAGAAGTAACCCAAACCACCTACCAAATATAGAAGTTCTAAGAAGAATCTTTAGATGAGAAAACCTATTCCAAGTTGAAAAGAAAAGTTCTGAGCTGCTTTTCATTCTTGAAAGCAAGACCCTTCCTGGAATCAAAATTCTAAGAATCAAACACTTTTAGTCCAGGATAAAAGTTCCCTAACTTTTTCTGGTATAAATGTTCCTCAAGATTTCATCGAGTTAAATAAAATTGGAATCAAGAATCTTATCCTTTTCTAGTAGGAATCTAATCCCTAATCCCCACTGAAATAGAGAAGAAAGCCCACCTAAACTGAGACTAAAGTTCAGAGCAGTTTTTAATGATTGCTCGTAGGACAAAAGAGATCTCCAGTTGTCATGAAAAAGCCAAATCATACTCTTCAGTTCCCCTGGAATAGTCAGACCACTCATAACTTTTGAGTCGCGAAACGCATGAAAAAAATTGTATTTATTTTTCCATCTAATTGAATCAAAATGACTTTTTATTTTATTTGTTTAGTAGAATTTACATATAGTACCATCTATATGGAATTTCTGGTGACCTTGTCAGGAAGTGACTGCTTTTGCTTGATTGATGGTTTGATTAAGCAGTGTGAAGCTCGAGATGCCCAGGCGACTTGAAGTGGTCAAGACAACTAGATTCATCCATGGCACGTTTTTCACATTAGTAAAGCAAGCGGCTGGGACTTTGTACAAAAAAAAAAAAACTGAATGTATATCGCGCATTTCCGCACTTACCTCAAGAAATGCCGAGGCAATTAATCAAGCGAGAAGCGCACAAAAATCACGTGACTGGCACAAAGTTAAGTAGGATGGGAGAACAACAACAACAACAAATTTATATATAGTATGAGGGAGAAAAAAATTATTTTAAAATACCCCCAAAGAGAATTTGGCTTTTGGCTAGAAATGAATTATAGCCAAAGGGAATAACATGAGAAGAACTAAAGAATCTCGTTGGCAGTGATTTCAGTTGGCACAACTTTCTTCTCTCTCTCTATATATAAATTCTATGGATAACTGTTATACCGGCTAAAGAATTTTGAGATTTTTATTTTCTATAGCAATTGCATAACCATTTGACCAAGTCACAAGGACAATAAGTGCCAACACAGACAGACTGAGACTCAGACTCCGAGTCAGAGTGAGAGTTGAGAGAGTTTGCCAAGCGATGGCGTTAGTTGTGAAATTAATAACCTTATTGTAAATTCCAATGACCCTGGCCCAAGACGCACCATTGCAGAGAGGACATCATTTTCAAGCCAGCCAAGGGACAACAACAACAATAACAACAACAAAGACGACAATGAGAAACAAGAGGAGGGCAGATTTGCCGTTGCTCTGGCAGCAACATCAGGAGGAGCAATAATAAATTTTATAAAAGTCATTAATCTTGTTGCACTTGTGCCTCTGTGTGTGTACTAAGTGTATGTGTATATGTGTGTGCCAAGTTTGGTGCATGTTTTCTACATTCACAACTTGATTTCCAAGTTGGCAATAAAACAAGGCAATAAGATGTCTTCTCTGCTTTTTTTCTTTCTTTTTTTTTGCCACACTTTTTTTTTAACTAGTTTTAGGACTTACAGCTCAATAAACTTGGCCATTTTTAAATCTATTAAATCTTAGATTTTAAAACGGAAATTTAAACAAAACCCAACCAAATCTGCCCAACCCTGCCCCGCCCTCCCCCACCACGCCTTGACACACCTAGCCTTTGCCTTGGATAATTAATCAACATTTTAGCAGCTGAAATAGATAAGATTGACAGGCTAGCTTCATAAATATCATTAGTCTTGATTTATCTTAAATTCAAGGAAATTCAAGGAATTAAAAAAAAAAAATATTTTCTTAAAAAATCTTTAGAGCAAAAATTTACTCAGGAAGAAAAAATGTAGATAATTTTTATTCTAAATTAAATAACTGAATTGCTCATTTTAATTTACTCTTGATATATTGCTGTTGTTGTTGTTGCCATAAATATTTACCCCAAATAAATATTCATTAAATTTTTGCCATATTTTGCAAAAATCCTTTTTTTTTTTTTTCTTTTTTGCCGCTCGCCAATTTTGCCTCATTGTTTGTCAACTCGTTGACAGTACAAAGCCACACCAAATGTAAATACACACACACACACACATACACATTTAATTATATAATAAATAGAAGAAAAAAAAAATAATAATAATATAGTGTCTAGTTTATTAGATTGTTCTATTAACCTGATTCCATTTCGGACCGAAGGTTTCAATTTTGTTGATATTTAATTGCACAATTTTTTTTTTTTTTTTTTTTTTTGTGTCCGAGGAAACCACAAAAGTGTAATTCAATCTGGCTGATGAATAAATTCTTTATAAATATAAATATTTTTAATAATTTGAATTATTTCCAAATTAGTTTTAAATTTCAAATATTTCAAATTATAAAAGAGAAATTTTTGGAAAGCAGGAAAAATCTTTGGAAAATTTAATTTTAAGCATTTTATTTTTTATTTTATTTTATTGATAAAAGACTGGGGGGGGGGGGGCAAGGTACAGAGGGTGGTTCTAAGAGTTTGTTGGAGATTTGGGAACTGAAAGAATTCTATCTTGAAATATTTCAAGGCCACCTCGGCCTGGTCCTGCTCACCCCAGGCACCAGAGTCAGGCAAAATCAAAGCCAACAGCATAGAAAGGCTGACAACGGTCCGAATGGTATCTCTGGGAGCTCCTCCTACCCGAGAGCTCCCCCTCACCCCTTCCCCAGCCTGTTGATGAAGCATCGAAGGGCAGAAGCAGCCAGTCTGCCTGTGAAGTGCCAAAAAGTTGTTTGAAGTTTTTGATGAGTGAAATATTTGTACAATTGACTTTTATTAAATAAAAAGAAATAAATATAGAAAATATATATATGTATACATAATAAATCCCCCAAAAGCACAAGCAAATCCCGATTGCGGCAAAATAAGATAAAAAATTTTGCTAGCAGATTTTTGGGCCATTGTTAGATTCCTTTTCTTTTCTTTTGCCAGTCTGATTAAAAATACTTCAATACAGGATTTTCTAAGGATTTGTTAATCACTAAATGAATTGCATTTTATGTCGCCAACAGCCACGCCCCATAACCCCCACCCCCCCTCCGGCATAGCCATGGCAACCAATACAAAGTTGACGGCAGGGCAGTGCAGGGCAGGGCAGACGGGCAGAGGAGCAGCGGTTGGGTTGGGTTAACTGCGACATTGAGGAAAATTAAAACGTTGCTTTGCTTTTCAATTGCAATAAATTTCAATTCCAGATGCCTGGGCCCAATGCCAGCAGCATCTTACATACCCAGAAGCCCAAGCAGTTAAGTCGCCCGGGGATGACATGCTCCAGCAGCTTTAAGTGCGCTCTGACCCGCTTAAACTTCTAGGCTATCTAACCCGTTTGCCTATACTGCCCTTTTCATTTTCCTTTTTCTTTTTCTTTCTATTTTTTTACCATTATATATAGGAAAAGGATAGGATAGGATAGGATAGGGCAACACACAAGCGCAAGAGCATAATAAATTGTATGGCATTTTAGTTAGCCGCATAACTCATAATGCAGCTCAGCCTGAAATGACTTCTGAAGTGACCATTGGCCAAAGGCATTAAGCACACACACACACACACACACACATGGACAGGGGAGACATGAACACAACTACATTTGCCAAGATTTTTTTCTTTTTTCTTTTCTGGGCAAAATCAAAAGCCCATTGCTTTGGCTACTTAGTACACGTACTAAAAGATATAATATATATATATATATATATATATATATATATATATATATATATATTATATATATAAATAAGTAGATGACCGACTAGAGTTAAGTAACCTTTATGAGTCCTTTGTGTAGCCTCTTACACTGCTCTGGACACTGGACAATCAATTCGAATTGAAAATGATAATGAAAAGATTTGAAATTGGTTCGATTTGGACTCACCGTTCGAGTCCCAATTGAAAAGGTCCAAATGGTATTAATTTTTCTTTCTTTATCTGTTATACAAAAGGAGATTTTAATCAAGAGAGCTCAAGTAATTTCTTCTTCTTCTTTTTTTTTTTAATAAAATAAAAGTCAACTCATTCATTGGTGGACTAATCCATTTGGAGATATGAAAGGTTTGATTGAAGCCTTTTGTATAACAGTTTGCTTTTGTTTGATTGTTTAGATTCCAAGCAAAATAAATTTAATTAACCAGTTACAGAGATTTGAAAACTTGTAGGGAAAACCTAACCTAAACTGTTATACAAGAGCTATGTACAGAAAGGCTGAGACACATTCCACCTAAGTGTTATACATGCTACAATTTATCGTATGCTCTGCCTAGAATAATCATTACTTTGATTGTCTTAGTCACAAACTCTACTTAAGTGTTATACTTGGATCATTTCTTTATAAAAAGCAACAGAACCTTCACTGTTATATGAAACTGTTCTAGGCTAATTAGCAGCCATAGCCTTCATTTCAATACTTGGCTCATTTAGTCAAATTCCAAACCTATTATGACTGTTATACAAAACTTATTTAGATCGGTTTTTAAATCGTTTCAAAATAATAACACCTTTAAGGCTTAGGCTAAACTGTTATATGCCGGGTTAATTTTAATAAAACTTTAAATAAAACAAACTAAAGATAAAGCTATAGTTCCTCAATAGATCTAAGTGGCATACCGAACTGTTATAAGCAAGACTGAGACTACACTGTTATACACTCATTGTGTTTTAGTTTGGCTTAGATGGTTCAACAACTTGAATGAATTTCAAATCGAAGGTTTTGAATCCTCAAACACATTGTGTAATACAGCCAATTATTATATAATCTTAATTGTTATAAGCAAAGTTCAGGTAATGTAACTGTCCCAAAAGAGCAAGCTTTGAGAACTGTTATACACTCTCTGTAATTTCCCGGAACACTTAAGAGCCCGAATGATATCTAGGCAAATCAAAAAGTTTTTAACTTTTATACATAGGTTATAACAACGTAACAGCTTTCACAACTGTTATACACTCTTTATAATTTCCCAGAACACTTAAGAACTTGATTGATATCTAGGTAACTAAAAGAATATTTAACTGTTATACTTAGGGTATAATGAAAAGCTTTCACAACTGTTATACAGTCTTTTTAATTTCCCGGAACACTTAAGAACTTGAATGATATCTAGGCGAATCACAAAAGTGTTTAACTGTTATACTTAGGGTATAATGAAAAGCTTTCACAACTGTTATACACTTTTTGTAATTTCCCGGATCACTTAAGAACTTGAATGATATCTAGGTGAATCACAAAAGTGTTTAACTGTTATACTTAGGGTATAATGAAAAGCTTTTACAACTGTTATACACTCTTTGTAATTTCCCGAAACACTTAGGCAAATCAAAAAGGTTTAATATGGAAAACTGTTATACATAAATTATTTACCTGACTGTTATACTTGATGACAGCTCAATAGATCCCCCATAAATTGGCTTTCCCAATGACTTGGCCACCACCTCTCCACCGTCGCCCAAGTATTCCTTAAGTATTCTGTTAGCTTCCTCCAGACCACACCCCGGCCCGCTTGATGTCTTATTGCATTCAAATATGTTTTGTATTTTGTTTTTTATGCTCGCCTTCTGCCTGATCAGAAATTCCAAAATTGGCCCTGGCGCATATAGAGGCATATATTTTTTATTTATTTATTCGTATATAAACTTTTTGCCTAACTTTTTATGCTCTTCATTTTTTTACGATTGCCAAATGCTTTGCTGACGCTGGCAGAGGGAATTGGCTGTTCGAATGGGTTGGCAGGGCTAAGACAATTGAAGGGTGGCAGCACGACCAGAACACAGTCAACTCGCCTCAATTACTTAGTTATGCAAAGTAACTCATTTTTGGTGCTCACTTGATGACAGCAGCGCTGACAGTAGAAATGACGGCAAAACAGCCTCACTAAATTATTTAAAAAACGCACAACAAAACCGAAAATTTACGTACACCAAATTCTAACATGAATTACACAATTACACTCTCAGACAGTGATAAGCGAAAATGTTGAGCTCACGCACACACACACACACGCACACACACACACACAGGACTACGTCTACAAAATATATGCAAGTTGTTATATTTTGATAATGGCTATGTCTGAGCTTTGGGAGCTTTCAAGTGGCTTGGAAATAATGAAAAATACTTAGCGATCTTTTAAATAAAAGGAAAGATTAGTAAGAAGAGAAAAGCTAAGCTGAAAATTTGAAGAGTCTTAAGAAAACCTTTGAAGGGGTCCCAAATCAAACTGGGAAAACCTGTATAAGCTATATAAAATTTTTGAAATAAATAAGCTAAAATTAACTTTTAAGTATATCAAATCTGACTTTATAAATAATTTGACAGTGCTTCGAAGCTTCTAGCTAAATAAAATATCAAACAGCTTAAGTTTAGGTAAAGTACAGTCACGCTGTTGGCACAGGCTTAAGTCTCAAGTTATTAAGACAATAAATCAAATATATTTAACAGTAATTTTCTAGAATTTTTTATATAAATATATACACTTTTATAGGTAGAATTATTAGCTTTGGACTACTTCAAAAAATGAAATAGCCTCAGCTTTGGTCAAGTACAGTCACGCCGTTGGCACAGGCACATGTCTCAAGTTATTAAGAAAATAAATGATATATATTTAACAGTAATTTTCTAGAATTTTTTGTATAAATATATAAACTTTTATAGGTAGAATTAGTAGCTTTGGAGTACTTCAAAAAATCAAAAGACCCCAGGTTAGATCAAGTACAGTCAGCGCCTTAAGAGCTGCCAGAACTCTGTAATCATTAAGATAATAAACAATATATATTTATGAATAATTTTCCAAGACTTTTGTTATAAAAATAAAAACAGAATTAAGCAGAGTTAAGCAGAGTTAATAGCTTTCATTTACTCCAAAAAAAAAATGAAATAGTCCAACCTAAAACTAGTACAGTCACGTCTTTGCCTGCTACACCCGATTGTTCTGGCTCTAACCAAAAGCTTTTCAAAAAAATATTTTTGATCTATATGAAGCAGAAGATTTCCTGAATTTTTCTAGAATCTACCAAATCCAAGATACATTCAGACTAGGCAAAGAGTCCTTGCCTTAAACTTGCCTAGGCCTGTCCATGCTGAAATGCCTAAGATATCAAGCTCAG
The DNA here is from genome assembly GCA_037075145.1 of Scaptodrosophila latifasciaeformis. Classification (NCBI taxonomy): domain Eukaryota; kingdom Metazoa; phylum Arthropoda; class Insecta; order Diptera; family Drosophilidae; genus Scaptodrosophila; species Scaptodrosophila latifasciaeformis. The sequence goes on from JBAMCM010000429.1 coordinate 4,317,878, forward strand.
CCTTTGCACTGCTTCTTCTTCTTCTTCTTCTTGTTGGGGGTTGGCAAGTGTGGCACTTAAGTGTAAAAAAAAGTGGCTTGCCTTGACTATATGTTGGCTTCTTGTAATATTTATAAAATATCACTCATACGCCAGGTTGTCAGACTCAAAATGTTTGACATTACTCCAGTTGCTGCCATTACCCAAATCCTCGAAATTTCCAACTTGACTTGGTCATCTTCTTATTTTCTTACTGCTTATTTTTCTTTCCTTTTTTTTTTTGAAACAAAAAAAAAAGAAGATTACAAAGCAAAATTGTCATTTACTTTTTGGAGCAACATTTGTGAGTCGCCGCACTCTCCCAATCCAAGCATTAGTTGAGGCAATAAATATTTTAATTTATGACACAATTATGGTTGGACAAGGCTGTTCTGCCCATAAAGCCCAACCAAAAATAGCAAAACCGACTACTCTCTTCTTGATAACTTTTCGGCATCTTTCACCTCACCTCAAACGTTGGCTGGGCCCCCGTGGCTCTGCTAGTTCTGCCTTGCAACTAGTCGAAAACAATTTTATAGGCAATTTACTTCAATTAAACGATTTAATTTATTTTATTAATTTTTGTTCTTGCACAAAAAGCCTTTTTCATACCATTTTGAAACTCTTCGGTTCTCAGTCTCATTTTGAGACTTGTAAACTTTTCAATGCAAAACAAATAAAGGCTGCAAAATGCGCAGCAAGTAGACCCTCCAGCCCCTCCAGCCCCACCAAAAGGGGTAAAGATTTTTTGGAGAAGATGGAGTGTGTGTTTTTTTTTTTTTAATAAAGTGCGTTTTTTGGTTTTGATTTTGGCTTTTTGGTGAGCATTGTTTTTGGTCGTTGGTTCGGTTGGCCTGGTCCGGCTGGTTGCTTGGTTGGCCCAGGCTGGGCTCTGTTGATTCGTTTGTTTGCTAGTTGGTTGGTTGGTTCCCCTTTTTCGGCTGCTGTCCCAGGGTCCGCAGCTTGTGTTGATTGTTATTTTATTGCCAGAGCAAAAGGCAGGCAGTTTCGTTGTTTCAGTTTTTTTTTTCTTTTTTTTTTCTGTATTTCGGAAGAGGCCCGACTTTGCCTGGCCAAGCCGAAATCGTTGCCTGTTGGCTGGGGGGGCGGGGGTTCCTGTGGTGAACATCTCATTTTGTGCACGGGTCTGGCTACTCTCTGCGGTTCCAGCTCACTCCTTTTGCCCTCCCCCTCTCTTTAGCATTGTGGTCGTTGTTTGTTTTGTTTGTACATTGAAAATCACCAGCCATTTTGCAATTAAAATGCCAAACACAAAAGTAGTGTTAAATACAATTTGGCCTTAAGTAGGCAAGTCTCACCCACTCCCACCCCTCTCGCGACCCTCACCCTTTTTGTGGTAACACATTGGAATTTACAAGACTCCAAAAAAAATAAAAATAAAATAAAAAAATTTATATCAAAGAAGCCTTCTTGGGTTGGTTGGGTTGGTTGCCACGAAGACTGCCCGCCCCGCTCAAGTGAAACTTGAAGTTCTTATAAATAAATTGAAGGAATTATGTTCTCAACCAAAAAAACCCCAACACAAAATTCTTAAGAATTTAAATCAAATTAACATATGAAGGGTAAATTAGTATATCAAACTGGAGAATTCAGTCTTGAGAATTAAATAGATCAATTGGATAGATCAAACTGGGTTCGATCTTAAAAATATTTGTGGTTAGTTCGTGTCAGATTATATTAATCCGATAAGGCTTTGGGTTGCTGCTGGAAAAAGATTATACATAAATCATATAGAAAATTATATATAGATATATGATAACCCCATTTGATTTTATATACAAAATCTCAAGAATCTTTAATTGAGACCTGAAGGAGATAAGCTTAGTTTATGTGAGCTCCGGTTCGAGGGGTTCGAGTATGTTAGGTTAGTTTAGGTTTAGCTTAGATTGATTTAGGCTACCTCAGTTGAGTGGGATAAGGATACCTCAGATCTGTCTAACTCTGACTAGCTTAGATCAGATTAGGTTAGGTTGAATCAGGATATATCAAGTCTGCGTAATAAGATCAACTTAGGTTCAGCTTGTTTCAGTAAGGATATGTCAGGTGAGGCTAAGTTAGATTAGGTTTGACAAGGTCAAGTAAAATTAGGTTAAGTGAGGTCCAGATACGTCAGGTTAGCTTAGATCAGTTTAGGTTAGGTTGAGTCAAGATCAACTTAGGTTCAGCACGTTTCAGTAAGGATATGTCAGGCCTCTCTAAGTTAGAAAATGTTTGACAAGGTCAAGTAAAATTAGGTTAAGTGAGGTCCAGATCCGTCAGGACTTACTAAGGTTAAGCTGATTCAGGATAGGTCATATCCGACTAAGTTATGTTAGGTTAGGTCGTCATATGTTAGCTTGAGTTAAATCGGAATACGTGAAGTCAGGCTTAGTGGGATTGGCCTGGGTTAGAGCAGGTTAAGTTAAGTCAGGATAGGTCAAATCTTATATCAACTTAGATCAGGTTAGGGTAGCCTGGAATGGCTTAGTTTAGGTAGAGTTGGGCTTAGCTGAGCTTAATCAGGGTAGTACAGCTCCTCATGTTCCAGAGGAGACCGAATTACTCTCAAGGCCTGTGGTCTTTTGCTAGTCTCTGCCAAAACTAAAGTCACATCTGCTTGTTACCTTTTTTTTTTGATATTCTCATTCAATTTATCTAAATATCCAGTTAAAGTTTCACTCGTCTAAATTTAAGCAAATAAATGGAAAAATTTTAGTCAAAAAAAAAAGAAATTAATTAACTTTTAGCTTTAAAAAATATGAATTGGTTTAGATTTAAAATGATAAATGAAAATATCTGCAATCAAACTAGAAAAGTCACAAAATGAATCAATTCAAATATTTCACATTTCCAAAAGAAATTCATTTTTATTTTTTCTTTCTCTCTCTTTAAATTCAAATAATAAATGCAATATCAAATTTCAAATTTTGTTAATAAAAAATATGCAATTGCTAAATATATTTCTTCTTTTTCAAATGGAATTTATTTATTTATTTTATTTTATTTTTTTTTTTTTTTTTATTTACAATTTATTTTATTTGAAAAATATAATATTTCCTCACTCAAATGAAATATTTATTAACTAAATAGTTCTAAATAAAATACTAAATTTTTTTTTTTTTAAAAAAAGGGAAAAGGAAAAAATTCAAAATATTTCAAATATAAATAAAAATAAATGAAACATTTAAAGAGGAAATTATTATTTGATTTTTCTAGTCAAAAAAAAATTGATTTCTTCATTTAAAATTTTATTTTTATTTGTTAGGAATTATTTCATTTATTTTGATTTTTCTAGTTTAAAAAAAATTGATTTTTTCATTTAAAATTTTAATTTTCAATTTTGATTTTTCTAGTAAAAAAAATGATTTCTTCATTTAAAATTTTAATTATTTCAATTAATTTCAAGCCTGCTTTTTGATTTTTTTCGTCTAAAAAAAATTGATTTTTTCATTTAAAATTTTAATTATTTTTTCGAAATTATTTCAACTATTTTCAATTTTGATTTTTCTTGAAAAAAAAATTGATTTCTTTATTTAATATTTAAATTATTTTTTATGAATTATTTCAATTAATTTCAAGCCTGCTTTTTGATTTTTCTAGTCTAAAAAAAATTGATTTTTTCATTTAAAGTTTTAATTATTTTTTCGAAATTATTTCAATTAATTTCAATTCTGATTTTTCTTTTTTTTTTTTTTATTTATTTATTCTGATTTTTCTAGTAAAAAAATTGATTTATTTAATATTTAAATTATTTTTTCGGAATTATTTCAATTAATTTCAAGCCTGCTTTTTGATTTTTCTAGTCTAAAAAAAAATTGATTTCTTCATTTAAAATTTTAATTATTTTTTATGAATTATTTCAATTAATTTCAATTCTGATTTTTCTAGTAAAAAAAAATTATTTCTTTAATTAAAATTTTAATTATTTTTTTTTTATTATTTCAATTAATTTCAAGCCTGCTTGAGAAGTCTTGAAAAGATTTCGTATCTGATTAGTTTAACCAATTCCAACCTAAACTAAATCAAAAAAAATATTTCAGCCCTTTTTAATTTTTAGCCTAAAAAAGATTTTCCCTTTGAGTTTAGAAATTTGTTCAACAGAACAAAACTTGTCAAGACCCTCTCAATTAATCAGGGTTTATGGCTAATAATTCTCCCCCTCTATATGCCCCCCCCCCCCTACAATTACACAAATTTTAATAAAATAAAAAATTATGTAAACTGTTAAAAAACAAAAAATAAAATTGGCTTTAATTGTCTTTGCCTAATCAAGTAAGGCAAATTAAGTGAGCCGACCGGGCACTCAGGCTATGAACTTGTCAGTTGAGTTCCCCGAGGGGAGGGGAGTGGGAGTGGGAGGGGGTTCATCAAATGTGTGGAGGTGCCAAACGAGTATGTCAACAGCATTTAAGGTCCTTGGACAAGAGCTTAAAAGTGTTGTAAAAGCATTTTTAATAAATTGTTGACAATTTTAATTATTATGCAGATCGGTGGGGATGAGTGTGCATGTGTGTATATGTGCGTGTGTGTGTGTGTGTGGATGGCTTTAAATATTCATATAAAGCAGATTTGTTTGTCTCTGTGTGTGTGTGTTTGTGTGTGTGTGGGCTTAATACTGGACACACACACACACGCGCATTTATTTATGTTAATTTAAATCAACAGACAAAAATTAGCGCATGACATTAAAATCCTTAGAATAAAAGCGACCCAAGGGTGGAGACGGGGGCGGTGGGGGTGTGGGCGAGAAGTCTGTTGAGATACAAAAAGCATTTAGTTTACTTAATTACTTGCCCCTTGATTTACATATTTAAATGAAATGCCACAAAACTCCCCATTCTCCTCCACCTTCCCCTCACACATATTTTGCACTTCAACTAAAAAAAAGAAAACAACAAAAACAATTCAACAAAACCGAGTAGAAATCTTCACATAGAAAATGAAGCAAAGGTGGAAATGAAGAGGGCGGAAGTGGGGTAGCGTATGGGGTATGGGCCAGGTGGCAGACAGAATGGCGAAGCACTTGTCTGGGTAATAGGACGATGACATGACAGCCCAAAGGATTGGTTAAATGCTTTCAGCATTTCCAGCTGTATGCAAAATCCTGAATCCAACGATGAGACAGCCGGATAAATAAACAGACAGCCTGCCAAACAGATGGTCAGAAAAATTGAGCAAAAAAAAAAAACAGAAAAAAAAATGAAAGAAAACAAACCAAGAAAACTAGTAAAAACGTCAGCAAGTTTTGCTCAACTTGTCATTTATCCATTGCACTTGTTGTTGTTGTTGTTGTTGTTGCCATCTCTGTTTGTGTGTGTGTGGGACAAAATATTCAATCATGTATTTTTTGTCATATGCAAATTGCTTTAATTAAAACTGTATTAATTAGTTTAAATGAGGCCAGCTGAGAGACCGCTCCCTTTCCCGCCGCCACTCTCCCTGCCATCCTAGCAATTTGACAAGGCTTGGAAATATTTAATTGACTCGTTTGAGAGTCTTAAATATTTTGGAAATAGAAAAAATTAATTTAAATTGAATTTAATCAAGCTGTATAACAGTTTGAGTGTTGGCATGACCAAGAAATTGGAACTTATAATATAAAACAGAAAGCTTATATAACATATATATATAAGACTTTTAGATTAGTATAACACATGGTAATTACCTAAAAAATGTATAACAGTTAGCACAATTTGTATAACAGTTTAAAAATGGCATACAAATGGAATAACATATATACATATAAGACTTTTAAATTAGTATAACACATGAGAATTACCTAAAAAAAATGTATAACAGTTAGCAAATTCGTATAACAGTTTAAAAATGGTATAACATATAAGTCTTTTAAATTAGTATAAAACATTACACTTACATAAAAATGTATAACAGTCATCACAATTTGTATAACAGTTTTAGAAATTGTATAACACTTATTTATAACAAATTCGTGAAGATAAGACCTGCTCTTGTATAACTGTGTATAGTGGGTGAGTATAACAGTGTGACAAACATTATTATAACAGTTTCAAAACAAGTCACGTTTAAGTAAAAATTGAGTATAACAGCTAAGATCAAAACAAGTCACATTTAAGTAAAAACTGAGTATAACAGCTACGATCTGTACAGCTTCTCAATGAAAGAAAACTATAATAAATTTAAGCCAAATAATATAACAGTTTGAAAACATTTAATATTCAACACCAGAACTAAAGTATAAGCATATATAACACTTACAAAAATGCTTCTGATCGTTCTATATGATTTGTATATTATTTTGAAATATTAGGAGAAAGATTAAGATTATATGGAACTCAATAAAACCAGCCGGAAACAATATAACAGTATGTATAACAATAACAAGAATATAATAAAAATATATTTATAAGTTTATTAATTCTCCTTAAGAATCTTTCTAGTTTTCCCATAGTCCATAAAATGGTTTCACCAGAGTATAACAGTTTGCTTAACAATTTCACAAATCCTAAGGAACTCTGAAATGTTTCTTCATTCTCAAAATGAAGTAAATTTGTCGCCGTATAACAGTTTCTATTTAACACTAAATTGACTAGAAATATTCGTAGAATCCCTATTTTCCAGAAAATAAATCAGTCGCAGTATAACAGTTTATATTAGATTTCCCATTGAAATATTTCTTTTTGGGTTTTAGTTTAATCCAAAAGTATAGAACAGTTTGCCGAGCAAGAAAAGAGAAAGGCAACAAAACAAAAATCCCTTTTTTGGCAAAAAAAAAAAAAAAAACCAGAATGTTTCGATTGCAAACTGCAAATCCTTCGATTTGCCTGCAATTATCTGGGCCACGTTGCGTATGTGTGATATTTCAATTAAATTGAACCGAAGGCAACCTTTCCAAAACAGCACAAAAATCTGTGGGCAGTGGGTAGCCCTCTTTGGGGCTATATGGAAATTCGTTTACGGGATGAGATCAGTTTTATTCTCAATACCAGAACAAAACTTGAGGGCGACCGAATTTTAAATACCCTACATTTCCTCGAGCTCAGCTGAGCTCCGCTTAATAAAGGGTGGCAACCCTGGTCTAATCACACAAGACTCATCGGCCAATTAAACAAGCATTCTAAGACCTAAATGGCAAAAAAAAAAATACGTCAGGGCGCCATCTATGGGTCTATTGAAGGAACTCACCAGGGCTTACCACTCTGATAAGAGTAAAGGTGGCCTTACATTTTTGCTGATAACTCCTGTATTTGTGAACCGATTTTATTCATGTTTGATATCAATCGAAAGAATTTTTCATTTTCCACATGATTTTACAGCAATTTAAAAAAAAAAGCTTAAAGCTCAAGACAGTACAAGACTCCAAAGTTTAAAAAAAAAGTTTGAAGAGACTAAACAAATTTTAAGTCTAACTCTTTCTAAGATTCAAAGTAATATTTATTTCAAATTGACTTATTAGCTTATAAGTCAATCAGAAAAATTCAAAACTTGGGTCATATTCCACCTTGGAGAGTTAGGGGATCGGAACAAAATAAAAATAAAAACTTACCTTTTCTCAGGTTAAATAGATCCTTTATATGGAATTTGAAAGCTCTAGCCTTGGTAGTTTCCAAGTTCCTTGGGATCTCACGCAGCCAGATAAGCAGAGCTAGATCAATTTCTCTAGTCACTCTGAACACGTCTCAAAGTTCCGGTATACCCCATCTACCATTTGGGTAGAGAGAGAGAGAGAGAGAGTATAATAAAATAACCAAACAACTTTTCCACAGCAATTTCCCATTTATTGCAATGCAACAGGCAAAAGAAATGTATTTCTAAAACATGGCAAAAAATAAAAACATTTTTTCGCCCCAAAAACTAAGCAGATTAAATGATTTGTAAGCCAGCAGTTTGCCAGGCAACGGGGATGATAACCACACCAAAAATACCAAAAAAAAAATCAAAAAAATATATATATATCATATATTTATATATATACAAAAATACCAAAAGACCAAAGAAGAGAGAGAGAGAAAAAAAAGAATACCACCAAAGCGTAACTCGATGCTCGAAATTGTGTTATGGCAGATTTTGGCTACACTGGCTCAACGGCTTTTTCAAAAAAACTAAATTGGCTGGCAATACCTGAATTCACACACACACACACACACTAACAAAACCACAAGTGAGGGGTGCTGACGGGAGGGGGAGGGGGGCAGGGGAGGGTGATAGCCAAAAACAAATTCATTCAAGGCCATAAATAAATTTCAATTGCGCCAAAAATCGCACGCTATTATTTTTATTTATTATGTAAGCAATTTGCAGCCATTGCCTAAATGCGTAAAATGCTTACGTCTATATATGTGTGAGTGTGTGTGTGTGTGTGTGTGTAGTTATGCATATAAAGTTAGTTAGAACTTTTGTTAGAAGGTTGGCCGGGCTCAGCCATTTTAACTATTTAAATGGCTAAACCCTTTTGTCTCATAGATGTGTGTGTGTGTGTGTGTGTGTGTTTGTGTGTGTGTGTCTGCCAACACAGCAAAACACACACACACACACCATTTAATTATGAACAATGACAGTTGAACATGAACAAGTAAAATAAAAAAAAAATATATCGGAGCGAAAATTTGTGTGTCGGGAGTAATCAACTATATAGTTGAGCGAAAGAGAGAGTGAGAGAGAGAGAGAGAGGTAAATGTTGCAAAAAACCTGGAGAAAAATAATAATAAAAACTGTCAGGCCACACAGAATGAACATTAAAACTAATTAATTTTGCTTTACAAAAGCCGACAATGGCAGGCAACCGGCCCCACCCCGAACCGCCCTGCCCCGCCCACAACAATCCTCCCACAAAGTAAGCAGAAAATTTAAAAAAAAAATAATGAGAAAATGAGAAAGCAAAAGAAAATAGGGGAAATACCCTCTTTGAATATGCAAGTGACAGCTAAGATTGACTGCGATATACTCTTTCATTAATTGCAATTGATTTCTGAAAATTGTGAAAACTACAAAAATCAATTCGAACTTGATCGGTCTAGAGAACTCAATCTGAATAAAAATTGCTTCATAAACAAGATGGAATCGAGAGAAGTCAGAGTAATTCCAACAAATAGGAGAGACCTAGCAAAAGAGGAAAAGGCTAAAGTATAATTTTTGGTTAGGTCAGCAACTTTATATACAGAGAAGTTCCATCCGATTCCATTCGATCTGAAACTAGAACTTCTAGAAGTCTGAGTAATCAGAAGTCAGAGTAATTCCAACAAATCGGAGAGACTATTTGTCTTAGCAAAAGATGAAAAGGCTAAAGTATAATTTTTAGTTAGAGAAGTTCCAACCGATTCCATTCGATCTGAAACTAGAACTTCTAGAAGTCAGAGTAATTCCAACAAACCGGAGATACTATTTGTCTTAGCCAAAGATGAAAAGGCTAAAGTAGATAATATTCTAAGAAGTTCCAACCAATTCCAGCCGGATCTTTAAATTTTTAAGGCTGTGATGGATAGATAGATGATGGATAGATCTGAGTCTAGAACTTCTAGAAGTCTACCGGTTCCACAGATGTGAACCATTCCCATAAATCTTTTAAGCTGAAAAACTACTTGACAGTTGACTCGGCTGGATGATATCTACTTATTCTACTTTGGAAACTTAAAATCACTACGAAGTTTTTCGTCTTACGACGAGCCGATATGGGGTACTTTACCTCTAAAGATTCCTATTGGCCATCTTGCTCAATCTGAGCTACATCTTCATCTAAAAGTTGCCTTTGATCGTCCTGCTCGTCTGGATTTCAGACCAGTGCTTTTGTACAGTCCTGCTTGTTTTTTCCCCCCCCTAAAAGTAAGTCCTATCCATGAAAGACTTGGCAAGTCTCTAATTGGCTTAACAACTCATGGACATATAGATCTATGGCTTAGCTCTAGAAAACCACAGCAACCATATGTCAGCTATATAAAATAATCTTATGCAAGCAGCTTGGATAATCCCTTGAGTCTAATAGAGTAGTTGGCATAAGCTCTAAAAGGTCTAGAGCTACCATAGGTCATCCGATACGTTGCGTTGGTTCTGATTCATCTCTGATCCTGAGAGTATCTCACAAAGTTCTGCACCTAAGCTCGAGAGATCTAGGGCTACCATAGGTCGGCTATATGAAAGAGTAACCCCATTCGATACGTGGCAGTAGTTCTGATTCATCTCTGAGCCTGAGAGTAGCATTCTTCTACAGGGAGAAAAGTTGAAGCCTTTTCTTTCCATGATAGAGAAATACCATTCGATACCATTAGGCAAGTATCGATAAATTTTTGAAGTAACAGGATGGCTAGTTCTTTTAGAAGTCTATAGGAGCCATAAGTCAACGTTAATTTCCATAGTAAAATTCGAAAAACACACTCGAGGTTGACTTGTTTATAGTGCCGTAAAAAAAAACTATGTGACAGATCGCGCTCAAATTTGACATGTAAACATATAACAGTCCTGCCAACCTAAGCAAAAAAAAGTATGGCCATATGTCATGTCCTTGTCGAGTTATGGATAAAGTCTCGTTTATATTTGAGCAGAAGGGATATCAATGCCTTCCTATACAATTCAATCAGCTCCCGGGAATCTCTCATTTAGGAAAGAAAAGTCTGAGAGATCTCTCTCGGAAGACTCTCTTTGAGCTCTTCGAAGGAAGTGTAAAAAGTCCTCAAATATTTATCGACAATCTTGAGGTGATTTCATAGTCCTCAGCTGCCCCGATTTGGTTGGCTCACTGGATACGCCTTGATTTAAAGACCAGGGGAATCACAGTTATTTAATTTTTATTATGTATACATACATGATTTGGTTTATGTGTATGTGTGTGTGTGTGTGTGTGTGTATTTATTTATAGACAATAAAAATAATGTATATTTTGACTTACACTCTTACATACATAATATATTTGGTCTTGGCTAGGAATATATAATTTTGTTTTTTTCACAAAAAAAAAAAAAAAAAAAATTATAAATAAAAATTATTTAATTAATTCATAAATTTTTCCTAAAGTCCTTGACCAACTTGTATGTTCATTTATTTATTTTATTTTCTTTTGCTTGGCATTTTTACATCTAAAAAAAAAAAAAAAATACTCTATTTTTTCGTACTTCTCTTTTTGTTTTTTTTTTCATTTGGAACATAACCGAATCATAAATGAATTTTTTATATTATTTTTATTTTCATATTTATTTTTTTTTTTTTTTTTTTTGTATATTTTAAATGCATTAAATTTACTTAACCACTTGGCCACTTTGTGCTTAACATTTAATTGCTTAAATTTTTGTTGATATTTTATTATTTTTATTATTTTTTTTTTTCTGCCTCAAAACTAAAGGAACCTTTTATTGAGTTATTTTTTGTTTTTTTATTTGTGTGTACTGTACTTTTTTTTTTTCTTTTGCTACCATTTATTACATATATATTTTGCATTGTTCTTCTTCTTCTTCTTTTTTTTTTAGACAGAAATACACATAAATTTTTATATATATTTTATTTCTCTTCTTCTTCTTTGCAAATATTGAGTTTTTTTTTATATAAGTTTTTTCTTTTAGTTTTGAAATGTTTGTTTAAATTTATAAATTCCATAGCTTTTTTTTTGGTGTTTTCATTTGGTTGTTCTTGTTGTTGTTGTTGTTGATAAAATGCATTTCAATATGTTTACAATGGACTCTATTCGTATGGCTTTGATATGTTCCATTAAACCAAAGCAAGTAAAGTAAATATTTTATTTAAATTTTTTTTTGTTCTTTGTGCGATTTTGTTGCATTTTACAATTAATTTTTTAGTGGCTTCAAAAAAATTATAAGGAAAATAAAATTAGTTCAACAAAGTGGCTAAAAATAAAAACACTCCAACAAATCAAAATAATTCTCCCTCTCTTTCTTTCTTACTCTTTCCCTCTCTCTCTCTCTCTCTCTCTCTCTCAATTATATAAATCTAAATCTTAAATTTTCTTTAGTTTTTTTAAGATATTCTTAAGCAATTTTTTTTTGTTTTTTCTTATAAAAATAATTTAAATTTAGCAAAGGGTAAATTTGGCATGCAATTTAATCAGTACCAGAAAATTTCAAGAACATTTAAAAAATACAAAGGAAGATTTTTTTTTATATTTTTACGAAACAAATTAAATTATTAATTAAAAGGAAAATACAATTTTTCTTTATGCTTCAATTTGTGCTAACAAATTTTGGCCATCATCACACATTTGTTAAATCAAAAAAAAATATATAAATTAAAATTTTTAAATTGAAAAAAATTCAATTAAAAAAAAAAATTAATTAATTTTAAATTATTAAGAAAAAGGTTACAACAAAACGAACATTAATAAAAATAGAATCATAAAAAAAAATAGTTTCAATTAAAAAAATGTATTGTAAAAATTAAAAATTTTATTTTTTAATTAAATTATTTTTTAATCAAAAAATTAAATTTTTTAATTATTAATTTTAATCAATCAAAAAAAATTTTAATTAAAAAAAAATTAAATTAATTTAATTTAAAAAAAATTTAAATTTTCAAAAAATTACATTTTAATTAAAAAAAAAAATTAATTTAATTAAAAAAATTTTTAAATTCATTTTTTTAATTAAAATTAATATTTTTTTTGTTACAAAATCACAAAAATTATGAAATTTCTAAACAAAATTATAAAATTTCGAATTAAAAAATTAATCAAAGAACAACAACAAAAAAAACAGGTAATAAAAAATAAACAAATAATTTGTTTATCACTAAAACATAATTTTTGGAAAAGTATCTAGTAAATTCGGTTTACCGAAATAGCTTTAAAGTTTTACCCAATCTCTTCTTCTTTCTCGAACTCTTAAGGATTCAAATTTTATACAAATATCTAATTACAATTGCCAAAAAAAAAAGAATTTCCATTTTTTTTTTTATCTACCAAAAAGAATCTTTTTTTTTTTAAGTTTTTAAGTCTCTTTTTTTTGTTGTTGAAATAGTTGGGATCTTGAGAATATTTAAGCCCAATTTGATCGAATTACTTTCGCTTCGTAGGCACAATGACATAAAAGGAACAAATTAAATTACAAAAAAAAAATCTGCCAAATGTTTCAGAAAAACAAAAACAGAAAAGTCCTTAGAATATTTTGTTGGTGATTCGCGTCGGTTTTACCAGACCTCACATTTCTGGACAGGATTCATGCGCTTGCCCGACTTGCATTGAAAGACCTCGGCAAATTCCTTCATATTTGACAAGGTGCCAATCACTCGATACTCCGAAGGTGAATGCGGATCCTTTTCCATCTGCAGCAAGTTGGTCTCATCCGTGGTACTGGAGCACCAGACCTATATTAGTTTATAAAGATAAAATTCATTCTGTTTAATTGGGATTTTAAGTGAGCCACTCACCTGGGCAAAGGAGACAAAGAAAAGTTGCTGATGGGTCAAATTCAGACCGGGCAATTTGAGGATATCCGCATCCTTCTCGGATTTGGTACGCAAGAAGGCATGATAGGCTGCCTTGAGGCCTCCATTATCGGCAATATTCTCACCTATAAATCAAAAACTTAATTGAAGAGAATTTCAAAAGTTATTGGATTGTATTTACCCAAGGTCTGTTTGCCATTAAGATTTCGGCCATTCATCTTGTAGTTACTATATTGCCGGGATATACACTCGGACTTTTCATTGAAACGCTCGATGCTCTTCTCATCCCACCAGCGATTTATATTACCATATTTATCATATTCCCTGCCCTGATCATCAAAGGCATGGGTCAGTTCGTGGCCCATAACCACGCCCATGGCACCAAAGTTAAGACTCTTGGGATTGTTGGTATCAAAGAAGGGAGTCTGCAGTATGCCAGCTGGGAAGACAATTTGATTTTTGGTGGGAGTGTAGTAGGCATTCACAGTTTGTGGGGTCATGCCCCAATTGGTCTTGTTGACGGGCTGGTCGAGTCGCTTTAGATTGCTCTTGAGATTGTAGATGCTCGTCTGGATGTTATTTTCGAAATAGGCATTCGGAGTGATATTGAGTTCGGCATATTTGAGATCGAGTTCGGCATGATCGAGTATGTAGTCGGGGAAGCCGATCATATCGGAAATTTCATTGGCCTTGTCGATGGCACGTTCGCGAGTCTGCTTGTCCACCCAGCTGAGGTTCTGCAGATTCTGTTTGAAGGCCTCGCGTATTTCGACAATCATCTGTTCGGCGGCTGGCTTGGACTCGCCATGGAAGGCCTGGCGTACGAATATGGCGCCTACGGCAAAGCCAATCACAGTGTTGGTGTCGGAGACACAATACCGCCAGATCTCCTCGCCGCCATCCGAGCCCATTAGAGCCTTTCGCACACCCTTGTAGGCATCCCGGAAGGGCTTGGACAGACATGAGGTCAGACTGCGCACAGCCTGCCAGATCAGATAGTTGTTCAAAATGCTGCAAAATAACTCGAATTCAGATTAGAACGAAAACACTCGAATTGTGTGACTTACATTTTACCATTCTGGGTCTGTTCCATGGCCATGATAATATGCGAGAGATTCTTGAGAAAATCGGGAGCATAGACCACCACAACTTCCTTTTCGGTGACCCGACGATTGACCAGCTGCAGGGCATTATCGAAATGATCTGTCCAATTGAGGAAAGGTGCCAATTGCTGGAGCTCTTTCAGGGTCATGGGATGGTACATGGCCTCCTCGTTGCGTCGATCCTCCAGCGGTATGGTGATATTGGCCAATTTCTTTTCGAAATTGATCACACCCTCCATCTGGAGCCGGGCATCTGTCTCATTGGCACCCAACAGCACACAGACCTTGGTCATATATTCGATATACTCGCTGAGGACCTTACGATGAATATCGGTCTTGTTGTTGTAGTAATCAGCCGTGGGCAGGGTGAGACCGCCCTGATCTATCTGTATGACATGACGCGACGAATTCTTGTCATCCTCACCGATGGCCCAGCCAAAGAGGCAATTGAAATTATATCTGCAAGTTAATCAATTGATTAAAGTCAAAGTTCTAGCCAGGTCAAGGTCAAAAGATACACCCACCTATTGTGCAAGATCTTCAGGGTGTTGCCCAGATTCCATTTGCGCACATCGTAACCGCTGTTGGTGACATTCCAGCCGCCAATTTTCAAAAGTAAATCATTCATGGGCTTGGCACCCAACTTCTCCATATGCTCATCGGCATCCAGGCAGGATTCATAGTAGATTTTAGCCTTACGCTCTGCCTCCGACTTGAACGACTTGGCTGGCCTCTCCAACACATTTCGTATGATCAATTGATTCATTTGCTCCAGCTTACCAAAAGTACCCCAAGTGGATTTGCCCTCCGGTATGGGATTATTCTTAATCCACTGATTACTGTGAAAAGGCAGAGAGGGAAAGTTTTAGAATATTTCAATAAATGAGATATAGGAAAACTCACCAGGCATAACCATAGAAATCATCGCAAGGATCAACTGCCAGATCAATGGATTTCAATATTTCACTCGAGGCAAAAATGCAGTGCTCATTCAGGCAGGGCAATTGTTTCGCTGTCAAACAGTCTAACAAAAAAAAGAATTTCAAAATTTATTCATTTTCCAAATTAAAAAGAGAGGAATTCTCTTACCATTCTTATGGGTCTGCACGTCGAGGACATGTTTAGTCTTGTCATTGGATCCATTGGAAAATATCACTAATAATAAAATGCACATAACGATGAGCATGACAATTGTTGTGATTAGCAGCCATTTCTCTGTTTTGTTCCGAGAACGCCAATTCCAGGTTGCCTGCAAAACCCCGTGGAAAATTGGTGAAATATTCTTCAGTTATCCGACCTCATTTCAATTGGTTTTTCTTTCTTCCAGCCTCAGTTCTATTCTCATTTCACCTTCAGCTTAAACAATTTGGTCAAAGCTAATTTAATATCTTCTCATTCAATTCATTATCATATATAGCTGAGCTGGATATATATCATATATATCTCACTTGCTCGGCATACAAACTATTTCGCACATTTTTTTTTTTACAAAACTCAAATCACTACGAACGAATTTTGAATACTTTATGGACAGAGAAAAATGTATTGGGAAAAAAAGCGAACTCAACTCAGGGGGAAAAATATTGAAGTAAGACTTATTATCTTTACTCAAATCTCGAGGAAAATTTATATTTTTGGAGCGAGAAAATCGTAACTCAAATCTGGAGAAAATAAATTATCTTTTCGGAGCAGAAAATATATAAAAAAAGCGATCCATTATCTTAACTCAAAATTGAGGAAAATAAATTATATTATTTTTAGTTGGGAGCCCTGAAATATGAATACTTTATTGAGCGAAAGACTTATTTATCATAACTCAAATCTGGAGAAAATAAATTATCTTTTTGGAGCAGAAAATATATGGGAAAAAGCGATCCATTATCTTAACTCAAATCTGGTGAAAAAGTTATATTTTTGGAGCGAGAAAAAATATCGGAAAAATACTGATTATCTTAACTCAAATCTAGGGAAAATAAAATATATTCTCAAGCAAAAAAAAGTATCTCAAGTATCTCAACTCAAATCTGGAAAAAAAATAATTTATGTTTTTGGAGCAAGAAAAGCTACTTGGGGAACCCTGAAATATGTCTCAGTTGATCTAGGAAAAAAGTGCGGATTTCTCATAAGAATCTTTGGGATACCCTAAAATCTATATTATTTAGACTAGTGAAATATTTGAGAGTTTTCGTTGGGCTAGAAAAAAATTTTGGATTACTGATAAATCTTTAGGTAGCCCTGAAATCTGTTTTAGTTGGGTTAGAGAAAAATTGGGGAATACCTATAAGAATCTTTCTAATACCATGAAATCTGTCTAGGGAAATATTTGGAAATACTGATAAGAGTCTTTGGGAAAACCTTGATATCTGTGTTATGTAGGTCAATGAATAATTTTGGAGCACTCATAAGAATCTTTTGAATACCCTTAAATACTTCTTATTTGGGTTAATGAAATTCTTTGGAGTACCCAAGGAAAACTTTTTTTCATATGTACCTTTAATTCAGCTAAAAAAAATATATATCAAAAATTGAGTTGAGAACTTTGGATTCATCGAGTCTTGGAATATGGAAATTTCTTTTGATATAAAAAGAATAAACTATATAAATTTTATTCAGCCAAATATTTCAAAAAAAAATTCCTCCGATCTCTATGAAAATGAATATCCCTCATCAGAGAGACTTTCTTTGTTTGAAATTGCCCACACCAAGCAAATAAATGACTTGTCCAGGCGAATTCGCAAAAAAAAAAAAAAAAAAAGCCGTTACAAGTTCTCAGTAAAATAGAAGCAGCCCTTACAAAGTTCACGTGTGTGTGAAGAGTATGAACAAAAAAAAAAAATATATACAGTTTTCACTTGCAACCTTGAAACGAATCAGAGCCCTCTCATTTACTTTTGGGTCGTTGCCATAGAAATAAGACACACACGCTCCTGCACTCTTGCTCTCTCCCTCTCTCTCTCTCTCTCTCACTCTGTCAATATTTTGTACACTTTGACTCCCACATATGTTGCGCTCACTTGTGTGTGCGCTCTCAATTCACAGCTCTCTCACTTAAATACAGATGCAAGAGATAAGAAGAAGATGAAGAAGATGAAGATGAAAAGGAAGAAGAAGAAGATGCTTTCATCTTACCCGCGCTGTGTGATATCTAATCTGCATGCCCGCGTGTCCGGTTGGCTCATTGAGCTGTATGCCGCCAATTGAACTTGAATCGTCTTCCGTAAATTCTGTCTGCTTATAGCGTGTCATCTGTAAAAAGAATATTGGAAATATTTTCAAAAAATTTTCGAAAAAAAGAAATGCTTTTGTTAAAAGAAAACATACACACACACACACACACAGGGTCATTTCTAATTGGGGTCTTGAGCTTACTTAGCCTCTCCATTGTTAGGGATTGCTTTGTATTGTGTTGCCAAACAACAAGCAGACTCGGAACAAAACACTTGCAAAATTACTTTTGGAGCCACAGTAAACACTCCCAAAGGACAGATTAGACACGACTTACAAATATTTTATACAAAAATTTCACAAATCTAAATCAATTGAACCCATTAAATTTATTTATTAAATAAATAAATTAAAATCCTTCTTAGCCAATATTCACTGTACCAAAATATATTTATTGTTACATTTTATTCGCTTTGAATTCTTCCAGAGCATCTCCATTGTGATTTTTCTCACATTTTTTTTTGGCATTCTCTCTGGCCACTTTGATTGGTTTCATTGTTATGAATACAGAGGCCAAAAAAAAAAGAAAGAAAAATGCTCTTCACCCTTTTCACTGGTCTTTTTATATTTTTGTGAAAATTATTTTGATATCACTTGTTTAGGACTGCCATAAATTTGATAGATAGTAAAATATTATTATAGACTTATCGCCGTAGCACCCACTTACCGTTTGGCAAGAGGAGAACATTTTTTTGTTTTTTTTTTTTTTTTTGCAATACGAAAACAAATTGATTATGATAAATAGAAAAATAGAAACAAAACAAATACAAAATCACACCGACTGAACGAAATCACAGCTTGGACTGAACGATAAAATTAAGAAAGAAAATGGAGAAAAAAAAAAACAAAATAAATAAATAAGATTACAATTTGCGTAGTGCGGTGAGCAGAAGACTTTCGGATAACGGTAAAAGTGCTCAGCCCATGACCGTAGACTCGCTACTGAGTCAGAGCAGCGCGACTGCCTAAGCGCAGGCGGCAGAATAAGGCATATTAGCGGCTAGCGTCGGGCCGGGCAGAGCTACTCCTGCGTCAGCGTCATTAATTTTGTTTTCGCATATTTCTTATTCTTCTTTGCTTACACTGTAAAAAAAAAAAAACAAAAACAAAACTATGCGAGACGTGCTTAAATAGTTTGCGGGCGCCTTGCAAACAGCAGGAAGCCAATTGAATTTTTATGTTCACGGGGGTGTGAGACGAAATAGGGCATTCACCAGTCTGGCAGACTCGGGCGAAGTTGCTTTGAATTCTTTTAAATAGTTTTGCAGTGTAAACAAATTAATTGACTCAATTGTATTTGGTATGCCGAATGAGTGAGGAGGAGGAGGAGGCCCAAGGCGGAAGCGGAGGCCAAAAATGCTTATCCCCCCATCAAAAATTCATTTTATTGATACAATTTTTGTTGTAACGGTTTTCATTATTTGCTATCATTTTTGATATCATATTTACTTAACCGTTTGTTTACTCTTCTATTGACCAGGAAGGTTGAAACAGCAAAAGAAAAAACGAATGTAATAAAAAACTGTTGCGCTTTATTTTATTTGTCGGGCAAATTGAAACGAAATAAGACTTGGCAAATGTTTGATTAATGAAAATAAACAATAATAATAACAATGATAGCATACTTGCAATAATTGAAAGCTTGTATAAACACAAAAAATAAAAAGTTAAAGACTGCAAAAATATTTCATAGAAAACCGATTCAAACCGATTCGATCTTATTGTATACAAAATCTTGTTGAAATCATTTTGTGTGGTCTTTGGAAATAGAATTTTTGGAAAGAAAGAAAAATTAAAGAAAAAGGGGGAAAACCAATTAAAATTTTTTGTTTTTGTTTTTTTTTTGTAAATTTTCCAACTTTATGTATACCAGATGTTTTGCAAATAAATGCACTTTCAGGTGTTCACCAGGGTGGCGGCCAAATCAAAAAGGAGAATTTTACTGGGTGCCAATTAAAAGTTTGCATATTCCCACAACAACAGAGAAAGCGAAAGGGTTATGAGGGGAGGACAAGACAAATTCTACCTGCTGCCTGCAGTTGCTTTGATAACGGTAAATTCAAACAAATAAACAGAGCCACTCCAAACGCACAGCACACTTTCTGTGCTGACTTGTGCTCTCGCCTGACTAACCCAAAGAGAGAGAACGAGTGAGAGAGTGAATGAGACAGACAAGCACACAAACATAGTCTGGTCTGGTTGCTCTCTTTCGTTTGCCTTAATCATTTTTTTTTTTTGTATTTTTCATTTCTACTTGCCTTAGCGCTCATTTTTTTTGCAATGCGCCCGAATAGATGCAATAATATTTTTTCTCTTGTACTTTTCTTCCTTCTTGTTCTTGTTGTTGTTGTTCTTCTTCTTCTTGGTTGGCTGCTTCTGCTGTTGCTTGCTTCTGGGAATGGTGCAGTTTTTTTTCCCCCTTTTATTATATTTCTAATTCAATTGAAACGATGTTGCGCATTAAAATTGAATTAAATTGAATTCATTTTGCTTCACTGCTCACTGATTTAGTTAGTATTGTAATTATTTTATTTATTTATATTTTCTTTTTCTTAAATGCTCAGCACGCGCCTGCATTAAACTGAATGCTTCAATATGTTTTCAATTTATTTTATTTTATTTTTTTTTTTTTGGTTGCTTGGCTCGTTCAACGCACTCGAATTTATTTGCCATATGCACACTCGGCCAAATAAATATTAAATGTATGTGTGTGTGTGTGTGTGTGTATGAGTGTATATATACAGATTTATTTATGCTTTTATGGTTTGAACAATTCCTTTTTCTTCGTAAAACTTTTTTTTATTTATTTCTAATTTATTTATTTTTTTTTTTTTTGATTGTGGCAGAGTTGAAAGTTTATGCGCGCTGGTTCTGTTGCTTCTGGTTGTGCCAGTGCTGCTGATGCTAAAACTGTTACTCGGATGATTTGAAGTTGCAATTTCGAAATTCCACCACCGAAAAGACCGTAAACAGCATTGGCCATACCCGACGAGCCGATAAGGACCAACGATGATGATGACGACCAAATGTCACTATCAAAAAGCTAACCAAAAGAAAAAAAAACAAAAAGAAACAAAAAAATCACCAAACCATACAGGCGAATCGTAAATTTTGAGCAGCTGGCAAAGCGTTCAACCAACACTGCCAAAAAAAAAACAATAGGAAAAACCAACAACAACAACAATAGCAAAACACAAAATACGAATGTGGTAAAAAAGCCAAAACACTCACCCACGCAAACACACACACGCAAGCTAGGCTAGGCTTGCTCTCACTCTCTCTCTCTCTCTCTCTCTGAGGGCTGACCAACTTACCCCGATTTAATGAAATTGACATGGCGGCAAAAAAAAGAACCCTCTCAGCATTTACTCTCTACTGCGCAGTAACGAATTTCACTCAAAGGCCACAGCGTTGCCACCCGCCTTTGGCAAACCATAGATGGCGCCACTCAAGTCACGTTAGCGATTAACTCAAAAAAAAAAAAACTCTAATAAGTTTTAATTAAATATTTGAACAATTTAATTAGGCAAAACAAAAGAAAAACAATTAAAATGAATTCTATGAGAAAATCTCGGAAAAATCATGACAAAAAATTAATTCGAAACTCATTTAGTCCATAGGCCCAATCAGACAAGTGTAGGGTAATTTGTTTCAATATTAAAAGCCTAATAATCTAATTAAATAAATCACACAATCACACCTCCCAACCTAGCTGAGAAATCTAAAACAAAATAAAACAAACTTCCCTTTAAATTTGTCAACATTTGACAGGCCACAAATCAGTTGGTTGGAAATTTTCAAATAGAAAACATGTTCAGCTCTTCGGGCCCCGCTCTCTTGGTTCTGCTAACAGTGGCCCTTTTCATGGGTGAGTCAATTGCCTACACAATTATGCAATTTGTTAACTTATCACCTCTATACCCCCCCTCCTCCTCTTTCGTCAAGTGACCGTGAATGCTCAGGCGGCTGACTTCGGAATGCCCTACCAGACCCCGGAGCTCCCCGCGGGGGTAGCTCAGCAATATAGCTATAGTTATGCCTACAGCAGTACGAATGGCGAGGGCGGCGGTGTCTACCAAATCAGCGGTGTGAATGCCAATGGACAGCCCTATCAATATAGTGGAAAACTTTAAACATTTTCTTTTTTTTTTTTTTGAATTTTTGAGAAAATGGAAAATAAATTTTGAAACCAAAACTATAAAAACTTAAATGAATCTAGGGAGTCACCTCTCACACTCATTGAATTAAAAAATAAAAAAAAAAGAACATGAATTCTTCAAGCCAAGCCTAGAGCGCCACCTAGCGTTTAAGGCACACACAACTGTTTGCTTGCTTGCTTCGCTGATTTTTGCCTGCCTGTTCAGGAACTAATTTCTTTTTCAAATATCTTCTGTATTTATAGACCGATTTTAGTCATATTTGGTATCAATCGAAAGAGATTTTTATAACCAAGACTTTTCTGAAATTAACTAAAGACTTAATTCCAAAGCTCTAGAACTTATAAGGTCTACAAATTATAGGGTTGCCTGAGTACCACGAGAATGGCTTGATTCCACTTGAGATAATAATAATTAGGTAATTCACGGCTTATTCAGGTCACTTAGAAAGATTTACGCTCACTTAAAATATTAAAAATGAGGTAATCTTTTTTTTTTAATTTTTCAACAATTGTTCTACTTTTTCAATATTTTTTTAAGATTACCTGAAAATCCACAGCCAGGTAAAACAAAATGCTCAGGTAATTTGTCAATCCAACAGGTAAGCCCAATAAATAAACAAAACAACCTGCAAGTCTTAAATAAATATTTTTTATTTATTTATTTTATATTTATTTTTTTCACTTCTTTCAAAAATGCAATATGAGAATCAAACAAAAGAAATTCATTGTCTGAACAAAAAAAATGTTAGCCACTTCGATTTCAAGTTTAACGAAAAACAAAAAAAAATTACCTACGACAATTTCAAGTGGAAAATAAAATTAATGTTCTTCTTCTAATTGGCCTACTTAGAGAGGGGGGTGGGGTGGGTTAGTGAATAACATTTGATTGCCAGTTTGATTTGCGCAGCTGTCAGCCAGTCACTACCGCCCCACCCCCAACCCAACCCAAACCAAGCCAAGCCAAGTTCAGCTCAGCTTCAAACTCGACTTGAGTCAACTCCGCGTCAGGTGAACTCGTCAGGTGAAGCTGAGCTCAGCTGGCAATCGGGCTGGGCTCGTCATGCATGTCATTAATAAGATAACAAATTAACGTGTTCTCTACCGGAAAAATACAAAAATAACAACAACAACAAATAAAAGTTCTGCCAGACAAAAAAAAAAAAATTATAAAAAAAAAAAATTTTTATAAAAATTTGCGTGTTCTGTAACACGAATTTTGCCAAAGGCCCAAATGAGCGTACAAACAATTAAACAAACCCAACAACAACAACAACAGCTACCATAATGCACAACAACAACATTTGAAAAAAAAAAAAACAAAAAAATGAAAAAGTGTTAAACAAAAAAAACGAAAGAAAAAAGTCGAATAAATTTTACACTTTTTTTCAGGAATTCAAAATTTTTTCCATTCACTTTTAACTTTTCCGAATAATTTTTTAATAAATTTTGATTATGAATATTTTCGTAAAAAATTTCCATATTTATTTGTAGAATCTCTCAGGTCTAAGAATGACTTTTTCCAGAGATTTGGCCGAGCTCTCAAAAGAGACTATTGAAATATCTTGGCTTATTCTCCAGGGAAGCTGTTAATCGTTTTTTAAAGTTCTTAAATATTATTGGAAAATTCTTCAATGAGTTTGAAATTACAGAGATTTCCCAGTTCCCCTAGAGTTCCAGAGATTTGCCAGGGCTCTCAAAAGAGACTATCGAAATATCTTGGCAAGCTCTTCATCGTTTCTTAAAGTTCTTAAATATTATTGGAAAATTCTTCAATGATATAGAAATTACCCAGATTTCCCCAGATCCCCAGATTTCTCAAAGAGTTCCTGAGATTTGGCAGAGCTCTCAAAAGAGACTATCGAAATATCTTGGCTTATTCTCCAGGGAAGCTCCTAATCGTTTCTCAAAAGTTCTTAAATATTATTGGAAAATTCTTCAATGAGTTTGAAATTACCCAGACTTCCCCAGATCCCTAAAATTCTTGATCAAAAATACTCAAGGGTTCCTGAGACTTGAAAGAGTTCCCGAAGGAGGCTCATGTTAAATTTATAAAACCTCTTGACCTTCAAATGATCTCTATGAGGAGGGATTACCTCAGTGTTCCTCAGGTTTCCTTTTTAGAAATGTTCAAGCCTTTCTGAGTCTCGAACTGGGCTCTGGGAGAGATCCTCCAAATTTCAAAGTCATTTGATCATCGTTTCAAATTTGATAAGTCTGTCCTCTATTTAAAGGAATTGCCTTAGAGCTCCTAAGATTTCTTTTCCCCCCAAAAATACTCAAGACTTCTTGGGCTTGATTCCCTAGATCAAGATACATTTTCTCCCTATATTCCGGAGCTTCCTAATCCTTCAATTTATTTATTTTTTGATCTAATAATTTTTGATTTATTTCTTTCAAGTTTTGACTTGAATCTTTGAAATTGTTGAGGTCACGAATTCCATAGTCTCGTTTGAGATATTTTTTCTTTTTTCGTCAAGTCATTTTCGAACAATATCGAAGGCATTGTGATTCACTTTCCCTGACCAAAAAATAAAAGTACTTTACTTTCGAGTTCTCTCCAATTGTTTGTCTCTTTCTTCAGATTTGTCAGCCTTTCCCTCTTGTTCAGTTTGATTTGACATTAGTGATAATTTGCTTAAGTCGAATGGCATAGGGCTCCCTGGAATTTCCCTCAATTTTCTTTGGAACCATTTGGGAAAAAAGGTAGTAAAAATTTTCGTTAGACGCCGACTTAACTGATAGGTTCGCCTCATAAACACTGGCTTAACTTTTATTTTTATGACTTGGCAATATTTATCTCACCCAGCTCAAATGCCCATAAAACTCTCACAGAGAGAACCCACAGACCCAGAGAGAGCGAGAGCGAGAGAGAGAGAAGAGCTAAGCCAAAGATGGGCGGGGCATGAGGGGCAGGAAATCGGCTTAAAACTGGCGAGACGGCAGCGCCAGCAAAACAGTCGCTTGAAAACGTTCGGTTCGATAAGA
The DNA here is from genome assembly GCA_037075145.1 of Scaptodrosophila latifasciaeformis. NCBI lineage: Eukaryota > Metazoa > Arthropoda > Insecta > Diptera > Drosophilidae > Scaptodrosophila > Scaptodrosophila latifasciaeformis. Next base: position 4,342,727 of record JBAMCM010000429.1, read on the forward strand.
TGTACAAAAGTTTCCAGATTTATTTGCTCTTGGCCTGTCTGACAGTGGCCGCGTTTGTGGGTGAGTGAAAAAGTGCCATCAAATGTTTACCCAAAAACAAAAGTGATCTTTCATATAAACAAAAACCTTCTCTGTCTCTCTGTCTGTTTGTGTGTGTGTTTGTAATGTGTGTTTTTTTTTTTTCTTTTTCTTGATAAAAAAAATTAGTGTCTGCCAAGCCTCAAATAGGCGGCGGGGCCTGGGGCAATGGAGCCGGTGCCTGGTCCAATGCCAATGCCGGCGCTGGTGGCCTGCATAATCCGCCGGGCATGGATCAGCAGCACAGCTATGGCTATGCTGGCATCGATTCCCGTGGTCCCTATGGCGGCGCCGGTGGCAATGGAGCCTACTATCTCAGCGGGACCGATGAGCATGGCCGTCCCTTCTCCTACAGCGGTGGCTATCCCGATCGCAATGGCAACTATCCCGGCAGCTATGGATATCGCGGTGCTGCCACCTCCAAGACCGCCTCCTTGGGCCTCCTTCTGGCCGCTCTGCCCCTGCTGCACTTAACGGCCCGATGGACTAGAGTCTAGCCAGTAACAATACTGGTAATTTTCTTTTTTTTTTAATTTGTTAAGCTTAGTTTTTAGTTAAAAAAATAAAAATAAAAAAACCCTCCGCCAAATAAAAAAAAAAAGGTTGAATGTTTTTATTGAAAATTGAATTGATTTTTTTTTTGAATTCCCAAAAGTTTATTTTTAAGAAAAGAAAAAAGTGAAAGCCAAAGAAAAGTTTAGAAAAAAATAATCAAATTAAAAAAAATATAATTCCAGATTCTGTTCACTTTTAAAGAAAAAAATATTGAATATAATTAAAAAATAAACAAAAAATGTTTGAAGTTTTCAAGAATAATTTTATATAAAATTAAGGAAAATTAATAAATAAATAAAAAAAAAAATGTTTTGAAATATGAAAAATTCTTTGCATTACCAAAAAATGTTCAAGTGGCTTGAATAAAATTTAAGAAAATACAAAAAAAAATATTTGAAAAAAAATAAATTTTTTTAATAAAAATAAAATTCTTTCAAAATAAAAAAAAAAAAAAAAACAAAATAAAATTTTTCAAAAAAATTTTTGAGGTCCAAAAAAAATATTTTAAAATAAATATAAAAAATAATGGACAAAAATTCACTTATGTTTTTCAAAAATTATAAAGAATAAAAATTTATAAAAAAAATTATTGAAGATGATTAAATTTTTTTTTTTGTAATTTTGAAATACAAATAATTTTTTTTTATATTTGAATATATAAAAAGTGGAATAGAATAAAATTAAAAAAAAAAATTTGTTCAAAGGAAAATAAAATAAAAAAAAAAAATAAGATGATTCAAAATTTTCAAATATTCAAAATAAAAAAAAAAAATAATAATAATTAAAAAAAAAACAAATTTTTGTATTTAAAATAAAATTAAATTTTTTCCAAAAATAAAATGATTAAGAAATTTTCAAATATTCAAAATAAAAAAATTAAATAATAATAAAAATAATATTTTTTTTATATTTAAAATAAAATTAAAATTTTCCAAAAATAAAATGATTCAAAAATTTCAAATATTCAAAATTTAAAAAAATCGCAATTTTTTAAAATAAAATTAAAAATTTTCAAAAATAAAATGATCAAAAAATTTAAAATAAAAAATAAAATAAATAAAATAACAATTTTTTGAAACCAAAATTCTGAAATAAAATAAAAGCCAATTTTTAATTTTGAAAAAATTTATTTATTTAAATTGTTTTTCTTTTTTTTTTTTTTTGTAAAAAAATTGATTTATTAAATTTTTATTTTAAAATCGAAATTTCTTTTTTTTTCATTGTGTCAAAAAAAAAATATTGCATCATATTTGTTGTTGTTGTTGTTGTTTGTGTATTTTTGAAACGCCTACGCAAAATATTTTGAAAAACATATTTGGAAAGTAAACAAAACAAACTTGTAAATTCGTAACAAATAACAAAAAGATCAAAGTAAATAAATATTCCAACTGACTCAGAAGAAGCGAAATGAGCTCATCTAGAAAAAAAAAAACAAAAAAACAAAAAAAGATACTCAACAATCTGGAAAAAAAAAATAATCATAGAGAAACGATAATTGTCGACTTCGCATAGTCTGGCAACTCTAACAGCTGTTGTTGTTGTTGTTGGCAGAAACCTTTTTGGGCGGGTTCAGTTTGGAATATTCATAAGTAATTTTGTTCGAGTCATGAGAATAACAACAACAACAACAACAACAAAATTAACAATTCGGGTGATTAACTTAATTGCGGTTTTAAATAATCATTTTTTCTTCTTCTTCTTCCCCCACCCTCACTCCCTCACTTCATCTCTCTCTCTCTCTCTCATTTGTTGTTGTTGTTGTGAGTATTTTGTTTTTGAAATTTGAGGTTTGCCGCATGCGTCACTCATTGTCAGCGGCCTGAGAAGGTCAACCAAGCCACCCACTCCGCCCTGCCCCCTAGAATTTCCTTGTTATGCTTGTGACGGAGCGGAGGGGGGGGGGGGGGGGGCGTCGTCGATCGGTGTGAATTCACATCAAATTGAAACGAAACAAATCGCATCGCTTTTCATCTCAATGTCACATTAAAATGAGACGTGACTTTGACTTTTGATTAGTTCAATTTTTGTTTTTTTTTTCAAGAAAATTTAACTTCAAAATTAACAATTATTCAAATAAAGAAATATATATATAGTAAGTCACGGGGTTGTCTTGTTGAGGTTAATCTAATTTGACCCAATTTGTGTGACGATTTAATTGAAATTTACTTTGGCTGGCCAAAAAGGTCTCAAAGGGAACTTGGGCTAGCTTTGCTCTGGAAAGTATTTCTAGGTTCCCAGATTTGACCTGAACCGAGGGGAACCACATAATTTATATTCCAGACAATTTCCCATTAGTTAGTTCCATCAATTTTCTGGTATTATTTAAAGGCTTCAAATCTTGACTTCAACTTAGATCTATCAAAAGAAGTGAGGAACTGGATGGCCCTCTCTTAAGGGGACTACCAAACTCAGTCACATATGAAAGAATAAGATTAAGATTGACTTATAAAGAAGACCTCGATCCCCGTTGATATCCCGGGAAATCTGAGTGTTTCCTAAAGCTAAGCTTTCCTCTCGAAAAGGAGTTGCAACCGGAACCTAAAGTTATCTGATAAATCATCGGGGAACCTGAATATATCCGCCATAGAATCAAGACTATTTGGAATATCTCAAGAAAGCCTTAATCGACTAAGAGGTAAGGTAAAGTCAAAAGTCTCTGGGACTTTAAAAAGAAACTATAAGTTCTTCTTAAATTTAAGTTGAAGTCAAATATTTTTCCTGCTATTTATCGCTGCAAATTCATTCGTATATAAGTCCCATTTCTAGCTCTAAGGTGTGACTATGACTTCAGTCTAATGATTCATATATTTTTTTTAAACAATTCCGATTCAAAATTCTTCAAATCTATGAGATATATTCTCTACTCCTTAAACAGAAAGGAGGCCAATCAAGAGCTTCTTCTTATCCAATATTCCCCATGAGAATTCTCTATTCTATTCTCTACTCCTTAAGCAGAAAGCAGGCCCATCAAAAGCCTCTTCTAAGCTTTGAGTATCCAATATTCCCCATGAGAATACTTCCCAAGATAAAAGATGTTTTGGGCACCTCTAAGCAAATCCTCACTCCTCTACCTTACCCACAGACAAATACTTCCTTAGATTAAAGCTATCTTGGATCTCTCAAAGTATGGAAGAATTCTACCCAGAACAAAGCCTACCTACTTCTTTCCTTAGACTCTGACTTAAAGCCATCTACGATCTCTCAAAGTATGGAAGAATTCTACCCAAGTTCGAGAGATATTTTGAGTATCCAGAACAAACCCTACCCACTTCGTTCCTTAGACTCTGACTAGGCCTTACATAAACCCTTCATGCTGGGGGTTACAATGGTAGCTGTAGAATAGATCAGAAGGGATATACCTCTTCGGTTCAAATACAATAATATGGTAAGTTCTTCTATATGAAATTCTCCGAAGCCTTTAGGACTAAGCCAAAACCTCACATTCTTCCCAGGAAAAAAAAAAAAAACGAATCCCTTTAGTCCCATAAGGTTCCCAGGCCTTCAGAGCTTCGGATCAACCCAGAGAACTGATCTGAATAAATTTCAGACCGGTCACAATTGAATCAATAAGCTGATTCATATTTCCCATAAAAAGAAAAAAAAAAAACAATTTTGTATTTTTAATAAACCAGTTTTTTTTCTTCTTTCAGGAATGAAAATGCAAGTCTTGATTAATTTTTTTTTTTTTTTTTAATAACTTTTTATATCGTTTTTATTACAATTTTTGCATTTTATATATTTTTTTCAATCTTTTTTGTTGTTGTTGTTTTTGTTGTTTTGAATTAATTCACATTTACAATAAAGTAGAATGTTTTCACTATAGAAATTTGTTGATTTAATTAAATCATTTTTTTTTTTTTATTATTATAATTTTATTTATGTTTATTTTTTTTTTTTACTTTTCGTTTAATTTGTTTTTTTTTTTATGAATAATTTGATATACTTTTGATGAATATCTTTTTTATTGGTCATAATAACTACAATAATGAATTAATTAATTAATTATTTATTTAGTTTTTCTTCTTCTTCTTCTTTTTCTTGTCACAAATTTTAATTGTGATTTTTTTTTTATATACAATTAATTTTTTTTTAATAAAAAAATAAAATGTTTAACATTTTTTTTCTTTCGGTTTTAACTTAAATTAAATTAAAAAAAAAAAAAAACAATGCATTCAAATTGGCAACAGTTTTCTTTTTTTTCGAATTCTAAAAAAAAAAAAAAAATTAATATTTACAATAAAAAAAAAAACAATAAAAACACAAAATGCAACAAACAAAATAATCTGCTTTCGCTCTGCTTCCTCTTCTTCTACTTCTACTACTCTTTCTGTATGTGTGTGTGTGTGTGTTTCATTTTATAAAAAGTGCAAAATTTCCAAACTTAAATTCTAATTAAAATTAGAAAAATATATATTCATATTTTTTTTTTAAATTAATTTATTTAATTTTTAATTTTTTTTTCTTAATTTTTAATTAATTTTTTTTTTTTTAGAAATAGTAGTTTGCTTTAATATGTTTTTTTTTTAATTATTAACTAAATATTTTTTTTATTTAATTTATTTTTTTTTATATACAAAAAGTGCTTGGTAATTGAATTGTTTTTAATTTTTATTATTTTTTTTTTTGGCAACTTGTTAACAAAAATATCTTTAAATAAATATATATATTTTATTTTTATTTTTTTTTTATATATAATTTTTTTTTTAAGATTATTGTACATTTATTTTTTTTTTTTATATATTTTGGAATGCTCCTAAGCAGCTTGTAAAATACCCAAAAAAAAAAAAAAAAAATGTTTGTTCCATTTATATAAAAAGTTTGTTGTTGTTGTTGTAATTTGGTGGGTTCTGTGTCTGTGTCTGGCTGTGGGCTGGTGTGTGCGTGTTTAGTTCAAAACCAAAATAAGCTGATATATTTTGTTTTTTTTTTTTTTTATAAATTTATCGGTGTGCCTTGATATGATTTGGTTTATATATTTTTTATTTTTTTATTTTTTTGCTCAGTTCGAAAATGCCTGGAACTTTTAGCTGCATTCATTTTTTTTTTTTTTATAGGAAAATGCTTGAAATAATTTTAATTATTTACAAAAGTTTTCTTTCTTTTCTTTTAATTATTTTCTATTTACACATAAGAAAAAAAAAGAATTAATTAATGGTTACAATTAAGCAACAAATACAAAGAGTACAACAATAAATTATGTAATTCATTTTACTTTTTCCTTTTGTTGTTTAAAATAATAAAAAAAAAATTATATATATATATATATATATCTGATCTAGCCCAGTGTGCGCTTTTTTTTTATTGTAAAAAATTAACAAATTTTTTTTTGTTCCTTAATTTTTTTTTTATGGCTCTTAATTTTTTTTTCTCAGTTTTTGAAATTTTCCTTCTTATAAAATTAAATTTAATTTACTAAAAAAAATAATTAATTTTTTTTTTCTTAAAATTATTTAAAAACAATTTTTTATTTTTTAATTTTTTTTTTGTTTATAAAAAAATGTTTATATTTTATTTTTTTTATTTTTTTTTCCACATAAGACTAACTAAGCAATTTTGGGGAAGGGTTTGGGTTGGGGGGGAGTAGTTTTACATATTCAATTCTTCTTCATCTTCTTCTTCTTCTTAATTTTTAATGGTATGGCTTCAAGTGTTCCACATAATTCTCGGGTATGAGGCCCGTTTTACCATTGAGCGTGCCCTGCAACCAGCCTGGTTCATGGGAGAAACGCACTGCGTCGATTTGGAAGAAATAAATATAAATTTTTTTTTTATTGATTAATTAATCAACTCACCATTGGTAATAATTTGATTTGGTTCAAAGGACAATTCACCCTCACTTTCGCCCATGCAAGCATACAGAGTCCGTACGCGTCTGAAAGTGGGAAAGGAAAATTATGAAAATGGGGGGAAAAAAAGTAAAGTGAAGTGAAAAACTTACGCAGTGCCCGCGGAGAGATCCCGTTTGATTTGATTGATATCCCGATTGCGATGCATTTTGGTGGGGGCATAGTCGATGCTTTCGTTGGTGGAGCCGCTGCCGCTGAGACTGCCCAGACCGGAGCCGCCGATCATGCTGGGCGCTGCTGTGGCCGTGACAATGTCATCGCAAGTGGAGCCCAGCAGGGTGGAGAGGACTGTCTGTGAGCCAATTGGCACATAGTCAATGGAGCTGCGTGCATTCAGGAGGCGTGTCACATTGGCACCGCCACCAGCCACACCGGCTCCAGTGCCAGAGGCAGAGCTGCCACCGCCACCACCACCACCACCGCCGCCTCCTCCTCCTCCACCATTGTTGGAGGAGAGTGAATCGCAGACACTCTCATTGGAGCTGGAGGTGGAGGCGGCAGCCACAGGTGAATAATGCTTATTTTGGCCATAGGCAAAATGGCCACGCTGTACAGGTGGATGCTGCTGAGGACCGCCGCCGCCACCACCGCCAGAGCTGGAGCCCATTAGACGCTCTTTGCGCAGACCAGTCATGGGCGGGGAGACATTGTTGAGGCTGAGACGATTGCTTTGGGCAGCAGCGCTGGCACTGGGCGAATTGGTGTAGATGTGACTGCTCGAGCTGGACTGGGTGACCGGTGTGGCGGTGGCCATCAGATAGTCGGTATGCCTACTGGTGGCCGTGGCCGGTGTGGCATGATGGGCCTGCAATGAGGCTCCTCCATTTGTATTGGGTCCGGCACCGAGTATGCCATAGACAGCGGCGGCTGTGACAGCTGCCGCAGAGGCATCACCGCCACCAGAACCGCCCACCGAACGCCTCAGACTCAGATCACTGAGGGCATGCAAATTCTTCATGCTGCCCATTTGGACGGGACGCGTACTGCCACCCGAGCTAGAACCAGATCCCGACCCATTCGTGGCATGAGCCGACACAGTAAGACTCGCACCACCACCACCGCCACCACCGTTGGTACTGCCGCTACCCATGGGCGGTGTACTGCTAGTGCCACTGGCCGGGCCATGGGCATAGATCAGACCATTGGGTATATTCTGTAGACTGGAGGACATGGTGGGCTCTGTGTAATTCGACTTGGTGACCACCCGGTAGACCTTCTGCTGTGGCGAATATATCGAAGTCCTGCCTATACTGCCGCCCCCACTGCCAGTGGCTCCGACTCCACCGCCCGTCGAGGCAGCCTTGCTCACCTGCGAGGCACGCGGCATACGAGTCGGTGGACTCGTATTCGATTGATGTGCCAGGGCCTTGCCCGTTCGCAGTTGTTGCTCGGTGCTGCTCGGATCATTCTTAAAGATTCGCTCATAGTTCTCGATCAAAATATTGATGACAATATTATTAAATTTAATATCCAAAATGGCGGCCACCGTCTCCTCCAGTGGTCTCAGCAATGTGGGACCAAATACCACACCCAAATTGAATACGGACATTTTATTCTTTTCATATTTCCGTGAGACTCTGCAAATTAATTTCAAAATTAATCCAAAGTTCTTCTTCTTCTTCTTATTTTTTAACTTACTCGGTTAAATGACGTATCACCATATCGAGCATTTCAAAATTTGGCTGGGGCAATTTATAAACCAATTTATGCACCTCATTCACACGCTGATTGAGACTTTCTTTTTCTAAAAAGAAAACGGGGAAATATTTTTTTTTAATTAAAAAAAAATTTTTTTTTTTAATTTTTCGAAAATTATTTTTTTCAACTTACTGGCTGCCTCGATGAAACCACAATGATGCTGATAGGTCATTAGGGGTTCATTTAAATTGCGTAAATACATTTTCAATGCACTGGCAATTGTGTTGCTCTCCATGAGATCCCGATACTTTTCATCGCAAAATACATCTTCGGTCTCCTTGCGATCCATGCCCAGGGCCAGCAGCTTGTTAATTTTGGTACCCACTCCGCTCTTACGATAAATGCCCTCGTCCTCGAGGCCGCGACTCTCGAGCACCTGAATGCAGCGGCGGACAAATATAAAGCCAGTCTCGTCCAGTTGATACGCCTCGGTGGCTTTCATTTTGCCTGGAGCCAAGTAAGTCTGAAAGGGGTTTCAACATAAATTTCAATGTTTCTTTTGGAAAATAAAGAACCCCTACGAAAGAGAGCAGTTTAAGAGCTAGCTCCATCTAGCGTTGGTAAAACAAAACTTGTTAAAAAAAAAGTCCCAACAGTCAAGTTTGATGGCTCTCGCTCTTATGCTACCCTAGGACTATTTAGACAGCCAGAAAGGCTTGGCTAGTTTTTGGTTGGTTCCCCAGGTCTCCTCATGTCTCCTGAGTTCTCAATCTCAAGATCCAGAGGAAATCATCTGAATTCAAAGAATAGTTTGGGTTCTAGCAAAGCTCTATCACAAGAGCAAATTAATCCTTGGCTCCTTTGATATATCTACGATTCTTGAGATTCTTGAGAGTCCCAAGAAAAGCCCAACATCTAGATGATCCCATAGATCCTTGGCTTGGGCTTGGTAATTTCTAAAAAATTCCAGAACAAACAGATCCCTAAAAATGTCCCCCAAAAACCGAGAGACCTAGACGATAGACCCAACATCTAGATGATCCCAAAGATCCTTATTGAAGAGCTTGGAAGAGCTAAAAAATTCCAGATCAAACAGATCCCTAAAAAAGCCCCCAAAAAAAGGGGAGACCTAGACGATAGACCCAACATCTAGATGATCCCATAGATCCTTATTAAAGAGCTTGGACATTTCTAAAAAATTCTAGATCAAACAGATCCCTAAAAAAGCCCCCAAAAAAAGGAGAGACCTAGACGATAGACCCAACAGCTAGATGATCCCATAGATCCTTATTGAAGAGCTAAAAAATTCCAGATCAAACAGATACCCTAAAAATCGAAAGACCTTCTAGAATTGAATCAGGAGCTCAAAAGCAAATTAATTCAAAATATCTCCGATTTTTCTGAGAATATAATCCAGTCCTCTCCATATCAAGTTGCTGAGGAATTGATAGACCTTCTTACTAGAATTGAAAGATCACTTAAGATCAAATCGGACCCTGAGGGAGTTCTTGGACTCACTTAACTCAAAGGCCAAGTAATCCAAGCGAAACGGTGATTCTCAAACCAAAAACTCTGGGAAACCTTTTAAGCCGATAGACCTTCTTTTTACCTTGGATCTCTGGAAAAAGCTACAGTAGGTTCTTTACAATTTCAAGATCAAACAGTTCCCTGGGAGAGTAACTGACTCAAATCAATTTAGAAGATTCACAGAAACGTTCTCAAGAACTCAAGACCCCCTGATTCCCCCAAGAATTGAGAGAATTCTTTAGATACTCTCTGGATAAGCCCCTAGAAACGTTCCTCTCACAACCAAATGAGGAAGGCCCCCGGAACCCTTTAAGGAACCCTTTAGGACTTACCGGTTCCGTGCCATCCATGGCACTCAGCCAGGAGCGATGATCCTTTTCACTTAGCGCCTGAAATGTGTAAACGATGCCCGGTTTCTCTTTGAAGGTCAGATCAAAGCAGAAGCGCTTCTCGAACTCAGATGCCCGTCTCTGGCAGGTGAAGAGTGTCAGCTTCTCGTCTTCACGCGGCTCCAGACGAGTGAAACTGTGATTCATCTGATTGAACTGGAGCATTGTGAACTCGCGTTTCTGTTTCTTGAATGTGCAATAGTATTTTGTCCATGTTGCTTTGAATGGCTCTAAAAGTGAGATTTTCAGAAGAGAACCTAAGATATTCGGTTGATCCAATTAAATGAATTTTTTTTTTCGGTGGAATGGGACAATTTTTTTTTTTGAGGATTTGTGCAAATTTTTTGGAGCAGTCGTGTTTGCATTTTTTTTTTTTTGTCACACCAAAAATATATTTATTTATTTATTTTTTTATGAAATTAAAGCGTTGGCCAGGCGTTTAGGTTTGAGAGAAAGAGAGAAATAAAACCATTTAGTATAAGAAGAAGAAGAAACCCATTTTGGTGAGTGGTATTTTCTTTGGTTTAGTAAAAATCATAAAATAATTATGAAAGGAAAGGAACAAAGCTTTGGAAATGACGAAAAAAAACAACAACAAAAAGAACACTTAAATTTAATTAAAAGAGTTAGCTACAGTGGCGCCATCTAGTGGCTATTTTGGGTAACTTAAAAATTCGAAATTATTGCAAACATTTTGACTAGATTTTTTTTTAACTAAAAGAAACTTTTTTTTTGTCTTCCATAAAAAAAGTTTTGAGAAATTTTCAAGCTTTTGGAAATTCTTGAAAATTTCAGGAAAATCTTCAAACATTTCAAATATTATTTTTCATTTTGTTTGGAAAACTTAAAGTATTTTTTTATGAGTTTCGAAATGAAAGGAATCCTTTGGATTGACTAGAAAAAATATTTGCGAACCTGAAAAACTGAAAATTCAAGCTGGTTTCGAGCTTTAATGAATCCTTGGAAATTTAAAAAAAAAGAACTCCAAAAGTCTTCTCCGAAGATCTTGTGAAATCTTCATGATTTTATTCAAGTTTCCAACAATTTTTTGAATGGGTTTTCCAACAATTTTTTAAAAAAGATTTTTTTTAAATTTTTTCTCAAGAACTTTTTTAATTGGTTTTGAATTGAAAGATAATCGAATTGATTCAAGAATTTTCGAAAAGAAACAAAAATGCTTCATTTGATTTAAATAAATATTTGAATCTTTCCGTGTTTTTCAGATTTTTTTTTTTGATTCGTTTCGGAATTGAACTTATTCGCATATTAAGAAAAATAATTTTTATAAAAAATTCTTAGAAAACCTTAAATATTTTTAGTCAAAAATTATTGAATTAGTTTTTCAAAAACTACTTTCAAATCTTTCATATTAAATTTTTAATTAAAAAAAAAATATATATATAAGGAAATTTATGTTACAATCCTGAGTTCCAAAGTATTCCGAATTACCAAAAAAAAATAAAAATAAAAATAAGAAACAAATTTTCAGACTCACTTTTTTCCATTAAAAACAAATAGCCACGTTTTGTGAAAATTTCCTCGGACTTCTGGAAGAAAGTTTTTTTTTTTTTTAATAATTTTCAAAAACATATAATTTTTTTTTTTTTTTTTTTGAAATTTGAAACTCACAGTACGCTTTTCCATGTACTTGGTCTTGAGTTCAGTGACCTTTTCACGTGCTTCCTCAAAGTTTTCACGCGTCTAAAAATGAGAGAAAAGTTTATTAAATTTTATTTTATCAATTTTTTTTTTCTTAATATTTTTTATGATTTTTTTTAATTCGTTTTATGTTGTAGTTTTTTTATTCATTATTTTTTTTAAAATATTTTTTTATAATTTATTTAAAATTTTTTTTATTAATTTATTTTTTAATTTTTCCTTTCTAAATATTTTTTATGCCTTTTGTTTCATTAAGTTTTATTCATATATTTTTTTTTATTTTTTATAAATATTTTTTTTTATTAATTAATTTTTTGTTCTTAATATTTTCTATGATTTTTTTTATTCGTTTTATATTGTAGTTTTTTTTTTCATTCTTTTTTTATGATTTATTTTTTTTATTAATTTTAATTTTTTGTGTTTTTTTTTTAAATTTATTTTTCAATTTTTTCTTCCTAAATATTTTTTATGCCTTTTGTTTCATTAAGTTTTATTCATATATTTTTTTTTTTATAAATATTTTTTTTATTAATTAATTTTTTTTTTCTAAATATTTTCTATGATTTTTTTTTAATTCGTTTTTTATTGTTTTTTTTTATTCATTATTTTTTTATGATTTATTTTTATTTTTTTTTTATTAATTTTAATTTTTTGTGTTTTTTTTAATAATATATTTTTTAATTTTTTCTTTCTATTTTTATTTCTAAATATTTTTCATTAAGTTTTATTCATATTTATTTTTTATAAATATTTTTTATTTATTTAATTTTGATATAATTTTTTTTATCAATTTATTTTTATGCAATTTGCTTAAAATAATTTCATGTGTTTTTTTTTTTTTTTGTATTTATTTATGTTTCTTTAATTAATTTATTTTTATACAATTTATTTAAATTAATTTCTTATAAATTTTTTATTTTGACATTTTGAAATATTTTAAATAATTTATTTTTTAATTAATCAATTTTTTCATGTTTTATTTAATTATTATTTTTTTTTGTTTATTCTTATAAATATATGTTTTTTTTTTTATTATTTTTTATTTATTAATTTTTAAACATTTATTTTTATATATTTTTATTTTTTTCACTTTTTTTTATAAATATTTTTTATTTGTTGTTTTTTTTTTATTATTTTTAAATATTTCATTAATTAAATTATTTTTATGCAATTTGTTTTTAATAGTTTTTTAATGTCACATTTTTTTTTTTAATTTTTAATCACTTATTATTATTTTTTATTTTTTATGATTTTTTTGTTTGATTTATTTATTTATTTCTATATTTTTATTTACTTTAATATATTACCTTAATTCATTTATTTTTGAATAAATTTTTTATATATTTTTTATTTTCACATTTTTAAACATTTTCAATTATTTTTTTTTTTAATTAATCAATTTTTTGATATTTTATTTAAAAAAATTTTTTTTTTGTTTATTCTTATAGATAATTTTTTTTTTTTATTTATTCATTTTTATTCATATATTTTTAAACATATTTTTATTTTCGCACTTTTAAATATTTTAAATTAATTAATTTTGTTATTATTATGAATTTTTTTTATTTACTTATTAATTTTTTTTTCATAAATTTTTTTTATTTTTTTTTTTTTTTTGTTGGTTACCTTTTGAACTTTATGCCTTAGGTCCTGGAGGTAGTCGCGATGATCTTCGGCCTGCTCGTGGGCGGTGTGATAGAAGACCAGCCAACCGGAAATGAAGGCCAATAGAATTTCGACAAATTCGAATTTGATGCGCTCCTGGACTTCCTGTATGCGAAGGACATAGCTTAATGATTCCTGTATGTATTCACGTTCATGCATGCCCAAACTGGCATCGGCCTGGAAAAGGAAAATCCAAAAATGAAAATATGAAAAAAAAAACGCAACAACAACAAATTTGGTGAAAACATTTTCATATGACAAGAAGAAGGTGGTGGTGGAGGGGGGGGGGGGGAAGTTTAGAAATATGATTGAATTGAACTTTGACCTTTGCCGGCAACTCAAAATAGGCATGTGCGTGTGTGTGTGTGCGTAGGTGTGAGTGCGTGTGATTTTGGCACGTATTTTAATTGCTTCAAACTTTTTGACATTTTCTTCTTCTTCTTCTTCTTATTCTTATTGAAAAAGGGAATATTTTTTGTTAACTTTGAGGGGAAAATAACTGTTTTTTATTTTTTGCTTACCACAAATGCAAACAGCTGCGGCGCCTTGCATTTTCTTATTTTGTTTATGCATTTAAATTTGCCCAAGTGTGCCTGTGTGTGTGTGTGTGCCTTTTGTGCTGTTGTTGTGTGTGTGTGTGTGTGTGTGATTATTTTATATATTTTTTATTTTCTGTGAGGTTTATCCTTGCTAGCGCTGGGTGATTTGTGCGTAATGTTATGGCCCTGACCAAAGTCAAAGGATACCAAAGTGAGTCAACCAACAACAACAACAACAACAACAACAACAATGACAACCACAACGATAACGACAACAAAAATTAAATCAAATCAAATCAAATCACCACACAAATCTAATCCTTTTCTTCCTCTGCTTCTTCTTATTTTGTTTTTTTTTTCTTATCTTTTTTATAATTTTTCTTTTTTTCTTTTTTTTTTTGATTTGTTTTGTTATTTTCCTGCAGAGTTTTTTTGATTGCCTTCTTGTTTCACTTGACTTAGATTTTTTTTTTTTTTGATTTCACTTAAAAATTATTCGTTGTCTGATTTAATTTTTTTGTTTATATTTTTAAACAATTTTGTCTTTTGTCGTTTCTCATTTTATTTTTTGTTTAATGTTTAATTTGGTTTTGATACACTTGATTTTTTTTTGTTCTCTTTCCTTTCGGGTCGTGTGTGTTTGTTTTTCACGCATTTTCTGATATTTTCTGCAAAGTACACACACACGCACACACATACACATACACATACGCACGCATATAAACGCAGCTGAGCTCAGCTGAGCTGGCAAAAACACGCGCACAACTTTCGAATTTCTGCGCACATTTTGAGGGTTGCTTTGGCTGCTGCTGCTTCCTCTTCTTCTTCTTCTTACTCGAGTCTATTGTTTTTGTTATTTTGCCAAAAAAGGTAACGGGATAACGACAAGTGAATCGAACTCGGACACTACACAGCTGAGCCTATGCTGACCGCAGTGGGTGAGAAAGAGAAAGAGAGAGAGAGAGAGAGAGAGAGGCTGGATGTGACCTGAGAGAGCGCTTGCGCCTTTTTAGAGTTTCTTTTTTTTTCTTTCTTAAGAATTTAAATTTTATTTTATTTTATTAATCTTAATTTGTTTGTTGAATTAATCTTCCGACTTTTTATTCCTGGCAACAACAACAACAACAAGGACAACGTTTGCACTTGTTCCAAGTTCAGCTCTCCAAGTGAATAAAGTGGCAAATTGCTCTTGAGTGGTTCAGTCACACACTCACACACACATACATACACACAGGCACTTGCACACACACTCAAGGATTCGTTTTGTGTCAACAAAAACACACACTCACGCATACCTGAAGCTCTTTCCCAAAGCTCTCTCTCTCTTTCTGTTCGTTGAAGCTCTTTCCCAAAGCTCTCTCTCTCTCTCTCTTGGTTGAGTTTTGAAAGCTTTCGAACGGTCTGCTCCATCTCGCTCACACTTTCACAACAGGTTTAGGAGGAAGCTTAGGCATACCTTCGAACTTTCTAGGCGAACCAAAAATTTATCGACAAGTTCGAAAAATATTCAAGGATAATAAAAAATTTTTGAAAAATTAAAAAATTATTTACAATAAATTCAAATAACTTCAGAGCTTTTCAAAGCTTTAACAGGAATTTTTGAAAAAGAAAAAGCATTTCGATAAATTATCGATAAATTAAATTCAAATAAACAAAGCTTTCAACGTACCAAAAAAAAGCTAAGTCAAAGCTAATGATAAATTTGTTTAAAGCCGGAAAAGCTTAAATTATTTTCATAAAAAACAAATAAAAATTTTTAAATTTTTTATTTAAAAAATTTCCATTTTTTTATGAAAAAAAAATTGAGAAGCTTTTGAAAATCCTTTAGCCAATTTGAGCGCAGCTGTACTTGCCAGCTTTCACAGGCCTCGAAAGCTTTGCACAAAATACACAGCATACTTTCAGGCTTTAAGCAAGCCAAATAAAAATCCTATTAAACCGGCAAAACGCCTTCCCTTTTTGTTGTTGTTGTTGCTGTTGCGTTTTTGCTTTTTTTTGGTTTTTCCTTATTTTTTTCCACGTGGGCGACAAAGTTAGGCGGGCATTTTCATTGAAGCCGCCCACTTGATTCATTTTGTTTTTTTGCTTGGGAAAATGCCAAAAGAATAAAAATAAAATTTGCTGGCCAAATTTAGATGAATTTAAAAATAAAGAAGAAGAAGAAGCACGGAAATTGGAAAAATCTTGAAGAAAATGGTAACACCTGAAACGGGCCAATTTTCCACCCCCTTTTTTTTTTTGCCCAGCCCAGGGGGATGAAGCCCAAATGAGCAATCTGCAGTCTCTCCCACCCTACCAAGGGAGACCGAGAGTAATGCAATCTGGGAACATGGGAACATCCTCTTTGACGCCAAACAGATTAAGATCTTAAGTCCTTAAACAGGCTAAGGAAAAAGCCATTTAAGGGCTAATAATGAACGGATTCAATAACCACAACAGGAACCTAGGCGACCAACCCCAAACTCTACCAGGCCAGGGCAAAGCAAAGGACGAGGGGAAAAAAACACAATGTGTCTACACGTGACTGATAACAAATCGCTCTGCTTATGTTGCAGTCAACGGGACAAACAGACAGACAGACAGACTGACTGACTGGAATGGCCTGAACACCAGGTACCCAAGTGGTAGAGGGCTGAGGGGGTGGCTAGGCTTGGAGAATACCAACCTGACACGCATACCAAAAACCATTTGCACTGCCTTCCTGGTTCCCTTCCTTTCTTGCCTTGAAAATCAATAGAAGCAGACTAAACAAAAGACAGTGCAAGACAAGGCCCAAAGCCATCTTAAAGACCCCACGAAACCAAGGAAGCAAAGGCCTAACTTGGAGTCTGTACAGTTCCGCCAAATGCAATCGGAAATGCTCAGAAATTTTTCTTCCGAATTATAAGGGTCTCAAATGCCAGAGTTTCGAATTTCCTGGGATTTCCTTGAATTTCCCCGATTTGATTAAGTAATTCCTTGACTTTTACTTCCTCTGAATATCTTAGGAATCCATCCTACCATCATTTTTGCTTAAGCCCTTAGGGGATTATTTGTCCAATTGTTACTTTTTCTTGAGCTATTCCAAGCCATTATTTCTAGTCTATCTAAGTGGATCTTACTTATTTATATTCACTTGATCTTGGGTTGTCTTTTTGGTAATTTTGAAACTTTAAAGCTTTCAATATTTCTGAAACTTTTGTATCCTCAACTTCATTTCTAGTATTGGATGAATTTATTCCTAGAACCCGCTTATTCATATCGTAGGAATTTTGTCTTCTAGACTCCTTAATACTCTTGACCCAACTGTACATCCCTAGAATTGATAGGAGTTGTCTTCTGGACTCTTTGGTACTCTTGTCCCAACTGTACATTCCTAGAGTTGATAGGAGTTGTCTTCTGGACTCTTTAATACTCTTGACCCTACTGTACATGCCTAGAGTTGATAGAAATTTATCCCTAGAACCCGCTCATTCATATAGACCATTCTCAAAGAATTTATTTATCTGAAGCCTTTTCTTTTTGTTTATAAAAATCCATTTATCTATATTCGAGGATTTTCTACCATGAAACTCTTTGATCTTCCACTTCATTTCTAGAATTGACAGAATTTATACCTAGAACCCGCTAATTCATATCATGGGAATTTATATCTAAATATTTGGTCTTCTGGACTTATGGGATACTTGACCCTACTGTACATCCCTTTCTCCTTATTCCTATAGACCATTCACAACGAAATTATTTATCTGAAACTTTTGATTCCATAGACTCGATTTGTCTGTAAAAATCCATTTATCCATATACGAGGGTTTTATATCCTCCTCTTCTTTTCTAGAATTAAAAGAATTTATCCCCAGAACCCACTTATTCATTTAGACCATTCCCATTCCTCAACCTTTCTTCGTCCCTAGAACCCGAACCCATTCAATCACTTCTTCTTCTTCTTTTCCTCGACTAATTTGAAAGAATCTCTTAGGTTCTGTCTATGCCTTAATCTATATCTGAAACTCTTTCTTTATACCTAATCTGAAACTGGAATTCCTGGATTATCCTAATCAAGAATTATTCCATTTACCCGAGAAAACTTTTGATTTGGGTTACGAATTACTCACGAGATTCTCTTATCTGCTTCTCTGTTCGGATTATTTTTTTTTTCTTGTTCTCCCCCTTGACTCTGATTACTTCTGTTTGAGTTGAAGTTGCTGGGGAAGAGGGGGTTGGAAATCTTATAAATACTTAATGATTTTGCTGGCCTGAAAAAGTTACTCGGTCAAATGGTCAAACCGCTCAATCAATTAATCAATCGAGCAATCCCAACCATAAAGTACACAAAAATTTCAATTCCATTTGCAATTAACTTTAACACACACACATACACACACACATACATGAGAAGGTGTTTCCTGTTTTTTTTAAGCCTTTTGTCAGGCGAATGAGTAAGCAAGTTTTAAATGAACTTTTCCTGCTTCTGTGGGTCTGTTGATTTTCTCAGCTGACTCACACACACACAGACACACATGGATACAGATGTAGGGTTATCCTCTTGGGCGTAGATTGCAATTCAGTTGATTGACTTTATACGAAAGGCCCTTCCTTCTTGACAAATTGCCAAAGTGAATTGCATACCAAAACGAAAAAAAAAACCGAGAAAACCTGAAGAGAACAACTGAAAAATTGCCTTGAAAAAGGAATAAATCCAAAAAAAAAAAAAACAAATATATATATCATCAGAGAATCTGTGCCAGGACCTGAAAAACCACCACCACCACTGCCACCGGCCCCAAAATTGTCTGTACTTTTGTTGTTGTTGTTGTTGCATTTTCACGAAGGGTTCGGATTGTGTAACCAAGCCAGACAAACTGTTACCGACTGGAAACCACCCGTCACCGCCCTCACCCTCGCCCCGCCCCCCCGTCAACCCACACAAAAACGAATAAAATTCCAATTCAACTCACACACACACACACACACACATACACATACACCAAGTGCAGTCCAATTTTTATATACACGATTATTTTGTGTGCTCAGAGGCCGACCAGAGAGCTAGTCAAACTTGGCTCGGAAAATACAAAAAAAGACACCTTTCAAAATATTGCGAATTGGCTACTCTTTACCCAAGTAAATACATAGGATAATCCTTAAGGATCCGAGAATTATATACACCAAATTTCAAGGCAAAAGCTTGTGATGTGAAAATGCATAAAATCCTAGTCTAAATTCCAGGGATTCGGAGAGGATAATTCCCATATATATCTATATTCCTTTAACCAATTTTATAGGATAATTCTTGAAGATCGGGGAAATTCTATAAACCAAATTTCAAGGCAAAAGCTCGTCTTCTTAGACAAGTGAAAATGCGAAAAATCCTAGTCTAATTTCCAGGGATTCGTATAGGAAGATTCCTAGGCAAAAGCTGGGTAGCAACAAATATACTCCTATAACCAATTTTATAGGATAATTCTTGAAGATCGGGGGAATTCTATAAACCAAATTTCAGGATAGAAACTTAATCGATCTTATATCACAATTCTTGGCAAGGAAATCTCTTATTAGTTAAGTAGAAACTCTCACAAAATGTTTCCCTAGGATTCGTTAAATTCATCTACAAAATTTCTAGGCAAAAGTTATATATATATTCTTATCCAAGTCTAGGCAAAAGTTATATACCTATATTCTTATCCAAATCCAAAACTCAAATGATATTAATTTCATGGGATATTTTTTCAGGGATCAAACAATTCGATAAGTAAAATTTCAAGGCAAAAGTTCGATTAAGAAAATGTCTACCTTGCCCAGGAAATTTAAGTAGGATGATTCCCAAGGAAGAAATATATTCCTAACCAAGTCAAAATTCAATCAATGCCAGTCCATATTCCTGATCTGGATCTGAGAATTCTATAATGCCAAGGCAAGAACTTGGTAAGGCCAACCTAAATAGATCAATGAAATAAGAACTATTCCAAATCAGAAAACGAAATATTAACCGAAAAAAGTATAGATAGAAATAGGAATCAAATTTAGAAGACTGATTCGAAAATATATAGCGGACTTGGTAGATCTAATATGGAATTCCAAACGGTTACAATTTTTTATCTCAAAAAAAAAAAAAAACAGTATGAAAATTTTCTAAAACACACCACAAAATTCCTCTTGTTACACACACAAAAAAAACTTTTCATATACACAAAAGAAAGACAGAGAGAGAGAGAGAGAGGGAGATAGAAACAGGAGTGGGTGGAGAGGTAGTGACCAAACTATATAGAGAGCTTTCCATATAATCTCAAACATAAGATACACAATGCATGCAATATGCATCACAATTTCTCTATGTGTCTGTGTCAGTGTGTGTGTGTCAGTGTGTGTGTGTGTGTCTGGGGCCTGCATGTATTGATGCATTTTGTCATAGGTCAGGGAACCCTGTCTATTCTTTGTGAGTGTTTGTGTGTGTGTGTTTGTGTAAGCCGGCAAACATTGAAAAGCATAGAAAAAAAGCTAGGAATTTTTTGTATGGATTTCCCCCCCTCCCTTTTGGGGGGCCCCCACCCCGTTCGACAGGATTCAAGTGCAAAAAACATTTTGGGTCAATTTGTGTTGAAAGTTTTCATTTTTATACCCTGTACCTAAAAAGGTACAAGGGTATATTAAGTTTGTGCAAATGTATGTAACATAGAGAAGGAGACGTCGGAGACCCCCCAAAGAGAAATTGATATAGCCATGTCCGTCCGTCTGTCCGCGCGTACGCCTAGATCTTAGAGACTATAAGTGCTAGGATAACCAAACTTGGGATTCGGACTCCTTATGTGTGTACGCTGGTCAAGTTTATTTTTTTTTCTCCCCCCGCCCCCCCTTCCACCCTTTCCACCCCGTCACTTTTTCAAAGCCATATAATGTCTAAACCTTTCGGATTTAAGTATTAGTTGCTTCTGAAAAGTTGTTAGGAATCTAAAAATCTTTCGATTGATATCAAACATGACTAAAATCGGACCATATTTACACGAGATATACAAAAAACTAATTTTGAGGGTCAAGATTTTTGTTCCGCTTGGCCAACAGGCAGACGGTCGCATGAAGAGTCCGCTAGATGGCGTGCTTGCAATATTGTGAACAATGTGTTGTTGGATTCAAAGGAATATTAAGACCAGAGGTTTTATGTGACTGTAGGCGACCAGGGTTACCACCTGACTAGGGTTGCCACCTTTTCTACAGGGTATCCCAAAGTCGGCCGTCTTTTTTTTGGTATTTTGTATAAATTTCGAAGTGAGTGAGACTTACCTCTTGTATCGTATTCTCTGGCTTTTTGGTTGACATGTTTAGAAATCGCTCTTGGGATTGACAGAATTTCTCCGTCTTTTTGTCGAATTTCTTTTTGTTTTCTTTCACACCGCCGATTTGCTTTTTACGAAAATCCTCAAGGGATTCGATTATATGCTTATCCGCCAGTGTTAACTGTAAAATTGTAAAACAACATTTTGATCAATAAAAATGATTTGAGGAGATTTTTTTTTCAAAACCCTCCCAAAAAAAGGTAATCCGACTCTTTTCGAAGTGGGCCCAGAGACGGGTCTACCTGTCTCTGAAATGGAAGCCGTCTTCTATATCCTATATATCTGTCAATCAGACCCCAATCGGCTTAAGGAATAACTACGACTTTTTGATGGATTAATCCCTTAAATTATTTGATCGACTCAACTAGATCATTAGTCTTTCATATAGAAACCGAGAGATCCTAACGAGATTTCTTTAACAATCTCAATGATATCCAATCGAACCTGGGCAAGTTGGAACTGTATAAATGAGAAAACTCTATAAGTGAAAGTAATGACCGGGATATGTCATCTTAAGATCACAGATCTCCTCAGACCTGATCAGGGTGCTCTGTAAGTGAGACTCCTACTTATCCCCTGCCCCTTCAAGTGACAGTCGAACTCCTGCCCCTCTTGACTCTTTCTCAACTTTTGTGGAGCTTCGTACCAATGCTTTTTTCACATGAATCTTGTAGCTTTCTTCGATTTAGTTGAACTAGATAATATTGCTATGGTATCGCATTCTTTTCGAATGAGTGTGAACCATCCTATTTGTCAGACATTCTCTATAAGCTGGAATGCTATTGTGACTTAACCAGTTTTGCCTCTATATTGATTACTTAGCTTGAGAAGCTTTCGCATGCCAAGGTCCATTTGGATCGGATCATTATATCAGCTATATTATATAGACCAAAATAGGGCTACATTGGATTGACTTGACCCATTCAAATTAGGTACTACAATTATTAAAGGCTTGGAGTATCAAGTTTCAGACCCAAATCGGCTCTAGTGATAGTTCCAATATTTCTATATCAAACTCACTTGATTGGGGTATTTTCAAAGAGATCCTTGTCTACCAAGAACGGACCACTAAATTCTACAGACTCAGACCCAAATCGGTCTCACTAACTTTTACAGACTCAGACCCAAATCGGTCTAACTTTCTTGATCAATCCCTTTGAAATTGTATATTTCCACAAGCTTTTTAGAGATACTCTTAACTAAAGCCGACTTATCAGAATTATCTCAAAAGAACTTCGAAAAGAGTAGTCAAACTTCGGCAGACCGAAGAAGAAATTCATAATTTTTTTTTTTTTTTTTTTTGCTATTTTTAATTTGTTTTCAAATTTATTCTGCTTGCTTTAGTTTAACCCTAAAAACTTCTTACCAGATAAATGGGAATTTTAACCTAAAAAAAAACACACACACAGGGAATAATAAAAAAGAAAAAGAGACAATTTAATAAAAATCAAAGGGATTCATTTAAATGAAGAAGAAAAAAAAAAACGAAATTCAGGCAAGAACAAATCAAATGAACAAATTTTTTTTTACTTACTTTTTTTTTACAAAAATATTTTTTTTAAGTGAGTAAAAAAAAGCTAATAAAACAACAGCCAAATTAAGTAAATTAAATGGGCAGAAACTGATCAAAAAAAAAAAAAAAAAAAACAAGGCAAGACAAATTTTTCAAATCCAAAAAAAAAAGTTAGTTGAACCAAAAACAAAAAAAAAGTATCTGTGAGATACTTACCATCTTCTCCCGTTCATCCTCGATTGTGCCAATGATGGCACCAAAGCGTTTCAGACTCTCACAAATCACATTCTCATCGTCTGTCTGAGCCGTCCCGATGCACTCGAAATTGAAGTCATTCAACAAAGTTGACAATTGTTTCATTCTCGTCGATAGCACTGCAAATACACACAGATACAATCAATCAAAAATTAAGTATTTTTAGGATTTTTTTAAGCCTTCCGAAAAACTGAATTTGTCAAGTGGAAATTTTGGTTTCCAGCAAAAAAGAAAAACTATTTAAGCCGATCAGCTGATAAGTCCCAATCAAACTAATCAAGCTAACAAATCGAAATTGCTTTTACCCTCTTCTTCTACGAAAACAACAACAACAACAACAGCAACACAAAACATTTGATAAGCCTTTCAACAAAAATATTTTCAGAGAGGCCAATGAACGCCAAAAAAAAAAAAATAAAGCTTCGAAATCCCCAATCGAACTCTGATCAGAACATAAAACTTACAACTTTCTTCAGCTCTTTTGTTGTTGTTGTTGTTCAATATATCAATTTTTTCTTCTTCTTCTTCTTTTTTATTTCTATATTTATGTTATTAATTTCTGTTTGTGTATTTTTTTTCATCGCTTACTGACCAAATTTGTAGGTGAAAGTTTTATTGCCTTGGAACTTTTGTCTTTTTTTTTTTTTTTTGTTTCTTTTTGGTGTTTTTTTTTTATTATTGAAAAAAATAATTCAAACTTGCTCTTCTTATTATCATCGTAATTGTTTGATTGTGTCAATGACTTTTTTTTTCTTAGCTTTGATTTGTTCAAACGATTTTGAAAAAAAAATGCGAAGTGGGAAAAAATCAGACAAGAGATTTTTTTTTTTTTTTTGTTGAGCAGGTTTTTTTTTTAAGAATTTTTAAAAGAAAAAAAAGGAAGGAAACAATTTCAAATAATAATAAAAAAAAATTGTTTTAAGTTTGGAATAAATACAAAAGGGAAATATTTCATATATTAAAAATAATTAAATAAAGCCCACAAAAAATAATTTTATAAATAAAAAAAAAAAATTATAGAGAAATGAAAAATATGTATATAATAAAAGTGTAATGATAATGATAATAATAATAATAATAATAATAATAATAATAATAATAATAATAATAATAATAATAATAATAATAATAATAATATTAATAATAATAAAAAGCATAACTTAAATAAAAAAATTCATAGAAATAAAACAATTTAAATGAAAATAAATTAAAAAAACAAATAATACAAAATTAAATGGATTATAAAAAATATATTGAAAAATATATGTAACTATAAAAGAAATATAAAAAATATTAAAACAAAAAAAATATTATAAAAGAATGTGAAAAATGAAATAAAATATAAAAATTGATAAAATAAAAAAAAAGAAAAAAAAAAAAACAAAGAATAAATACTAAAAACTACAAAAGAATATTAAAAAATAAAATAAAACAAAAAAATTGAAAGAAAAAAACTATAGCAATATTTCAATATTTAATTGAAAATTATAAAAGCAATAAAATAAAATAAAACATAACAAATTGCTAAAAATAAAAAAAAAAATAAAAACAGAATAAAAAAAAAAAATCCCAACGTTATCTTCGGGGTGCCGAAGATTACAGACTCTTTTCGAAGTTGTTTCTGCCGTAAATCACATGAACGGTGCTGGTCAGTTAATAGCGCCGATTTCGATTTGTATGACAGCTATATGATATAGTAGTCCAATTTTAATAAAATTGAGTACAAACGCGTATATTTATGTAGAAAACGTGTTAGACGAGTTTTGAAAAGATCAGTCAAAAAATGTGCGAGTTATTCCCTAAACCGATTTAGGTTCGTATGGCAGCTATATGATATAGTCGTCCGATCCTTACAAAATTTGGTATATATATTAATTGCTATAAAAAACATACGCATGTTAAATTTGAACAGGATCGGATAATAAATGTGGGAGTTATTGCCTAAACCGATTTAGGTTCGTATGACAGCTATATGATATAGTGGTCCGATCCGACCAATTCAAACTAGTGTACTACCTAGGTAAAAAAGAAGGCTAAATACCAAGTTTCAGCAAAATAGCTTTTAAGACGACGGAGTAAATCGCATAGAAACAGACGGACAGACGGACAGACTGACAGACGGACAGACGGACAGACGGACATGGCTATATCGACTCCTCTAGTGATTCTAAGTATTCTAGATGTAACTTTTGTGGGTCTACGAGGTTTGGTTCTGTGCGTTACAAACATCAGAGCAAAGTGAATAGACTCCTTTTTCTTCGAAAAGAGTCTAAAAAATAAATAATAATAAAAAAAAAAAAATAAAAAATTAAACAAAAAATAAATAATAATAAATACTAATTAAGAATTAAAAAATGAAAATAAAAACTAATTAAAAAAAAAAAATAAAATAAAAATAAATAATAAATACTAATAAAAATTAAAAAAATAATAATAAAAACTAAACAAAAAATTAAAACAATTAATTTAATTAAATTAAACAAAAAAAAAATAAAAAAATAATAATAAATACTACTTATAAATAAAAAAAAAAAAACAATAAAAAATAAAATTAAAAATTCCTTATTTCAAAGAAAAAAAAATTAATCAAAACAATCTTGATTATAAATTTTTAATATTTATTTTACGCTTATTAATTTGATTTCATTATAATTTATTATTTATTTTATATATTTATTTATTTGTTATTTCTGTTCGAAAAAAACCATCACTCACAGCTACTATAAAAAAATTGATTAGTCAAAGAAAAAAGTTTCTATTCTTTTTTTTCCAAGCTCAAACAAAAAATTCAAATTCTTAGTCAAAGCAAAAAAGAAACACTTCTAACCGCCTCCCACCAAAATTTGCTATATATTTTATAAGACAATAAAAAATAATATATATATATATATATATATATATATATATATATATATATATATATATATATATATAATTGAAACTAATTGAATTGGTATTATTTGATTTAGTCATAACAGTTCTGACGTGCCGATTCGAGCGTTTTGACTTTCTCATCTGCGGGTAAAAATAAATCCGAAGGTCATTCGAAATAACAATCACTAAAAATTACAAAAAAAAAACTGTTATGTACTTTGATAATTATTAACCGCAAAATAAATCAAAACAAAACAAAACAGAAAAAAAATTAGTAATAATAAAATAAAATAAATTATTGAGTCGATGTAAGTTTTTTTTGTGAAAGATTAGCGAATCAGTCGAGCGTGTCTCGAGTTGCTCTCTCTCGGCCCACTAAGGTTTTCAATTGTTATTGTTGTTGTGGCTTTTTTGTTGTTTTTGTTTTTTTTATTATTATTTCTATTTTTATAGATTTTTATTAGCCACAATTTTGTGCGGTGCAAATCGAAAACGGTCCAAAGAAAATGCAACTCAAACGTGAACAAAATGAATAAAAAATTTGCCCTCATTTTTCCAAATTTGTTTTCCCCCAAAAATTTTATGTGTTTTCCTCTTCTTCTTTTTCTTCCTATTTCAATTTGCTTATTTTACGGTTTTTTTTTGGTTTATTGAAGTGCAAGTTGGGTGTTTCATTTATTATTATTTTTTAAGGGGAAAAAATGCCACAAGTTTGTTTTTTTTAGTTTTAAGAAAAAAATTATAAAAATTTAAAGAATTTAAGCCTGAATATTTTCTATAAAATTAATAAGAAAAGAATTCAGATATTCCAAGTACTGTTGCCTAAATCATTAGGCTGAAGTACAGTCACTACCGGCTGCAAGTACAGTCTCGTTAACTTGAGCCAGTCTCAGTACAGCAGAGATGGCAAGGACACTCAGATTCTTGGGCTACTGAGAATCTCAACCCAATTGACTTAACCAAATATTGAGCTTCATAATGCCAAGAACTGTCGAGACTGTACCGAGACTACCGGCAGTAAGTACAGTCTCGTTAGCTTGAGCCTTGAGTACAGTCTGTGCAGTCTGACAAAAGTACAGTCACTACAGGCTGCAAGTACAGTCCCGTTAGCTTGATATTGCAGAGATGGCAAGGCCACACAGATTCTTGGACTACTGAGAATCTCAACCCGATTGACTCAACCAAATATTGAGCTTCATAATGCCAAGAACTGTCGAGACTGTACTTCTTCTGGAATGGATAAGTTTTATTTTCTATAGTCACTCAGACTTTTGAGATTCTCTCTCATCTGTCTTGCCAAGACTGAGACGTTTTCTTTCTGTTTAAGCTTAGATTTTTTTTTTTAAGATTTGCCAAGCTAATCAGTCTTGGATCACTGAGAATTACCCCCAGTTGCCCTATCAAGATATTAAGTTTTGATAGCATTGTGGAGAGGTTGTACTTTTTTTTGGCTTCATTTTGAATTTTTTTATTTTTAATTTTTTTTTTTGGGATTTTATTTTATTATTATTTTTTTTAACTAATTTTTTGAGAAAATCTTGTAGTTTATTTTAATTTTTTTTTTATAAAAATTATATGTATGATTATCTGGAAAAACGCAACGCCTCTAAATATTTTATTTATTTTTTTTTTATGAAAAAAAGAATTGTGATAATGGCAAAGTGTGTAGCCAAAGGGGCGGGCGGTCGTCGTGTTTAATATAAAACCAAAAACTGTTTTGAGCATTTTATTTGGGTCAGAGAGATACACACACACACACATACACACACTCGTACGAAGAAAGAATGAGTAGAAAGAGAGAGAGAGAGACAGAGTGAGTGAGTGGGGAGAAGGGGAAGCTAAGAAGAGGCACACGCACTCAGCCACCAGCAGAATCTCAAAAAGCTTGAAATCCAGCTTCCAAAAAGAAGAAGAAGAAGAAGAACTTGCCAAGCTGTGCGTCATCGGAGCCAAACAAACTAAGTCTGACTCTGCCGCCGCCGCTGCCGCTCTTAAGCTGGTTACGATTTTTTCTTCTTCTTCCAGTTTACTCGAAATTTTATGTGTGTTTTTTTTTTTGGTTAGCCTGGCTAAGGTTATTTTGGCCTACATTTTCTTCCTCTTCTTCTTTTCGAGAATTGCCAAAAAAGAAAAAAAGGGGAAAAAAATTTGGAAATAATCTTTTCTGATCCTATGACATCAGTTCAGTTCAGTTCGGATCGGTTCGGTTCGAGTTAGCTTCAAGTTGAGAGCTTGCTAGCTTGGTTAGCGGGTGAGGCGGCTGTGGGCGGTTCCAGGTGGGCGTGGGCGTGGGTGTGCAACGTATATCGAGAGGAGGCAAACCGAATCAAATCAAAATAAAAAATAAACAAAATGAAAAAAAAAGTTCTGGTCCATTGATTAATTGCATGGAAAGCGAGCCGAGCAGGCGGGGAGGGGAGGGGCGGAGTGAACACACAAAATCGTCTCAGCTGAACGATTAAACCGCCCTCGCAAAGTCTTCTTCTTCTTCTTTCACCTTCTTTTTTTATAGCAAATTAAATCTAATTTAACTGTTCTTTTTTTTATAGTCCAAGTTTGGTTGGAACAATGGAAGATACTCTCCAGACAGATCCAAGATTTGTTGATCGAACTCTGGGAAAGAGAATTCCGTCTTACTTGGATCGGTCTACTATATCATCAAGTTGGTATATAGCCTGAAATTGGGACTTTGGATTATTCTCTGGGAAAGAGAATTCCTCCTTACTTGGATCGGTCTACTATATCATCAAGTTGGTATATAGCCAGGAATTGGGGGTTCTTTTGGATTTCTTTTTATTAATCCCATTCGAATTGGGTATAAGGTGAGCCTAATACCCTATCATATCATATAGCTAAGACTCAGAGCCTTGTCGATCTGAGATATATCTTTGGTAATTCCCAACCGATCTTGATTTTAACTGGATGCTTAGGTGATTTATATAGCGACTCAAGTAGACCCAAATCAACATTTTTAATATTTCCGATATAAGCAGAATTATAGATCCTTATACTATATGGGCTTTATCGGAATCAAACTAAACTTTGTCTATAATCTAAAATATCCCCGATGTTTCTATATCAAAACCATATATAGATAGACCCAAGACCCCAGATCCAATCATTCATATCATAGAAGACCAACTAGGATGAGGCTACCAAAAAGAGTATCACAACTTCGGCTCCTCAAAACAAAATCTTTTCTTCTTCTTTCCTTTTGTTTTTGTTGTAATTTGATTGTATTTATTAATGTAATCTTTTGTTGTTGTTGTTGTGTTGTTGTTGTGTTGTTGTTGTAATATTGTCTTTATTTTCTTTGTTGTTTTAATTTTGTCATTACATTCTTTGGTTGTTGTTATTTTTGTAATTTTCATATCAACCATGATGACAACTTATGCTTTGTTGTTGTTTTTTGTGTGCGTGTCTTCTTCTTCTTCTTCTTCTTCTTCTTTTTTTTGGCCAATTACAAACAGTTGCTTAAACTGTTGTTTTTGTTGTTGTTGTTGTTATGCTTTATGTGCAGTACAGTAATTCCCTCCTCCTGCTCGCCCCGCAGACCCTACAATGACCAAACCCATTAAGGCAACCAACCTCCTCCCCCCACCCACCCACTTCGTCCCCTCATAGCATCAACCCCGACCCTTACTCTTCTCTCAAGTCAGTCATTCGATTACTTTGCATTAAGCGCCACTTTGTTGTTGTTGTTATCATTGTTGTTGCTTTTGTTGTTGTTGTTGGTCTTTGTTTTTGCAGTTGAACTCACGCTTCGCTGCCTCGTCATCGTAGTAGTTGTCGCCGTTTATTTTATTTTTTTTTTTGGTTTTTTTTGTCTTTGCTTTGGCTTCGGCTTCTGCGTTGCTGCTGATGTCGCTGCCAAGCGGCGCTGCTGATAAACCGTTATATGGTCCGACAAGGCAAGCCAGTTTCAATTCGAGAGTTTTTACACGTACTCAATTGTGAAATTGCTTCATATGTCTCTCTCACTCACTCTCTCTATCTCTTCCCTGCTCTGCCTTGCCCTGGCTTGGCTTGGCACGGCACGGGCCGAAGCTGATGATGCCCTTGTCACTTCTTTTCTCTCTCACTCTCTCTCTCTCACTCAGTTTGTGTCTGTCTGTTTTTTTTTTTTAGTCTTTTTCGGTATTCCCGTATATCCGTTGCCTACGGCTGAGCCTGACTTAACTTGACTTTTGCAACGTCGACGTCAACGTCAAAGTTGTTGTCATTTGTCAAAAGCCATGCAGGCTGAGTCACAAAATAACAAAAACAACAACAACAACAACGACAACAACACTAAGAGAGAAAAGAGTTTGCCCTTAAAAAGCAAAAACAACAAAAACAAATTGACGCAAAAAATAACAACAACAAAAATTTAACATGAAAAAAAAAACAAAAAAAAAAATTATCCAGCAAGAAGGGGGGCGTTGTCTGCTTGGGGCCCCAAAGTGATTATGAAAAATGCTCAACACGCGTACCAAAATATTACAACAACAGCTATCAACATTTTAAGCTTAAATTAATGATCTTGACTGGAAAGCTCACAAAAAAAAAGAAAAAAGGAAATCAACTTTTCTTGGGCGAAAAAAATACATTTTTCTTACAAAAAAAAAAAAAAATAATAATATTAAAAATAAATAAATATAAAAAATTAATAAATTGATCAAAAATAATAATACATAATTAAAAAAAAAAAAAAACAAACAATTAAAAAAAAATAATAATAAAAATAATAATAAATTAAAAATAAAAATATATAATGATGAAATAAAAAAATAAATAAATAAAAACTTTAAAAATTTATAATAATATAATATAATATAAAAAAATAAATCTACTTTTCTTTGACAACAAAAAACATAAAGAAATTAATAAAATACATTAAATAAATAAAAACATTAATTAATTACAGATACAAATAAATTATGATTAAATAAAAAGAAATAAACAAAAAAATTGATTTATTGAAAATAAAATTATAAAAAAAAAAATAAATAAATAAAGCAAAATAATTAATGAAAAAAAAAATTATTAATAAAAAATTTAAATATTTTATAACTGGATAAGACCAAATATAAATAAATAAAAACTAAAAATAAATAAAATAAAATAATAATTAATAAAAAACAAAATAATATAAAAATTTAATAAAAATATGTAATTAAATAAAAACAAAAATAAATATATAATAAAATAAATTAAAAAAAAAAAAATTGATAAAAATATTTAATTAAATAAAAAAATAAGGAATAAATAACTTATGAAATTAAATGAATAAAAAATTAATAATTAATAAAAAATAAAATAATTTAATAAAAAAAAATTAATAAAAATATTCAATTCAAAAATATAAATAAATAAAATAAATTTTATATAAAAATATATGAGAAATAAATATAAAAGATAAAATAAAAATACACAAAAAATAAATTAAAAAAAAAATAATAATAATAAATAAATACAAAAATTTGAGTAAATTTAAAAAAGAAACTTTTCTTGCAAATTTCTGAAGCTTGAATAAATTTTCGAAAGTAAAAAGGAAAATCAGAAAGTTTCAAAAAATTATACAAAATTATCCCGCGGGATATCTCCCTCAACCTGAGAGTATTTTGGGCCTTAGAAATAGAAAATTTCACACTAAGAAATTCTTAGGAAGTCGGGGAAAGGGGCAGGAGGAGCGAGCTGTTTTAGGGTATAGAGTAGAGCCTGAAAGAGTTTAGAAACACTTCGAATTGATTACAGAAACCATCAGATTTCTCCAACACTCTACTGCTCCCATCTCCCTCTCTCTCTCTCTCTCTCTCTCTCTCTCTCTCTCTCTCTCTCTCTTCCCTCTCTTTCTCTCTCTTTCACTCTCCTCTCTCTCTCTCTCGATCTATGTCGTTGGCTATTTCTTATCTAACCGATCTAACCTATTGATGGTCATCATCGTCATCTCCGGTTTAATTCCAAAAAAAAAAAAAAGAAACAAAATCACAAAATTTAATGAACTTTTCATTTTATTTGGTGTTTCTTCTTGTTGTTGTTGTTGTTCTGTTCTTTTTTTTTAATTGGATTTACCTATTAAGCATTAAGCGGCAAGTGAGGCCGCCCGTGCTCGGTGCAATTAAAATTGTTAAGCTTTGCTCTAATTAGTTTTTGTTGTTGTTGTTGTTGTTGGCGAAGAGCGGACTGCCTAATTAAACGTAATTAAGTGTGGCGAGTAAGCCACACAATTACAACAATAACAACAACAATAGCAAAAACTGTGGTTCTTTTAGCTTGCAGTTTTTTTTTCTTCTCAACTTCAAAAAAGAAGAAGAAGAAGAAGAAGAAACGAGCAAAATGAAAGAAAGAAGCAAATTGAAAGGGCGTGAAATTCTGAGGTCAAATTCATGTCCAAGATGAAAAGAGTTGATTTGCCTGGGAGTGGCTTGGCTCAACGGAAATCGGGTGGAAAAATTATTGAAAAAAAACATAAATAAAAAAAGACTAATAAAGTTGTATAAAAAAAAATATTAAGAAGAAAATAAAACAAGTCCAAATCTCATTAAAAATTAAAAAAAAAAAATAATAATAATAAAAAAAAAAAATAAAAAATTAAAATAAAAAATAAATCAAAATCAAAAAGAAAAAAACGAAAAAAATTTAAGAAAAAAAAATATTAAAAAAAAAAACTATAAGGCTAAAAACTTAAAAAAAAAAAAAAAAATAACATAAATAAAAATAATAATAAAACAATTAAATAAATGTTAATGTAAAAAAAAAAAAATTATTTAATGAAAAAAAAACTTAATTGATTAAAAAAAAATAGCTTCAGATAAGCCAAAAATTAAAAAAAAAAAATAATAAAAAATAAATACAAAATTATAAAAAAAAAAATAATAAAATCAAAAATAAAGTTAAATAAGTTTGAGCAGAAATAACAAATACATTAAAATATTTTTAATAATTGCAAGTCAACAAATTCAACGAAAAAAAAAAGATTAAAGTAATACAATTTTTCTTTCAAAAAAAAAAAAATAATAATAATAATAATAATAAAAAAGTCTACAAGAACATCTCTGTCGCTACCTCTCCCTCCCTCTTGCTCTGTCTCTCTCTATCTCTCTCCCTCCCTCCGTCTCCATCTCTCTCTCGCTCCCTCTTTATCTCTCTATCTCGCTCTATCTGTCTCTCTCGCTCTGTCTTACTCCCTACCACTCTCTCTCTCTCTACCACCCTCTCTCTCTCTATCTCCCTCTCTCTCTCTATATATTCCTCTCTCCCCCTACCTCTCTATCTATCTCCCTCCCTCCGTACCTACCTCTCTACCCCTCTAACTCCCGACCTCCCTCCCTTTCTCTCGATCTGTCTCCCTCCCTCTCTCTCCCCCTTTCTCTCATTCTCTGTCTGTCTCTCTCTATCTCTCTGGGTCATCCGCTCCCCTTGGGCTTGGTGATGTCCGCCTTGTCATATTTCTGCTCATTTCCAATTGTTCAAGGGAGCCATCAACTGTCATTGACTGTCAACTTTTGACAGCCACTGTCAGTCTGCCCCGACACAGCCAACCCACCAGTCTGTCAGTCACTCACTCAGTCAGTCAGTCAGTCGGTCGGATTGGGCTGAGTGGCCAAGTTTTTGCTCTATATTTGATTGCCAGTTCCGTTATGTATGAGAGGGAGGGAGGGATGGAGGGACAGAGGGAGGTGCAATGAAATGAAAGGAATTACTTCTTTCTTTATTTATTTTTATTTCTTTTTGTTTTCTCAGTTGGAAGAGGAAAAAACATATGGAATTTCCAGGCCCTCGAAAAGGTCCATAAACACCTTTTCATTATTATTGCAATTTCTTTATCTTTTGCAAATAAATGAAAAGCTGGTTTCCAATCATTCCCGTGCCACCTCACCGAGAGGAGGCGACGGTGGGCGGGGTGGGAGGGGACTAAAGTAGTGACGGATGATAAATGAAAATAAAGAAATAAACAAAGAGGACGCCTCCCCTGGGCCAGGGCCAATCAATTTGTTTTAATGTCAAGGGGGGAACTCAAATTCAAATGTCATAAATCAATTAAAAAATAAATGAGGAATTATTTGAAAAAATATTTAAAAACTGATTTAAAAGTAGAGAAAGGTGGGTAGGCTATTGGTTCAGAGATAAGACCTATCTGATAGATCAGTCTCATATTAATATTTGAAATTTTCCTCTTTAAGGATTTGGGTTCGGATTAAGTTCTCTACAATTCCAGAAATTCTTTGAATACAATCAACAGAATGGTTCACAGATATGGCGAAGCCCCAAGCCCATTGATAGGTCTTTCTGATAGATCAGTCTCATATTAATATTTGAAATTTTCCTCTTAAAGGATTTGGGTTCGGATTGAGGTCTCTAAAATTCCAGAGAATCTTTGAATACCACCAACAGAATGATTCACAGATATGGCGAGGACCCAAGTCCATTGATAGGTCTTTCTGTTAGATCGGTTTGGTTGCAAATTGTGGATTTGGGTTCGGAATATAGTCTCTAGATTCTTAGAGAAGCCTCGCAAAAATTCAAAAGTTTTTCTTAGTCCTTCTAAGGGATTGAATTTTTTTTAAATATTCCCCGTAAGGGATTTGGGTTCGGATTAAGATCTCTACAATTCCATAGATTCTTTGAGTAAAACAGTCGTTCTTCTCCGATAAATTTCCTTTAAATTTTCTCTGAAAAAGTTGTGGGTTCGAAATAAAATCCATATCAATCTAAAAACAGCAAAGGTTCACCGCTTTCGTTCTGGCATTCTCTCATTCAGATCAAATACGATTTGGGTTTGGAATGGTATCTTTATAATATTAAAAATTTCCAAAAAACGAGAACTTCGTAAAGCTTTATGTTTAGTTTGGATTAGGCAATCTTTTAGACAATTAAATTTTTACCGATTTTAATTAGGAAT
The DNA here is from genome assembly GCA_037075145.1 of Scaptodrosophila latifasciaeformis. Classification (NCBI taxonomy): domain Eukaryota; kingdom Metazoa; phylum Arthropoda; class Insecta; order Diptera; family Drosophilidae; genus Scaptodrosophila; species Scaptodrosophila latifasciaeformis. The sequence goes on from JBAMCM010000429.1 coordinate 4,377,459, forward strand.
GAAGACCTTATCAAGCCTAAGCGACCTCAAGAAAGAGCCAAAAGCTTCTGCGTCAAAATTTTGCTATTAGGAAGTAAGGTCGAGCTCTTAAAACTAGATCAGTTGGCCATATCATATACAACATCCAAAGATCCCATCAGTCTTAACCAAATCAAGACCTCAATCAAGCCTAAGAGACCTCAAGAAAGTGCCAATATCAAGATTTAAATTTTTAGATCCAGAGATCCCCTTAGTCTTATTATATACTAGGTAAATCTGTCTAAGAAACTTGTCAAAAATACTTCCTTTTCTTTGGTTTATTTTCGCCTCTGGAAGCTTAGCTAAAAATGCTTTGAGGTGACTGTACCAAATTCGATAGAAATCGTCTATAGAAATACCTCAGACATTTGACGCCTTGAAACTGAGGAATATAACACTTAAGAGCAATGAAGGAACTAGTTCTTGTGGAACTAGTTCTTTTTGGAACTAGTTCTTTTTGGAACCAGTTCAATTTAAAACCATTTACCGTTACACCAAAATTATTTAAATCAAATTAAACACTAATTTGGCACTTAAAAAGCATTTTCCAAAAATTATAGACAAATTTCACACACAACAAAGCACAACAAGCAACGAAAAGCGAAGACCTTCAAAATTATCAAAAAAAAAATACAAAAAAGAAAAAGTGAAAATTCTCAAAAAAAAAAATGAAATAAAATAAAAAGTAAAATTTTGCCAGTCAATTGTTGATTTAAACACACAAAAAAAGACTGCTTCTTCTTCATTTTGCTCTTTCGCCTTCCTCCTCTTCTTCTTCTTCATTTTTCGTAGCATTAAATTTGAATAAGAAAAAAAAAAAATTGTAACGCTTGAAAATACATAAAAATTTGCTATTTTATTTATACAAACACACAGACACACACACACATGCATATGTGTGTGTTTTGTTAATTTGTTTGGGGGGAGAAGAAAAAAAATTTCAGTTTTTTTTTTTTTGTTTGGTTTGTTTGGGTTAAGCTGAGAGGCGCGCATAAAATTAACTTGCGCTTTTTATTTGCCGTTTTTTTTTTCAATATTTTTTTTTTTCATTTTTTTTTTGTGCTTTCGCCGCTCCCATTGCCATTTCCTTTTACACATGACCGACCTCTCTTTCTATGTGTGTGTGTGTTTTGTTTTGTTTGGTTTTCATCAACCACTTGCCATCTTGGCCATGTCTGAGTCTTAATATCTTCTAATATCTTTCAGATACTTTTTTTTTTTTTTGAGTATTTTATTTTTTTTTTATCTTTTTGTTTTATTCTGCAATTAGCCTGCCATTTTCATTTATAATTGCCCCATGACACGCATAAGTAGCTGCCTCAAATGGCAAACAACCGACCGACCGAATGATGCCGGCTCCCCCCCCCCCCCCCCTCCCTTCCCCTCACCAGCGATGCCAACGTCTCAGCCAAAAACCTCATTATGTTCATTAGCAACGCTAATATTGGTATCTATCATCTATCCCCCCCCCCCCCCCATCTACGCCCCCTCCCCCTTCATTCTCTTGTTCTTGCTTTATCGTAGCAAATTGATCGTTCTGCACTCTTTTTGATACTCTTCTTTTTTTGTCGTGGAAGAAGAAGAAGAAGTCGAGGGTGCTCGGTCAGCCAGAGTATTTCCTCGTTTCGTAAGCTTCGAGCTTATTTTTTTTTTTGTATTTTTTACATTATTTCCACTTGTTTTTTTTTAAGCTTTTTCTTCTTCTTCTTATTTCTTGGCTTCTTTTTTTTTGATGATGTTTTTTTTTGTTTTGTTCTTTTTGAGCTGCGCTTTATTGCTTATTATCATAATTATTTCCCATTGCATTTTTCACATGTGTGTGTGTGTGTGTATGTGTCTGTCTGTCTGTCTGTGTGTGTGTCTGTCTGTCTGTGTCTCTGTGTGTGTGTGTGTGTGTGTGTGTGTGTATATGGGTGTGAGTGTGTGTTTTTGTGTGTCTCTATGTGTGTGTTTCTACTTTGCTATTTTTTTTTTCCTGCTATTTTGTTTAACCAATTAAATTTGATGGTTTTATTCACAGCTTCTCTTTGAATGGTTTTTTTTTGTTATTTTAGAAAAACCTTTAATTTTTTTTTTTTTAATTTATTACAATTTTTTTTTTTTTAAGAAAAAAATCATTGAAAATTTTTAATTAAAGGGAAAATGGAGACATGAGACGTTAATATCACCTTACCACCACCCCCCCCCCCCCCCACCTTCAATTCAATTAGTTTTTTGTAAATTCCAATTAATTAATTTTTTCTTTTATTTATTTGTATTTTATTTTATTTTTTATATTCTTACTTTTTTATTTTTATTATTAAATGTTTACAAATTTTAACTAATTAATTTATTTTAGTTTATTTTTCATATTTTTATTTTGATATTTTTTTTATATATTTTTTTTATATTTCTTTTTATATTTTTTTTTTATTTTTTTTTTATATATTTTTTTATAATTTTTTTTTATATATTTTTTTTTATATATATTTTTTTATATTTTTTTAAATATTTTTTTAATATTTTTTTTATATTTTTATTTTGATATTTTTACAAATTAATTATTTCACATATTAAATAAAACTGTTATATATATTTTTTTTATTAATATTTTTTTTTTTTGGAATTCCAAATTCAAATTCCAATTTAAATTTTTTTTTTTTTTTTTTTGGTTTTTATTTCATTTTATTTATTTTTTTTTTTCTTTTATTTATTTTTTTTATTATATTTTTTTTTAATAAAAATTCCTTATTTTTTCTTTTATTTTTTATTTTTTTATTTATTCACAATTTTTCGTTTAACCTTGAACAAAAAAAATCCGAGCTACTCGAATCACCTACTTTTTTTTTGCTTTTATTCTCAATGAAATATTTAGACAATTTCAAGTGTATAAAAAAAAATTGTCTAAAAAAATTTTCTCATTAAAACAAAAAAAAACAAAAAGGCAAAAAGCACAGAGACCAAGTTAATTAGAATGTAGGAAAACAAAATAAACTTTAATTATTTGTGTATTTAGTTTTTTTCTGGTTTTTTATCTAAAAAGTCGAAGCCGGTTTAATTGAAGCGACTAAAAACAGATGTGCCCCCTCTCTCTGCCTCTCTCTCCGTCTCTCTCTCTCTCTGTCACTGTGGCTGTGTCTGCCTCGGCAGCGAAGGTTAAACAGGTGAGTTTTCCGTCTCTTTCTAGCACCTTGGCAGTTGATCTTTAAAGCTCTCAGGCTCTCGCTTTTTTTTTTACACGATTTGTTTGTATATTTTTTTATATTATTTTTTGTTGTTGTTGTTGTTGTGTTTTTTTTTTTTTTGCCATGTTTGGGAAACTTAAAGGCGCACTTAAAGTTCAAAACTTGCTTGTCTATTGTTTGCTGGTTACTCTCAGTTGTTGTTGTTGTTGTTGTTGCATGTTAATTAATAGTTGCAACTCTGGCACGACAGCCACATCAACGCGGCAACACCCCAGCCAACTCAAAAGGTAGAAAAAAAAAGGGAGAGCAGCGGCAGGCCTTCAGATGGTTGCGGGGGGAAAAGTGGTCAGGGTGATGGGGGAGGGGGGAAGGGGGTAGGGGGAGAGACAATTGTTGTTGTACATTGAACTTAAAATTGCCGTCTCAAAATTTCATTCACGTACCGCAAAAACGAAGAAGAAGACGGGGGAAAAAAAAATTACTTGCAACTTGCAGCAAGTGTGTATGCCACCCAGCCCCTCCCTCCCGCCGTCCACTCCACAAACTAACCAACACACTAAAAATAATTTTATGTTAACATTTGCAAAGCTTTAATGACTCGTTTTATGCGAAATAACTCAACCAGGGGGAAGGGGCAAGGGGGGAGGGGGTAGTGAAAGAGAAAAAGAAATGGGAAAAAAAATGAACGAAGAGAAAAATCAAAGCGAGAAATGCTTAAAAGTGGTAAAATGAAAATGAGCCAGCAATTTTGAAACAGGAAAAATTCATGTAGACATGTTGCAACAACAACAACAACAACAACAATGACGGCGGCACCAACAAAAACAACCAAGAAGAAAATCAATTAAAAATTGCGTAAAAATGTTGTTACACAAATCCAACCCGCTGGAGGGGTTCGTGAGGGGAGGGGAGGGGAGGGGCGGGGGGAGAGACGCACTCACTCACACACGCACAGAAAAAAAAAATATATATATTTTTTTTTTTTCACCGTTTTCTTTATTATTTATTAATTTTCTCTTTTATTTCTTTTCATTCATTTATGATCAATTTCGAATTGCTCAACAAAAAAAAAAAAAGAAGAAAAAAAAATGAGAGAAAATTAGACAAAAAAAAAATAAACAAAGACAAAAATTTTAATTAAAAAAAAATAATAAGAAAAAAAAATAAAATAATTAAATAATAAAAATGTAAATAAAAAAAAATAAAAATAAATAAATAAAAAAAAGCAAAATAAAAAAAAAATAAAATCAAAAATAAATAAAAAATTAATAAAAATATTAATAAAATAGTTTTAATTAAAAAACATTAGAAAAATAATTATAAAAAAATATATAAATATATAATATATAAAAAGAGTATACAAATGTCGGATCGGAGCAAAACAAATATTTTATTAAAAAAGAAACAACAAAAAATTAAAAAAAAAAAAATAAATAAAAAACAACAAAAAATGTCGAATCGGAGAAAAAGAAATATTTTATAAAAAAAAATAGTAACAAATATATAAAAAAATTAAAAACAAAAAAAAATACATATAAAAGATTAATATAAAAAGAGTATACAAATCTCGGATCGGAGCAGAACAAATATTTTATTAAAAAAAAAAACAATAAAAAATTAAATAAAAAACAAGAAAAAAATATATAAAAAATAAATATAAAAAGAGTATACAAATGTCAGATCGGAGCAAAAGAAATATTTTATTAAAAAAAAAAATAAAAAAAATTAAAAAAAAAAAACAAAACAAAAACATAAAAGATTAATATAAAAAGAGTATACAAAAGTCGGGTACAACCGGGTTCGAGTTACCCGAGTAATTCTACGGTTAATGAAACGATAGAAACGACTGATATTACCCATATAACGGTATTCTATATAGTCAAAACTTTGTCTTCTTCTTCTTCTTTTCTACAGACTTTCAATTTTAGTCGAAAAATATGGGAAATGGTTGTATGAAAGATATAATTCTCCGATTTTATATAAATTGAATGTCATAAAAAAATTACTATATAGCCAGTGATATACTTGATTCTTGAATCTGATATCTGTAACCTTAACGATAAAGAAGTTCGATCAGATTTATAATTGAGAATATAAAGAAACTTATCCTTGACAAATTTTTATGGAATTTTAGGGTAAACAAGACCTATAACCATTTCTGATTTTTCTAAGTAGTTATACCTTCTATTCCGAACCTATATCGGATATAAAAAAAAAGTAATAAGCTTGTTCGCACCTATTGAAAATGTGACCCTAACTCTTGTCATATCTGAGAAGGACAGACAGACAGATCGATTTATATAGTCAACCAGATCAAACTTAAGACAACTATAGGAGGTCTCTCAAGTCTTTATGTCTAATGTCCTTCTGAGCCATTGGAGACCCTAAGGCCTTAACAAAGTCAAAGAGCCAGAGAGAAAAGTGAGGGAAGCCCCAAAATCTGAATAGATAGACTGGCTGGGCTATATGGATTATCTATATATTATATAGCTGGTGAATTGCCTACGTCTCTTAAGCCTTAATGTTTAATCTCTTTCTGAGCCAGTAATATGAAAGGTTTAGTCTTTGGGAGACCCTAAAGCCTTAAAAAACCAAAGAGCCAGGGAAGCCCCAAAATCTGAATAGATAGACTGGCTGGGCCCTGAGAAATATCTAGTGGATTTCCTACGTCTTCTTTTCCGTGTTAGCCTTATCTATGAAGATAATAAGTCATAGGTCAAGTCGAGAGAGTAAGCCGATTGGGATCAGGCAACAGCCAAGTCCGGCGGCAACAGGGATTCTGAGCAGGTTCGACTTTTCCCAAAATTGCCGAGCATTTACTGTCAATCTTTTCAGACTTTAACAATAAATCAGAACACATAATTGCAGCCACATACAAATCAAAATCACACATAAAAGTAGATAAACAATTACCAAAAACTTCTCCGACTTCTCAGAAGAAGAGAAATATTTTTTATTATTATTTTATTATTTTTCTTCTTTGAATTTAAATAGAGAAAAAAAAATTTATGTATGCCCATCAGAATGGATCGTTCATATTTGGATGCTAAACGTAAGTAAGTAAACCAAATCGATCCAAAATTTTGTTTTAGACCAAAAATAAAAACGAGTACTTTCATTTTGCAATAAGAAAAAAAAAATCAATGCTCCATGAATTTGTGAGGGATGTGAAACATTTCAAGCCGATTTCTATGACAAGTCTATTTGAGAAAAGTCGAAAAACCCGAAAGAATGACTTGATACCGCTGATACACCTGAAGACACCAACGACAACAATTGTGGAATTGATTGAAGAGAACCAGCTAACCGATATCAAAATCTTGATCAGTGGTCATACGTTTCATTGTCATAATATTCTACTCTGTCAATATTCCAAATTTATTGAGGAACATGATGGCGATGGTACGATCAAAATGAAAACATCGGATTTGACGAAGCACAGCTTCGAATTGATCTATAATTGGATGATCGAGAATAAGGGGATGATTTTGATGAAAGATCTTATACCTGTGATGAGGGCTGCTTATTATTTGAGAATATCGGAACTAATGGATCATTGCTGGTATATTTTCGATAGTAATTTGTTTCATGAGTTATCGGCTTTTCACATTTTGTACGAGTCCCGAAAGGCATCCACACTAATGAGATTGCATGAAGTATTGGCAAAACGTATAACAAAGTCATTTCCATTGATTGTCACAAGTCGTGAATTTTTATTGCTAAACGAAAATCAAATTTGCTTTCTCCTCAAATCAAGCAATTTGGCAACAAACTCCGAAAATGAGGTGAGTATCCATTTGAAGGTTCATCTGATATATCGATAGTCTTTCGGATACGTTTGATTCAGACTAACTCCTCCCAATCCAAATATAAACAGTCAGAATCTATCACTCCAGTCACTTCTCACATATTCCCAGTCAACTTGAAGTTCTGAAATTACTTATAGATCTTTTTCAGAGTTCTCCAGACTGATTCCCTCAGATCATTTCAATGGCTTCACTGATATCTTTAAAAATTTTGGTTATCTTTAATTCGATTCCTCCACCCTGACTCTATATATTATGCCTAGACTTATCAGGTTGACTTATTTGCTGGGGATTAACTTTGAGATCTCAGAGATTAAAAAGAATCTATTGAGAGTCTCCCAGACTGACTCCTCCGGAAGCACTTCTCACATATTCCCAGTCATCTTAAGGTAGCCTTGAGATTCTCAGAATTAATTAGAGATTCTTTTTAACTATGAGAAAGACTGACTCCTCAGATCATTTCAATAGCTTCAATTTGCTTCAATTCCTCCGGACTGACTGATTATTGACTTATTGATTGAAGGGTCTGTTGAATTCCCAGAATGACTTCTACGGAATCACTTCTCACATATTCCCAGTCATCTTAAGGTAGCCTTGAGACTCTCAGAATTATAGATCCTTTTCAAGAAAACTATAAGAATGACTGACTCCTCCTTCCCAATTAACTTTAAGAATTTGCTTTGATCCCTCTAGACTGACAGATTATTTCCATATATATTTTTCTATATTCAGGTTGAATTATTGGCATAAAATTATTGATTGAAAAGGCCCTTTGTTTTCCCAGACTGACTCCTCTGGAATCACTTCTCACATATGCCTTGATATTCTCAGAACTACTTAGAGTTCCTTTTTAAGAGATTTTCTCCAGACAGACTACTTAAATCATTTCTTCTTTAATCAACTATCAGATCAAAATATTTAAGAGATACATAATAATCTCTCTCTCTATCTATTTGATAAGATATTTTTTGCTGCTCTTCTGTGGTTGAACCATAAATGGCCAAAACGACGTCCATTTGCGGAGAGGGTACTGAGGAACATTCGGTATGGTTTCTTGGCCCCGACAATTTTGTGTAAGCTGCGTACCAAAGAATGCCATAGGATCGGACCCTTCGGCCGTATCCTTGAAGTGTACAAATCATCGGAGGAGCTCAGCAGAATGGTGCACGATGGAACGTTTAACAATGGAATTGTGATCACAGCAATGAGAAATTCTCTATTCCATAAAATGAAAGAAAAAGAGGAGGACGAAAATGTGTTGACGCCTCGTCGATGGGTATACGATTCACGTTGCTCCTTTCACAAGAAGATCAATAAGATAGTGCCGAATATGCGTTATCTGGAATATGATGAATTTATGGAATATTTGAAAGAATTGCAAAAGTGTGAAAGTGATTTCGATTCGACAATAACGGGGCCCACGGATGATGATGATCTAAGCGTGTGTTCTCTTTGGCATGAGGATATGAGATTGGATCTGGATCGTATGAGTTCATCCAGTTTTGAAATTCAAATCGATGAGACAAAACTATCTATTGATTAAACCAATCGAAAAACAAACAGGATTTCAAATTGGATATATCTATATATCTGTCTCTTTCGATTTTTATTCTTATCGCACAAAACTATTTCAAGAATAAAATAAAAGAAAATCCAAATGGATATTTTTCTTCTTCTATTGTCTGAGAGACTTTGGCTTGATCGAGGGCCTCGGCATTGTACATTATTTATTATCTATTCAGATTCCTCTTCAGTTATGCCATCGACATTCCACTCATTCAGTCCCTCACTCCGACTCCGTTTACCAAGATAAACAGAGAAATACAAAACAAAACAAGAAAAAAAAACTGATAAACTCAAAAAGCCAGCAGTTTTTCAAAAAGTATTTTATTTTATTTTATTTTTCACTCCAGCCCCAGAGATAAGCTCAATTTTTGGCCGAGTTTGCATTCTAAAAAAAGAGAAGAGGGTCAAATTGACCTGAGACCGAAATTTGAGGGAATTTCGTTGATAATAAAAAAAAAGTATAATAATAATTCTTGTTGATCTTGAAACCTTGAACTCTTGACCTCTCTTATCTGACTACTTACGCTGGCTGCTCTCTTCTTTCATGTAGATTAAAAGTATTCTTAGACTCACCTGAAATAAAAAGAGAAGAACAAAATTAGCAAAAATCATTTCAAAACGTTTAAATATATTCAAATAAATCGAGGAATATAAGGCAAAATATCGAATCTCAAGAGAAATGGATTTGGTTCCAAAGATAAACTAGTTCGATTCATATGAAATTGGGTATTCTTTGGGGTCTCTTTTTGGGTCTGAGTGATCCAGAGTTGTCCGATCTAGATTTGGCTAGGACATGGGGTAAGTTATAGTAGCTCGATCCATATGAAATTGGGCATTCTGTAGTGTCTCCTTTTGGGTCTGAGTGATCCAGAGTTGTCCGATCTAGATTTGGCTAGGACATGGGATAAGATATAGTAGTCCGATCAAGATAAAACTGGTCATTCTCAAGGATCCCTTTTTGGGTCTGAGTGATCAAGAGTTGATACGATATAGCAGTCCAATCAAGATGAAACTGGGCATTCTTAACCGTCTCTCTAGAAGTATCTAAGTAGACATCAACTCACCCCATCAATCTCAGAGTTATCTCCCAATTCAATTGGTATTCTAGGTCTATGTTAAAGTGACTTAATCTAGGGGAAATATAATAAATAAGGCCAAATTTATATGACTTCTTGGTTTACCCAATTTGAGTGAGATCGATCGAGACACAAGTAAAAACGATCTGATGTGACCCTGGTTAAGACTCTTTATAAAGAAGACTACAGCTACTCCATTTTTATAGGATTGATCAAGAAATATTCCTCAAGCTATTTGGGGTCTGAATATAATAAACTGATTCGATTATAACTTAGATGTCTCTAGATGTCTCAAATTGAAAGAGTTATAACAGAGTTATTCCCCTTGCTTCCTAATGATATAAAGATCGGAACCGGTTAAGACTGGGCCAAGTTCTTTGTCTCAGTTATTTCTCAAATCAATTTGACTCCACCATGGTTTAAATCTGAAAGACTATCTGGGTCTTTGATATTCTCCAAAGAAGCTTTAGAGTCTCTGAGAAAATTCTCTCTACTTTTTCCTTCTGCTTCTTCTTCTTCTTTTGGTTAGCCAAAAACTAACCTTGACATTGCCCAAAAAATTTCGAGTCCCAAAATGTTGGATTCCATTTTGAAAAGTTACAATTTTTTTTTTGGTAAAAAAAATTCAGACATTCTCCTAAAAATAAAAGTTTTCACTTGAAAAAAGACTTTTTTTTTTGGATTTTTTTGATTTTAAAATTCTGTTCGAGTTTGTTTCTATTTCTATGGAAATGACAGTTTTAGCCTAATTGAAAGTTAATTTATACCCAAAAAAAGAAACTCTTTTTTTTTTCTGGTCACGTTTTGAATTTTAAAAAGTTTCTATATATTTTTTTTTTTTGGGATTTTTTTTACTTTTACTTTTTAATTTGCAATTATTTTATTTTTGTTTATTTGGTGCAACCCGAAAAAATGATGTCAGTCGGTCTGAAATTGAAATTAAAAAACCAACGGAAGCTAACACAAACACACACATACACACACACACACATATATACATAGAGACAATTTTATATAAATAATACATAAAGTCTTGAATGGATTTCACTTCAAATTTGGTTTAATCACATTCAGACTTTTTTTTTAGAAACTGACCAAATCAAAAGCCAAAAAAAAAAAAGACAAAAAAAAAAAAAAAACATTATCCAAAATTGGCAAAACTTAATGTTGACATTATAAAAGTGAGAGGAGGTGGTGGAGTGAGCGAGAGGGAGAATGACAATTTTTTTTTTTTTTAATATTAATTGGGTTTTGCCTTTATTGGGACAGTTTAAGCTAGGCAAAAAACAAAGTTAAGAACTCCCACGCAAAATAAGAAAAAAAATTTATTAAAATTATTAATTTTTTTTTTTTGTGACAAAATTAAAAAAATTTTAGTGACATCATTTCGAAAAATTTTATTATAAAAAAAAAGAGAATAGAAAAATGCCGAAAAGTCATAAAAAAAATATTTAGAACATTATGAAAATTCTTTCTGGGTAAAAGCAGAAACTTGTATACTCTTTTTATGGGCTAAAATATTCAAAAAAATTAAAACTAATTAAAAAAAAAAATATTATTAAATTGTGAAAAAAAAAATAATTTCTAAAAAAATATTTATAATTAAATGCAACTCAAAAATTTCAAAAATAAAAAAAAAACTCAAATTTAATAATTGTGCAAACAAAAAAAAGAACAAATTTAAAAATTAATAAAAAAAAAATCATTTTTAAGCATAAAATAAAATTAAATGAATAAAAAAAAAATTAAATTAAATTAAAATAAAAAAATAAAAGACAAATTTAAAATTAAAAAAGTAAAATAAGAAAAAATTAAACACTTGAAAAAATCGACATCAGCAAAATTTAATTTGATAAAATCGAAAAATAAAAATGAGAGTAAAATTAAAAAAAAAAAATCAGCAAAATCAAAATTTAATAAAATTAAAAGAAATATAAAAATTAAAATAAAAAAAATCTGCAAATATTTAAATTTAATAATAAAAAATATATATATAAAAATTGCAAAATTAAAATTTAATAATATTAGAAAAATTTAAAAATTAAAAAAAAAAATCAGCAAAATCAAAATTTAATAAAATTTAAAAGAAAATTGAAAAAAAAAATCACAAAAACTTAATTTTAATAATATAAAAATTGAAAAAAATAGCGAAATTAAAATTTAATAAAAATAGAAAATTATAAAAATTTAAAATAAATCTCAAAATTAAAAAAAAAAATAAAATTTCAAAAAAAAAATCCAATTAAAAAGAGTATTTAAATTAAAAATAATTCAGTGATTGAAATTATTAAAAAAATGATTTTGATTTTTTTTTTCAAATTTCAGAAATTGTTCAAAAATCTCAATTTTAGAATCTCAAAAACAAAAAAAAAAAAAAAAATTACCAATTATCGCCAAAATTATTAATTATAAAAATTAAAACAAAAGAAAACAATATTTGTGATTTTCCCAAAAAAATTATTTAAATCTTTAATAAAACAAAATAAGTCCCAAGGGATTTTTTTGATCTATTCCAATATCCATAAAAAAGAAAGAAGCATTTAAAAAAAAATCTCAAAAACAAAAAAAAAAAAAATCTCATAAAAAAAATTATTAAAAAAATGTTGAGCCCAGGGGAGCAATTTGAAGAAATGGCGCAGTCGACAGGCCAAAAGGAAAATTAGAAATGGTTTTCAAAATTATTTCAAAAATATTTCACAATTCGAAGAGAGAGAGAGAGAGAGAGAGAGACAGAGCGACGAAGAAGAGAGAGGGGAGAGAGGGGAGAAGAATTTCGTGAAGCGTGCAAACCGAAAGAATTTTACGATCACACAAAGCATTTGGTCGGTTCAGAACCAGGGCTGGGGGGTTCGGGTGTTCGTGCTAGTTGAGCGGCAGTGGAGGGGGGGCGGAGAGGCGTGGTCATTTTTCGGCCCGCCGGCTGAATAATTTTTTGGCGCTAGTTTAGCATTTCATTTTGTTGTTGTTGTTGTTGTTGTTGTTGTTGGTCTATATTTTTGCGCCAAATTTGAGCCAAAACATATGCATGCAATACGCCAACAAATAAACCGCAACCGCTTCCCCCCTCACCATCACCCTCACACTTTCTTTTTTTTTTTGTTATTTTGAATTTTTCTACACTCTTTTTAGTCTTTTTGTTGTGAAAATTTTTATTTCAAAATGAGAATTGTTTTTCATCAAAATCTTCTCGTCAAAAAGAGTATTTTTGTATTCTTCATTTTAGTTGGTCTGCTCAGCAAATACATTTTTAAATTTTTCTACACTCTTTTTTAGTTTTTTGTTGTGGAAATTATTTAATTTGAATTTTTTTTTTTACCAAAAAGAGTATTTTTTATTCGTCATTTTAGTTGGTCTGCTCAGAAAATACATTTTGTTTTATATTTTAAATATTTCTTTTGTTGTGGTTTCTTTTTTAATTTGAAAAGTATTTTTTACCAAAAAGAGTATTTTTTATTCGTCATTTTAGTTGGTCTGCTCAGATATTACATTTTGTTTTATATTTTAAGTTTTTCTTTTGTTGTGGTTTCTTTTTTAATTTGAAAAGTATTTTTTAACAAAAAGAGTATTTTTTAGTCGTCACTTTAGTTGGTCTACTAAGAAAATACCTTTTTTTAGTCTTTCTGTTGTGGACATTTTTTAATTTCAAAAGTAATTTTTTTTTTTTTTTTAAAAGAGTATTTTTTAGTCGTCACTTCAGTTGATCTGCTCAAAAATACATTTTTCAATTTTTCTTTTTTAGTTTTTTGTTGTAAAATCTTTTATTTTGAAAAAAAACAATTTTTTCAAAAAGAGTATTTTTTATTCGTCATTTTAGTTGATCTTTTCAGAAAATACATTTTTAGATAATTTCAATTTTTTACTTCAAAGAGGCAAATTTTTTCTTTTCAAAAAGAGTATTTTTTGTATTCGTCATTTTAGTTGGTCTGCTCGGAAAATACCTTTTTTATACTTTGCATTTTTCTACACTCTTTTTAGTCTTTTTTGTTGTTTTTTTTTTTATTTGAAAGTTTTTTTTCAAAAAGAGTATTTTTGTATTCGTCATTTTAGTTGGTCTGCTCGGAAAATACATTCTGCTCATTTAATTTTTATGATTATTGCTTTCTTCTTCTTCTTCTTCTTCTGATTGCGAAGAAAAAAATGTTTCCATATTTATTTTTATTTTTTATTTCTTTTTTTTTTATTTGCTTGCATTTTCTTTTTTTTTTTTGTGTGTGTTGAATTCTTTGCCGATTGGAAAATTTAGCAATTAAAAGTTTTAGTTTAGTTTTTTTCTCTTCTTCTTCTTCTTTTGCTCCCTTTGCCTTAATTTACCGGAACTTAAATTAAGTGTTAATTGTTGAACACATGAGAAGAGCCCCGAAATATTTATTTGTTTTCATTGAGTACGCAAGTGTGCGTGCGTCTGTGTCTGTGTGTGTGTGTTTGTGTGTGTGCGTATTTCAAGTGCCAATTCGCAGCTACTGACGTCAATTTGACTACACCCTCGAAACTTTAGAATGAAATTGCAGAGGAGTGGGGGGGGGGGGGGTGAATAAGTTTTCTAGCATTTTAAACACGATCTGAAATTTTCGACTTTGCCCAAAGAAGAAAAGAATACACACACACATACACACACACCGACACCCATGCCGGATGCTTTGGCTTTAGAAAAAAAAAAAAGAAAAAAAAGCTTCTGGAAACTTTTGAAGAGCTGCAAAAGTTGGGATAGGAAATTGGGGAAGTTGCAAGTTTCCTGCTCGTTTTTTTTTATGGATTTCGAAATTCAAAAGATCTGAGCAAAATTCTCAATTAAAAATGGAAACTGGGTCAGGGCTCTTTTCTAAATTTGCCTCAATCAATTTGTTAAAATGAGAAAAGAATTTGCAAAAAAAAAAAAAATATAAGAAGAAGAAAAAAATTCACTTTTTTCTAAAATGAAGAAATCTTTTCATTGTATTTTTTTTTTTTTTTTTCGTTGCTTATAAGGAAACAATGACAATATGAATCGGCCGATAATCATCGCCACCACACACACACACACAAACACACACATACACAGACAAATAAAACAGAGATAATGCTGAGAGGGCAGAAAAAAAAGAAAGAAGAAGAAGTAGAGATATTTTCAAAATTGATAAATCCACAAATTGCATGCGCCAACGCCAACAACAATAACAACAAAAACAAGACAAAAGAAATACACCAACACACACACACACACATGCAAGGCATATGAAAAAAAAAAATAAAATAAATACGTTTCGTTTGTTTGTAAATATGAAAAGAAAAGCTAAAAACTTTGCATTTTGTGCAATCGCACGTATTAAATTCTGTTAAAATAACACCAACGACAGAGGAGCAGAGCGGAGTGGGCAAAGCCGAGCAGAAAAGAAAGAAAAAAGAAAAAAAAAACAGCCAGAGCAGCATAAAGTAAAAAGCCGACACTGCTGCTGCTGCTGCTGCTACCGAAGAAGACAACGACGATAACGCACCCACGCCACGACAAAAGAGCGCGACAACAACAACGACAACAACAGCATTGAAAGCATTCATTCACACGAAGAAGCTACGACGACGTCGGCCACTGTCTCTCAGTGTGCTTGTGTGTGTGTGTGTGAGTGCACTTGTGATATGTGCAAGAGACAGCAAACGAAATGCTAGACACAAAAATAAATTGTCAAAGAGAGTGAGAGTGAACGGGATGGCAAGAGCGAGACAAAAAGTCTGCCTTGATTGTTAGCCAGAGACAGAGTGAGAGTGAGCGGGATAGAAAAATGCCCAAGGAGTGTTTTCCCTTTGACAATATTTGACAAGCCCCAAAAAAAAAATAAATAAATAATTTAAAACAAAAAAGTTAATTAAACACAAATTGACTGACAATTGACAGGCTAGGGTAAATATTAATTATTTATTTATTTTTTTTTTATAAATGATTACGCTTCTTTCTTCTTTGCTTTGTTAAGTACAGATTTTTTATTTATTAATAATTTTTTTTTCTTTAACAATTTTTTTTAAAGAAATTAACTTTTGCAAATTTTTTTTTATTTAGTTATTTGACTTTTTTAAATACTAAACTTATTTATTTATTTGTTTTATTTTCTTTCGATTTTTTTTCAATTAATTTTTATTTATTATTTTTTTAAGGTTCCAAATTTTTTTATTTATTTTTTAAATGAATTTATTTATTAATGTTTTTATTTTTATTTATTTATGAATTTTTTTTTTACTTAATTCATAATTTTTTTTTTTTTTTTTTTGGTTCCAATTTTTTTTTATTTTTTTTTTTTTTAGGGTTCCAAATATTTTTTATTTATTTATTTATTTTTTTTTTTTAAGGTTCCAAATTTTTTATTTATTTTTTAAATGAATTTATTTATTAATGTTTTTATTTTTATTTATTTATTAATTTTTTTTTTTACTTAATTCATTTTTTTTTTTTTTTTTTCTTAAGGTTCCAAATTTTTTTTATTTATTTATTCATTTTTTTTATTTTAATTTTTTATTTATTAAATTATTTTTTTTCCATATTCAGTTTTTCTTTTATTTTATAAATATTCAGAAATATTTTTTTGGAATTCCCGAAATTTTCCCGAAAATTTCTGCGCAACTTTTTAATTTACACAAAATTTCATGTTTCGTTTAGAATTTCCAAAGATCACTTTTAGAATTGTTTCTATTTTTTGCTTCTGCTTCTTCTTCTTCTTCTTTTTTTCCAAACCATTTGCGTCATGCCCACAATCAATTCAACAAAATCACCACCGAACCCAAACCAATTCGACCCAAAAAAAAAAAAAGAAGAAGAAGAAGAAGAAAAGGCAGCCATCTCCTTTTGGCATAATTTAAAATTGAATGTTTATTGTTTTTACAATATAAATTTTCGAATATATATTTTCCTTTCCCTTGTTGTTGTTGTTGTTGTTGTTGCTTAGTGCTATTGTTGTTGTTGTTGTTGTTGCAGTCAAGTGGTGAAACATTCATTCATTAGCACGAACTGCACGCATCTGTTGATATTGTTTGACCAAATCGAAATATTCACAAAAATAAACCAAAAACAAAACTTTTCACTTTTCACAAAACTTTATGAAATATTTCAAACAATTTCCGAAATCAAGAAGAAGAAGAAGAAGAAGAAGAGGAGGAAAAAAATTCTAAACACGCCGAGAATAAAACTAAAACGAGCCATTTGGATTCCGAGCAATAAACAATTCAAAAATAAGGTGGAAACTTAAAAATACACACACACACACACCACACACACACTAACACACACTCAAAATCAATTGTAAATAATTTTCAAATCCGATAAAAAAAAAAGAGAGGCGGAAATGTTTTCCCACCAAAAAGAAAAAGTTTGGGCATCATTTTCAATCATTTGTCTGAGCTGTCTAATTGACTGATAGGGGGAGGGGTGGGGTGGGGTGGGGAGGGGTAAAAAGGGGGCCTAAAAAAATCTCAAGAAAATGTCAAAAAGGAAAACACCATTTTCGCCCAATTCATAAATCACCCAAAAACAAATAAACAACAAAGTTTACTGAAACAAAATCCCCCAAGTCAATTCAAAAATTTCAAAAAAAAAAAAAAAAAAAAAATATTTAAGAAAAAGAAAAATTTCGAAAAAAAAATAATTCGAAAATTAAAGGAATTTTGAAAAAAAAAATTTAATCAAAATTTGAAATAAGTTGGGAAAAATCCCATAAAAAAGACTTTCCATATTTTTTCTAATTCCTGAAAAATTTGCAAAAAATTCAAAATAAAAGAATTTTTCAGAATCCGAAAAATTTCGAAAAATAAGGAATTACTTAATTCAAAAAAAAAAAAAAATGCGAGTTGGGAAAAATCCTGAAATTTTTTAATAATAAAAAAAAATTTTAATCCAATTCGTGGAAACGTATTGAAAATTTTGAAAAAAAAATTACTTCATAGATTTCATCCAATAATTTTTCAAAAATCGTTAACAAAAAATATTCGAAAAATTTTCCAAGTTTTCCAGAAACTTAAAGAAAAAATTATCTGATCAAAATTATAAAAAAAATATTTAAACAAAAAAACATGAAAATTTTATAAGAAACTCTTAAAATTTGGAAGAAAAAAAATGTTGAAAAAAATGCTAAATTGTTAAAATAAATATTACTTAAATTTTTTAAGAAACTTCCAATTTGAAGAAAAAAATATTTGAAAAAAAACTCATAAAAATTAAAACGAAAAAAAAACATGAAAAAATTTGAATTTTTAAAGGAAATTTTTAAATAAAAAATAAGTTTGGAAAAAATCTGATCAAAATTGCGTACAAAACAATTATTCAAAAATTTTAGAATTTTTTAAGAAACTTTTCCAATTTGATGTGAAAAACATGACGAAAACAAATTTAAAAAAAAAAAAAAACTTATAAAAAATAAAATTAAAATATTTATATTTAATTTGATATAAAAATAAGTTTGGAAAAATCTCATAAAAAATTGCGTAAAAAAATTTTCAAAAATTTTCGAACTTAAAAATCATTCAGAAAATTTGGGAGGAAAATAATTTAAATTTTTTAAAAAACTTTTCAAATTTGAAGGAAAAAAAATTAAAAAAAAACTCATAAAAATAAAAAAAAACAACATTTTAAATTATAATTTTTTAAGGAAATAAAGAAAAAAAAAAGTTTGGGAAAATCAGATAAAAAGTGCGTACAAAAATTATTCAAAAATTGTCGATTTATTTCAAATTTGATGTAAAAAAAAGTTCTGCAATAAAAATGATACAAATTGGGAAGAACAAAAATTTGTGAAAATAAAAAAAAAGTTTAGTTTAAAAAAAAATTGGAAATACTTTTAAAAATTGTTTTAAGAAAATATTCAAAATTTTTCGATTTGAAAAAAATCGATAAAAGTTGGGAAGAAAAAATTATTGAAAAAAAAAAAAAATGTTGACAGATTCAAAAAATTGCTTAAAAAAATATTCCAAATTTTTCGAATTATGTAAGAAGCATTTCAAACTGAAAAAAAATTCCAAGAAAATGAATAAAAAATTGCCAAGAAAATTTCTAAATTTTTTTTTGTGAAATTTTGCATTACCAAATCGATTCGCGGGGGAGTAAATCCAAAAAAGGAAACTTTCAAAACGATGACAATTGAAATATTCATTTCTTCTTCTTCTCCTTCTTTTTCTTCTCCTCCTCCTTCTTTTTCTTCTTCTTCTTGATTATTTGTTTTCCTCGGTTTCATTTTGAATTTCTCTCGGGCTTAGCTTACTCATCGCTCTTAATTAGCCTTCAGCATTGCCATTGCAATTACAATAGTTTTTTTTTCAGTATTTTTTTTTTAGTATTTTTCTGAAAAATTTTTTCAGGTCAAAGAGTGAAATGGGCTAATGCGTACTTTCAATAACGCACTGAGCCAGCCCAGACCAGACCAACCCAACCCGGTCAATCGAGCTGACCAGCTCAACTGAAAGGGGTCAGCGTTGACAGTGGCGGCGGCGGCGGTGGGGAAGGGGGCGGGGTAGGTAAAGTTTAGGCCAATAGGGCCTAATCGGGCCGCACCTTTCCCAGTTGACTTGAGTGTCCAAGTGCGATGATGGCGTTGCCAAAGGTGCAGGCAAAGAAGCAAAGGTGAGGGGCAAGGGGCGAGGGGTGAGGGGCGAAGGCGGAGACGATATTTTATGCGTTTAATTGCAACAAATCGGCTTAAAGTCTTAATCGACCTCAGCAATTGGGTGTGGTGTGCCTGGCTCTATCTGTGTGTGTATATGTGTATGTGTGTGTGTGTGTGTGTCAATTATATAGATTAAATTTGTTTATGCCACGGAACTGACGACTTTTTCAGAATGAGTGGAAAATATTCAAAGTCATTCCTGCCCCACAAATGAGATGGATCAGTAAACCTCTTAGAGATTCCCACCGATTTGGTTTTGGTATGTCAGATATATATTTGCCCGATCCTTATGAAATTGAGTATATATATTCATCTGTATATCAGAAATGTGTCTCCTGAATTTGAAGAAGATCCGTTGGGAATTCTAGGAATTATTCCCAAAACCCGATTTAAGTCTCTATATGATATTGTCGGCCGATCCAGCTGAAACTAAGTACACAGGTAAGCCTTCATATAAGTATCCCAAAAAAACAAATTTGTTTAAGATTGTTGAATAAATTTTGGAGTTATGTCCAAAACCGATTTGGGTTCCTTTGGCCTTTGAAAAGGTGGCAACCCTAGTCGCTTGGCAACCCTGTTCGTCTACATACACATAAAATCTCTCTCTGATCTTCATATTCCTTTTGAATCCAGTAATATATTGCAAATCTTTAAAGGAAGCACGCCACCTATCGGATTGTTCATTCATTCATCGTTTGGCATTTTTTGACTCTGAAAATTTGTTTTTGGCATAACTCTTGGAAATATGATGCGATTTTAGTCATGTTTGATATCAAACGAAAGATCTTTGACTTAGTAACAACTTTATGGAAGAAACTAATATGAAAATCTTTAAGCTTTAGAAATTACAGGGCTTTGAAAAAGTGAGGGGGTGGTAGGAGGGGCGGGGGGAGGAAACAAAAATTATTTTGACTCGAATAAACACCTAAGGAGTCCGATTACCAAGTTTGGTTATCCTGGCTCTTATAGTCTCAAGGACAGACGGAGGGACTGACGGAGGGAGGGACTGACGGAGGGAGGGACTGACGGACGGAGGGACGGAGGGAGGGAGGGACAGGCGGACGGACGTACCTGGCTTTATCGATTTCTCTGGTCAACCTGATCAGATTGTGGATAACTTTGCAGGGTCTACGTGGACTCCTTCTCTAGGTTACCTCTTCTTCTTCTTCTTCTTCTTGATCTCTTTTGTATTCATTTGATATGAGCCAGGCGGCGGGCGTCTGAGCACTTTTAATGATCGTTTATAATTTTCTGAACAAAACGATCGAAGCATGAAATCAAGTTTTTTTTTCTTTTTCAATGACTAAGAGAGATGCTGGCCAACTGACTGACCGACCCACCGACTGACTGACTGACTGACTGACTGAGTTGGCTGACTGAGTTGGCCAAAATGATCGGCATAATTGTGTGGATCGGCGTTTATGTCTCTTTCACTCGATCCGTCTAGCCCAACTGTCTGCCGAACTAGACACCTCCCCCCCCCCCCCCCCAAGACCCCCCTCAACTGGTCCCTCTGTCAGTCAGTCAGCCAGTCAGTCCCCTTGGCATTTGTCACTTTCTCATTTTATTTTATTGTTGGCCCGACTCGTCTTCTTCTTCTTCTTCTTCTTGTTTTTGTTTGGTTTTCCCCTCGGCATTTTCCATATATTTTTTTTTTTTAGTTTTTAGTTTTACCATTTAGCTTTGACTTATGTCTTGGGCAGAACAATTTTCATTTTCATTTTAATTTTCATTTTGTCATCAAAGAAAGTCGGAAAATCTGCTTTAAAAAAAAGTCGTAAATTTTCGTAATGTAAAATTTTTAATTTTCACAAAAAATTGCCCAGTTGACAGTTTTTTATTTTTTTCACTTCAACAAAAAAAAAAAAAAAAAAAAAAGTACAGCTCACAATTCAAACAAGCAGTCAGAGTGTATGTGTGTGTGTGTGTGTGTGTGTTGATTAGGTCACTGACTTTTTATATGCCAAATTGAAAGTTGTCAGCGTTTTTCCATTTTTTAAACATTTTTGTCAGCCACTCCGAAAGCTCCCAAAAAAATTATCAGAAAACTTTTTTAGTAAAAAAAAAAAAAAATTAAAAAGAAAAAAAATTTATAAAAAAAAAAAAATTAAAAAAAAATTTAATTTTTTTTTCATACTTTTTCTTCTTCTTCTATTTTTTGGTTGAAAATAAATCAATTATTTAAAATTAATGCCTTCGACTTGGTCGATTTATCTTATCTGGTGAAAATACCGTTATTTATTTGATAAAGAGTAAAAAAAAATAGAAAAGCTTAGGATTTTGTCAACTTGAGAATTTCGACTACATGAAAAAGTGCCGTTAAGTCGGCTGAAAGCCCTCCTAAGCCCAGAGGAGGCCCACGATTATCAAGGCAAAATAAAAATTATTTTTTCTTGCTTGGAAACAATTTTTTTTTCAGAAAATTTTTCGGCAAAAAAAAGTGATTTTTATTAAATTTAAAAATTTATAAGAATTAATTTCTTTTCCTGTACAAAATATCCAACTCAAATTTCCTGAAATAAATTTCCCATTCAAAAATTTCCTCGAAAAAAATTTCTTTACAAAAAAATAAAAAAAAAATTATTAAAAATTCCAAAAGAAAAATAAATAATTTTTTATCAATAATTTCCTAAAAATTTCCCCTCCAAACTTCCTTATAAATTATAATTTTTTTTTTTACCTGAAAAAAATTTCCACTCATTCAGTTTGATCAAATTTCCCCCTTCCGGCATTCCTTATAATGAATTTACCAAACACTAAAAAAAATTCCCTTAGCCACTGAATTATTTTGATCAAATTTCCCTTCCTACCCTTACATAAATTTCCTTTTCCCGGAATTCTCTGAAAATTGCTCCGATTAAAAAATTCCAAAAAATTCTTGACAAGTGAAAATTAATCAAATTTTTGCCAAACCCAAACCGGTACAATGGAAGGGAATTTTTTCAAAATTTCCCCTACAAACTTTTGGGGAAAAAATATATGAAAAATATTAAAAAATTCCCAGAAATAAATTTCTCTGAATTTGATAAAAAAAAAATTTTAGTCTAAAAAAATTCCCAAAAATTTGCATTAAACTTAAAAAATAAGGAAATTCCCCCAAAATTCTGGGAAACGAAAAATTAATCAAAAATCTACCAAAAAATAAATCTCTTTCAAAAATTTGCTATCAAAATTTTGCAAGAAAATTCTTCTTGGAAATAAAAAAAAAATAAATCGAAAATCCCCCAAAAATGAATTTTCTTTGATTTTGAGTTAAAAAAAAAAAAATCCAAAAATTTGCATTCATCGTTTAAAAAAAAAAATTCTTGGAAATAAAAAATGAATCAAAAATCTTCCAAAAATCATCAACTTGGATTTCTACAAAAATAAATTTAAAAATTTTCAAAATTTTCATTCAATTTTTCCAAAAAATTCAAACATTCTTGGAAATAAAAAATTAATCAAAAATCTTCAAAACAAATAAATATCCTTTGATTTTGATTAACAAAAAAAATTCTAGCCGAAAAAAAATTCTCAAAACTTGCTTTAAAAATTTTTCGAAAAATCTCCCTAAATTCTTGGAAATAAGAAAATCCATCAAAAATCTAAAAAAAAAATAAATGAATTTCTTTTGATTTTGATTATTAAAAAAAAAGAAATTCCAACCAAAAAAAAATCCCAAAACTTGCATTAAATTTTTTTCAAAAAAAACCCTGAAAATTCATAAAAATAAGAAAATAAATCAAAAAATCTCCCAAAAAAAAAATTAATAAATTTCTTTTGATTTTGATGAAAAAAATTCAACCTAAAAAAATTCTCAAAACTTGCATTAAAATTTTTTCAAAAAATCCAAATTCTTGAAAAAAAAAATTCTACCTAAAAAAATCCCAAAGCTTGCATTAAATTTTTTTCCAAAAGTTTCTCAAAATCCTTGAAAAATAAAATTTCCAAAATTTTTTCAAAAAATCCTCAAAATTCTTGGAAATAAGAAAATAAATCAAAAAAACTGGCAAAAAAATAAATTTCTTTTGATTTTGATAAAAAAGAAATTCCAACCAAAAAAAAATTCTCAAAACTTGCATTTAAATTTTTTTAAAAAATCCAAATTCTTGAAAAAAAATTCTACCTAAAAAAAATCCCAAAGTTTGCATAAAAATTTTTCCAAAAATCTCTCAAAATTCTTGAAAAAAAAAATTTCCAAATTTTTTCAAAAAATCCCTCAAAATTCTTGGAAATAAGAAAAAAATTGATAAAAAAAATTTTCAACCTAAAAAAATTCCCAAAACTTGCATTAAAATTTTTTGCAAAAATCTCTCAAAATTCTTGAAAAAAATTTTTTTTTCAAAAATCCCTCCAAATTCTTGGAAATCAAAAAATCTTAAAAAAAAAAACTTTTGATTTTGATTAAAATTTTTTTTTACAAAAAAAAATAAAAATAATTTGAAATAATTTGAGGTTAGCAAACCTTAACCGTTTTGCCAACTGTACCAAAAAATTTGGGTGAAAAAAAACGAAAAAAAAAATTAAATAAAAAATCACAAAAACAAATTAAAACTTTCAATTTACACTCTTGTGCAACTTTTTACATTTTTAGAAAAACAAAACAAAAAAAAAAACCTTGGAAAAAAAAACTAAATAAATAAATAATAAACCATATTTGGCATGGCTCATTGAGTTGCGGGCTGGCGTGACTGTCTTTTCGGCCAGAAAAACAAAAAAAAAATAAATTTTTTTGGCGATTTCAAATCCGAAATTTTGGAACTCTTTCAAACGGTAGCTTTTTTTTTTTTAGAAATAATTTTTTTTATTTCAGACGAAAAAGTGACCCAGTGTGCGTGTGTGTGTGTGTGTGTGTGTGCGTCATGCCGGGGCAAACCCCCTTCAGTCAACAGTGCAACGCCGCCTCGCTCCTAATCGATCATTGTTGATTTTAACCTAACCCCTTCCCCTCCCCCCCCCTCTCTCACCTTCCCCCTCTCCATCACTCAACAGCCTCCGCCTCCCTTTGGCCAAGGAAACCTGAAACTTTGGGGCTTTGGGAGAAGATTTTGAACTCACTTGTTAGTTCCGCTCATTTTCTCTATTTCTTCTTCTTCTTCTTCTTCTTCTGCTTATTTTCGAAACTTGGCTTGATAAGCTTCAAAAAAAAAAAAAAAAAACAAACAAAAATAAATAGAAAAAAAAAAAAATAAGACAGCTAAACTGGTTTTCAATATGCTCAAAGTTGGACGCTTCGATCAGGTGGGCACTTTGGTGCGGGGGGAGAGGGGAACCTTAGGGAGGGGAGGGGACGGTGGCAACGGCAGAGGTGCCAACGATTTCGAAACAACAACAAAAACAACAACAACAAGAAATAAAAAAATCTGATTCATACAAATTTCAAAGTTAAAACTTATGCGCTGTTTTTCTCTCTCTCTCTCTCTGCGCCGCCTCTCCCCCCCCCCCTCTCTCTCAATCTTCTTCTTCTTCTTCATTTTGTGATACATCTTCCTCGGTTTCTTTTTTGGATGTTTTGTATACTTTTTCCAATACCAAAAACAGAATTGATTACTTGGCCATAATTTATACAAAATTGGGAACAAAAAATGCCGGTAAAATTGACGGTTGGAGGGGAAGGGGGAAGAGGGGAAGGGAGGGGGGAAAGAATCTTTATGGTTTCTGAGAAAAAATTGGCAAACGAAACAAGTTCTTTTTTGTTTTTCTTCAAGACTTGGCAGACTTCTCATCGCTGGATGACCGATTTGGGTTGGATATAACACAGATATATATATACAGTATAATTCGCTTAGCTGCATCGATAGTTAGCTGCATCGGCAAGATATCTGCATTATTTTTCCATTTTTTTGTGTGAATAGAAAATTTGTACGAAAATTCATACGTTTGCTGCATCGCAGATAACAGCCTTTTTAACTTAAGTGCATCATATCAGCTGTTTTTTTTGCCAATTTCAATGAATATCATCAAAGTTAGCTGCGCCATCTATGAATCATTTTTGCATATCTAAAAGATGGCAAGAATGCCAACTCGTTTCAGTATCTGCGCATGTCCGTTTTTGTTTTTGCTTTGATCGTGATTTTTGTGTTTTTGTTTCTTATGACACAAAGTTATTAAAATGGGTAAAACAAAGCGTGTCGTTGGACTAACACTAAAGGAAAAGCTTCAAATAATCGAGTTAGTGACCAACAAAGTGGACAAAAAGGAAATTTGTGCCAAGTTCAAATGCGACAGATCCACAGTCAACCGCATTTTACAAAAAACAAATGAAATTCATGAAGCTGTGGCCGCGTCAGGTTTAAAAAGAAAGCGTCAAAGAAAAGGAGCGCACGACTTAGTAGAAGAAGCCTTATACATTTGGTTCGGACAGCAGGAATCAAAGAACGTAATTCTTGACCGGCACGTCATATTAGCAAAAGCGAAAGAATTTTGCCAAAAATTTAACGACGCCTTTGAACCTGACGCCAGCTGGCTTTGGCGCTGGCGCAAGCGCCACAATATAAAGTATGGCAAAATACACGGCGAAACTGCTACAAATGATTCCGTATCAGCAAATGAGTACAAAAATGATATTTTGCCAGGATTGGTTAAAGGTTATAACCCAGAAGACATTTTTAACGCTGACGAAACTGCACTCTTTTATAAAGCAATGCCGAATGCGACATTTTTTACTTGTGGAAAGCAATTAAATGGCCAGAAATCTCAGAGAGTGAGACTTACTTTGCTGTTTATATGCAATGCAACTGGGACATACAAAAAAACTTTTGTAATCGGCAGATCGAAATCGCCACGATGCTTCAAGAATGCTAATGTGCCCATTCCGTACTATGCAAATAAGAAGGCCTGGATGACTAAGGATCTCTGGCGAAAAATAATGACAGGATTTGACGAAGAAATGAAAAAGCAAAATCGAAAGATTTTACTCTTCATCGACAATGCAACTAGTCACACGACTGTCAAGGACTTCGAAAACATAAAATTGTGCTTCATGCCACCAAACACAACGGCTCTACTTCAACCTCTGGACCAAGGTATTATCCACTCATTCAAATTAGAGTATAGGCTTATTTTGGTCAAACAGCAGCTCATTGCTGTTAATTGTGGTAAATCTACTGTGGAATTTTTAAAATCATTATCGTTATTGGATGCTCTATATTTTGTCAACCAAGGATGGAAGAATGTTAAAATGTTAACTATTCAGAATTGTTTTAAAAAGGTAAGATGGGATTATTATTGATATGTATCTCAAATAACGAATTTATTATTTTCAGGCTGGATTTAAGTTCAGTTTTGAAAATGAAGACACCATTGCTGAAAAAGACAAACAATGCGTAGAAGTTGACATTGTATCGAATATTAATTGGAATGAATATGCCAATGTTGATGCAGATGAGGCTTGCCATGGTCAATTAGATGATGATGAAATCGTGCGCTCTTTAGTTCAAGATGCAAAAACCAGCGATAACGAAGAAAGCCATAGTGATGAAGATGTGGACGATACTGAGCGTCCTACTTTTAAGGATGGGTTTGCAGCAATTAAGGCTTTAAAGTCCATTTTTATGCGAAACAATAATGATGAGTTTTTGCAAAACTTGAATTCTATGGAAGACAAGCTGTTTAATTTACATATAAACTCAGCTGTATTGCAAAAAAAAATTACTGACTATTTTTAAGTTAGTTTTAAAAAGTGTTTTAATCAATTCACCATCACTTAAATTTATATGTCGATCTTACTTATCATTAAGAATGAAATTATCAGTTCCTTTTATGTTTAACATTGTTATAAAGAAATAAATTCTTTATTTTTCCTTAAAAAAAAAAATTAAGTTAGCTGCATTTTTAAGTTACCTGCATCGAGGCATTGTGCAAAGTACTCGAGGCAGCTAAGCGAATTATACTGTAGTCCGATTCTAATCGAATTTCAAAGATATATTAGTCTTTATGGACCGACTAAAATCGGTGAGTCCATAAAACCGATCTACGTTCTTATGACAGACCTATGATATAGTGATGAACCGATTTAATTGGATTTAATCAAGCCCAAGTGAAATATTCAAATTTAAGTCAGATCGATCTGAGTTCGAGCCTTAACCGATTTGGGTTGGTATAACATGGCTATATATGCTATAGTGATCTGACTTGAGTTAAATTGAATATAAGAGATATGAGATCGGTCAATAAATGTCTTTGCTATAGCTAAGACCGATCTAGGTTCAGACCTATGATATAGTGATGAGCCGATTTAATGGATTTACTCACATATTTCCATATAAGAAATATATATGAGATCGGTCAAAAAATGTCTATGCTATAGCTAAGACCGATCTAGGTTCAGACCTATGATATAGTGATGAGCCGATTTAATGGATTTACTCACATATTTCCATATAAGAAATATATATGAGATCGGTCAAAAAATGTCTTTGCTATAGCTAAGACCGATCTAGGTTCAGACCTATGATATAGTGATGAGCCGATTTATTTGGATTTAATCAAGCTCAAGTGTAATTAAATGAGATCGGTCCAGTTCGAGTCTTAACCGATTTAGGTTTGGTTTGACAGCTATATGATAGACTGTTTCGATCGAGCTGAAATTTGGTATGTAAGTGTCTCTCTATATAAAAAGTCCAAGTACTCAATTTGAGCCAGATCTATGAAAAGGTCTAAGAGTTATGGCCAAAATCGGTTTCGGCCAGACCAGACTGTTCCAGCCGAGGCGAGAACTAGTTCACATAGTAAGCAGACAAACAAAAGATCAAAATATTTGGAACGAAAAGAGTATTAAACATTTTTTTTTTCTATTTTTAGAAAAGTCTAAAAAAAAAGCTTTTTTTTGAAAATTACCAAAAATGAAACTCAGAGAATAAAAAAATCGGGGCTCAGCCATGTAACCAATTTAGGGAAACACGTGTTAATTTTTTTTCTTCTTATATAAACTTGAGGGCCAAGGTTAATTAAAAAAAATAAAATGACAGAAAAAAAAATTTTTTTTTTTTTTGGGTTGATAAGCGAGTAACTAGCTTGATAAGATTGATAAGGAATTATATATCATAATATAGATTTTAGCTTCTTCTTCTTCTTCTTCGTTATTTTTTTATAAAAGAAATTTACTGTGTCTCAAATTTTTTAAGGTCAACAATTGAGTCACTCAGACATTTTTTTTTGTCCATTTTTAGTAAATTTTTTTTTTTTTTTTTGAAAATTTCCGCTCAAGCGAAAAAAATAAATAAATCTTTATATGGTTTAATTTCTCGAAATCAACAAGATAATCACGAAAAAAAAAACTTCATAATCTTGTTGTATTTTTTTTTTTTTTTGTTAAAATTCTCATACAATAACAAAAACAGATGCCACCACCTGTTGTTTGTTTTTTGAAACTTGTTCTCTTTTTTCTCTCGCTCTGGCACACTCTCTCTTTCTCGCTTGCTCTCTAACAGTTTACAATTCGATCGATCGCAGAGTTGCTCACAAAACACAACTCACCATCTCTCTCTCTCTCTCTCACACACACACTCCTGCTAGATGCAGTTTGCCTTTGTACGTAAAAAAAAAAACTCACCACACCTCACCTTCACCTCTTTGCCCAGAGCTCAACAGAATTTCACAGCTTCTTGGTTCAGTGTGACCAACTCTACTCCCCCTCCAAAGATTGACCATTACAATAACAACAACAAAAATACATAAATAAATAAACACGATCTGGCTGACCTCGAGAGAAGATTTTTTTTTTTTGTTTTTTTTTTTTTGATTGAAATAATTTCAACTTACCTTTGGCTGCGCTCATTAAATCTTTAACCTCCTTAATAATCCGCTTTATATGATGACTAGTGTGATCCAATTCTTTTTCGTGACGATTTAAATTCTCACGAAATTCTGGACTATCGACGATGCATTCCTCAAATTCCAATGGCTCCAGGCCGCGGCGTATATCTTTGCCGCCGCCCATTTTTCTTCTTCTTCGCACTTGGCCTGCTGCTATTGCGGCTGCTGTTGCTTTTGTTGTTGTTGCTGCTGCTGTTGTTGTCGTCGTTTTGTTTTGTTTCTTTTTATTTGTTGTTGTCAATTTGGTTGCCTTCTTTTTAGTTGAATTTATCCAATTTGATTTATATTTAATTTTATTGTTACTGTTGTTGTTGTTGTTATTCTTATTATTATTGTTGTTGTTGTTGTTGTTGTTGTTAGAATTTTTACCAATTGTTGTATAAAATTTATAGGTATTTTTCTTCTTGTTGTTGTTGTTATTGGTGGGGCTGCCAATTTGTGTATTACCGCTGCTGGTGCTGTTGTTGTTGTTGTTGTTGTGACGAAAACGTCCGCGCATAAAGTAAATTGGTTTATTTTTATATTTACTCTTTGTTGTTGTTGTTGTTGCAATTTGATTGGCCGCTAATTCAGTATTTCCCACTTCACTTCTTTGCTGCTGCTGCTGCGGTTGTTGTTGTTGTATTTGTTGTTGGTTAGTTGTTGTTGTTGTTGTTGTTATATTATATTTGCAGTTGTTGTTGTTGTTGTTAATATGATTTGTTGCTGCCGCCGTAAATTGCTCACTGACATTTGCATTTAAATAGATTTTATTAATGTTGTTGTTGTTGTTGTTATAATTACGATTATTATTATTGTTGTTATTGTTGTAATTGTTAATATTATAATTATTAAATTGGTTTTGCGATTGCTTCATAATTTTTTGTTGTTGATCAAGCAAAAAAAAAATTTTAATTTTTTTTTTTTTTATTTCGTTTTAATTTTTTATTTATTTATAATTTTTTTTTAAATTTATTTCTCGTTTTGCGAAAAAAAAAAAAATACAAAAAAAAAAATATTGGCAAACAAAAAAATAATCACAAAAAAACACACAACAAATATGCACATAAAAAACAAAACAAGCACACTGCAAAAAATATATAAAAAAAATTTTAATTATTAAAAAATAAATCAATATATTTTTTTTAAGACAAACAAAAATCAAAAGCAGCACCAAAAAACAAAGAAGAAAAAAAAACACATGCAGAAATTCACACGCACACACACACACACACATAGGCACAGGCACGGTCAAACGGACAAAACTGTAAATTAAGAAGAAGAAGAAAAGTGTCAACCACGTGAAGTCAGGTGAATCACGCATTTTGAGTCACCCTGTATTTCTAATCGGAAGCCACAATCCAGGATCACAAAATGATTTGCCAATTTGGATTGATCGTTTTTATTTTTGCTCGGGTGACTAATAATTTTTATTTGTTTTTATTATTGTAACAATAAACTAAAGACATGATATCAACGAACAAACACACGCACACACACACACACATAGACACACACGGATAAGACAAGGTAAATAAAAGAGGAAGAAGCAGCATAACAAAATTTATGTGAATTAAGCAAAAAAAAAAGAAAAAGAAAAATAATCATAATAACAACAATAACAGCAAATTTTTTAAGCAAAAAAAATATGAAGAAGAAGAAGAAGAAATTATGGCAACAACAATGGCAATGGCAATTAAGTTAAAGGCGCAGTTAATAGCAGGCGCAGCAGCAACAACAACAACAATAACAACGAGAAGAAAATAACTGCAGAGCCCTCAAACGTTAGAGTGAGCGAGTGCGTAGGTTAAACAGCTTGGCTCCAAATAGACAATGCCAGAGTGAGAGAGAAGGAGAGAGCTTGTTTGTGTTGAGCTGCTCTCAAGGAGCTGGCAAGAGTACGCCCTTTCTCACTTGCACTCTCGCACGCACACGCACACGTACACACACACGCACATGTGCATGAGACAATGCAGTCGCAAAGGAATGTCAAAAGATCAGACAACAACAACAACAACAGCAGCGGACAACAGGGCAAAATGGTAACGGCGATAGCGCTGCCAGTTTATTATTATTATTGTTGTTGTTGGAGTTGTTGATTTTATTTTACCTAGCTCATTTGTAGCTGTTGTTGTTGTTGTTATGGTTCGAATTGCTGCAGCTCTTATTGTTGTATATTTCTATGCCGGTGTGTGTGTGTGTGTGTGGAAAATTGCACATTGAAACATGTGAATCTGCGGCAGGGAATTTCATTTCGATTTTTTTGCTATTACTTTTTTTTTGTTTTTTTTTTTTTTGCAACAACAACAAAATCAAATTTCGCTCAACTACAAACACTTGCACACCTCTCCTTCTCTCTCTCTTTCTCTTTCATACACACACACACACACACGCAATCACAGTAAACGGGCGCACTCGCAGTTTTTAGCAGAAACTTGTTGAATACACGTAAAAAAAAAACTGGTTGCGCGACAAATACAACAGCGGTCGCGGTCGGCTCGCATACATACAAAGGCACACACTCACACATACCTATGTATGCACAAAAGCAAGTACAAATAAATATATACATATATATATTTATAAATATATAGGTATAAATTTCCGTTGTTTATTTTTATTTACTTCAAAAATAAAACCAAAATAAAAAATACAAAAAAACAACTCTAATTTTTTTTTTTTTTTGATGCCAATTCACACTTGGGCAGACAACAAGCAAAGAGTTAGAGAGAGAGAGAGAGAGAGAGAGGGAGCGTACCAGGCTAGGCTGCAGGCCGCCCAAATATCCAGACAGACGGACAGCAAAGCAGACTCACGGCGACGCCAAATCGCCAGCACTGAACTTTACTTCTGTTTTTTTGTTCCACTGGCAAATGTACATGCACATACATACATACGCATATGCACATTTATTTCTTTAAAATTCACATACACACACACGGACACACATACACACGGACGCAGGCACATGTGCAGGTATTTTGGAGCGCATAGCTATGTAAAAATTTTTATGTATTAAAAAAAAAAACGAAAAAAAAAAACAGAATTGCAAAAAAAAAAACAAGTACACTTTACTAAATTACACACTTCATTGCATAATTTCAGCTACTGCGGCTGCGGCGGTTGCGGCTGCTGCCATTTTGATAGCCGCGATCAACAAGTAAATACGCGTATTTAAAACGCGTAGCAAAAAAAAAAAAAACAAACGCGCTACGTGAAATTATTCCGTTCGGCTCGCTCGCGAGATTAAAACCACGCAGTCCGCTCACACGTCTGCTCCCTTTCAAAATAGAGCTGCAAAAACATCGATATGAAAACCGATTAGATAGTTTCCCTTTTTTTAGTATATCGATGAATCGGCAAAAAACAAAATTATGAGAAACAAAATCGACGAGTAAAAACCATCGATTCCTATCCCAGTTAGTCGATAAATCGGCAAAAAATTATTAGCTATAAAATTGGATTATTTTCAGCTTTTTTTTTTCTAGCCGGGTGCTAGCTTATTTTTAGCCGTACATTCATTTGATTTTGCCGTATGCTCCTTTCACTTTGCCGTACAAACCGTTTTCTTTTAGGCAAAATTTTGTTCTCTTCCCCCCGCCTGACAGCAACAAGCCTTTCGCGTTCAACTTAGTCTAAATGGTGGAACCAGTTCGCTGTGGAACTGAATCTGCATTGTGGAACTTGTTTGCAATGTGGAATGCAATTGAGTGTTTTTTTTTTCTACGTCGAGTTGGAAACTTTGAGTGAAACTCAATATTTGCGATATACACCTATCGTTCATTAGTCGCAGCAAATTTTTAGCCCTAATGAAGAAACATTTTCCAGAATTTAATAGCAAATATTGTTGCCTTTGAAAATAATAAAACAAGTGCTTGGCCAGTTCATTTCGATAACATTTAATGCAGCAGCGCTGCCAGATCGCTGAATTTGGTTGAGGCTGCCAAGAGTTGGCAGCCGTTAGTAAATCAAATACAAAAATGCCGCTGTCTTTTTGAATCTGTTCTGAGACCGATTTTATTCGTTTTATTTCCAGTATAATTCTCATTTTTCTCTTATTTTGCGTTATAAATATTTTCATAATTTGTATATTCGTTTCAATATTTATTAAGCAAAAATTACATGCCACGTCGCTTAAATTTCCCAAACAACAAAAAAAGTCAGCATATGAGAATCCACAGAGAGAGAATGAATGCGCCTACCGAAGGACATCCCAAAAATCAGGATAACAACGAAGCCGCCAATTACATAAAACGTTTACACATACGCACACATATACATATGCATAATAGAATAAGTGCTTGTGTATATATATATTTATATATATATAATACATATTATGTATATTTTATATTTTTTGCATCGTGATTTTAGTTTTTGTTTTTTTTTTTTTTGTTTCAATCATTTTTTTTGTTTTGTTTTTGCTTAAATTTAAAATTTATAATAGTCATAATAATAATAATAATATAATATTTATATAATAATAAACTACGACCGTTTTGTTTACTTTTTTTTAATATTTTTTTTTTTTTTTTTGTTTTGCATCCTTTTTTTTACTGTTTTGAACACTAGTTATTATTATTATTTTAATTTTTTTTTTTTGTTTTTTTTGCATAACCATTAAATGTTTTTTTTTTTCATTTTTCTTTTCAATTTTAAAATTGTTCTCTTTAATTTCATATGCTGTAAATTTGTTGTTGTTGCCTGTTGTAATTTTAGTAGCTGTTGTTTTGTGTTTACCGTTAGAGACCAGCAAAACGGCGCACAAGAGAGAGAGAGAGAGAGTGGGAAAATATAAAAATCACATGAACCAAAGAGAAGCTGCCTTCGCTTCGTCTCTTTCATTCCCTTTGTGAGGTGCATTTGTGAGTGGATCTGTGTATGTATGTGTGTGTGTGTGAGTGTTGGATTTGTGTGTCTTCCGAGTTAAAAAGAACGTATTGGATTTTTTTTTTTTTTAGTGTATTTTTTTTTTCTTTTAACTATAATGGAAATAATTATATATATATTTTTTTAATGGAATTATTTGAGAATCTCTTTTTTTTTTTTGTTTTGTTTCCTTTCACTTAGAAGAGCTGCTCACAGGCTAGCCATCTCTTTCGTGTACGCACACAAACACAGCTTAGGCAAAATACAGAAAATTTTCAATAATAATAATAATAATAATAAACAAGCACAACTAACCGAGCTTTTCTCTTTTTTGTCTTTGCTTTTTTTTTTCTTTTCTTACTTTTTGGATTTACGTTTTCTTTTTGATTATTTCTTCATTATACAAAAAAAAAAAATTGTACTACGCGTGTTTGGTTGTTGTTGTTGTTGTGGTGTGCTACTTATGTGTTGTTGTTGTTGTTTGTGTGGGTGTGAGTGTAAGTGTTATTTTGGTCGTATTTGGGGCGCAATTTCAAAAATAAAAAAAAGTAAAGAAATTTTCATTGCCGCCTCGAATTGAAATATTTCCTTATGATTTGTGTTGTTGTAGTTGTTTTATTTTGTGGTTGTCGTTCTACTTGAGTGTGTGTGTGTGTGTGTGTGTTGAGGGGAGGGGAGGAGTGTTACGGGATTCCCCTAAATTGCCTACATATAAGGATAGCCCATATTTCTGGCCGCTGCCGCTGCAGCTCCGGGTGGATATTGCGCATATTGGGGTGGAATACCCATGGCCGGACCAGCGGTGATCATCAATTGCGGCTCCATTGGTATTATATTTTTATGCTCTGTGGTATCATCCTCCTTCTCCCGCTGCGCCTCATTCACCTCCAGCTTATCCACTTTTGTGGTATATTCACGCAGCACCTAAAAAAAAAAAAAAACCCAGATAAAAATTATATTATTTCTGAGAAGAAGTGGGGGAGGGTAATACATACCTGAATCATATAGGGCATAGCAAAGTCCATGATTTTATGCTTCCAGGCCAATTCCAGAATCACATCGGGACGCAGCAAGTCATAACACTGAAATTATATCAAAACATTTTAGAATTTATTCGAAAATCAAATAGGAAAATAATGCCATAGATAGGATCTTATGTTGAGGCTTGAGACTTGGTATATGGGCTAAAGAAGTGTGGGATCCCATAGAACCCATTTTGGATCGAAAATCTTGAATTTCCAAGATCAAAGATATAGACTGGAACTCCGAGGTTTGTCTTTCCCTAAAAAGAGTCGGAAATTATAGTTGACTGGATTCCTCTGGGTTTTTCTATAATTTCTTGAGGAAGCTTGAGAAACTCTAAGAAAGAGTCGGAACTATTAAATTGTATAGATCTTTTCTTAAAGGTTTTGCGCTAATGGTAGATATGATACATCTTTCCTAGGAATTCACTCTTTTTGAGAATTAGAAAGTAGGATTCTTTTGGTAGACTTCGTCAGACTCAGAACTGTTGATTGTGACTTTACTTTTTAGTAAAAGTCTTTTAGACCTCTCCTTTAGGTTCGATCTAGGTCTAGAGATCTCAAGATCCAAGGGTTTGCAAGTTACAAATTTAGTCTTTTTGGGCTCAAGAATTTCTGCAAGAATCTTGAGAGCTTTGATGTATTTTTGGATATCCCTCAGGATCTTGAAGTATTAAAGATATAGACCAGAGTTTTCGGAGCTCGAAGGAAGAGTCGAAACTCTAAGGAAGAGTCGAAGCTTTGAGGAAGAGTCGAAACTCTGAGGATAAGTCGGAACTCTAAGGAACAGTCGAAACTGTGAGGAAGAGTTGAGGCTCTAAGAAAGAGACGAAACGTTTGGGATAATTCGAAACTCTGAGGATAAGTTGAAACTCCTAAAGTCATCGGATTCTCCTGTTTTCCTGATCTGTGCTGCACCCACCTGATATAGACAAGCTGCAAAGCAATCGTGTGCATTGCGTTCCAGGAACCAGCCCAGCAATTCTTCGGCAATTTCCTGCTTGCCAGATTCGGCGGCATATTCCATAGCATCCTTATAAAGTTTATCCTTTTTGCATAGTTCCACACTCTGCTTCCAGCGATTGTTACCTGCAAAAAAAAAAATAATAATAATATTAGATCCAAAAGAGTAGGAGTTGGATGAGTTGCTCACCTTTGTATAAGTAAGCAGCAATGCGTCGGAATTCGGTCAGTTCGTGCTTTTCGAGTTTCTGGGCCAAGGCGATGGTGTCAAAGTTATCGAAGCCATCGATAGAGTTGCGCAGTCCCTGATAGTCCTCCTCATCGATGAGCAGACCATTGAGGGCCTCATTGATGGCCTTATTGTTGAGGGACTGCACCGAACGCAAATACGGCTTGACCAAAGGCAAATACCCGGTCTTGGAGAAGTAGCTAACCCCACGAGTATGATCCATGCGCGGAGCCAGAACCAGAAGCATATCGTTGAGCAGCAAGGGCTTGAAATCCAAATAGAATTCAATCGCCTTGTAGTACAATTCAATATTGGCCACCTTGGTGATAATGTCCTTGAAGTGACCCTCACGCCAGGCCTCTGTGGGATGGGCCATCATGGCCAGCACGGCATTATCGTATTCCTCATATTTGTCATACAAAAAGACCAGCTCGGACCAGAGATGGGCCGATTCGGCTGCCCGCAAGACCTTGGGTATATTGACACGGGACCAGAACAATTCCAGATGCTCGCGCATCTTGGAGGGCTTGAACTTGGAATAGAGAATGGCCAGTTCGGTGAACATGCCCATGTGGGCACGCTCGAGCCCCAAGGCTGATTCGAGCAGGGCTATCAGTTCCTCGAAATACCCACGATCCTGATAATAATTGATCAGATCCTCCAGCTCATCGGCATGGACAACAATGTGCAGGCCGCACATTTGGGCCAAACGGAATTCCTCGGCATCCACACAGGCAAAGCACACCTCCTTCCAGGTGCGTGTCGAGTTGGCCTTGCGTGCCGAATCGACGGCACCCTGGAACTCCTCCAGATAGACCAGCGTGATGGCCAGTCGGGCAAAGTTGCTGACATTGTTGTAGAGCAGCTTGGCGGCATCGTACATCTTGTCGGTGAAACAGCGATCGCCAATTTTCTGTATATCGGCATGATTCGGACCCGAAATGAACTCCTCGAGATCGGCCAGACGACCGGTACGGGCATAGGCATAGATTAGCTCGCTTTCGATATAAGATTCGCGTGCCTTCTTGCGGGCCATCTGGAGATAGCGCACAAGATCATCCCAAGACTCCACCTTGGAGGCCACATCCACCACATCCATATAGGCGCTGGGATCATCGGCCTTGATATACGAATCGATGGCCTCCTTGACCAGACCCTGCTGTAGCTGGGCCTTGGCCAGCTGCGACCAGACGGCCGGCTCATTGCAGCGCTCGGCAAACTCATTGGCTCGCTCCAGATTGTTGACCTGATCGATGAGCACCTGGATGGCCGAGGTGTTCACATCGAATTTCTTGAAAATAGCAAACGCCTCCTCATACAATTGATTGCTGATGGCAATGTTGGCAATATCGGGGGCATCGTAATTATCCAGCCGATTGATATAGTCCATGACGCGTGTACGATCGGCCTTGATGGCCGTGAGTATGAGTAGATTCTGGAG